>CM039448.1:41824914-42502721 GCA_022388445.1 Zophobas atratus | reverse complement strand
CCGAAATTTTCAACATTTTTGTGGCCAGTTCTGTCCTTTTTTTTTTCTTAAATTCCAAAACATCCTGGTTTCTATTAAGTCTAACCCATTTAAAATTATTTGTTTTGCTTCGTCGTTAAATCGCTTCATTTTTGACTGGGAAAATGACAAATTTTCAAAATTTGACATAAGCTCTACGACCTACTCAAAATTTGGTGATTTTTTGCCTCACACAAAGTGCATAAGATAGAATTCCACGAATTTAGAAAAAATCTTCGGGGCCCTTGTGTTTTATTTAAAGTATTCTGAAGAGTTTCAGCTATTTTCGCGGTTCATATTTGAAAAGATTCGAAAGAAACCTGAACCCCCTAGTGTTTTCTTTTGACTAAATTATAGAGAATCTTGAGGGCCCTGGTCCCTTATTTTTGAAAGAATTCTAGGTAATTTTAAGGGTTTCCGGCATTTTGTTTTGGAAAAATCTTGTTGACACCTGGTATTTTGTTTTTGAAGGAATTTTAAACAATTTTATGGCTCCTGAAGTTTTAATTCTGAAATGACCCTACAGATCTTAGAAACTTTCGAACTTGCTTTTGAAAGAATTAAAATAATCTTGATATTTCATAAAGAAAAAAAATAATAAATAAAAATCTTGAGAGCTCCTGGTTCCACATCTTTGAAAGAATTTTCCAGAATTTTATGGGCTTGAGGTGTTTTTTTTTTTTGAAGAATCATCGGGACCCCGGATGTTTCATTTTTGAAAAAAAATTCTAAAGAATCTCGATGGTCTCTGATTTAATTTTTAAAGGATTCTAATAAATCTCAGAGGTCCCTGACGACTTATTTTGAAAGAATTGTACATACTTTTCAGGGCTTCCGGCTTTTTGTTTTTGCAAAAATCTTGGGGTCATCACGTGTTTTATTAAAAAAATAGATATATTGAATTTCAGGGGCCCCTGGTGTGTTGTTTTTGAAAGAATCTGGGGGCTTTTGGTGAAAAAAATTTAAAAAATCTTGGTCGCTCTCCATGTTAAGAATTTTAGGAGTCCCTAGTGTTTTGTCTTGAAAGAATTCTAAAATTTCTTTAGGGTCTCTGGTCCCCATTTTTAAAAGAATTTTCAGAATTTTGGTGGCTTAAACGTTTTTTACTGGAAACATCTTACCCCTGGTGTGTCATTAAAAAAAAGAAATTCTAAAAAGTCTCAGGTGACTCTTCTAAAAAATCCAAGATGACCCTGGTCTTTTATTTTTGAAAGAATTCGGAAGAATTTTAGGGACCCCGGCTTTCTTTTTTCATAGAATCGTGGAGTCACCTGGTGTTTTATTTTTGGAAAAGAAGTCTGAAGAATCTCAAGGGCCTCTGGTGTTTTGTTTATAAAAAAATTTAATTTAGGCAATTTTTTTAGTGAAATGTTTTCAATGGTCCACCCTTCTTCAAATTTCGGCCAAATTTTGACATTTTCGAAACTTAACTAAACAGATTTTCTTGTACATTTCGAGTTCTAGAACTCACTTCCGGCCTCGTTTCTTTGATAACTGCAACCGTTTTCCCAGAATCGACCCTTGAAATATCGTAATTTTTAGAAATTTGCCCCGTGACCATCAACATTCTATATTTTTAGAATCAGCAAATCGAGATCTACATCCTTGAATTTTTTCAGAATTTTTAGACAACTTTTTTAAAAGTGAAATTTGTTCAAATTTCGGCCAATTTTGGACATTTTCGAAACTTAACTAAATACATTTTCTTGTACATTTCGAGTTCTAGAACTCACTTCCGGCCTCGCTTCTTTGATAACTGCAACCGTTTTCCCAGAATCGACTGTTGAAATATCGTTATTTTTAGAAATTTTGAAAAATACTCATTTCTTACCGATTCTAGCGAATATTTTGCCCCGTGACCATCAACATTCTATATTTTTATAATCAGCAAATCGAGATCTACATCCCTGAATTTTTACAGAATTTTTACACAACTTTTTTTTTAGTGAAATATTTCCTATAAATTTCGGCCAAATTTTGACATTTTCGAAACTAAACTAAATACATTTTCTTGTACATTCCGAGTTCTAGAACTCATTTCCGGCCTCGTTTCTTTAAGAATCTTAAAAATCTTTGATCTACGTTTTGAAAGAATTCTAATGAATCTCAGGACCTTATAGTGTTTTATTTGTGAAAGAATCTTGGGGACCCTTGGTGTTTCGGTACTGAAATAATTTAAAGAATCTTAGGGTATTTCGACGTTTTAATTTTGTTACAATTTTAAACAATCTTTGCGGCCTCTGGTGTTTTAATTTTGAAAGAATTCTAAAGTATCTTGAGTTCTCCTAGTCCCCCATTTTTGAAAAAATTTTACAGAATTTTAAGGGCTCCAGCCGTTTTGTTTTTGAAAGAATCTTCGGGACCCCGGATGCTTCATTTTTGAAAAAACAACTCTACAGAATCCCATGTTTTATTTTTGGAAGAAACTGAAAGAATCTCGAGGGTCTCTGGTGGATTATTTTTGAGAATTGTAGATACTTTTAAGGGCTTCCGGTATTTCGTTTTTGGAAAAATCTTGAGGCCCTTGGTGTTCTTTTTCACCAAGGGCCCTCAGATTCTTTGGGGCTCTCGGTGTTAAGAATCTTAGGAGTCTCTAGTGTTTTGTCTTGAAAGAATTCTAAAACATCTTGAGGCCCCTGGTCCCCATTTTTAAAAAAATTTTCCGAATTTTAGAGACAGAAACGTTTTGTTATTGGAAACATCTCGGACCCCTGGTGAAAAAAAAGTCCAAGTGGTCTTTTATTTTTGAAAAAATTCTGAAGAATTATAGGGACTCCCGGCTTTCATGTTTGATAGAATCATGGGGTCATCTGGTGTTCTATTTTTGGAAACGAATTCTGAAGAATCTCAAGGTGGTGTTTTGTTTTTAAAAAATCAAAGAATTTTGAAAATCTTTCATCTGCTTGTTGAAAGAATTCCAATGAATCTCAGGATCCCTTGGTGTTTTGTTTTTGAAAGAATCTTGGGGGATCTCGGTGTTTTAATTTTGAAAAAACCCGAAAGAATCCTAGACACTTCACGCAATTTGGCTTTTAAAACATTTAAAATAGTCTTGAGCAACTCTGATGTTTTATTTTTGGAGAAAATTAAACAATCTAGAGGGTCCCTAGTGTTTCATTTTTGAAAAAATCTAAAGAATTTCAGTTACCCCTGATGTTTTATTTTTGGAAGAATTCTAGGGAATTTTAGGTAATCTTTGCGATTTTTGAAGGAATTTCAAAGAATCTTGGAAACCCTAAAGATTCTCAGAAACTTCTTGCAATTTGCTTTCGACAGAATTTAAATGATCTTGGGGACTCTGACTTTTATTTTTGGAGGAATTCGAAGGAATCTCAGGTACTCTTTGCGGTTTTTGAGAGAATTTGAAAGAAAAACTCCAACCAAAATTTGTGTAATCGTACACACCAACAACGTAATGAAATCTCCTCAAAATTTGTTACAATGGTTTAGTACATTTCTGAATTATCCTGTTTTAAATTGAGTATGGTAGATTAATTATTGCATATTTTGCCGATCCATTGCATATTTTGTCGTTTTGAATATAACGGGTGTTTATTTAAACAATTCATCAAGTAGACATTGGTTTTTTCTAAGTATGTCTGCGCTGAAATTCAAATTTATGACCAATGACAGCTGTCATCGATCGTCTACTCTAACTCACTTTATAAAATGTAGTAAATGAGGAGAATAAATAAAACTATTTTTTTTAATTTATACTCTTACGTTGAGTGGGTAAACTCAACAATGTATTTCTCAATAACTAAAATTTACACCACTGGTTACACAGCGATTATGTACAAAATAATTCCGGCGCAACTCTGTCTTCGCTCAAGTTGATTCGTTAACTGAATAATAATCATTCCTGACGGTGGCCTCTATTTAAACCTATACGTTCCTCTCCATGGATCAAGAACGCCGCTTCGAGGTTTTTCTGGGTTACCCATCGCGACTTCCGCTTCCAGGCTTTTCCGCCGCCCGGCCTATGAGTCACCATCGCCGTTCATACTAGAACCCATAGGCGTCGTACTGGGGCGGCGTATGGGTTTCTTTCGTAACAATATTATAAACAGATTTGGGATTACAATAAATGTTGAAAATGTTACTTCTTTGCCTCAATGCATCGTAAAACCCTCCTCTCAAAATTTCTGAAAACATTTTCTAACATAATGGGATTCTTTTTAATCTCCAGGCATTTTTGTTCAATTCTTTGCTATAAATCCTCCAGATTTGCAACCGGTGTCTCAAAAATTGTGTTTTTAAGATGAAGCCACAAGAAAAAATCACAAGTTGTCAAATCACAGGCCAAGGAATTCTTGTATTTCGACTATTATGCGGCCATCAAAGAAGTTTCTTGAAAAATTTAAGTTACATATTGTACAATGAATCGGAGCTCCATCTTGTTGAATGAATCCATTCTGCAATTCATCATCGTGTAACTTGTTGACAAAGGGCTCTAAAATTTCATTTTGATATCTAACAGCAGTGTACGTAATTCAAAATGAGACTTAAAACAGTCAAATCGCGAATCCCAACAACTATCATCGCAATTACCATAGCAACGGCACTTGCGATTTCGTAATAGTTTATTGTTCTCACCATAATTTTGACATCTTTTTTGAAATTTGCAACAAAAATTTCCCAAAATTGCATTTTCAACCGCATGAAAACATTTGGTGGGGAAAATGGCTTCTCCTATTTTATTTTTCAAATATTCCACGCTGTTAATTGAAGTTAGGTAAACTATTTCTTTAACTGTGCCCACAGAATATATTCTACAAGCGTAATATCTGGACTTCTTGGAGGCCAAGGGTTAACAGACCCCCTCCCGTTCCACCTGTTAGGGAAGACCACATTAAGGTAATCGTGCACCCTTCTATGATAATGCGCAGGAGCACCATCCTGTTGAAATCGTAAATTTTGTCGTGAATCAAATTGAAAATAAGCATAGTAAAAATTGCAAAGTGCAATTTTTTTAGAAAGATGTGTGGGTTTGGCGGTAAATCAGGTGTAATATTTCCATTGTTCCTGTGCGTGTCGTCCATCACCCATCGCCCCATCGTCGTTTTCGACTCCGCTGCATCATAATGCGCCTTGCGTTGTACACCGCTTACTTATTCAAGAGCCTCTCCACATCATAAATATAGCTATTATTTATTTAAATCGCGAGGGGTGCTCCCGCGTAATGGAAAATTAAAGGGCGAATTTAAAACGTTGTAAAAATCGCGTCCCCGCATGGATTTCCGCCCCCGACTCGCGCGGAGATCTAACGAGCGTCATCCAGTGATGATTAGCTGGCAGATAGTTCCCTTTCCCTCCAAGATACACATCGCACCTGGAGAGCGGGGGGCGGCGCAGGGGCGGCGGCGGCGGTAGCGGAAATGAGCTTAACTCGGCTGCGGTTAACAGAAACCCGGCTAACTTTGATCCGTGCCAGTCTGCTAATTAACTGATTAATTAATTGCACAGTCACTCTAATTCGATACGTATTTATTTATGAGCAGCGGCATTAATGTAATTACTGCAGGTGTTGCGGGGGCGGCGGGCTAATGCGCCGTTTTCGCCGTGGCGGGGCGGCCCTATCGAAATCCATTTGCTGCTGAGCACGAAAATATATAAATAAATCAAAATGTCACATCTCTTATATTACATTTCTCCGATATGGAAGCTCTGTTTGACGTCTGTAATAATGTTTGCTGACATGTTTCTTCCAGTGTACTCCGCCGCAAATCCGCCCCCAGTTAAAATGTTTAGACTTCAATTTACTTTGCAGTCTCCGAGGAGGGACTTTGGCTTATGTCTACAAATCATATCAACAAAGTAACTGGTCGGCCGTGCCGGATTGAGGTAGATTTGATGCAGGAAATAAGTGCATTGTCGACGACGGTAAATGTATCGGAGAGTTTAGATTTTAAACAACGAGGATTTATCGGGAAAACCGACGGACCGTCAAGGACTCGTTAACCCCAGAAAAAATGTAACCAATCTTGCACTTTTGCCACAGCAGTAAATGGGTTTCAACACAGTGACTAGCAAAAGTCGCATCCAGGGTGGGATTTTGTTTCCCGATCGAAGTGATAAATTATCACTTGCGATAAATGTCATTGTGTAGCTTTTAAATGCAAAGTTTGCATTTATTCTTTGCATATAAGCTTATTAAATGCTCAAAAGATTACAATTACCTTAATTTTAAGAATTTATAACTCAGAATTACAATTTTGTACTTCTATTTTGACATAAATTTCGAGGTTATGTCTCCAAAATTTATCGCTTCACTCAGAGTTATCGAGAAAATATCATTCCATGAAGACTTGATTTCGTGACAGAATCGAGAAGAAAGGTGACAGAAATGTAGCATCTCAACCAATCAGAAAACGAGATTTTATCCCTATTGAGTTTTTTTCGATCAAGAAACAAAATCGCACCCCCAGAAAGCTATAAAGTTGCAACACTTTAAATTTTTGATTGAAATTTCTATTGGAAGAAAACTGGTGCCCGACACAGATACGTTTTTTTTTCAACAATAAATTTCTTTTGAATTTTGTTGCTCATCGCATCTACCCCTACCACAAATCCATGTCACCACGACGACGTTGTTACTACCCCTTGCGTCACCTGCACCAAAAAACCCAATCAAAATCGTCGTTTGCGTAATTCGCAAATTTGCTTTGGCCAGAACAGCCGTAACCATTAATTATACAAATAATTAGCATGAACGGCACGTATATACGCACGCATTTCCGCTAATGAAATGTAAATGAATTTGATAAATAATCCAGCAGCAAATTGAAAAGCCTACATTAAGCCCCGGGTCCGCTGGTGATATAATTTGGAAATGGAAATAGGATGTGTATCTCTGATTATGATACATGATGTAGCAATTAATGCAAACTATATCAAATTCAATTAAGCCGCTCTAGTCCGGGCATTTGCTTTGACCAACCAATGCATTGCAAATCCCCTCATTAGGGGCCCCTGAGGCCGCCGCTCCGGCCGCAAGACGACGATTTTTGCCCCGGCCGAACCGCCCCGGGGCACGGCGCCCTCAAAATACGGTGCAGCATTTTGAGGTGGCCAGATGGTCTTGAAAAGAATTTGGAGAGGTCAAAATGGCGTATTAAACGCTTGAAAATGGCTCGAAATGCGGTAGACTGCGATGTGGTGGTCGCAAAACTTTTTTTGAGTAAAGTATTTATTTCAAAATGTAGCAAAAGAGATCCCCTTCTAGCAAGAATTTTGTTGGCGATCATGTAACTATAGACACAAACCCTATAAATAGTTTATTCTGTTGAACAAGACGCTGTCATTGTTATGTCTTACTGTCGCAAACGAAGAGTGTATGTATTCTGTAACCGCTGTAAGCAAGAATATCTGTTAGAGGGTCACATTATAGATGTAACCAACAGATTTGTTCAAACTGGTAGCGTCGGTAAGGGGAAATCTCGTGGAAGACCTCCAGTATCCGAGGAAGTTGTTGATGATTTGAAACGACTTGAGCAGAATCCGCAGACATCTTTGCCAAGATTTCCTCAGCAGTCTGAAGTTCCTGTTGCAACATTAATTTGGAACAAAGGATTACAGAATATTTTTGAAATTAAAGAGAGAGTGAACAAAATAGTGAACATTTTCAATATTTACTGTGATGTTTAGCCGCAATGAATTCGTCTCTTTTTGTTGTAATAAATTAGTTTTATTTTTTTTAATAAGATATGAGCATTTAGGCAACCAGTTATACAGATGCGTGTGATATTTGTCGTGAGTCCTCGGGCATTTAGTAAAGTCCAAAAGAGAGAGGGGCACGTTTCCATGACCTACGTCGACCCTATATTCATTTATAGAAACCCTGTACTGTGTTAACATTAACTGACCAAACAATCGCATTTCTCAAATGGAAAAACTCTCTACTAGAAAGCAGTTTTTCAAGAATAATACATGCGCATTATTAGTTGTGATTGGCTAACATAAGTGTGAATAAAATAACTGTTTTAAAACCTGCGGTATAGATTTATTTTGCGGAAAGGAGACGTTTGGGTTAATTTTCTACATTCTGACGTTTGTATATCCAAGAAGTTCATTAAAAAGTCCAGAAATCTTATTTTTCCAGGTTTTTCTTGTGTTTCCTAGCTGCTGTCCTGAAAACAGCAAGGAAAGCATCAAATTGTAACTAGAAATCTTATTTTTGTCGAAGTTTATGGGTTCTGAAATTTTAATGATTCTGATCGACATGACGCACTTGCGATACGCGCATTTGACTTATTTTACGAAAAGGAGACGATTGAGTTATATTTCCACATACTGGATTTTGTAGATCCAAGAAATTCGTTAAAAAACTTTAGAAATGCTACTTTTTCGAGCTTTTTCTTGCGTTTTCTAGCGTATTCGGGCAGCCGAACTAGGTCTCGTGATTTTAGTTAATTTGTGCAATAGAATTCGCGATTTTTGGTATTCCAGAAAGACCCCGATCGCCGCACATCTAGAAGGCAGTATAGGTTTAAATAGAAGCTACGTCGGGAACGAGGATTATTCAATCAACAAGTCGAGTCCAACGAGTGTCGAGAAAACCCAACGAAGTTGCGCCGGAATTATTTTGTACATAATCGCTCTGTAATTAATCGTGTAAATCCGAGTTATTAAGAAATACATTGTTGATTTAACCCACGCTGATTTGAATCACCAGTTCAACGTAACAATATGCAAGTAACTACTTTGATTTTGCATGGGATTTCGTGAATCGCTGATCATTTTTCATCGCTGTTCTTCACTCCTGGTTTTTAGAATTCCGATAATTCCGTGATTGTTGATTCAAAAATCATTCGTTTGACAGCTCGAAAAAATTGTCAACAATTACAGGACCACTTGGGCTGCACCATGTTTCTAGTTTTGTAATCGTCGTTGAAACAAGTTGATAATTCGCTTTAATAAATGCCCTTCGTTCAGCAAATTTTTTATTTGTTCGAAATGCTCAGCGTAAAAAATTGCGGCGTTTAATCAAGTACTCCAAGTACTGGGTAATAAGGGATTCATCCTCAAAAATATTTTAAAAATATTGTTTTAACATTACTGTAGTTGGAAATTGTTGCCTAATTCCCTCAGCAATTTTATTTAATCCGTTCTACACGAATATGGAAGAAAGAAATTCATAAAAGATTCATTAATAAATCTTAATATAGTCAGACACTTGGTTTTTCTAATTGTTTGCACGCAATTAAGTAAGTTGTACTTGACCCTTTAGCACTTAAATAACCCACTAGTAGATTAGTAACATAACGCCCTCAAGCATCAGAAGTTTCGTCCCCTACAAAATATATAATTTGCTTTTTTTACAATTAGCAAAAAAAAAAGACAAATAAACGCAGAATTAAATTTAATTTAACAAAATAACAGAAACAGAGCGAGAATTTTAGAGTTAATGGAATTGTTTTCGCGTGAAAACGTTTATTGACTGCCAAACTTATAATCAAATGACGAAAAACACTGTTTGCAACAACACCTCCTTTATTGTTTTAATTAAAAAAATATCGTACTTGGTACGCTTCTGTTATTTTGTTAAATTAAATTTGATTCTACCTTTATTTGTCTTCTTTTTTTAGCTAATTTGTAGATTATGTGTCGATAGTGAATGGTTCTTTAATAAAATAACCATCACTAGTTAAATTAATAATTTTTAAAGTGTTTTGCGAAATTTTTCAAGGTGGCCGTTTTTTTTTGCCGATCAGTGTATTTTCCATTGCTATTTAGTTTCTTGGACCGACTTTCTTTGTTGATATTTTCGAACACTTGAATATTTAGAATACTAGTTTGCACGGCTGCAATGTTAATATATTAACAATAATTTAGAATAAAACACTCATAAAAAGTCATCATCAAAGGATCGGCTTATTTTGTATATCCAAAAAATTCGTTAAAAAACTTCAGAAATGTTATTTTTCAAGCTCTTTTTGTGTTTTCAACGTTTCCGGTACCCAACGAACCCGAAAACACCAAAGAAACCATCAAATTGTAGCTATAAATCTTATTTTTTTGAATTTTATGGCTTCTGAAGTATATTAACACTTGTTATGATGATTCTGATCCACATCACGTACTTGCGATATGCAGAATCGACTTATTTCGTAAAAAGAAGACGATTGTGTTAATTTTCCACATTTTGGCGTTTGTATAGCCAAGAAATTCGTTAAAAAGCTTCAGAAATGTTATTTTCCAAGCTTTGGTTTGTGTTTTTTCAAGTGTTTTCGGTACCCAGTGGACCCGAAAACACAAAGAAATCCATTAAATTTTAGTTAGAAATGTTATTTTTGTAGAAATTTATGCGTTCTGGAGTATATTACGACTTATATTGACGATTCTGATTGAGTGGCGATTATTCTGCAACAGTCACGCCTAGAGGTGTGGTGTTTCAACTGTTGCAAGGAAAGAGATGAAAGTCACATTGTTAGAGTTGGAACAGAGTTATTACAGATTTGTTCAATTGAAACACAGGGATGCCATGCAGAAACAGAATATACGTGCAAAAATTTTCACAGTTTCTTCGGTTTTCGCAAAAAAAAGCACTCGTTTGCTAAAAACCTTAAATCAATTCGTTCGTAACACATCCACATTTCACATTAAAGATGATAACACAACAAATCCATTAAAAAGCAGATTTATTGCGTGTCTGGCTCTACAATTTATTTACAAAACACTGATCTGATGAATAACACAAAAAAATCTATCGACACTGTTTTAAATCCGACATCATCAACGAAGAACAAAAAGGATATATTAAAGGATCCTTTAGTTTCAAAGGCAATTAATCTTAAATTAAAATCATCTGTGAACAAACTAGGAAAGAAATCAAAAACATATATACCGCTTTTATTGATTATTTTTTAAGAAAGCTTATGTTTAAAGAGTGGATTTATATGCACAAATATTTATCCAATATGCACAGCGGAAAGAAAGAACAATAACTACAAACAAAAAACACAAGAATTGTCTATCTACGAGTATAATTACATTTATTACCTATAACATATTTTTACATAACGCATAAATACGTTATAAGTTGCACTTTTTTTTCTGTTACCATTAACCAACAGATGTTTTTCTCAATTTCCATTGTAAAATCCTGTCTTCTCTCTGTCAATAATATTTTAGAAATTTCTACGTCTCTGAATTTTTCGCAATTTTTTAAGGTCTTTTTTAAAAGTGAAATTTTTCCAATGGGCCCCACTTCTTCAAATTTCGGGCCAATTCTTGACATTTTCGAAAGTTAACTAAGCAAATTTTTTTGTAGATTTTGAACTCTAGAATTCACTTCCGGCCTCGTTCTTTGATAACTGCAACCGTTTTTTCCGAATCGACCGTTGAAATATCGCGGTTTTTAGAAATTTTCAAAAATTCGCATTTCCTACTGATTCTTTCGAAAATGTTGCTCCATAACCATCAACACACTATATTTTTGGAAACAGCTTGTCGAAATCTACGTCCCTGAATTTTTTCGCAATTTTTTGATGACTTTTTTAAAAGTGAAATTTTTCCAATTGTCCCCCCCTTCTTCAAATTTCGGCCAATTTTCGACATTTTCGAAACTTAACTAAGTACATTTTCTTGTAGATTTTGAACTCTAGAATTCACTTCCGGCCTCGTTTTTTGATAACTTCTTTTTACATTGATAATCAAATCAAACTAATGTTTTCTAGAATCTTGTAACCACTATTTTTGTTAATTACCTCTTAAAGTTTTTATTTACAGAATCGTCTATTTTTCTCGAAATATTCAGAGTATTGGCTTGAAATTTTTTAATTTACTGCACGGATTCAATTAAGGACATGCACCATGTTTCTACTGACGGTTTTTAATAAATTACTCTACGGGCATAGTTGGCCATGGATTTCAAAAATTCCCCTTTGCTGAAATTATGCTTCATTATGACAGGTCTCACTTGTCATTAACGTCATTTATTGTTCTAACGTTTTTCAAGTGTGAATTACAATAATTCTCGTTGATCCAAGCTCAAGACAACAAAACAGTCGTTTTCAAAACTCTTGCTACTTGCGTACGAAAATTTTGTTTTTGCGTTAGAATCTGGCCAAACACCCTGATTTGCAAATTCAACAAACATCGTCAGATACTCGCATTAGAGATGTAATCAATAGGTTTGTTCGAACTGGCAGTGTCAGCAAATGGAAATCTCGTGGAAAACCTTCAGTATCTGCGGAAGTTGTTATGATTTGAGACGATTCCAACAGAATCCGCAAACATCTTTGACAAAATTGTCTCAGTAGTCACGAGTTCCTGTTGGAACATGACATTGAACTATGGCTCCAAAGCATTATCGAAAGAATGTTGCAGAACATTAAGATGTGAAGCATTTTGGCAACCAATTATACATATGCGTGTGGTATTTCTTGTGAGTCTTGGGGCATTTAGTAATGTTCATATAAAATGATAGGCGGGACGTTTCCATGACCTACTTCGATCCTATAATCATTTATAAAAACCCTGTAGTTTTTGACAATTCGCTTTAATAAATGCTAATTCGTCCAGCAAAGAATGTTTTTTGAAAATTTTATAACATATTGCGACAGCACTACTTTTCATTTGACAATTCTAAAATCAAATTTTGTATTTTTTCGAAATGTTTAAAAAGTTGCGGCATTTAAATAAGTACCCCATCGGATAATAGAGGGTTCAGACGGCAACTTTTCTTTATATATTTGCAACATCAAAAATTATTTTACAAAAATTTTTTCTACAATCGCTATATAAAGTGGACATTTTGATTGTCATTTTAATTTCGAAATGGCACGTTTTTAGAAACAAATGCCTAAAAGTGACATACGAGAGCGTGAACGTACTTGATGAGATGAGACGGATTTTGGAAAATTATATATCCTCTAAGAAAATAGAGGGCGGGTGGGCGGGGCTAATATTTGATAAGATAAGACTGTTTTTCAATTTCGACATTTTCGACTATTTTACAACTATTTCCGAAAAATACTTGAAGACATTTTCTTATAGATTTCGATATCCAGAAGTCATTTTCGGCTTCTATTATTAGTTTCCTTTCCCACTCGACAGAAGAACATAATTAACCCCGCCCACCCACCCAGTTTCGTTTTCAGTGATTGATTTTATGGGATCTGAATAAAATTAATAACCTTATACTCAACAGAAGTAAAATTAGTCGTTAGAGTGAGAAGACTGGGGGTGGGCGGGGCTAGTGTTTGCTAAGATAAGACCGATTTTGGCAAATAACTTACCCTCTAAGAAAATAGAGGGCGGGTGGGCGGGGCTAATATTTGATAAGATAAGAATGTTTTTGATATTTTTGATATTTTCAACCATTTTTCAATTATTTCCGAAAATGACTTGCAAGACATTCTGTAGATTTTATAAGATATGACTGATTTTGACATTTTTGATCATTTTTCAACCATTTTCGAAAATTAGCTAGACATTTTCTTGTAGATTTCGACATCCGGAAGTCATTTTAGGCTTTGTTTCTTCGAAAATTTCTATCGTTATCGTGATTAGATAAGACTGTTTTTGGCAAATGACGTATCTCCCAAGAAAACAGAGGGTGGGTGGGCGGGCTAGATTTTATAAGATATGACTGATTTTGACATTTTTGACCATTTTTCAACCATTTTCGAAAATTAGCTACACATTTTCTTGTGGATTTCGACATCCAGAAGTCATTTTAGGCTTTGTTTCTTCGAAAATTTCTATCGTTATCGTGATTAGATAAGACTGTTTTTGGCAAATGACATATCTCCCAAGAAAACAGAGGGTGGGTGGGCGGGCTAGATTTTATAAGATAAGACTGATTTTGACATTTTTGACCATTTTTCAACCATTTTCTAAAATTAGCTAGACATTTTCTTGTAGATTTCGACATCCAGAAGTCATTTTAGGCTTTGTTTCTTCGAAAATTTCTATCGTTATCGTGATTAGATAAGACTGTTTTTGGCAAATGACATATCTCCCAAGAAAACAGAGGGTGGGTGGGCGGGGCTAGATTTTATAAGATATGACTGATTTTGACATTTTTGACCATTTTTCAACCATTTTCGAAAATTAGCTAAACATTTTCTTGTAGATTTCGACATCCAGAAGTCATTTTAGGCTTTGTTTCTTCGAAAATTTCTATCGTTATCGTGATTAGATAAGACTGTTTTTGGCAAATGACATATCACCCAAGAAAACAGAGGGTGGGTGGGCGGGGCTAGATTTTATAAGATATGACTGTTGTATTAAACAATAATTTTACCAAAACGTTTTATTTAGTATAAACATTTACAGTACAATTATTTATAATATTTAAATTAATAGTATTTGTTAACGAATATGACGAGGATGCCTTGTGAATATGGGTTCGTTTTCAGAGATTTTTGCTTTTTTGGAAACAACTTCTTTGTCACCTAGAATTTTCCTTGCAATAATATTTTTGTTTAAAAAAAAAATCCTTCGGCAACTGAAAAAGAACGCCAACCCCCATGTCTTTCTAAAATTGACATATTGGTCCCAGCATCTGCCAACAGAGAAGCTGAACATCGACGAAAACAGTGGCCGGTAAATTCACTGAGATTAGAAAGACGCAGAAAACTTGCAATTTTTTAAGTATTGCTCCCATGGTGTTTATACCAACTGGTTGCATATTACATTTACACAAAAAGTGTTGATGATCAACATGAGCGGGACGTAGGTTAGCATCAGTGATTGTAAACAGTCTTGAAATTTTGGTTTTTGTGTTGGGAATGTTAATTTTTATAAAAGTCTATAAATCCTCAACCTCTTTTGTGTTCAAAACAACAATTAATGCAACCTTAAATGTTAATAAAATAAATAATTTGTTAAAATTGCAAGTAATCGTTTTACCTTCATCGATAAATAACTTGTGTCATCCGCTTCTTTAATAAATTTTTCTATTTCTTCATTGGAAAATATTTTTGATTTTTTAGATCGGTAACCCTCAGATTTTCTTTTCAAGAATGCGATAACATTTGTGTTCATATTTTTATTCACGTAAATTGTAGTTCCAAGCATTGAGTGGTTACTCCATAAAGTTGACGCTTTTAGAGTTAAGGATATTTCGGAAAAATATGCCAGAATCACTTTTTCTGAAATGCAGTGCACTTTTTTCTGATCGCACCATTTGTTAAACTTATTGTAGGTTGCTTCGTATACTTGTTCTGATTTTTCAGGAATTAATGTTGTTAGGGCGGCTTCAGCTGTTTGTTCGACGTCGGACGGGATTTCGGAATCACTGATGCTAATGGTTTTATAATTATAGACACTATTTTATATTGTTTCCTTACTTCTTTGATCGAATAATACATAAAACTACATTAACACTAAAATAGGCACAATTTTTTTTTTGTTGATAAACAATTTCTTATTAGACAACCAACATGTTTCATTTGTTACTAGTGGCTTACTTGAAGTTGTATCAATAAAAATCTAAATATTGTCAAGTCAAGATCAATTTTAAATTAAATGTCATAAGTGTCACTTGAAATGTTTATTTTTAAATTTTGCTGCGATTGTAGAAAAATCTTGTTTGCTACACGTGCGAAATAGGTCTTACGCACATGACGTGTTGTCCAAACTCGCTCGCTGGACAAACTTAAAACAGTACCATTTCGCAACTTGTGGCATAAATAGCTATTGTCAGATTATTCTCACCATCTTTACTCACCAACATCAGGTATGAAATACTGTATTCTCAGTCGACATGTACCTAGTTAAACTTTTATGACATGAGACACACCAACTTTATAAATCAAACTGTCTAATGTAAACTGCAACAAAAAAATTTTCAGGTACATTTATTTAAAAAAATACGAGAAAACCCCAAATAGATGTCCAAATTTTCTTAGACTTTTGACAAATGGAAATGATAACTAAATTTTATTCCTTTTTGACAGTTTAAACTGGATTTATCAACTCCATAGTAACATTCATAAGGAGTTCATGATTCACTAGTAAAATCAAAGCGTTTAGTGAATTAAAAAAATTCAATGAAGAAACAATTTTTATTTCTTCTACAAAAATGTTAACACTGAATTACTTTTTGTCCTCTGTATCTAGATAAAATCGAATTTAAGCACAAAATATCTGTATCTAGATACAAAATTAATGGCACAGATACAGATACATTTTTTTATTTCACTTTTTTTTCAGTAGTTATTAGTTGAGTTATACTAGTAGTAATTTTTGATATTTCATGTTGGTGATTTTGGTCACATAAACAAAAATAGAGGTAAGAGGTCCACTAATAGTGTTCTGTCACGGAAATTTTCATATTTTAAATACCATCATTTCCTACATTGTAGCCTTCAGTACTTATACATCTTTAAATATAATCCTGAGGGGTAATAAATCTAAGCCATGGTAATATGGTATTTTAAAAACCATAAACCACAATTCACTATTCACTGCGTTTTACGCTTATCGGGGCAATGCATTTTATCTGTGTATCTGAGCAACCCGGGTCCAGTAGGCCCGCTGGTTGTATTTGTGTTATTAAATAAGAGTAATTTAATAGTAAAAATATTTGTTTAAGTTATGTTATTATTTTTAGAAAATAATAATTGCGTGTTACATAATGATTAATTTTTTCAATTAGCACAAATTAGTTCTGTAATCGACTAATCGAATGTTCAATACATACATTTCTCTCGCATAAATCGCATATTTGTTACTGTTTTATACCTTTATTTTTCAGACAAATGTAGCATCTTTTCCTGTTGCCACATGTGTCATTTTTTTACTTTTTCATTGTTGGACCTAACGCGAGGCGGGCTTGGCAGGTCCGTTTTGCACTAGATTGTGCCGATTACGTTTAAGTGTAAATCTTGCGCAATAAAATTAATATTTTTACAACCCTCGGTAGAATAATTTATCGTGATATATTCTCAGAAATCGTGAAACGAGATTAAAATAAAATGAGTTTCAACAAAAATCTGAAAAATTAAAGTTGCACTCTGGTGATTCCGGCCTGCCAGGCAGCCTTTGATTCTATAAGGAGTTTAAATACCTTTCTAAGAAATTGTACTTATTTTGCCTTAAACGGAACCAGCAATTCTTCCTAAAATGTGTATACCTGCCGCACCGGGATAGACGATTAGCGGACATGGTCATAAAAACATCGTAAGCCGATATTGAAGAATAATAATATATGACACGTTGCCGAAACAGACCTTCAGCACAGACTAATCATTTCCGGTATTCTTTTGAAATATTAATTTTGATGCTGGAGATAATTATTAGATATACTCAAACACAATTTGGACACTGTAGTATGGGAATAAAAACAGAAAAAATATTCTTTTTAAGCGTACGTAATATTTATTGCACAGTTTGCGACACATCAAACAGCGAAGCGATGGCCTATTTGCAGGAAAAAAGAAAATATTGTTCAGTCTTGAATAACTATGCTACAGTAAAATGTTTATTTCTTAAATTTAATACCACAATCCCTTCTTCTGCACCTGTGGAACGGGTGTTTAGTAGCCGAAACCAAATTCTGACACCAAGAAGAAATAAATTAGGTGACAATACGTTCGAAATGTTGTTAATTTTAACAAATTCATTAAACAATACATAAAATACATAAACATGTTTTCAGTTATTTTATTCGCCAAAGCTTCAAAAAGTATCTGTATCTAGATAATTTTAAAAGTATCTGTCCCCAACACTGTTAACAACTGGTTGCCCAGACCAAACATCCAACATTCATATCCGTAAAAAAAATCCAGTTGTAATTACTATCCGACTATCTCATAAAGCCAACAAAACGTATTATTCAGCACAGACATTCCGCCTCCACACGTATTAATACCGCCACAGCAATTCCCCTATAAAAGTAAACTTTCTCCTAGACACAGACGTTAACCCAATTAGGTAAAATATAGGTTGGCATCGTCGTCGGCATCGCGTTTCGACGTTAACGTAATTCCACAAACTGCCTTCATGACATTGTTTAATATAATATGTGACATTTGAGAAGATTCCTTCTACACAATTACGGCCGTGCCAAAGCGAATGCATTTGCGTAAATGCCTCAGACAGCTTAATTTACTACACTAACATATTAATTGGATCCCGTGTGTAGCTTACTTACGGTGTTACGCTATCTGCCGGAAGCGGCCATTCCGGCCGGATTTTCACGGCCTCGTGCCCCGGAGCCGGTCCGGATCGGCAAAAATCCCGATGAAAGGTAACTTCGAAACGGAGCTAATTTGCTAAATTCAACTAGAAGACTCGGGCTTGGAACTACAAAAAGTTTGCAAAAAAAAAGGTGTTACCTGAATTATACTTCAGTCAGCGACCTCTTCAACACAATTTTTCGTTTATTAATTAATTCAGAGATCATTTTCTACGTAGTTAAGTATTGTTAGTTGCATAAGATCACACACGTACTATTTAAGTTGTATTTAAAAATGGTGGAGGCGCCGGGTCAGAAATCGAATGAAAATTATCTCTGATAAAATAAAAAAAAATTTAAAATCATTGTCACTAAATACAATATTATTCACGCACCATAGGCGCACGCACCACTTCATACAAAAGCAGACCCCACGTCCATCCAACAAACACAAGTTAACACAATCAATTTACCCAAATTAGCGCTCTTGACGTTAACACCCTTCTCTTTTTTTGCAGTGCCACGGGATTTCGTCCGGTCCTCGACGGCAACGCCGCCACCCGGAACACGCCGCCCCTCTTCTTCCCGCCCCACCTGGCCTCTCATATATCATCGCAATTTTCGCCGCCTCTGTTCCCGACACTAAAAGGTAACAACATCCAACGAAGACAAGAAAAAATCCCTCCACGATTTATTATAAGACCTGGCGTATCGTCCTAATCGAGTTTGGAAACAAGTTCGCCTCCTCTATACGCCATCCTTACATATCGAATTTAAAGTTGATCGCGATCTCAGGTGTAAAGTGGCGGCAAATTGGACGATAACGCGGTCCTAAGTGGATAAAGAGACGGCGAGGTGTACGACACCGAAAACAAATTATCCCGCGTTAATAAACATAATTTAAAAATCGACCCGATGGGGGTTGGGCGCGGGGACTCTGGCGACGGACGGATGGACGGAAACTGGACATCGAGCTTAAGTTCGGGATGTGAAAACGGAACGTTAATCTCATATATTGTTACAAAAATAAATACATTTTGATGATTACCTCGTACGTCACATAATATCAGTTTAATTTTCATAAATGAACTAAGTATTAGTAATCGCGAGTCAGAAGTTAACAAGTGTGTTATAATCTAATACTTAAGTAAAATATCCAGAAAATTTTATTACAATTTGATAAAGAAAACACTAAATCCTGAATAAGTGATATCCCTAACACGTGGTTTATATGAACAATTTCATGACTGTTACATTGTATTAGAATTGGAAAGAGTTGGAAATCTTAACATGGACTGTGTATTTACAAACAACAGACAAAAATTTACACCAATTTATACCAAATTTACATCGGCGAAACTTTACAACATTTCAGATTAGGAAAATTTTAATAATAATTAATTATTCGTTAAACAATTGCCTTTTTATGAAACTACAAAATAAAATAATTTTCATTTCGTCTTTTTGATAGCACAATTTTTCATTTTTTCAACTTCAATTTTTCAATTTCTCAACTTTCAAATTTTTTAACTTGTCAAAGTTGCAATTTTTCGATATTACAGTTCTATTTTTCGATTTTTCAGTAACACAAATATTTTTATTTTTTCATTTTTGATTTTTCAATTTTACAATTTTGAAATTTCTCCTTTTTGTTTCGAAAGTTGAATAATTGGAAATATGAAAAATCGGAAAATTAAAAATCGACAAACTGAAAAATGAGAAAAAAATAAACAATTGAAAATCCGATAAAACGAAAACTTGCAAAATTTCGATTTTGCAAATTTTCGATATTCATTTTTTCGAAAATAAATATCGAAAAATTACAAATCGAAGATGTGAAGAAAAGGAAAATTGAAACATTGAAAAACTGAAAATCTAGAAACTAAAAAATCTTAGAAAATTATTAATCGAAAACTAGAAAGTAGAAACAACAAATTGATTGGAAAAATTGTAAATTCGAAAAGCTGTAACCTGGAAAAATCGAAAAATTGAAAAATCGGAAGATTGAAAAATTGCAAAATTGAAAAATCGGATAAAGGAAAAAGTTTCAAAATCAAATAATTGAAAATGGAAAAATTCTAAAATCATAAAATTGAAAAGGTATTTTTTTTTTAAATATAAAAATTACTACTTATTTAAAATGAAAACTAGAAAAAATGCAAATCAAAAACTGAAGAAACGAAAAATTGAAAAATTGAGAAACTGAAAAATCTAAAATTCAAAAACGAAAAAATCCAGAAATTGAAAAAAACCAAAATTGAAAAATGAGAACGTCAAAAGTCCAAAAAATGAAAAAACTAAGAGAATAAAAACTCGAACAAAAAATCGCAAATCTAAAATTTGCAAATTCTAGAAAGTGAAACACCCAAAAGTTGGAAAATCGGAAAACTGAGAAATTTAAAAATCAAGTTGAAGGCTGCATTTCGTAAAATTGAAGAAAAAAAAAGAAAAATTGGAAAATTGCTAAACGAAAAATTGAAAAAATTGAACCTGAAAAAACAAAAAATTAGAAAATCGCAATATAACATCGAAAAATTGTAATAAAGGAAATAAAAAACAGAAACGAAAAATTACACATTGAAAATTGAAAGAAAAAAAAAACTAAAAAATGGATAAACTGGAAAATTAAAAAGTCGAATAAATGAGACAGTATTAAAATCCATTAACTGAAAAATGGAAAAATTCTAAAATCCTAACATTCAGAAAGGAAAAATTAAAAATATCTGAAAGTTGAAGAATCGAAAATTATAAATCGAAAAATTGAAAAATCCAAAAATTAAAAAATTAAAATATTGAAAATTCGAAAAATGAAAGAACAAAGAGAATAAAAACCGAAACAAAAATTGCTAATCGAAAAATTGAAAAATCTGAAATTGGAAAACTCGTGAAATTGCAAATCGAAAATTTGCAAAATCTAGAAACTGAAATATCCAAAAGTTGGAAAATCGGAAAACTAAAAAATTTAAAAATTAAAACTGCAAGAGGTGCATATCGTAAAATTGAAGAAGAAAGAAATTAACATTTGCAAAATTGCAAAACGAAAAATTGAAAAAACTGAAACCGAAAAAACAAAAAATGAGAAAATCGAAACATTGAAAAATCAAAAAAAGTAAAAATAAAGAAAATAAAAACCAGAAACGAAAAAATTCAAGTTGAAAATTTGAAGAAAAAAAACTGAAGGATAGAAAAATTGAAAAATTAAAAAGCTGAATACATGAAAAAATATTAAAATCCATTAACTGAAAAATTTTAAAATTCTAAAATCCTAAAATTCAAAAAGGAAAAATTAAAAAAATGATCATTATTATTATTAAATATTTAAATTAGAAAATAAAGAAAAATTGCAAATCAAAAACTGAAGAAACGAAAAATTGAGAAACTAAAAAATCTAAAATTGAAAACCGAAAATTACAAATCCAAAAATTGAAAAATCCAAAAATTAAAAAAATTAAAAATAAAAAAAGGAGAATATTGAAAATTCGAAAAATGTAAAAACTAAGAGAATAAAAACCGAAACAAAAATGCAAATCGAAGAATTGAATAAATGAAAAATTGAAAAATCTGAAAATTGAAAACTCGTGAAATTGCAAATAGAAAATTTGCAAAATCCAGGCACTGAAACATTCAAAAGTTGGAAAATAGGAAAACAATAGAAATTGAAACCGAAAAAACAAAAAATCAGAAAATCGGAACATTGAAAAATCCAAAAATTGTAAAAATAAAAAAAGAAAAAACAAACCAAAAGAAAAGAAAAAACTGAAGGATCGAAAAACTGAAAAAAAAAATTGAAAAAGTCGAATAAATGAAAAAGTATTAAAAGCCAATAACTGAAAAATTGAAAAATTCTAAATTCCTAAAATTGAAAAAGGAAAAAATAAAAAAAATATCAATATTATTGTTACATATTTAAATAAAAACTAGAAAAATTGCAAAACAAAAAAAAAAAGAACAAATGAAAAATTGAAAATTCATGCAACTGAAAAATCAATAAATGAAAAAAACGAAAAATTAAAAAATACAAAAGTTGATAAATCGAATAATTGAACACCGAAAAACTGCAAATGAAAAAACTGAAAAATTTAAAAATTGGAAAATGTCACATTGAAAAAACAAAAATCATAAAATCAGAACAAAAACTTGGAAAAATTAAGGAAATAAAAACCGAAACGAAAAATTGCAAATCGAAAAATTGAAGACGTGAAAAATTGAAAAATTCAGAAATTGAAGAATTAAAAATTCATAACTCGCAAATCGAAAAATTACAAAATCTAACAAGTGAAACATCCACAAGTTAGAAAATCGAAAAACTTTAAAATTTAAAAATGAAAAATTGAAAAATTGAAGAACCCAAAAATTTAAAAAATTGAAGATGAGAAAACAAGAAATTATAAAATTGAGACAAACATTGAGAAATCGAAAAATTGAAAAATAAAGAAAATAAAAAACGAAATGAATAATTGTCAATCGAAAATTTGAAGAAATGAAAAAGTGTAAAATTAAGTTCGAAAAGTTAAAAATTCGAATAAATGAAAAATTTTTGAAATGCATAATTGAAAAATGGAAAAACTCTAAAATCGTAAAATTGGAAAAGGGAAATTTTAAAATTATTGTTATTACAAATTTAAATGAAAGCTAGAAAAATTGAAAAGTTGAAAAATCAAAAAAAAAAAATTGAAAACAGGTAAATTGCAAAACGGAAAATTGAAAAAGTCAAAAACTAAAAACATTAAAATTCACATTGAAGAGAGGAAAAATTATAAAATCAGAACATTAAAAAAGTGAGCAATTGAATAATTTAAAAAACTCGTGAAACCGTAAATCGAAAAATTGCAAAATCTAAAAAAGTGAAACATCCACAAGATGGAAAACTGAAAAATTTTAAAATGAAAATTCGGAGCGTTACGAAAAATTGCAAAATCTAAAAAGTTAGAAAATCGAAAAACTGAAAAAATTGAAAATGAATAAACAAGTAATTATAAAATCGAAATATTAATAAATCGTGAAATAAATTGAAACATGGAAGATCTGTTGGAAAAATGTTTGTTATTGTTATTATTATTAAAAATGGAACAATTCTAAAATCGTGAAATTGAAAAAGGATTTTTTTTAAATTATTATTACTACGTATTTAAACGAAAACAAGAAAAATTGCAAATCAAAAATAGAAGAAACGAAAAATTGACAAGTCATGAAACTTAAAAAACAAGATATAATAATATCGGAACATTGAAAAATCGAATAATTGAAAAAACAAAGAAAACAAAAAATCGAAATGAGAAATTGTAAATGTAAACATTGAAAAATTCAAAAGCTGAAAAATTGTAACTTCAAAAATCCGAAACTTTTATATGTAATTATAAATTTTGCTACCCAATTCTTCTCGAAAATAATAATCTTCACAAAATTTAAACTTTTTGCAACCACCGAAAGTATTACGATTTAAGTTTTTGCCCTGTGTTTGAGGCATGAAATATTTTATGAACGGTAGCTCCAGACACCTACAACAAATAATCTTCAAGAGTTGAATGATAAATTTTAGTAAAAACTCATTGAAACAACGTTTAACAATTTTTATTTCAGTTATTCACCGGTTAAAGGGACTAAACTCTTCAGTTCCATAAAGGATTTGACTATGACCTTTTTTTTATTTTAAATAAAGGAAATTTCTTTGTTTCCGTGACATTATTTGAAAATGTTACAAACTAACAAATGTCAATAACAATCAGTAGCGGTAACTACAATTTACAAGAACCTACAGTAATTTTTCATTGATCATCATTAATAAAAAAATAGACAATTTTATCAACAATACAATAATTGTAATATGTAGGTGTTAAAAAATAACTAAAAACTGTATCGTTGCAGGATTTCCCGGGCTCTGCTCCTGCTGCCCCATCAAGCCGATGGCCGGCCTGCTGCCATCTGGCGACGGCTCTCAGATCTCGCCATCCGGCGGCGACCAGCGTTCGTCCAGCGTCGCCGAGCTGCGTCGGAAAGCGCAGGAACATTCCGCCGCCCTCCTGCAGAGCCTCCAACACGTGGCGAACTTCCAGCAGGCGGCGGGTTTGGCGGGAGGCCTCAACTTTCCCCTTCTGCCGCCATTGACTCTGCAGGCGCTGAATAGGAAGCACGAAATGCCGGAAACGGCCACTAATAGCAAGGAGCCGACGACGTAATCGCTGTGTTTGGGGGATTTCGTACTTAGAAGGAGAACGGGAGGATGTACATAGTGTGAACAATGCATTGAGCAAAGACAGTATGAGGACGAGTGCAATGACTGCGGAGAACACCAATCGGAGGAGATGTTCGGATAGTTTTAATGGAAATATTTTAATTGTTTGTCAAGGTTAAGGGGGGGCTCAGACGGCGAGGCAGTTTTAAAAGAATGTGTAAAGTAATTTTTTTTCATTCACTTATTTAATGCGCGATTCCTCATTTTAATAATTCTTTGAAATTCCATTTCAGTTAACCTAATGTCAAATGACAGAAAGTTAGCTAAATTAAAACACGAATACATTATATACAGGGTGTTCCACTTTACTATTATCAAAGTTCGATTATAAACTTTTCTATTTGTTGTTGTTGCATTGGAATTAACTGATATTTTCCAAACTTTTCAAAGCCCACGCAAACCTTAAATTTAAATACAAAAACATAATACCTATATAACCTAGATTTAAGTAGTCTTAATAAGAATAAAAAACACAAGAGCTACAGTTTAGTCAGGTCAGCTCAAAAAAAAAACTATACACAACAAAAAAAAGTAACAAAAATAGATAATAAAACAAACTGAATAGAAAAATATCCAAAGATACTTATACAAATGTGTTAACATTTATCTCACATTTTATTAAAAATCTAGCAAAGAAAAAATGATAAGTAGTTTATATTACCATTAATCACCTGGTTTCGCAAAAATATATATAACATAGTTATCGAAATAAATAAATAAATAAATAAATAAAAAAATCTAACAAATAGATAATAAAACAAACTCAATAAGAGAATCTAAGAGATAGTTTATGCAGCTATTAATAAAGATCCAATCAAAGAAAAAAGTAAAACCGTAATGACGTGGATAAAGAATATCTGCAAATTAGTTCACTAAGAAAAAATGAAAAGCAAAATAGTTATTTACTATAAAACAGCACATTAGAAAATTTAAGTTAAATATTATCAAGAATTTCTTTTTAAATTTCCAAAGACTCTAAGTGGCTTGAAGTGCAAAATTTACGTATAATTAAAGAGAAAATGACCAGATATAGATAAAATTAAATTCCTAACCATAAAAAAGAAAAGAACCTTTTTGGCGAAAATTATCAAAAGAAATGTTTTCTTGATTTCGACTTGCAGAAATTATTTTTGGCTTCATTTCCTCCAAAACTCCAACCATTTTTCCACAATCGGCAAAATTTTTACCATATTTTAAAAAAGGAAAATATTAACAACTTTGGTCTGGGACCATTAACAGTTCATGAAATTTTTTATTTTTTTCCCAATACTTTCGAAAATTACCCAATTTTTTTTTTATGATTTTGACTTGCAGAAGGTATTTTTAGATTCCAACCATATCTCCAGAATGACTGATATGATATATGGCCACTTTTTGGAATAAGTATTTTAAAAATTTGATTTTGAAACCTAAAATTTCGAAAATCTGGGTCTGTATTTTTTGAATCAGCTCGTATTTTGTGAATTTTTAGAGAATTTTGCCAAAGCTCACTTTTTCAATATCTCTTCCCCTCGGTGAAATTTTTGACTTTTTCTGAGCACTTTCGAAATTTACCTAAAGAAATTTTTTAGTTGATTTTGGGTTCATATCTTCGAAAATTCAAACCATTTTTCCAGAATAGTAAAATGAAATGACCAATAACAGGCCCTTTTTTTCAAATCAGCTTGTCGATATCTACATTTTCGAGTTTTGTTTATGAATTTTTAGCTAATTTTCCAAACGGTCAATCTTTCGTTAAAATGACGTTTATGATTTTTTTTACTTTTTCCGAATACTTTCGTAAATTTTTCAAGACATTTTCAGTTGATTTTGACTTGCAGAAAATATTATTGGTTTCATTTCCTCTAAAATTCCAAAAATTTTTAGGATATTTTAAAAATGGAAAATGTTTAAAAAGGTCTGGGCCGTTAGCAGGAGATGATTTTTTTAATTTTTTTTCCGAATACTTTAGACAATTACCTCAAAAAATTGTTTTGATGATTTCGAGTTGGCAGCAGTTATTTCTGGCTTCATTTTGTCGAAAATTCCAACCGTATTTCCAGAATGACCAATGTGAAATATGGCCATTTTGGAATTGATATTTTTAAAAATTTGGTTTTGAAACCTAAAATTTCGAAAATTTTGGTCTTGATCCATCAATGGGCAATATTTTTTGAATTAGCTCATATTTTGTGAATTTTTAGACAATTTTGCTAAAAGCTCAATTTTTCTCTGTGAAATTTTTGACTTTTTCTTAGCACTTTCGAAACTTACCTAAAGAAATTGTGTTGATTTTGAGTGGCAGAAGTTATTTTGGGTTTATATTTGTTCGAAAATTCTTTCGAGAATCCCAAAATGAAATATGGTCATTTTGGGTTATTTTAAAATTTTGATTTGAAACCGGAGTAGGCCATTTTTTCGCATCAGTTCGTCGATATTTACATTTTTCAGATTTTTTTGTTGATTTTTAGGCAACTTTTCCAAAGGGTCAGTTTTTCATTGAAATGACGGTTATGAATTTTTTTTACTTTTTCCGAATACTTCGTAAATTACCCAAAAACATGTTTTTGGCGATTTATCTAGATTTGCAGAAGTTATTTTTGGTTTTACTGCTTCGAAAATTCCAACCATTTTCCCAGAATCGCCAAAATAAAATAAGGCCATATTTGAGATATAAGAAAAATTCGGTGCTGAAACTGAAAATTTTGAATTTAATCTGAGTCATCAACAGCCTGGTTTTTGAGATTTTTCCAAAAACTCAAGTTTTCAATCTCTCCCTGCATACATTCTTTGATTTTTTCGAAATACTTTGAAAACTTCCTTAAAGATTTTTTTTGGTAATTTAGACTTGCAGAAGTTATTTCGGCTTCATTTCTGCCAAAATTCCAACCATTTTTGCAGAATCGCCAAACTGAAATTTAGACCAAAGTATTTGATTCTGGAACGGAAAATTTTGAAAATCTTAGACTGGAATCATAAATAGGCTAGGTTTTTGAATCGGCTCGTAGATTCGAAAATCGGGGTGCTATTTTTCGAATAAACTCGTCTATATCTATTTTTTAGAAATTTTGTGGATTTTTTCAAAATCTCAATATTTCAATCCTTAAAGTATGAAAATTTTGACTTTCGAAACTTACGTGAAGAAATTGTTGTGTTGATTTTGACTTGCAGAATTTACTTCGGCTTCATTTCTTCGATAATCCCAACCACTTTTAGAGAATCGCCAAAATGAAAGATGGCCGTTTTTGAGATATTTTGAAAATTTGATTTTAAAACCGAAAATTTCGAAAGTCTTGATCTGTGACCATCGACACAGTTTTCGAATCAGTTCGGCGATATCTATCTTCCAAAATTTTTCGTGGCTTTTTAGACAACTTTGTCAAATTTTCTATATTTTTTTATACTTTTTTCCGAATCGCCAAAATGTAATATAGTCATTTTTTATTGGATTTTTTGGCAGCTTTCCCACAGGGTGAATTTTTCATTGAAAGGACCGCTATAGTTTTTTTTTATTTTTTCAAGTACTGTTTTAAATTATCCAAAGACATTTTTTTCTTGATTTCGATTTATAGAAGTCATTTTCGGTTTCCCTACTTCCAAAATTCCGACCATTTTCCAAAATCGCCAACATAAATTATGGCAATTTTTGGGATACTTTAAAATTTTGATTTTGAAACCGAAAATTTTGAAAATAATGGTTTATGACCATGAATAGACTACGTTTCCAAATCAGTTCGTTGATATCTATTTTGCAAAATTATTTGCTAATTTTTAGGCAACATTTGTCAAAGCGCAATTTTTAAGTACCTTTTGAAATTTTTGGATTTTTTTCGAAGACATTCGAAAATTATTTGTATAATTTGTTTTGTTGATTTCGTCCTGCAGAAGTTATTTTCGGTTCCACTTTCCCAAAAATTGCTACCATATTTCCAGAAATGCCAAAATGAAAAGAGCAATATTTGCGATATAAGAAAAATTCGATTTTGAAACCCAAAATTTTGAAAAACTTGATCTGAGTCTATCTAGATGCTGTTTTTCAAATCGACTCGTCGATATCCTTAAAAATGTTGTGGATTTTTCCAAAAGCTCAAATTTTTAATCCTGCCCTGCATAAATTGTTTGATTTTTTGGAGTACTTTGAAAACTTACCTAAAGAAATTTTGTTGTTAATTTCGACCTTGCAGAAGTTATTTTTGGGTTCACTTCTTCAAAAATTCCAACCATTTTTTCAGAATCACCAAATTGAAATTTAGCCATTTTTGGAAAAATTTTGAAAATCTTAGTCTGAAACCATGGATAACTACGGTTCGAATCAACTCGTAGATATTCATTTTCCAGAATTTTTTGTTTGTTTCGACCTGCAGAAGTTATTTTTGGATTCATTTCGCCAAAATTTCTAGCCATATTTCCAAAATAACCAAAGTGAATACGACCATTTTTTAGGATACTTTAAAAACCAGGTTTTGAAACCAAAAATTTCGAAAATCTTGGTGCTCTTTTTCGAATAGGTTGATCGATATTTACATTTTATAATTTTTGTGGATTTTTCAAAATCCCAATTTTTCAAACCCATATGAAATTTTTGTCGAAACTTACCCAAAGACAATTTTTCTTGATTTCGCTCTGCTGAAATTATTTTTGATTTCATTTCTTCGAAAATTCCAACCATTTTCCAAAATTTGATTTTGAAACGGAAAATTTTGAAAAGATTGGTTTGGGACCACGAATAGGTTACGTTTCTAAATCTGCTCGTAGACATATCAGAATTTTTGTTGATATCTAGGCAACATTGGAAAGAGCTTACTTTTTAAGTTTTTTATGAAATTTTTGGATTTTTTTCGAAGACATTCTAAAATTATTTGAAGAAGATAGAAAAAAAATCGGCTTTGAAACCGAAAATTTTGAAAATGTTGATCTCAGTCCATCAATTTTTTCGAATCCACTGGTCGATATCTATTTTAGAAATGTTGTGAATTTTTCTAAAAGCTCAAATTTCCGGTCCCTCACTGCAAAAATTGTTTGATTTTTTTGAGAATTTTGAAAACCTATCTAAAGAAATTTTTTGTTAATTTAGACTTGCAGAAGTTATTTTCGACTTCATTTCTTTGAAAATTCCAACCATTTTTTCATAATATAGCCATTTTTGAAACAACAAAAAGATTTGATTTTGGAACAGAAAATTTTGAAAATTTTTGTTTGGGACCATAAATAGCTACGTTTTCGAATCAACTCGTAGGTATTTATTTTCCAACTTTTAATTTCGATTTTTTGGCAACATTTTCTAAAATTATATAAAGTTTTTTCGCCGAAATTTCCAATCGTATTTCCAAAATAAGCAAAATGAATATGACCATTTTTGGAATATTTTAAAAATTTGGTTTTGAAACCGAAAATTTCGAAAATCTTAGTGCTGTTTTTGGAATAACTAGACTCGTCTATATTTATATTTTAGAAATTTTATGGATATCTGCACAAGCTCAATTTTTCAATCCTTCCCAGCTCCCCATATAAAAATTTTGATTTTTACACACTTTTGAAAACTACTTCTTCGAAAATTCCAGCTACATTTTTGGGAAATTTCGAACCATCGACAGGCCGTTCCACAATTTTTCGTGGCTTTTTAGCCAACTTTGTCAAATCTTCAATATCCTATGATTTTTTTTACATTTTTGAAAATTACCTGAATATTTTTTTTTTTTGGTTTCGATGAATAACTTTTGTTTCTCACAAATTTTTTAATGCCGATGATAAAAATCGGTTTTGAAACCTAAAATTTTGAAAATGTTGATCTGGGTCCATCAATTTTTTCGATATCTATTTTAGAAATGTGGATTTTTCTAAAAGCTCAAATTTCCAGTCCTTCACTGCAAAAATTGTTTGATTTTTTTTTGAGAATTTTGAAAACTTATCTAAAGAAATTTTTTGTAAATTTAGACTTGCAGAAGTTATTTTCGACTTCATTTCTTCGCAAATCCCAACCATTTTTTCATAATATAGCCATGAAAGCACAAAAAATTTGATTTTGGAACAGAAAATTTTGAAAATTTTTGTTTGGGACCATAAATAGCTACGTTTTCGAATCAACTCGTAGGTATTTGTTTTCCAACTTTTAATTTCGATTTTTTGGCAACATTTTCTAAAATTATATAAAGTTTTTTCGCCGAAATTTCCAATCCTATTTCCAAAATAAGCAAAATGAATATGACCATTTTTGGGATATTTTAAAAATTTGGTTTTGAAACCTAAAATTTCGAAAATCTTAGTGCTGTTTTTGGAATAACTAGACTCGTCTATATTTATATTTTAGAAATTTTTTGCACAACCTCAATCTCTCGTGGATTAGCCAACTTTGTCAAATTTTCAATTTCTTATTTTTTTTTTACAATTTTGAAAATTACCTGAATATTTTTTTTGTTGGTTTCGATGAATAACTTTTGTTTCTCACAAATTTTTTAATGCCGATGATAAAAATGTTATCTTATTTAAAAAATAAAAGTTGCCTTCATTTCCTGTGAAACTTGACGTACTAAAATGGGTTTTATGATATTTATAACTTTGAAGATAATTAATTTTAAAGGAAAAAAATCAGTTTACGTCGAACTCATCTGCTTCAGTAAAATTTTTTTAGATTTTTTAGAAATATTTTTCATAATGCTGTACTCATGAGACAAGCATGCGACAGCACAAGTTTTGGAGTTATTAAAAATCAAATTAAATATACCTGGTAATTAAATTACACATATATTATATTAAGTAAAAAATATACTTTTGGTTATGATACGTTTCCAAAATGTGATTTTTTAGTATTTTTTAAAAATATAAAAAATTCTACAGCTAGGAAAAAATAAAATTAGTATGTAAAATGAATTAATTGTTTAGGAAAAATCGGTTCATTCTTGTGTTGTTTGCTTTTTTTGTATACCTATAATTTTTGTTATGTTATTTTTGATCCAATGCATTGTACGTAGCACACATACAAGTAAAAAAAAAAACTATATGTGTTTTGATTAGAAATAGGACATCTGTATTATGACGATTTTAAAAGAAAAAACAAGTACTTATTGTGGAACACCTAGTATATTTTGTGTCATAATTATCTCTATATTCTATAAAACGTAAATTGGATGTGTATGTTGTCTGTTTTACCAAAATAAGTCAAAAAAGTTGCACCCAAAAAAATAAATTTTCAATTTTTGAGTATTAACCACTAAACTTTTGAAAAATTTGTTTTCTGTGTTTTTTACTGTAGAACGACCGCCCACCGCCTGCCCCCCCTTCAGCCCCCTCTAAGCAATAGCTGTACATATAGTCGTAGACTAGCAACTTGTTACCGAATATTGTGATGTGATCTAGTAATTATATTAAACCACCTGTGTACCATTACGGCCCCGTGCCCCTAACTGTAAAAACCTGTATAAACGATATAGTGTGTTCAATAAAGAAAATATAACCGATCCGGCATTTCATTGCCCCCAATCACGCCGCCCCGACCCCCAAAACAATCAAAACGAATCAGTCCGGCGGCGCTAATCCCATTTGGCGGCGGCACGGCGCCAGGCCCCGCCTCCGCCGCCTGCGCCAATCGCGGCGCCGCGTCCGGGGGCATCGATCACGGCGCGACGCCTCCGGGGGCGGCGGGCCGCCGGACTTTCGACGTTTCGAGCGGTTTCGATGAATCACGTCACGCGGCGGCGGCGGTGACTTATGGGAGCAATTGTGAAATTAGATCGCGGTACCTGGGCTCCAGTGTAGCCAACCTCGCGCTAATGGAATTGCCTGATGATGCTGTTTGCTGGCGTAATTTATGGATATTAATATCTATGATATTTCGGATTAATTACGCGAGCGGCGCGGGGGCGGCGGAGGGGCGGCTCGCCGATGAAATGAGATCGTAAATTTGCACATTCTTAGTGTAATTGTTCGGAGGTTTCTTACGAGTTGTTTTACACATCTGGGTTCGGGGCGTCGGAGGTAATAAAGATGGAAACGCTTTGTTGCGACTTCGGGAAATGGAAAATGCGGAACAAAGAGCGATTAGTGTGATTAGTGGGAACGAGGAGGTGGGAGGTGGGAGAATAAAGCGATAAAATCGGTAATCCGGGTTTGCGATAAGGAAGCTATAAAGAGATTTGTTATCGGAAGTTAAAGATCGTAAATAATAAATGGGATCCAGTGTGCCGCGCGATTACTTTGACGGGTAACGCCGAACTGCGCCGATTAACTGGCTTGTAGCATATTTTTTACATATAGTGCCATAAATGACAAATGACAGTTAAAGAAAAATTTAAAAAAATCACAATCAGCCATTATCTATTTGATACTTGTGTGTGTATGTTTACTGGAATTAAAGATTATATAATTAAAAAATATATAAATATGTGTTAAGGGTTTTGTAATCATTGCAATTTAAGAAAAAAAAAACGCTTTAGTTATTTTGAAAGAACTTCCTTTGCACATGACGCACATTCTAACAAATACTTTTTTTTTATTCTGAGAATCTTATTTTTTTACGATAATTCCTATAATTTAAGATACTTAATAAGCTGTTGGTTGACAGGTGACAGGACATAGACTATAAACGTCCATCATAAATATCGACCAAAAATTATTTAAGTACCGTGTGGATTAGCGACCTTACGCTAAATGAACAAATCTAGAAGAGCTTAATTTAGTTAATTTTAATTTAACCATTTTCCTCGTCCATGAAAAGGAAACAGAGAAAGTGTTTTTTGTTCTTTTTTTTTATAAATTTCCCCAATTTAAAATGGCAAGCGAATTGTTTGAAATTCCTTATTCAAGTTTCCAAACTGAAAACAAATCGAAAAGTCGAAAAATCGAAAAGGCGAGACATCGAGAATCCAAAAATGAAAAAATCTAAAAATTGAAAACGAAAAATTGAAGAACGAATAGATAACTAGAAAATCGAGAAATTGAAAAATTCCAAATCTGAAATGGAAAATTGGGAAACAGGAAAATTGAAAAGTCGAAACATCGAAAAATTGAACAATCGAAACATCAAAAATCGCGAAATCGAATAATCGAAAAATAGGCCAATATTGAAAAATCGAAAAGTTAAAAATTGGAAAATTTGAAATTAAAAAAATCAATAAATCGAACATTCGAAAAATCGAAAAATCGAGAAACTGAAAAGTGGAAAAATCGAAATTGAAGAATCGAGATATTGAAAAATCCCAAAACTGAAATATGGAAAAAGTGAAAAGTAGAAGAAACATTGGAAAATCCTAAAGTTGAAACATCGAAAAATTGAAAAATCCAGAAATCGAAATGGAAAATCCGAACTCGAAAAATCTAAAATTTAAAAAACTGAAAAATCAAATAAGTACCTGAAAAATCGAAACATCGAAAAATCGAGAAAAATGGAAAATCAAAAAATCGTATTGAGAAAGTGAGAAATGAAAATTGAAAATTTAAGAGCGTCAATAATAATTGAAAAAATGAAACATCGAAAAATTGGAAAACCGAAAAATGGAGACATTGAAAGGTCTAGAAATTGAGGAATGGAAAATCAAAAAATCGATTAATCAAGTAAGAAATCGAAAAACTGAAAATTTACAAAACTGAAATGGAAAATTGGAAAATAGGAAAATCGAAAAATCGGAACATCGAAAAATTGAAAAATCGGAACATCGAAAAATCGAAAAGCCGAAAAATCAAAAAACCGTGAAATCAAAACACTGAAAATTCAAAAACTGAAACAACGGAAAATCGAAACATCAAAAAGTCGAGAAATCGAATAATCGAAAAATTGAGAAATTAAAATATGCCAATATTGAAAAATCGAAACATCAAAAAGTCGAGAAATCGAATAATTGAAAAATTGAGGAATTAAAATAGGCCAATATTGAAAAATTGAAAAGTTAAAAATTGAAAAATTTAAGATTAAAAAAATCGATAAATCGAACATTTAAAAAATCGAAAAATCGAGAAATTGAAAGTCGAAAAATCGAAATTGAAGAATCGAGATATTGAAAAATCCCAAAACTGAAATATGGAAAAAGTGAAAAGTAGAAGAAAAATTGAAAAATCCAGAAATGGAAAAGCCGAACTCGAAAAATCTAAAATTTAAAAAATTGAAAAATCAAATAAGCACCTGAAAAATCGAAACATCGAAAAGTCGAGAAAGATGGAAATCAAAAAATCGTATTGAGAAAGTGAGAAATGAAAATTGAAAATTTAAGAGCGTCAAAAATTGAAAAAAATCTAGAAATTGAGGAATGGAAAATCAAAAAATCGATTAATCAAGTAAGAAATCGAAAAATTGAAAATTTCCAAAACTGAAATGGAAAATTGTAAAATAGGAAAATTGAAAAATCGGAACAGAAAAATTGGAAAATCGGAACATTCAAAAATCGAAAAGCCGAAAAATCAAAAAACCGAGAAATCGAAACACTGAAAATTCAAAAACTGAAAAAACGGGAAATCGAAACATCAAGGTCGAGAAATCGAAAAATTCAGAAATCAAAATAAACTAAATTGAAAGATCAAATGCTAAAAAATGAACAAATTATAAATAAAATAAACGATAAATCGAATAATTGAAAAGTCGAAAAGCCTAAAAATGAATAATTTAAAAACCGAAAAATTGAAAATTGAAAGATGGCGAAATCGAAACATAGAAAGATCGAAGAACTCAAAAATCTCATAATCGAATTGAGAAATAGAAAAATCTAAACTTTTAAAAATGAAAAATTAAAACAATGAAAAACTGAAAAATAAAGTACATAATCGAAACACCAAAAAATCGAAAAATCGAAAATTCGAAAAATTCAAAAACTGAGATAATCGAAATAGGCTAATATCGAAATATCAAAAAGTTAAAAATTTAAAAAATTTAAAATTAAAAAAATCGATAAATCAGAAAATTAAAAATTGAAAAATCGAAAACCCAAAAAATCGAAAAACTTAAAAACCGAAAAATCGAAAAATCAAAAAATCAAAAGTTTTAAAAATTTAAGTATTCAAACGCTGAAATATCTAAAACTGAGAAGTCGAAAAATTGAAAGATCGCTAAATCGAAACATCAAAAAACTGAGAAATTCAAAATTGAAAAACAGAAAAATCGAAGAATTTATCAAAAAATGATAAATCGAAAAATCTAAACTTTTAAAAACGGAAAAATTAAAATAACGAAAAATTGAAAAATAGAGAAAACGAAAAATCGTAAAATTGAAAAATTGAGGTATTAAAAATTCCCAAAACTGAACTATTGAGAAATGGTAAAATCTAGAAATCGAAATAAAAAATCGAAGATTTAAAAAATCGAAAAATTGAAAAATCTAAACCTGAAAAATCGAAAAACTGAAAAACAGAAGAAGTATTGAAAAGTTGGGAAATCGAGAAAGGGAAAAAAATCGATTAATTGAGAAGTTGAGAAAGCGAAAAACTGAAAATGTAAAAACGCAAAATTGAAACATAAAAATTAAAATGGATAAATCAAAATTAAATGAAAGAACGATAATGAAAAATTAAATTGAAATACAAAATAAAAATTGAAAAATCATTAAAGAAATGAACTGAATATCAAAAAAACCAAAATCAAAATGAAAAATGAAAACAAATGAAGAATAGAAAACGAAAAACTGAAAAATCTTAACATTGAAATATCGAGAATAGAAAAATTGAAAAATCAGGTAATTGGAAAGAACTGATGATCAAAAAACCTGGCAAATCCAAGCACTGAAATATAAAAAATTGAGAAATCGAAGTTGAAAAACCGAGAAGTCAAAAAGTCGAAAAATTCAAATGTCAAAAATTGAAAACATAAAAAATTTCAAAATTGAAAAATCGTAAAACAAAACATCGGAAAACTGAGAGATCGAAAAACGAAAAAATCAAAGATTTGAAAATTGAGAAAAGGAAGAACGAATAATTGAAAAATCTTAACATTGAAATATCGAGAAATTGAAAAATTGAAAAATCAGGTAAATGGAAAAAATTGATCAAAAAACCTGACAAATCCAAACACTGAAATGTCAGAAAATTGAGAAATCGTGAAAAACAAAGTTCAAAAGTCAAAAATTGATCGAAAATTCAACATTGAAACTTAAAAATTTAAAAATTGAAAAATCGTAAAACAGAAACATCGGAAAATGAGAAATCGAAAAATGAAAAAATCAAAGATTTGAAGAATTGAGAAAAGGAAGAACGAATAATTGAAAAATTTTAACATTGAAATATCGAGAAATTGAAAAATTGAAAAATCAGGTAATTGGAAAAAATTGATGATCAAAAAACCTGACAAATTCAAGCACTGAAATATCAAAAAATTGAGAAATCGAAAGTTGAAAAACCGAATCGAAAGTCGAAAAAGAATCGAAAAATTCAAATGTCAAAAATTGAAAACATAAAAAAATTTCAAAATTGAAAAATCGTAAAACAAAACATCGGAAAACTGAAAGATCGAAAACGAAAAAACCAAAGATTTGATAATTGAGAAAAGGAAGAACTGAATAATTGAAAAATCTTAACATTGAAATATCGAGAAATTAAAAAATTGAAAAATTAGGTAAATGGAAAAAATTGATCAAAAAACTGACAAATCCAAACACTGAAATGTCAGAAAATTGAGAATTCGAAAGTTGAAAAACCGAGAAGTCGAAAAAGTCGAAAAATTGAGAAATCGAAAAATTCAAATGTCAAAAATTGAAAACTAAAATTTAAAATTGAAAAATCGTAAAACAGAAACATCGGAAAATGAGAAATCGAAAAAGAAAAAATCAAAGATTTGAAAATTGAGAAAAGGAAGAACCGAATAATTGAAAAATTTAACATTGAAATATCGAGAAATTGAAAAATTGAAAAATCAGGTAATGGAAAAAATTGATGATCAAAAAACCTGACAAATTCAAGCACTGAAATTCAAAAAATTGAGAAATCGAAAGTTGAAAAACCGAGAAGTCGAAAAAGTCGAAAAATTGAGAATCGAAAAATCTGAAAAATTAAAAAATTTCAAAATTGAAAAATCTAAAAACGAAACATCGAAAACTGAGAAATCGAAAAAGGAAAAAATCAAAGATTTGATAAATTGAGAAAAGAAAATGAATAATATGAAAAATTAAACATTGGAAATATCGAGAAATTAAAAAATTGAAAAATTAAGTGAAATGCGAAAAAATTATCAAAAAAACCTCGACAAATTCAAAACATGAAATGTCAAGAAAATTGAGAAATCGAAATTGAAAAAACAAATGTACGAAAAGTCGCAAAATTGATGAAATTGAAAAATTCAAATAGTCAAAAATTGAAAATCTACACAAAAATTTAATAATTGAAAATATAATCGTAAAATACAAACATCGAAAAACTGAGATAATCGAAAAAACGAAAAAAATCAAAAAATTGAAGAATTGAGAAAAGGAAGAATCGAATAATTCAAATTTAACATTTGAAAATTACGAGAATATAAAACAATGAAAAATCAGTAATTGGAAAAAAATTTATAAAAACCTGAAAAATCCAAACATCAAATGTCGAGAAAATTGAAAATCGAAAGTGAAAAAAACCGAATGAATGTCGATAATTCAAAAATGAGACATCGAAAAATTCAAAGTCAAAATTGAAAACTTAAAAAATTTAAATAAAATTGAAAAATCATTAAACAGAAACATCGAAAATTGAGAAATCGAAAAATGAAAAAATCAAAGATTAGAAAAATTGAGAAAAGGAAGAACCGAATAATTGAAAAATTTTAACATTGAAATATCGAGAAATTGAAAAATTGAAAAATCAGGTAATTGGAAAAAAATTGATGATCAAAAAACCTGACAAATTCAAGCACTGAAATATCAAAAAATTGAGAAATCGAAAGTTGAAAAACCGAGAAGTCGAAAAGTCGAGAAATTGAGAAATCGAAAAATTCAAATTTCTATGTTTAGGAGAAAAATCCAACACGGATTCATAAACCACAAGCATTCATGACATCATCAAATCCTGGACGGGATGAACGGATAAATTTTGATTAACGATTCACCATGAAAAACCCAAACATCAAAAAACTGGAAAATCGAAAAATCGAAAATCCGATAAGTCGAAAAATAAAAAAATCGCGAAATCGACAATTCGAAAAATTCAAAAACTGAAACATCGAGAAATGGAAAAGTCGAGAAGTCGAAATATCGAAAAATAGTAAAATCGAAAAACTGAGAAACTGAACAATCAATTAACTGAAAAATCGAAACCTGGATAAATCGAAAAATCGAGAAATGAAAAATCGAAAATCAAAAGTTTTAAAACCGGAGAAATTAAAATAATTAAAAACTGAAAAATAGTGTAATCGAAATATAAGATAATAAAAGTACTGAAAAATCGAAAAAGTACAAAATCTAGAAATCGAACATTCGAAAAGTCGAAAAATAGAAAAATTGAAGAATCAAGATATTGGAAAATCCCAAAACTGAAATTTCGAAAAAGTGAAAAGTGGAAAACTGAAACATCGAAAAATCGAAAATTTAAAAATTCGAAAAACTTGAAAAACTGAAAAATCGAAACATCGAAAAGTCGAGAAATCGAGAAAAGGGAAAATTAAAAATTCGTTTTAATCGATAAACTGGAAAATTGAAAAATTGAAAATTTAAGAACGTCAAAAATTCAAAAAATGTATAATCGAAAAATTGAAAAACAGGAAAATGTAAACCTTGAAAAGCCGAAAAAACCGATTAATCGACAAATTGAGAAATCCAAAAATTGAAAATATAGAAAAGGCAAAAATTGAATAATTGAAGAATTTTTAAAATTGAAAAATGGAAGAGTCGAAAAATTAAAAAATCGTAAAACTGAAACATCGGGAAATGAGAAATGTATAAATGAAAAAACTAAGAACTCGAAAATTTGAAGAATCGAAAAATTGAAAAATTCTAACACTGAAATATCGAATAATTGAGTACTTGAAAAATTGATAATCGAGAAATTGAAGAAATGAAAAATCGAGAATTTAAAAAACCGAAAAACTTAAGAACAAAAAACCTGGATAAGTTGAAAAATTGAGAAATCGAAAAATTCTTATATCTGCAGTTTTGATTTTTTTCCAAATCTCTCTATGTGTAGAAGAGAAATTCAACACGGATCCATAAACCACAAGTTCAGAACTATGTTACTTTATAACATTTAAATAAAGTTTGAAGAATCGAAATATTGAGTAATCTCAAAACTGAAAAACGAGAAATTGAAAATTTGAAAAATCTAGACACTGTGAAATCGAAAAATTGAAGAACAAAAAACCAGGAAAATTCCAAAAATAACATGTCAAAAAATTGAGAAATCGAAAGATGAAAAAATTTCTGTCTAGGAGAAAAAACAACCAGAATTCGCAAACCACTTATGGAGGAGTGGGTCGTTATTTTAAATTTTAAATTACATTTACTATTGTAAAATTTGGAGACGACGTCATTCTATTATTGGTGGGAATTTTGGTCAACGTTTTACCATATACCTGCAATATTCTTAAGATACACACAAAATTTGAGAACAATTGGTCTGGTACATCCGGAGATAATCTGTCCAGTTACAACGTCCACAGAAGACAGGCAGACAGACAGACAGACAGAAACGAGGGACCTACTTTTTCGTATTTTAGGCGTTATGAAATGTCGAGAAAACTTGAAACTAGGCAGTCGTCCGATGTACTTATGGATTTCATTCGGAATTCGTAATCATTTTTGGGTTTAACCAGAGCAATGTTTGCATAAATATGTACAGAAACAACCAAAGCTTTATAATGAATAATGTTGCTCCTTTAGAAAAAACAGAAACCTACTACTTAGGTATATGACGTGGGTTTTCCATTTTCCCGTTTCATATTTAATATTTAAACTCGGCACTAAAATTCTTAGAAAGCTTAGAAATGTTGTTAACAGTAATGTTCAAACTCCTTAATAAAAGTAAAATTTTTATTTGTATGTAATATATTTTTGACCACTTACGTACTTATCACACAACTATATATAATTAAAAGAGCAAGTAATCGCGCTTTTTGTTAGTTATTTTTTAAGGATATGTTAACTGCTAAACTAATTTAACAAAGGAAGCTTTCTAGTCATTGTAGAGAATGATACTTTCCAAATCGTCTCAAATTCAAAGCTTTGATTCTTAGCATTTAAAAATAACAAAACCCAGAGATTATTATTTGAAGCATTAAAAATATCGAAGGATCAATTAGTATTAACTTAAAAGTCAAAACGAATGCACTAATCTGGACTATAAAAAACGAGACGACAAAAATCGATTCTTTTTCTCAGAAGACGAAGTTTCCAAAATTTGGTTAACACTGATCGATGTAATAAAAAATGCACTTGAAATGATTTCATTATACCGCAAACGAAAAAAGGTTAAAATATCTTGCTTGGAAACACAAACAATAACAAAGTTGGGTTTATTTTTCAAATTTTATGCAACAAATTTTACTCTTAATATTTTAAAATAAAGAAACATAAAAACAAAATCACCAAAATGTCAAAGCTTACGTTATCATTACCAAAGATCAATTAACCTTGCAACTGACCACTGAAATGGTGTGAATATCCAATGGAAAAACCTCATTGTAAAAAAACAGATCAATTAGTAAATTGCGAAAGAAACATTATAAAACAAACAAATCTTCAAGGATTGTATATTAGAAAATTCCAGACGATCATCTGTCTACGCGCGAAAATACTTTAAGCCTGTAATCATCCCGTTTTTCACTAGTCATTTTTTTTATAAATAAATCTGTACTTTGTCTGGTATTTCATTCATAGCTTCGTTTCGCCGTTTCACCTACATTTTTCCTGTGTTTTATTGGCGGTTTTATCAATGATTACCTACGGGAGATAAGTGCGCGATATCATCATAATAGTTGATAGGTGATTTGTGTTTTCAATGGTAAATTGTGCACTTAATGCGGTTACTTTCCAAATCAATAAATTAATCGAACTTTATTGGGGTAATTCGGGCGTTTATTACATAGACATAAAATTTAATCACAAAACTGCTCGTCAATTTCTCGAACTTTTGAAGAAACGAAACTCGTGTCGGTGAATCAGCACGATATGCAACAATGTTGTGGGTCAGAAAAATCCGGTTAGTCAATTAGTTAGAAAATAATGTCTTTATAAGACTTGTATTTTTATCTTAAGAGTGTTGTTCGTACTGAACGTACAGAAAATAGAACAAAAACATGAACAAAGTAGCCCCAAAATAATTTAAATACTTAATTGACAGTTATTTTTTTTCAGTATTCCATAATATTACATAAGAAGGCGACTTATTGAGTGGAATTGTAACATCACGAAACCTAGACTTTGTTACCAACAATAATAAAATAAAACTTTCATAAATAACCCGTCTCTAAAGTCCCGACAAGATAATACGGGTGTATGATCAATTTCCGGAATCTTTTTGTATCATTTCATTATCATAATCTAATCGTGCGTCAGCAAACAAAGCGTTTAAGTAAACGAGAATTAAAGATCGTCCAAAATGTAAAGTGGATCAAATTGGACAAATAAATAAATAAATAAAACAGACATTATCAACAATAAAAATGTTATTAAAACATAAAAATTATGTAATCGGATTTCGCTTGACAATAGTACATATTTCCTCGTATTTTAAAGACAAAAAAAATTGTAAATTTAAACTCGTGGTTTCCCATAAATTACAATTTTTCGTATTAGCTTACTGGAATTTTGTTTTCAATTTTTAAGAATAAACTCATTAAGTTTTATTGTCTCTAATAAATGCTTCAACGAAAATTGTGAAATGTGATACAAACAAGGAAAAAGCAACTTAAAAGCAGTTTTTTGGTTATTTAAATAACAACAACCATGAAATTTAGTTTCATTTTTCTGGTCAGCAATTTTTGTTTTCAGTTTTTAATTTTATTTTAACTAAAAATAACAAGATTTTTTTATAGAACTGTTTTATCGTCGAGAATAAGACAGATAAATTTGGCGTTATTTTAATTGCCGATGAGTTTTCTGAGATATGATAACATTGATTCCTTTGTTAAGACGTAAGGTAAAGTTTTAACACAGGTTCTTAGGACTACTAATAAACGATGAATCCATTTTATGGAGATAGAATGATGTTAAGGTCACAGTATTTTAAATTTTACCATTACTATGGCGGGAAATGATTTGGTTTCTTCATAGAACGTAGTGATAAATGAGAAAATTTCAACAAAAATGAGGCATTTCGATGCACAAAATGCTTATTAGATAATTAAATTTGTTATTAATTAAGTTGAAATAACCATTAGATAGACTAAGTGCATTATTAGCTTGTTCACGTTTGTATACATTGTAGGTTATCGCTTTGTTTATTTTATTTTAATGAGTAGCAAATTACTATTTTCAAGAAAATTCAAACCAGACTTCGATCTACATAAATTATAATAATTAGGTAGAAGGTAAGAAGCATTACAGTTTTATGAGTGAACAGGTTCAATAGTGGATGAACGTTTTTTAAATACAACAGATACAAAATATAAATAAGCACAGTTTTATGCATATACGCAATTTTCTTTCGACGACCCGGAAAGAAAGAACTATAAACTAAAAACAAAAACATGAGAAATATTTATAATTAATTTATTGTCTATAACATATTTTTACATAAATTAAAAATTATAAATACGCTACATATATATACTTATTAAGGAATTTACAGTTGGAAATTACTTTTTCACTACTAATTCGCCTGAGAACTTGTTTGATCTACAGACTAGAGTGCGCTCAGGCCAATGTAGACTCTAAGGGTTCAAAAGCGATTTGGTTGGTTTGGACACTGTTTCACTCGATTTTGACATGCAACTACTTTTTTGTTTAACTAAGAATTAATTTTTTAATTGTGTTTTACACTAGCAAAAGGTCCTAAATTAACAATATTGTTGAAATCGTAATATTCGAATGGATTTTTTCGGGAAAATGTAATTATTTTTATGTTTTGGAAACATTGTGTTCTACTTCGTATCAATATTTTTAGTGGCACTTTTAGTGGTTATTTTCGATACATTTCGAAAAATTGTAAAAATCGAAAATGTAAAAAAATCGACACATTGAAAAATCCAGAAGTCAAAAGTAGAAAAGTCGAAGAATCGAAATATTGAAAAATCCCAAAATTGAAACATCGAAAAACTGAAAAATGAAAGGAAAACTGAAGAATGGAAAAACTGAAAAATCCCAAAACTGAAATGTCCAAAAACTAAAAATACAAAGAACTGAAAAACTGAGAAATCGAAAAATCAAAAAATCGAGAAACCGAAATAGGCCAAAATCGAAAAAAACGAAAGTTAAAAGTTGAAAAACGAAAATCTAAAACCGGGAAGTCAAAAAATCGAAAGATTAAGAAATCGAAACATTTGAAATACCGAATAACTGAAACGAAAAATCGAGAAATTGAAAAATCTAAATATAAAAATCGACAAATTGAAAAATCGAAAAAGTAAAAAAATCGACACATCGAAAAATCCAGAGGTCAAAAGTAGAACAGTCCAAGAATCGAAATATTGAAAAATCCCAAAACTGAAAGATCGAAAAACTGAAAAATGAAAGGAAAACTGAAGAATGGAAAAACTGAAAATCTAAAAAATTGAAAAATTGAGAAATCGAAAAATCAAAAAATCAAAAAACCGAGAAACCAAAGCAGGCCAAAATCCAATAAACGAAAGTTAAAAGTTGAAAAATCGAAAAATCTACTTAAAAGCGGCAAAACAAAAAAAAAAAGAAAACGGAAAAATTGATAAACTGAGAAATTTTGAAAATTTGAAAAAATTAAAAATTGTAAAGCAGAAAATCTAAAGCCGGTAAGTGGAAGAATCGATAGATTAAGAAATCGAAACATTTGAAATATCGAAAAACTGAAATGAAAAATCGAAAAATCTAAAATTTTAAAAATAGAAAAATTAAACAAAAAGATTGAAAGATCTAAAATGTAAAAAATCGAAAAATTGAAAAATCGAAGAAGTAAAAAAAACGACAAGTCGAAAAATCCACAGATAAAAATTAGAAAAGTGGAAGAATCAAAGTATTGGAAAGTCCCAAAACTGAAATATCGACAAACTGAAAAATGAAAAAACTGAAAAATCCCAAAACTGAGAATCTAAAAAATTGAAAAGTTGAGAAATCGAAAAATCAATAAAGTGAAGTCGATAAATCGAAATTTTAAAAATAACCGAAAAATTGAAAAATCAAAAACTTAAAAAATCGAAAAGACAAAGAACTGAAGAATAGGAAAATCGAAACAATCGAAAGTCAAGAAATGGGAAAATCAAAACACCGATGAATTGAAAAATAGAAAAATTGGAAATTTAGAAAAGTCAAAAATTAAAAATTAAAAAATCGGAATATTTAAAAATCGTAGAATTGAAGAGAAAAATTGAAATAACGTAAAACTGAAATTTCCAAAAATTGAAAAATTAAAGACAAACTGAAAAATCTCAAAACTGAAATCCAAAAACTGAGAAATTAAAAAATTGAAAAATCGAAACCCAAAGAATTGAAAAATTGAAGAATTGAAGAAATGAAAAATCGAAAAACTGAGGGTTTATAAAAGTCAAATTTGACAAACTGAAAAACCAAATATTTCAAAATCATAAAATTGAAAAGGAAAAAAATTGGAAAAACGTATAACTGAATAATCGGAAAATGAAAAATAGAAAAATTGACAATCCTGAAATTGAAAAATTGATAAATTCTAAAATCGAAAAATTGAATAATAAATAAACTGAAAAACCCAAAACTTAAATACCGAAAAATTGCATAATGAAAGAACTGGAAAATCGAAACAGTCGAAAGGCAAGAAATGTGAAAATCAAAATGTTAGTTAATTGAAGTATCGAAAAATTGAGAATTTAGAAAAGTCAAAATTGAAAAATTGAAGAATCGAAATATGTAAAAATCCTAAAATTGAAGAGAAAAAACGGAATAATAAACAATCTGAAAGATCTCAAAACCGAAATTTGGAAAAATTGAAAAATGAAAGAAAAACTGAAAAATGGAAAAACTGAAAAATCTCAAAACTGAAAAATTAAAAAACTGAAATCCAAAAACTGAGAAACTAAAAAATTAAAAAATTGAGAAATCAAAAAGTCGAAAAAATGCAGTCGAAAAATCAAAACCTTAAAAAATTGAACGTATAATAAAAAATCTCAAAACTGAAATATCCAAAAACTGAAAAATTAAAAAACTGAAATCCAAAAACTGAGAAACTAAAAATTTCAAAAACTGAAAAATCAAAAAGTCAAAAAAGTGCAGTCGAAAAATCAAAACCTGAAAAAACTGAAAAATCAAAAAAGCTTAAAATTAAAAAAATTGAAGAATTGAAGAAAAGAAAAATCGAAAAACTGAGAGTTTATAAAAGTCAAATTTGAAAACTTGAAAAAAATAAATATTTAAAAATCATAAAATTGAAGAGAAGAAAAACTTAAAATTGGAACATCCGGAAATTGAAAAATTGAAAATCGTGAAATTGAAAAATTGATAAATTCTAAAATCGAAAAATAGAATAGTAAATAAACTGGAAAATCCCAAAACATAAATATCCAAAAAATGAGAAATTAAACAATCGAAAAAGTGAGAAATAGAAAAATCAAAAAAGTGAAGTCGAAAAATCAAACGCTTAAAAAACTGAAAAATCAAAAACCTAAAAATTTGAAAAATTGAAGAATTGAAGAAATGAAAAATCGAAAAACTCAGGGTTTATAAAAGTCAAATTTGAAAAATTGAAAACAGCAAATATTTAAAAATCATAAAATTGAAGAGAAAAATTGGAAAATCGTAAAACTGAGACATCGAAAAATCAAAAAAGAAGTCGAAAAATCGAAACCTTAAAAAATCGAAAAATTGAAAAATCAAAAACCTGAAAAAATCGAAACATTAAAGAATTGACGAACTGGAAAATCTAAACAGTCGGAAGGCAAGAAATGGGAAAATCAAAATATGGGTTAACTGAAATATCGAAAAATTGAGAATTTAGAAAAGTCGAGAAAAACGGAATAATAAATAATCTAAAAAATCTTAAACGTGAAATTTAGAAAAATTGAAAAATGAAAGAAAAACTGAAGAATGGAAAAACTGGAAAATCTCAAAACTGAAATATCCAAAAACAGAAATCCAAAAACTGAGAAATCAAAAAGTCAAAAAAGTGCTGTCGAAAAATCAAACCTTAAAAAACTGATAAATCAAAAACCTAAAAATTTGAAAAATTGAAGAATTGAAGAAATGAAAAATCGAAAAAACTGAGAGTTTATAAAAGTTAAATTTGAAAAATTGAAAAAAACAAGTATTTAAAAATCATAAAATTGAAGAGGAGAAAAATTGGAAAAACGTAAATTGAAACATCGGAAAATTGAAAAATTGAAAATCGTGAAATTCAAAAATTGATAAATTCTAAAATCGAAAAATTGAATAATAAATAAACTGAAAAATCCCAAAACTTAAATATCCAAAAAATGAGAAATTAAAAAATCGAAAAAGTGAGAAATAGAAAAATAAAAAAGTGAAGTCGAAAAATCGAAACCTTAAAAAATAGAAAAATTGAAAAATCAAAAACCTGAAAAATCAAAAAATTGACGTGAACTGGAAAATCGAAACAATCGAAAGGCAAGAAATGGCAAAATCAAAATATGGGTTAATTGAATTATCGAAAAATTGAGAATTTAAAAAAGTCAAAAATTGAAAAATTGAAAAATCAAATATTTAAAAATCGTAAAATTGAATACGAGAAAAATCGAGAAATGGTAAAATCGAAACATTGAATAATAAATAAACTCAAAAACCAAAACTGAAATATCCAAAAACTGAGAAATTAAAAAATTGAAAAATTGAGAAATCGAAAAATCAAAAAACTAAAATCGAAAAATCGAAATCTTAAAAAATTGAAAAATTCAAAAACCAGAAACCTGAAAAACGAAAAATTGAAGATTTGAAAAGCCAAAAAATCGAAACACTCGAAAGCCAACAAATGGAAAAGTTAAAACATCGATTAATAAAAATAAATAAATAAAAATTCATGCAAAGTAGATCCTAACGTTTCCAAAAGATAAAAATAACTACACTTTTCCGAAAAAAACCTATTGCGTGATAACGATTCCAACACTTCGTTAATTTGCGGAATTTTGCTAGTACCAAACGTAATTAAAGGATGATTTCTTAATTATACAAAAAATAGTTGCATGTCAGTAATTAACACATGGACCTACCAAAATGTTCACTACGCAATTCTCCCGTAGAAATTATGTTAGATTAGGGTGTGTATCAGATCACGTATGTTCCGTGCCGCTTATAGATCAAATCGTTTCTGAACGCTTAAGAGTCGACATTGGCCTGAGTGCGCTCTGGTCTGTAGATCAAACAAGTTCTCAGGCGACGAATTGTGCTTGAAAATGTTGTCATCAGCAATTGCCTTGAAAAAACCAATTATTTGTTTCATATCAGTTTCTATACTAATTTGTACACATCAAAAAATGAAAAAATTAATAATAATCTATTACGATAAAACTGAAATTATACCAGTAATACTTTAAAGACTCTGATACTAACTTAATTTAATAATAGTTTTATCTTTATTAGCTTTATAGGTATTAACACTTTGCACAACATATTTAAATAAATATTTTGGGCAGCCATAAAATTCAATTACTTTAAACTTTTAGTTCTTTAAATACATATTTACATTCTTCACCAAGATTTTTAGTGAAGTACGATATGATGTTAGATTTTTCATAAAATCCTAAGTTTTGTCAACGTAACTTTGTGATACAGAGTTATGTTTTGATTAATTTATGTCAGGAGGAAGTCGAAGGTCATCAGAAACAATATAATTAATTATTACTCTCCTTGGCGTATCATAAATGAACAATAAAGGAAATATTTCCTTGTTTTTATTACTACATGTTATTAGTGGATAATCATTAAAATTAGCAAAAAAAAATTATGCCATCTTACAATGTTGTCTAATAAATGTTATTTAAGCGTTAAAAAGTAGCATAGTCCTGAACTTGTGGTTTATAAATACGCTATTGATATTTTTCGGCTTTTCGATTTCTCGATTTTTCAAGTTTAGATGTTTAAATATTTCAATTTTAGACTTTTCAATTTTTCCATTCTTCAAATTTTCGATTTTTCAATTTTGTCCTCTTCAATTTTACGATTTCTAAATATTTCGATTATTCAGTTTTTCAAATTTTGAGGTTTCTAAATTTTCAGTTTTCCGATTTCTGAAATCATTTTTTTTTATTTTCCCATTTCGCGACTTAACAAAGTTTCGATTTTTTCACTTCTTCAAAGCTTCAATTTTCCGACTTTGCTTTTTTAGTTTTTCGATTTCTCAGTTTTCCAATATTTTAATTTCTCAATTTTTTGGATATTTCTTTCAGTTTTGGGATTTTTAAATATTTCGATTTTTCGAGTTTTCGACACCTTGATTTCTCGATTTTTTACTTTTTGGATTTTCAATTTTTCATTAAACTTTAGATTTTTCGACTGTCTGTGTTATAAAACTATAACACTTCGATTTCTCACTTTTTAAACTTTTCGATGCTTTAATTTTGCAATTTTTAAAATTCCAGGTTTTTTGATTTGCCTCGAGTTTTCAGTTCCTCTGTTTCAATTTTTCTATTTTCCGAATTATTAAATTTGTTTATTTTGCAATTTTTCTTTTTTCAAATTTTTCGATGTTTCAATCACTTATTTGATTTCTGGATTTAATGAATTCAGATGTTTCGAAGTTTCGATTATTCAATTTCTCGATTCATCGATTTTTCAATTTTTAACTTTTCTTCTCGGTATTCGACTATTCGATTTCGTGATCCTCTGATTTTTCGATAATACTAGATTCCTCGAACTTTCAGTTTTTCTATATTTTAATTTTTCAATTTTCCGAATTTCTATATAAATTTTTATTATTTGGTTTTCTGGATTTTTCAGTTTTGTGATATTTTAGTTGTTCAATGTTTAAATTTTAGGTTTTTCGATTTCTGGATTTTTAAATTTTTCAAATTTATTATAATTTTAGATCCCCCGAGTTTTCAGTTTTCTATATTTTGATTTTACAATTTTCCGAATTTTTAAATTTTCGATTTTTTAATTTCTTGAGATATCGATTCATCGAGGTTCGGATGTCTCCAGTTTTAACTTTCGATTTCTCGATCTTTCAGTTTTTCGATTTTTAAGTTTTAAATTTTCGAATTTTTATTTTTTGATTTTTTGATGTTTGGTTTTCTAGATTTTTTAATTTTGTGATATTTTAATAGTTCAATGTTTTAAATTATAGATATTTCGTTCTCTGAGTTTCTTAATTTTTCAATTTTTATAATTCTAGATCCTTCGAGTTTTCAGTTTTTTTATATTTGGATTTTTCAATTTTCCGAATTTTTAAATTTTCGATTTTTCAATTTCTTGAGATCTCGATTCATCGAGATTCGGATGTCTCCAGTTTTAACTTTTCGACTTCTCGATTTTTCCGTTTCTAGAGAAAATCGGAAATTCTCAAATAATTAATTCTTTGATTTTCCCATTTCTCGACTTGCCAAAGTTTCGATCTTCCAGTTCTTCAGTTCTTCAATTTTTCGATTTTTCAGATTTTTCAATTTTTTAATTTCCCAATTTTTGGATATTCGTTCAATTTTGTGTTTTTAAGTTTTGCGATTCTTCAGTTTTTCTTGAATTTTCAGTATTTCGAGTTTTGAATTTTCAGTTTTGTTTTTTAAACTTTAAATCTTTCAATTTTTCGTCTTTTCTACATCGATTTCTCAATTTTTCAACTTTTCCATGTTTTAATTTTTCAATTTTTAAAATTCTAGGTTTTTCGATTTCTCGATTTTAGTGTTTTTCTGTATTTCAATTTCATTATACGAATTTTTAAATTTCAATTTTTCTGTTTTCAGATTTTTCAATTTCAATTTCTGAGACTCGATTCATCGAGGTTCGGATGTCTCCAGTTTTAACTTTCGATTTCTTATCTTTCAGTTTTCGATTTTAATTTAAATTTCGAATTATTATTTTTTGATTTTTGATGTTTGTTTTCAGATTTTTAATTTTGTGAATTTTTAATAGTTCATGTTAAATTTAGATTTTCGATTTCTGAGTTTTTAATTTTTCATTTTTTATTCTAGATCCTTGAGTTTTCAGTTTTCTTATTGGATTTTTCAATTTCGATTTATTTTGATTTTCAATTTGAGATCTCGATTCATCGAGATTCGGATTTCAGTTAACTTTTCGATTCTCGATTTTCTTGAGTCACGTTTTTGAATTTTTCAATGTTTCGATTGCGAATTTGTTATTCGCCCACAATTTTTCGATTTGATTATCCAATTTCAATTTTCTATTTTTAATTGTAAGTTTCGATTTTCGATTTGTGATTTTTCAGTTTTTCGATTTCTAAATTTAGATTTTCGAATTTTATTTTTCTGTTTTTGTTTTAGATTTCTTCCATTTTTTCAATTTTACGATTTTAATTTTCAATTTTTGAATTTAAATATTCGATTTTTCCAGTTTTTAGTTCTTCAATTTTTTCTTTCAATTGAGTTTCATTTCAGTTTCGATTTTCTCAAGAATCATTTTTTGATTTTCCCATTTCTCGACTCAAGTTTCGATCTTTCATTCTTCAATTTTTCAGGTTCTTGATTTTTACGTTTTCAGTTTTTCATCAATTTTGGATATTTAGTAATTTTGTGATTTTTCAGTTTTTCGATCTCATGTTTTTAGATTTTCAATTTTCGTTTTAAACTTTAATTTCAATTTCGATGTTTTATACTCGATTTCTCATCGTACTTTATGTGACACACCATTTATTTCATTATTGTCTTAGTTTGAAATTATTCTCTTTTTGGCAAAATAAACATTTAATTAAAAAAAAATTAATGAACGATAAAAGAGATCAAAACGTCAAAATTTGACAAGGAGCAACTTCAGACCGTCAACTAAAAACAACAGGTTAACGTCAGCCCGTGACTTAGGCGACTCGTTTAGCCACAGCTCATGTTGATATCTAAAACCGAAATTAGCGCCGTCAATTCAACTCAAAATAACATTATACTTAGATACGGGGTGGAAAATTTGGTTGGTCGATAAAATCACTTTGATACCTATTAAATATTCATAGACACAATCAATTTAAGCAGATATTTTTATTGCTATGCGGGAAACTAAAACAATATCACCTTCACCTTGAGATATGAAAATAAACTCGCAAAATTTTTCCTTATCCTTATCTTTTGAAAAGTTATAATTCTTTCTGTCATATCACAATAAACAAAGCTCCTTTATTTATTTACTCTACGGAAAAAAAAGATGTGCAACCAAAACGCAAAACGCACAGTATTATCGGATTGATTTCGCAATAGCGGCTCCAGCTCGAAAACCGCATTGCAACACCAAACCGTTCGTTTTAAACAATCGTCGCAGATTAACAAACTCAATTAATCGCAGAACACGAACTCCGCGTTACACTTTAATGGCAATTGCATCGAACCATAAATCAGCGCGATTATATTTTTCGGCGGATTATGAAAAATACCACATGCCCGAGCAGCCTAAAACAAAATTGCAATTCCGTAATGCAAACAAAACGCAATTACGGCGCCCGACATGCACACGAATGCATAAATTTCCGTTACAAATGTCGGCCGAAAAGTAACGCAATTTCGCCTGGGTAAACCGCGTTTAAAAATTATTTTTCACGTTTTGATGCACTTACCTCGACGGTCTTGGGACGAGGAGGGGACGGGAGCGGGATTCGAGTTCCGGTAATGAAATTCATTTCGAGTAATTAAAATTTTAATAAAACATCACTTCAAGCTGGACACTTTAATTTTTTTTCGAACGGCGTTGTTGTAGCCCTCCTTGTACTGGTACCAGATGTCGTTCTTGCATTCCTGCGGTTTTCCTGCAAATCGGAAAGAGTTTCCGGTGAGTGGCAATTACGGCGGTTCGGGACTAATTAATGGATTTAGACGGGTTGACGGAGGGTTGGAAGAGGGACAATGAAATTGAGAAACTATAGAGTAATTACGTCGTTTGCTGAAGCGGTAATTTATTGGTAATGATGTCTGTAATTGCTTAGGAGCCGGAGTCGCCTTCTGGCCCGGATTCGGCGCACACTATTAGCTTATTGTTTGCCGAGGAAAATTACAATTTGGATTATTACTGTTTGGATTGCTGGCTGGGTGAATTTAGGGGCGAATTACGCACCTGATGAAGAAGATTTCTTGGCGACGGTCCTGCCGAAGAAGTCCTTGACGAGGGCCTGCAACAAAGATAAGCTCATTAAGTACAAAGCAATTTTTACTTTTGAGCGTAAGCTGACATTACCAAAATTACTTAAATTAAATTATATACTCCCACTTGCGGTTTACGAATCTATCTTGAGTTTGTTTATTATTATTATTTGTTTACTGTGTTGTTGATCATGTGTTATTTTCCTCTATATCCATGACTACTTATTTCTTGTTTGTTTATTTATTTGGGTTTTCAGGACCGAGTTTCGGGTTTTATTAATGTTTTTAGTAACTCATATAAATACTAACATGAAATTTATTAATATTTTCATTGTTTTGGCGACGCGACGCTTCGCTACCTTTATTGGTGCTTCCTCAAGACTACGCACTATTATTAGTCAAAATTATTAAAATTATCCAAAAAGACACACATATTAAAATTTTTATACCAGCAGTGTGTTAATGAGTGGCCGTTATTAATTTCAATTTTTCGATACTTCAGTTTTGGGAATTCTCATTTTTTTCGATATTTTAGTTTCCGGATTTTTTAGGCTTTTTATTCGTCAATGTTTCGATTTCTCAATTTCTCGATTGTTATTCAGTTTTAATTTCTCAATCATTTTTCGATATTGTAGTTTTGGAATTTTTATTTATTCTTAAATTTTTTGATGTTTCGGTTTCCCGATTTTTTAAATTTTTCGATTTTTCAATTTTCAGTTCGTCGATTTTTCAATTTTTCAGTTCTTCGAATTTTTAACTTTTAGATATTTCAGTTTCTCGTTTTTTTCAATTATTAATGTCTCGATTTTTCGATACTTCGGATTCTCCAATGCATATTTCAATTTCTCAATTTTTTGATGTTCGATTTCTGGATTATGCAATTTTTGTACAGTTTAATTTTTCAATTTTTCAGTAATTCGATTTCTTTTTTTTCAGATTTTCGACTTGTAGAATTCTATCTTTCAGTTTTTTTATTCTTCAGTTTTCCAATTTTTCAAATTTTTATTTTTTGATTTTCAATTTTTTGATACCTGCTTGAGTTCTGGAATTTTTCTACATTCAAGTTCTTCAACTTTTTCGATTCTTTAATTTTTCTTCGATTTTTCAGTTTTTCGATACTTTGGTTTCCGACTTTTTTTGTTTTTAGACTCTTCAATATTTCGATATCCCAATTTCTCGATATTTTCAATTTTTAATTTCTCGATTTTTCGATTACTCAATGTTTCGATACTTTATAGGAATTTTGTATTATCCTCCGATTTCTCGAATTTTCGATTTTTCAGTTCTTAGAATTTTCAATTCAATTCTTCCAAGTTTAGATTTCCATTAACCGATTTTTTGATTTTTCCGCTTCTCGGTTTTAAAATCTAGAATTTTTCCATGTTCGATTTTTAAAATTTTTGACTTTTCAATTTTTCAATTGTTCAATTTCCATTTCTCGATTTTTCGGTTTTTCGACTACTCGATTTTTTATTTCTCGATCTTTTGAAGTTTCGATTTTTCAAGTTTTTAATTGTCGATTTCTCGATTTTTCGACATTACAATTTTGGAATTTTTCAATTTCTGGTAATTTTATTCTTTTAGTTTTTTATATTTGAAATGTTTCAATTTTTATGTTTGGATTTTCGATTTCTCGGTTTTTCGTTTTTTCGACTTTATGGTTTTTCAATTTTCTAATTTTTGATTTCCAAATTTTTCAATATTTCAGTTTTGGGATTTTCCAATTTTTCATTTTTTGAATTTTTTTTTGGATTTAGCGATTTTCCGATTTCGCAGTTCTTCGATTTTTCAATTTTTTAATTTTTTAAAATTCTCCAGTTTTCATTTTTTTGATTATACGATTTTGATGCTTCAATTGCTCGATCTTTCTATTTTTCGGCTTCTGGGTTTTAAATTTTACGGTTTTTCATTTTCGATTTTCAATTTTCGGTTTTTAATGTTTCGAGTTTTCGGTTTTTTAAATTTTAGATTTTTTGATTTCTTAAATTTTCGATTTTTCAATTTTTCGATTCTCGATCTTTCGATTTTTGGGCTTCTTGGTACGGTTTTTCCACTTTTCGATGTTTAAAATTCTTGATTTCTCGATTTTTTGACTTTTCAATTGTTGTTTTTAATTTTTTTCGATTTTGTGCTATTTTTATTTATCTATTTTTCGACTTCTCGATCTTTTAATGTTTCGATTTCTCAGATTTTTCAACAGTTCAATTTTTAGAATTTTTCAATTTCTGGCAATTTTACGATTTCGATTTTTCAACTTTTTTTTTGATTTTTCGGTTTTACGTTTTTCATTTTCTGATTTTTAAATCTTTGGTTTTACGATTTTAAAATTTTTCGATTTGATTGTATTTTCATTTCTCGATTTTTCGGTTTTTGAACTTTTCAACTTGTCGACTTCTCGATTTTTGAATGATTCGATTTCCCGATGTTTCAATTTTCAATTTTTTTATTTTTCGATTTCTGGATGTTTCACGTTTTCGATTCTTTTCACTTTTTAATTTTTCGATACTTCAGATTTAGAATTTTTTAATACATATTTGAATTCCTTAATTTTTTGAATTTCATAGTCTACATTTTTCAATTTTTTGACATTTTAATTTTTTCGATTTTTCAGTTATTGGATTCAATTTAATTCAATTCTTCCAATTTTTAAAGTTTAGATTTCTGAATTTATTGATGTTTCGATTCATCGATCTTTCGATTTTCGGCTTCTCGGTTTTGAAATTTAGAGTTTTTCCATTTTCGATTTTTAAAATTTTTGATTTTTCGAACTTTAAATTTTTCGATTTTTGAATTTCCATTTCTTGATTTTTCGATTACTCGACTTTTTGTTTTCTCGATCTTTTGATGTTTCCATTTCTCGATTTCAATTTTTCAAATTTTTGATTTTTCGATTTCTCGATTTTTCAAGTTTTCGTTTTCTCAATTTTTCAACGTTTCAATTTTGGGAATTCTTCAATTTTTGGTAATTTTATTATTTCAGTATTTTAAATTTGAAATTTTTATGTATCGAGTTTTTGATTTCTCGGTTTTTCGTTTTTTCGACTTTCTAGTTTTTCGATTTTTCCGATTTTCAAATTTTTCGGTTTCCAGATAATTTAACATTTCAGTTTTGCGATTTTTCATTTTTTCAAATCTTTTTTGGATTTAGCGATTGTTCGCTGTTTCAATTTTTTAGTTTTTTTAATTTTTCCAGTTTTCAATTTTCCGATTATACGATTTTTTGATGCTTCGATTTCTCGATCTTTCTATTTTGCGACTTCTCCGTTTTAGATTTTATGGTTTTGCATTTTCGATTTTCAATGTTTCGGTTTTTAAATTTCTGATTTTTCGATTTTCTCAATTTAAATTTTCCAATTTCTTAATTTTCCGATTTTTCAGTTCTTAGATTTTTCCGGCTTCTCGAGTTTTGGAATTTACGGTTTTTCCATGTTTCGATTTCTTGATTTTTCAAGTTTTCGATTTCTCAATTTTTCAACAGTTCAATTTTTAGAATTTTTGAATTTCTAGAAATTTTTGATTTCAACTTTTTAAATTTTAGATTTTTCAATTTTTGTTTTGATTTTTTGATTTTCCGGTTTTTCGTTTTTTCGACTTTCCGGTGGATCAATTTCCAAGTTTGTCAACATTGCAGTTTTGGATTTTTCAATTTTTCGATTGTTCAGTTTTTCGATTTTTCATTTTTTCAAATTCTTTTTTGTATTTGGCGATTTCGGGATTTCGCGGTTTTTTGATCTTTCAGTTGTTCAATTTTTCAATTTTTTGGTTTTAAATTTTTTCGTGTTTTCAATTTCCCGATTTTATACAATTTTTGATTTCTTAATTGATCGATTGCTCAGCTCTTAGATTTTTCAGTTCATTTATTCGAATTTTAAAATTTTAGGTTTTTCAATTTTCTGATGTTTCGATTCCTTGATCTTTCAATTTTTCGGTTCCTCGGTTTTTTGGAATTTACGCTTTTTCGATTTTCCGACTTTCAAAATTTTTGATTTTTCGATTTTATTCTATTTTCATTTCTCGATTTTTCGACTGCTCGACTTTTTGGTTTCTCAATTTTTCAAATTTTCGATTTCTGTCAAATTTATGAATTAAATTTTTATCTTTTGATTTTTTAATTTCTCGGTTTTTTCGTTTTTTCGACACTTCAGTTTTAGGATTTTTCAATTTTTCAGATTTCGATTTGTTTTTTGGATTTTGCGATTTCTTGATTTCGCGTTTTTATGATTTTTCAGTTGCTCCTTTTTTTCGATTTTTTTAGCTTTTTCAATTTTTCCACTTTTCAATTTTCCGATTATACGATTTTTTGATGTTTCGATTTCTCGATCTTTCCATTTTTTGACTTCTTGTTTTTATGGAATTTCCGCTTTTTCCATTTTCTGACTTTTAAAATTTCTGATTTTTTGATTTTATGCTATTTTCATTTCTCGATTTTTCGACTTTTCGACTTTTTGGTTTCTCGATTTTTCAAATTTTCGATTTCTTAATTTTTTGACATTTCAATTTTGGGAATTTTTCGATTTCTGTCAATTTTATGAATAAAATTTTTATCTTCTGATTTTTTAATTTCTCGGTTTTTCGTTTTTTCGACTTTGGGGTTTTTGGATTTTTCGATTTTCCAATTTTTCGATTTCCAAATTTTTCAACACTTTAGTTTTAGGATTTTTAAATTTTTCAGTTTTTCGATTTGTTTTTTGGAATTTGCGATTTCTTGATTTCGCGTTTTTTTTGATTTTGCAGTTGCTCCTTTTTTTCGATTTTTTAGCTTTTTCAATTTTTCCACTTTTCAATTTTCCGATTATACGATTTTTGATGTTTCGTTTTCGCGATCTTTCCATTTTTTGACTTCTTGTTTTTATGGAATTTCCGCTTTTTTCCATTTTCTGACTTTTAAAATTTCTGATTTTTTGATTTTGTGCTATTTTCATTTCTCGATTTTTCGACTTTTCGACTTTTTTGGTTTCTCGATTTTTCAAATTTTCGATTTCTTAATTATTTAACATTTCAATTTTTGAAATTTTTCGATTTCTGTCAATTTTATGAATTCAATTTTTATCTTCTGATTTTTTAATTTCTCGGTGTTTCGTTTTTTCGACTTTGGGGTTTTTCGATTTTTCGATTTTCCAATTTTTCGATTTCCAAATTTTTCAACACTTTCAGTTTTTCGATTTGTTTTTTGATTTTGCGATTTCTTGATCTCGCGTTTTTTTGATTTTTCAGTTGTTCGGTTTTTCAATTTTTCGACTTTTTAATTTTCCGATTATACGATTTTTTGATGTTTCGATTTCTCGATCTTTCTATTTTTTGACTTCTTGGTTTTAGATTTTACGGTTTTTTATTTCCAATTTTTCGGTTTTTACATTTTTAAGTTTTTTGATTTTGCAAATTTTTAAATTTTCGGTTTTCCAATGTTTCTGTTTCCATTTTTTTGACATTTCAGTTTTGGGATTTTTCAATTTTTCGATACGATTTCCCTATTTTTAATTTTCCACTTTGTCGACATTCCGGATTTTCGATTTTTAACATTTTTCGATTCCCCAAATTTTCATTTTTCGATTTTTTATTTTTCAATATTTCAATTTCGGGAATTTTTCAATTTTTGCATTTTTGAATTTTTCGATATTTTAATTTATCGATTTTTAAAATTTTTGATTTCTTCATTTTCACTTTACAAAAAATAAAAATTCTAAAATTTTTTATAATTTTTTAAGGAAACGGGATTTTTGTTGACTTCAGTTCCGGATGTAATAAATTCTAGGTAAAATATTCTAATTGTGTTTTTTTTTTAACCACGCCATACCATATTCTAGGAAATTCTGAAGTAACATTTCACTTAAAATAGTTTGGATTATGATGTGTCGACGACTGATGTAATTTCGGATATCTTAAGTCGACCGAAGCCTGTCCGTCGGTATCCGTCTGACTGTCCGCCTGGTGATTTTATTACAAAATTAAATTAGGACCTAAATGACGTTCCAAAGCTGTTTCTTCTCAGACTAAAGTAAGTTCAAATGTTTCGGTGTTGCGGGGATAATACTTGCTTTGAGTTACAACTGGTATTCCAATTTTTGCAACACGATTATTTAAATAAAAAAATATTTTGAGGACAATTCAATCCTTGTTAACAGTTCTAGAATCACCTTTCCAGTCCTAAACAAGTGCCCAAAAATTGTTTATACTCTTTCAGAGAGTTCAACGTGCGTTAAACAGTTTCATTGACTCTGACTAAGAACTTAAAAGATCCCAGACATTTTATGCCTACGACCTTGCATATGTGGCGAATATTACAAGGATTGTTTGAAAGGTAAATTAGATTAATAAGATACGAGATATCAGTCAATGGAGGTAAGTGTCAAGGTTTTGTGGTATAAAGTATTAAGCTCATACAACATGTGTTAAAACCAACTAAGACAACTTATCAATTATCATCAATATATATCATTCCGGTTTCAAGTATGAAACAGTGAAAAATGGCAACAATAACTAAATGTTTCCTTTAATTAATTTCGCATCACTTATATCGCAGGTAATAAATTAGTGAGTTCGGCAAGGTTTAACTGGACTGAATAAATTAATTTCCAGTTTTCTGACCTCGCGCTGGGTTGAATAAGCGACAAAAAAGAGCTTCAGTAGCTTTTCTTAGATTTCGGCTAATTTTTTTTTTATGGCACTAAAAAAATCTATATATTTTGAATGTGAAACCCAGCAGTACTGCCAATTGCAGTTATCAAGACACCCACCTCTAATTCCTTTTTTTTTGATAGCACGGTATAAATCAATTATCCACACATCATATAACTGTTGAAATTTCCATTATCATGGTATGTTGCAATTGTATCAGTATTTCTGTTAAGCCTGCGAATTGAAGTGTAGTCATTGTCCGTTATTATTATGGAGCGGAACACCCACTTATGCGTTATAGTGCCGCTACTAAATATAATAGACTGCACTTTTTACGCAAATCTTAATATAACAAGATATTAAATCCTAAAATGTCGAATATTTTGTTTTGAATTTTTTAAGGTTTTTTAGAATAAAAAAAATACACCAATTTTTCCAAGCGTTCGTGCTTGTAGATCTTATCCAACGCATCTTTTTCGTTAACTTAAACATCTCGTCATCCCCGTGCCTCCCACACTGCTTGTTTTAACCAGTTTTTTGCCTCTCCGTGTTGTCAGCGGGGTCGTTAGTCGTGATAAAAGTTTTCAGCCCGGAAATCCTGTTCAAATTCCAATTTCAGCGGAATCAATTTGACCGCGGCGTGTTGAACAAACAGGCAAGCCGGCGTCCAACAATGGATTTTTTTATGATTGGATTTGGAAAAAAATTGCCATCGTTTTTCAAGACCGTTTAGTTAAGTTTTGATGGGGATAATGGAGAAAAAACGAGCGGCTTTTCGATATTGGCGAACGCAACAGAAGTCGGTTAATGCTATTCCCAAACGATATCACAGCAGTAATGAAAGATGACCTGGCTAGATTGCGAGCTTAGCGTTATACTGGAAATGGGAAAACTGGTTGCTGATAGCCCATTTTCACTGTGATTCCATTGTTTGTCAGATTATTTCGATCCCTAGGCGCACGGGATAACGGCGGGAGCATTTGTCAACGTTAAAAGGAAATACTGTTGTGGTTACGCAGTAATCAAAGAAAGAAAGAGTGGATGCCTTCTCCCGAAATTAATATTTTAGATTAATAGACGCATCGTTGAGGAATTAATTTAAGGCGATAATTATCAAAGAATCAAAGGTGTCGTCGTAAATGTATTAATTCAAAAGTTTCTACCTACTCGAGTGTACATACAACAGAAATCGATTTACGTAGTATAGATAACATCTTTATTGGATTATGATTATCAGTATGTCTGTTGGCTTAAAAGATCTCAAAATAAAAACCCTTATAATTTATACCCCTAGCGTTGTATAGGATTTAAGTTTCGTATATAAGAGTGTCAGTAGAACACCAAATCATCAGCAGAGTGGAAGAATTGTGCATTAAGAAATTACAACAAGAGAAGCAAACGAAATGAAGTTGATATTTCTTGCGTTTGCGTTAGCATTCGCACCTGGTAAGTACTAAAACGATTGACCTGAAACTAGTACAACTGTTCACATTTACAGCATTGGATGCCCGCTATGTACGCAAACTAGTTGTTCGACCACCCATCGCCGTTGTACCAGGAATTGATGTCCCAGTTATTGAAGTAAACCCAGTACCCATCGTACCAGGAATCAAACCTCAACCGGTACCAGAAATTGAAACACCAGGGCTTGAAGTGAACCCCGTCCCCATCATTCCAGGAATCAAACCACAACCAGTTCCTGGAATTGAAACTCCCGGACTCGAGGTGGACCCTGTTCCAATCATTCCAGGAATCAAACCTCAACCAGTTCCCGGAATCGAAACTCCCGAACTTGGTGTGGATCCAGTACCAATCATCCCAGGAATCAAACCCCAACCAATTCCAGGAATCGAAACTCCAGAACTTGGTGTAGATCCAGTACCAATCATCCCAGGAATCAAACCTCAACCAGTTCCCGGAATCGAAACCCCCGGACTTGAAGTAAACCCAGTACCAATCATCCCAGGAATTAAACCACAACCATACCCGGAATCGAAACCCCCGGACTTGAAGTAAACCCAGTACCAATCATCCCAGGAATTAAACCACAACCAATCCCCGGAATCGAAACCCCCGGACTTGAAGTAAACCAGTACCAATCATCCCAGGAATTAAACCACAACCAGTCCCCGGAATCGAAACCCCCGGACTTGAAGTAAACCCAGTACCAATCATTCCAGGAATTAAACCACAACCAGTCCCCGGAATCGAAACCCCCGGACTTGAAGTCAATCCAGTACCAATCATTCCAGGAATCAAACCCCAACCTGTCCCCGGAATCGAAACTCCCGGACTTGAAGTAAACCCAGTACCAATCATCCCAGGAATCAAACCACAACCAATCCCCGGAATCGAAACTCCTGGACTTGAAGTAAACCCAGTACCAATCATCCCAGGAATTAAACCACAACCAGTCCCCGGAATCGAAACCCCCGGACTTGAAGTAAACCCAGTACCAATTATCCCAGGAATCAAACCACAACCAATCCCCGGAATCGAAATTCCAGAACTTGTGTAGATCCAGTACCAATCATCCCAGGAATCAAACCACAACCAATCCCCGGAATCGAAATCCCAGAACTTGGTGTAGATCCAGTACCAATCATCCCAGGAATCAAACCCCAACCAGTCCCCGGAATCGAAACCCCCGGACTTGAAGTAAACCCAGTACCAATCATCCCAGGAATTAAACCACAACCAGTCCCCGGAATCGAAACTCCCGGACTTGAAGTCAATCCAGTACCAATCATTCCAGGAATCAAACCCCAACCAGTCCCCGGAATCGAAACTCCCGGACTTGAAGTCAATCCAGTACCAATCATTCCAGGAATCAAACCCCAACCAGTCCCCGGAATCGAAACCCCGGACTTGAAGTAAACCCAGTACCAATCATCCCAGGAATCAAACCACAACCAATCCCCGGAATCGAAACCCCCGGACTTGAAGTAAACCCAGTACCAATCATCCCAGGAATTAAACCACAACCAGTCCCCGGAATCGAAACCCCCGGACTTGAAGTAAACCCAGTACCAATTATTCCAGGAATCAAACCACAACCAGTCCCCGGAATCGAAACCCCCGGACTTGAAGTAAACCCAGTACCAATCATCCCAGGAATTAAACCACAACCAGTCCCCGGAATCGAAACCCCGGACTTGAAGTCAATCCAGTACCAATCATCCCAGGAATCAAACCACAACCAATCCCGGAATCGAAATCCCAGAACTTGGTGTAGATCCAGTACCAATCATCCCAGGAATCAAACCACAACCAGTCCCCGGAATCGAAACCCCCGGACTTGAAGTAAACCCAGTACCAATCATCCCAGGAATTAAACCACAACCAGTCCCCGGAATCGAAACCCCCGGACTTGAAGTCAATCCAGTACCAATCATTCCAGGAATTAAACCACAACCAGTCCCCGGAATCGAAACTCCCGGACTTGAAGTCAATCCAGTACCAATCATTCCAGGAATCAAACCCCAACCAGTCCCCGGAATCGAAACCCCCGGACTTGAAGTAAACCCAGTACCAATCATCCCAGGAATCAAACCACAACCAGTCCCCGGAATCGAAACCCCCGGACTTGAAGTAAACCCAGTACCAATCATCCCAGGAATCAAACCCCAACCAGTCCCCGGAATCGAAACCCCCGGACTTGAAGTAAACCCAGTACCAATCATCCCAGGAATTAAACCACAACCAGTTCCCGGAATCGAAACCCCCGGACTTGAAGTACAACCAGTACCAATCATCCCAGGAATCAAACCACAACCAGTCCCCGGAATCGAAACCCCCGGACTTGAAGTACAACCAGTGCCAATCATTCCAGGAATCAAACCCCAACCAGTTCCCGGAATTGAAGTGCCTGGTCTTGAGATAGGACCAGTACCAATTATTCCTGGTATTAGACCACAATAAATAGTTGTACTTAATATTTAATCTTTTATATTAGTAGGAATGTAATGATTGGAATGAAATAATAATTCTTTTGTTATTTTGAAATAAATGGTTGCAATTTACTTGTTAAATAGTTTCATTTTGAGCGACTCATTATATATTTCTTTAATTCATAGGAAGCGATAAAAGTTGTTTATTGGCAAATTCGTACAAAAACACCCACCAAATTCGGCAGGTAAATGTTACGCAACGTCCACACTTATCCAGTATAAAGAAAAACTTGTTTAAATTTTATCCCAATAAAATCAAACTTTAAACAACATGCAAATTTCGTGTTTTTATCACAATAACATATATTAAAACACGAAAATCTTGGTCCTTCCTGATTGCTTTATTCTCTTTGTGTATTATTACACTGGACACTGCTCTAGATGTTCATCGGCTTTGATCAAACAACAATTATTTTATCAAATGTAGACGATTTTAAATATAAGTGTGACCTGAAAATTATTTTAATTGCTAGAAAAAGTACCGCACGAGTGTCCATTTAACAATAAAAGAACGGCAACAATCCTTGAAACAATATTAGTCTATAATAATTTAATTACTGCTTACTGATACCCGTCTTTTCACATGCTAATTGGTTGGAAATACCAGTTTAATCGGGTGAAGTTCACAAAGTAATTAAAGTATAAATAAAATACAATTAACAACGCAATTTGTACAAAATTTTGACAATATTTTGAGATAGCAGTGGGGCAAGGGACGAACAACAAACGATTAGCCTTTTATCACCCAGACGATAATTTTTAAAAAACATTTCCAAGTAATTGGATTGTTAGTTTGAGAAAGTAGTCTGTTCTTGACTCTGTCCAAATAATTTTAACTTCATACATTAAGCAGGTAGCTGAGACAAAAATTAACAAAATGAGCGAAACAGGACCCACGTCCTTGACTAGTATAAAGCTCAGCAAGAGCAAAAACTCAACCTCGACTATCTGCAATCCGGTCATGCAACATCAGTGTGCAAAATGACGAGAGAACAACTCGATCGTTTATTTGATCAAGCTGCCAAACACTTCAACAGTAGTGGAAAAGCGTTAAATGAAGATGTTCGTCGTCTGGAAGAATGGCTGGAAATGCAAACCCACCTTCCAAAAATGTTGGGTAAGTTTTTGAACACTTTTGGAACATTCGCGAACACTTAATTGTTTGGTTGTTTAAGACGCTCACGCTCTGCGCAATTTTTTGATCCTGAATAAGGGTAGTGTTGAAGTTACTAAACAGAGGATCGATGGCTATTATTCGGTGAGGGCGAGGGTGCCAGAAATTGCCTACGAGATGAATCCCAAACGTCCGCACATGAAGGAATTTGACAAGATTGCGTAAATTACTACAGTATGTGGTGGACTTTTTCAAAACGACAAAATTGTAGATACGTCGTGGACCACCCTCAATTGACCGACGACATGTGCAAACTCACTTTTTTCAAAATAAAAGGTGAATTTATATCACCTAACCTCGATCCGATTAATTATATCAGAAAAATGGCTGCTCTGACGGAGCTAAAGCTGCGACATGACGTTATGCATGGAGACATTTTTGTATTTGACTATAAAGGACTTACTTTAAATGCCGCTCTGAAAGTTACACCAATGCTACTTTATAAAGTTTTCGTCGTCCTCCATGATGTAAGACAAAAATGATCTGTGTAACGATTTCTAAAATTTGGTTCTAGGGAGTTCTCTCGACACGTTTCAAAGCTGCACATATAATAAACATGGCACCACCAATAACCAAAATGATGCAAGCAGTGAAAATCGTTATGAAACCAAAACTATTTGAAAGAGTAAGTGTAAGCACTGAAAAAAGCAATATTTACGTTGATTTTTTTGCAAGGTTCATATTCATTCAGACGAAGATGCTTTAAAGAAAGTTATTCCGCTGAATTTGTTGCCTAGTGATTGGGGCGGTAAAGGACTATCGTTACAAGAGCTAGAAGGTAAGTTTTGGAAGAAAAAAAACTGATAAAAAAACAACACTTGCAGAAATTTTGGACGCAAAGTTAGCACAAAATCAAGAATTATTTGACCGCCTAGATGAAATTAAGGTAGACGAAGACTTGAGACCTAAGAAGTTGATAGATGATTATAATCTAGGGGTTCATGGTAATTTCAAAAAAATTGAAATTGACTAAAGAAATAAAGTTTTAGTAATAAGATAGTAATACTTTTGTAGTAATAACATAAATGAAAACTAAAATAAAGTCTTACATAAAGTCGTCACTCTTATCTAATAATTCGATTATCGTTGAAAAAAACTTGGTCTAAAATTAGTTAAACCGATCAATTATATATAAAACCTGATTCTGGGGATTTAATTTTTTTGTAATAATTTTAAGATAGTTTTAAGGTTATAATGTGATTAAAAATCTATTGGTGTCCAAAATTAAATTCTTCAAATTTGTGTTTCCGGGGGCACCACCATAAATAATAAATCTCGTAATGAGTGTTTCAAAAATTAAAAATTGAAAACCCCAAAATAGCAGATAATTGTTTAGGGATTTTTAGGCAAGTTCTCGAAAATCCCAATTTTGCAATACGTGTATGGATTTCTTCACCGTTTTTCGGTATTTCAAAAAACATCTTCATTTTTCCATACCCCTCCACAAATTTTTGGATCTTCAACTTTTCAATTTCCCCGGCACGGATTTTTTACCTTCTTTTTGAGTTTTATTTAAACATTTTCAATTTCAAACCGAATTTTTCGAAAATTTTATTCGCGGACTCTTAACACTACGTTTTTCGAATCACCTCATCGGGATCTGTTTCGCCGGCATTTTTTTGACTTTCAAACAAATTTTCGAAAACTTCATTTTTAAATTTTTTCAAAAATCTTGCTCCGAGATCATTGACACGTTGTTTTTCGAAAAAACTCATGTCTCAAAATTTTTTGAAAATTTCGAAGCACATTTCTCGAGATTTCGAGATCATCGAAAAACTTCCATTTACAAAGCGATTCTTTCGAAAATCTTGATTTGGGACCAAAAATAGAAAATTTGATCTGTAAGTATACAGACTCAGACTCGTTTGAGGATTTTTAGAAAACTTTTCAAAACTCTTAATTTTCAATACCGTATGAGTTTTTCGAAATTTCTTGATATTAAAAGAAAAACTATTTTTAAATCGAATTTTTGGAAAATCTTAGTCCGGGCATAAACACTACGTTTCTCCACTTATCTAGCTCCATATCCCAGAATTTTTTGGAGAATTTTTGACAACTTTTAAAAAATTTAATTTTCAAACCAAATTTTTCAAAAATCTTGATTGGGAATCATCAACACTCTAAGTTGTTCGAATTATGTAATAGAGATCAATATCTCAGAATACTTAGACAATTTTTCAAATCATTTTGTTTTTCGTTGTTACAATTTTTGAGGATGTTTAGAAACTTTTCAAAAATTTCAATTTATCAGTAACCTGCATGAATTTTTTTGACTGTTTTTCTTAACTTCGAGATATTAAAAAGAAAAACATTTTCAAACCATTGACACTTTATGTTTTTTGAATCATCGCATCGAAATTTATATCCCGATTTTCTTTGCAGATTTTTGACAACTTTTTTTAAAAGTAATCATTTTCGAACCAAATTTTTCAAAAATTTTAATCTAGGATCACTAACACTGTTTTTCGAATTAGCTCGTCGAGACCTATATCCCAGAATTGTTCAGAATTTTCAGACAAATTTTCAAAAATCTCAATATTTTAATCTCCCCGGTATGAATTTTTGAACGTTTTTTAATTTTCCAATTATTTAAAAATCGTCAATTTTAAACCGCATTAATACTAACGTACTATTAACAGTACGTTTTTCGAATCAGCTCGTCGATAGCTTTATCTGAGATTTTTTTGAGGATTTCTAAGCATCTTTTCAAAAATTCCGATGAATTTTTTGATAATTTTTCGAGATTTCCAGATCATTAAAAATTTTCAGTTTTCAAACCGAATTTTTCGAAAATCTTGGTTGGGGACCAAGAACTTAGCAATCAAAATAGTAAAACTGGTCTGTAAGGATTGATAAGTTGAAAAATCTAGCTAGTCGAATTCTATATTTCAGGATTCTTTAAAGTAATTTTGGCGAAAATCATGGTCCGGGCTCAGTAATACTCTATGTTTTCGACTCAGCTGGTCTAGATTTATATCCCAGTATTTTTGAGGATATTTTAGAATTTATTGGAGGATTTTTGACAACTTTTAAAAAATTTAATTTTCGAACCGAATTTTTCAAAAATCTTGATCGTATCATCAACAGTTTATGTTCGAATTATTCAGGATATTTAGGCAGTTTTTCAAAATAATATATAAATCTATGAATACTTTAATAGTTTTTCTATATTTCGAGTATTAAAAGAAATCATTTTGTTTTTCATTGTTACAATTTTTTTGAGAATGTTTGAGGAACTTTTTAAAAATCTCAATTTAGCAGTAACCCGCACGAATTTTTTTACTATTTTCCTAAACTCCGAGATATTAAAAAAATATATTTTCAAACCATTGACATTTTGTTTTTTGAAGATTTTTGACAACTTAAAAAAAATAATTTTCGAGTAAATTTTTTCAAAAATCCTGATCTGGGATCACTAACACTATTTTTCGAATCAGCTATCAGCTATATCCCAGAATTGTTTGAGAATTTTTAGGCAACTTTACAAAAATCTCTATATTTTAATTTCTCAGGTTTGAATTTTTGACCGTTTTTTGAGTTTTCCAGTTATTTAAAAATCCGCAATTTCAAACCGAATTTAAAAAAAATCTTATTCGGGGGCTATTAACACTATGTTTTTAGAATCAGCTCGTCGACATCGTTTCCCACCATTTTTTAGGACTTCTAAACAATTTTTAAAAAATCCATTTTTAAAATGATTTTTGAAAAATCTTGCTCCGGGACTATTGACACGTTGTTTTTCAATTCAACTCGTCCATAGCTTTATTTCAGATTTTTTAAGGATTTGTAAGGATCTTTTCAAAAATCCCCATGATTTTTTTGATAATTTTTCGAGATTTCGAGATCACTAAAAATTTTCATTTTCACTGAATTTTTCTAAAATCTTGGTTTCGAACCAAATTTTTCAAAAATCTTTGTATTGTATGAGAATTTTTAGACAACTTCTCAAAAATCTCAAAATTTCAATCTCCCCGGTATCAATTTTTGACCGTTTTTTGAGTTTTCCAGTTTTTTAGAAAAACGTCAATTTCAAATCGAACTTTTCGAAAATCTTATTCGTGGACTATTAACACTACATTTTTCGTATCAGCTCATCGAGATCGATTTCCCTGCATTTTTTAAGACCTTTCAATAAATTTTCAGAAATTCCATTTTTAACTATTTTGCTTAAAAATCTTGGTGTGGGACCAGTGACACGTTATGTTTTGCGAATCAACTCGTCGATATCTTTATCCCAGAATGTTTTCAGGATTTCTAAGCACCTTTTCAAAAATCGCTATTAATTTTTTGATAGTTTTTCGAGATTTCGAGACCATTAAAAATTTTCATTTTCAAACCGAATTTTTCGAAAATTTTGGATTGTGAACAAACATATAAAAATTGGTCTGTAAGGATTTTTAGATAACTTTTCAAAACCCTCAATTTCTCAATGCCCTGTTTGAGTTTTTCGATATTTTTTGATCAAAACAAAAAAAAAATTAAACCGAATTTTTCGAAAACCTTAAGTTCGAGGCCATTAACGCTTTATGTTTTTCCACTTATCGAGATCCATATCCTAAAATGTTTTCGACGATTTTTGACAACTTTAAAAAAAATTAATTTTCGAACCAAATTTTTCAAAAATTTTGCTCTGGAATCACTAACACTATGTTTTTCGAATCAGCTCGTCGAGATGTATGTCCCAGAATTGTATGAAAATTTTTAGACAACTTTTCAAAAATCTCAATATTTCAATCTCCCGGTATGAATTTTTGACCGTTTTTTCGCTTTTCCAGTTGTTTAAAAATCCGCAATTTCAAACTGAATTTTTCAAAAATCTTAATCGGAGACTATTAACACTACGTTTTTCGAATCAGCTCGTCGAGATCTGTTTCCCAGCATTTTTTAAGACCTTTGAACAAATTTAAAAAAAATTCATTTTTAAACAATTTTTTTCAAAAATCTTGCTTCGGGACTATTGACACGTTATGTTTTTCGAATCAACTCGTCGATAGCTTTATTCTAAATTTTTTTGGAAATTTTGAAGCACCTTTTCAAAAATCCCCATGAATTTTTTTATCGTTTTTTGAGATTTAGGGATCATTAAAAATTTCCATTTTTAAACCGTATTTTTCGAAAATCCTGATTTGGAGCCAAAAATATAAAAATTAGTCTGTAAGGATTTTTAGACAACTTTTTAAAACTCTTATAGTTTCTCAACACCCCGTTTGAGTTTTTCGATATTTCTTGATTAAAAAAAAAATAATTTTTAAACCGAATTTTTCGAAAATCTTAGGTTTGAGACCATTGACACTTTGTTTTTCCATTTATCGAGATCCATATTCGATTTTTGGAGGATTTTTAATAACTTTTAAAAATTTAACTTTCAAACCGCATTTTTCAAAAATTTTTATCTGTGATCATCAACACTTTATGTTGTTCGAACTATTTCGTAGAGATCAATATCTCAGGACCCTTAGGCAATTTTTCAATATGAATATATAAATCTATGAATATTTTGATAGTTTTTCGAGTTTTCAAGCTATTTAGAAACTTTCATTTTTAAAACGAATTTTTCGAAAATTTTGTTCGGGGTTCGAAGAATTTTTTCATCAATTTGAAGCAAATTATCAAAAATTCTATTTTCAAACAAATTTTGTCAAAAACTTTGGCCTGGGACTATTCAGACTGTTTCTCGAATTAGGTATTCGAGAAATATAACCCAGAATTTTTTGAAGATTTTTAGCCACCGTTTCAAAAATCTCAATTTTTTCAATGCCTCGAGAACTTAAAAAATTCCATTTTCAAACAAAAATTTTGATTGGAAACCTTGTCAAACATTTCAAATTCACAATGCCCCACTGTATGATTTTAGGAAGATTCTTAGAAAATTTTTCCAAAGTCTCAATTTTTCATTTTTCATTTTCATTTCTCGTATACATTTTTTGACCTTTTCACTATATTTCGAGATATTAAAAAAATCCTATTTCAAACCAAATTTTTCAAAAGACCATTGACACGTTATGCTTTTTTTTTAATTATTTCGTCGAGAAGAGCTCTAAAGTTCCAGAATTGTTTGAGGATTTTTACACAACTTTTCAGAAATCTCAATTCAACATTAACCCGTATGAATTTTTTCACTGTCTTTAATTTCGAGATAGTGAAAAAAGCATTTTCAAACCATATTTTTCGACTCAATTCGACGAGATTTAGATATACCCACGAATTTTTGAGAATTAATTGACAACTTTGTCAAAAATCTTGGTCTGGGATCATTGAAACTTTATGTATTTTGAATTATTTTGTCGATATCAATCCCCAGAATTTTTTTTTACCGTTTTTCGAATTTTCGAGTTATTTAAAAATTATCATTTTCGCCAGCCGTCTTAAAAGATGTCACTTTTAACGTCAATTTTGGACGGAAAACTTGACGTTTTTGTGAGAGTAAAAAAAAGTTGCGTTACTAAAGTAACAACGTCATTTTTGCCTTTTTAATCCTAGCATTAATTTTTTTTTTAATCCTAGCCTTAAAAGGTTAAAATTTTTTTGAGATTTACTTTTTGGCTGGCGAAAAAGTAGTATGTTTCATTCGGATTAAAAGTCAGTTTTTGACTCGCAATTTTGCATCCGCTCGGCTTCGCTTCGCTCCGCCTCGCAAATGCAAAATTTGCTCGTCGCAAAAAATGGCACTTTTAATCCTAATAAAACAATCTACTATTTTCAAACCGAATTTTTCGAAAATCTTGTATATGATTTTTAGACAAATTTTCAAAAAACACCATTTTCAAACCAATTTTTTCAATAATATTGGTCCCGAATTATTAAGACCTTATGTTTTTCGAATCAGTTCGTGAAGACAACTCAAAACTCTTTGAGGATTTTAGGCAGCATTTTTTAAAGACAGAATTTTTCAAAATTCCATTTTCAAAATAATTTTGTCGTCGACATCTACATCCCGCATTTTTGAGGATTTTTAGGCACCTTTTCAAAAATCTCAATTTCTCATAACCCCCTGAATTTTTTGATCGCTTTTCAAAATTTTGAGATCTTTAAAAAATTTCATCTTCACACTATTTTTTTTTTCGAAAATTTCGGTTGGAAACCAAGAATTTCGAACTCAAAACACTAAAACTGATCTACAAAGATTAGCAATTTTAAAAATATTGATCTGGGACCATTAACACTTATTTTCAAAATATCAATTTTTCAATATAATCCGTATGATTTTTTTTCCGTTTCTTCGAGATGTCAAGACAACAAATCAAAAATCACACTTTATGTTTTTCGAGTCGTTTTATCGAAATCCATATCGTAGAAATGTGTTGAGGATTTTTTGACAACGTAATTTCCAAAACAAAATTTTTTAAAAATCTTCATCAATATCCTAAAATTTGTTTAGTATTTTTAGGCGAATTTTCAATAACCCCCGCATGAATTTTTGTCAATTTTCCAAGTTTCCAAATTATAAAAAAAATCTCATTTTCCAAACGCATTTTTCGCAAAAATTTTTTCATCCCAGCATTTTTTTAAAGATTTTTAAGAAAATTTTCAAAAATTTCATTATAAAAGCAATTTTTTAAAAGATTTTGCTCCGGGACTATTCAGACATTGTTTTTCGAATTAATTCGTCGATATATCCCAAAATTTTTAAGCACTTATTAACAATTTTTCTATATTCTCCATGATTTTTTTACTGTTTTTCGAGATTTTGAAATCATTAAAAAATGTAATCTTCAAACCGAATGTTTCGAAAATCCTGGTTAGGGGCCAAGAATTTCGAACCCAAAATAGTAAAGTTGGTCTGTACGGAATGGTAATTTAAAAAATCGTGATCTTGACACTTTTATTACCATGTTTTTTGTCGAATTGTTGTGACAGTTAGCAGTTCAAGGGCAGACCTATCTTTACTCGATTTTCCCGTTTCAGCAAATTACAACGTGTTTTCGCTTGGGTTTTCCATTTTATAAATAACTGTAAATACACAAATGACAGGAAAACCGAAGCTTTTTTTAAATACCGAAGAACTAACAAATGCAAATTATAAAATAATGCGGGGTATTTTTTTGCATTTATTGCATAAATTGGTGAAAATTTTAATTTTGATACAATTTTGATACAGTTGGTTATTGGCTTATTTGCAGTATGCAGGTAAATAAGTACCGACCTTATTTTAGCAGTTACTTGCGCCGCCCACCCACCCTCTCATTTCTTAGAAGATATGTCATTTGCCAAAGTCAGTGTTATCTTAGCTGGTACTAGCCCCGCCCACCCACCCTCTCCTTTATTAGACGGTATGTCATTTACCAAAATCAGTTTTATCTTAGCTAGTACTAGCTGAGTAAATTTATTTTAATGATTTAATCAGGAACTACAAAACCAAATGCTTTGAAATCTTGGAGATGTTTAACAGTTATCATTCGAAATTTACAAAAAATCTTTCGTAGATTTCGAAGTTGTTAGACAAAAAAGTCAAAATCCTCGATTTCAAATTCAGTTTTTGTTTTAAATCCAAAAAATTGACACATTTTATTGGGCTATTGTTGAAAATTTATAGTATTTTTCGAAAAAATATGACCGATAGTATCAAAATAAAAAAATTAAATAAATAAATACATTTTGAATTTGGTCAAAAAAAAATTCCATGAAATGAAAAATTGACCTTATAATTGCCGAAACATTCTAAAAATTTTCAAGGAAGAAGGGTCGAAAGTAACTTCTAGATGTTGAAATTACACAAAGAAATTCGTTTTGAAAAATTGAGCTTTTGAAAAGTTTGTCTGTTTTCTTTTAAACTAAAAAAATTGCAATACTTCATTGGACGATTATGGAAAAATTGTAGAAAGTTTTGAAGGAATGAGGCCAAAAGTACCTTTTGGAGGTTGAAATCTACAAAAAAATCTTTAGTAGATTTCGAAGTTGTTAGACAAAAAAGGCAAAATTTTCGATTACAAATTCAGTTTTTGTTTTAAATCCAAAAAATTGCTGCATTTTATTGGGCGATTGTTGGAAATTTAGGGGAAGGGGGCCTAAAGCGGGCATAGAGCCTAAAGCGGGCACTCTCTTTAGTTTTGGCGTTTCAAAAGATGGTGCGCCCTAACCGCGCGGACATAGTGCATCCCCCCCCGCATACTTCACATCAGTCGCCCGGGTCTCCTGCGAGTACCCAATTATGTGCTGTAATAAATAAATAATTTTCACATGATTTTGAAAAATATTGCAAAGTGTGTCACATCTGTTTTTTCTATGTTTGTGATTTTTAAGCTAAAAATGAAATTCGTTAGTCAATTTGTGTTTATTCGGCTACCATAAGGTAGCAGTTAACTGCCACTTGTCGCATCATTTTGAGTTTAGATGTTGTTTGCAATTTTAATTGTCGAAATGGGCAAAGCGGGCAGGGCAAAGCGGGCACTTGTCCGGTTTGTCCTTCTAGTGTATTTACTAATATATCTATAGTTGTTTCGAAAAGAAGAACAAAGGCAATGTGGAGTCTGTGAAACAAATTATAAAAGAAGAACTTGCTGAAGATAAAACGAAGTCTAAGAAGTGAAAAAAACAAAAAGAAAAATACGAGATATATCGCTTTAAAAAAATTATATTTCGAATTACCAAACTTCAGTCCAGGGGACCTTCATATTTATATTCATATCTAGTCTACAGTTTTTACAAAAAAAATAAATTATAAAGTTGAGCAACTTTTACATCACACTTTAATCGGCATATTGATGCATTTTTTGACGAAGTGCTGAAGAGGTTTGCATTTTGAGATAGAAGGTCCTCTGGGGAAAAGTGTCAGCTTTCTTTTGATACCATTTATAATCCTAAAAAAATCCATGGTTGAGGTAAATAACTCTCGAAAAGTCAAAATCTATTAAAATGAGCTTACTTAACTTCTGGTTTGGTTGCAGACTTCAGTATTTCTAAAATGCAATTCCGGAAACCCCGACAATATTTTCAATGTATTTAGTATAGAGCGAAATCGAACCAGACGCCAACCTTAACCATTGCCTGGTTTGCCCTAGCTGAATGCCCGCTTTAGGCCTCCCCGTAGGGCAAAGCGGGCAGTTGTAAAGATTTAGTTAACTGCTTATAACTTTTTTTTTTAATAAACTTTCTTCAATTTTAGTTATGCATCATTCAAAAGGGTTAAATCAAGCATTATAATATAAAAATTTAAAGGATCTAGATTATCCATAAACTACTTTTTTAAATATTTTTCCTTATGGTGCCCGCTTTGGGCCCTCTTCCCCTATAGTATTTTTCTAAAAAATAAAAAGGCCGGCAGTATCAAAATAAAAAGAATTAAATAAATAAATACATTTTGAATTTGGTCAAAAAAATGTTAAAATTTCCATGAAATGAAAAATTGACCTTATAAAAAATATGTCCAAAATTCCATAAAAAAATTATATCCTAGATTTTTTGTGGATTTTTTGACAATTTTTCAAATCCAAAAAAAAATCCGAGATATGAAGTCGACGTACTGATTCAAAATTTTAATATTAAATCCAAAAAATCGCAAAAATTCATTGGGCGATTGCCGAAAAATTGTAAAAATTTTCAAGGAAAAAAGGCCGAAAGTAACTTCTAGAGGTTGAAATTACACAAAACTTTTCACATACCTTTTGAAGTTGGTCGAAAAATGGTCGAAATTTTCGTAATGGTGTAGGAAGTTTTGAAAAATTGAGCTTTTGAAAAGTTTGTCTAAAAATCTGCAAAAAATTCTGGGATATAAATTTACCGACGTACTGATTCGAAAAATATGGCACGTTTATGGTCCTTGAAAAATTATCAATTTGAAATTCAATTTTTCTTTTAAATCCAAAAAACCGAAATAATTCATTGGGCGATTGTGAAACAATGTAGGAGTTTTCGAAGAAATAAAGCCGAAAGTTGCTTCTGGAGGGTCGAAATCTACACAAAATCTCTCAGAGACGTTTCGAAGTTGGTTGAAAAATGGTAGAAATTTTCATAATGGAGAAAGACGTTTTGAAAAATGGAGCTTTTGAAAAGTTTGTATTTTTTCTTTTAAATTCAAAAAATTGCAATACTTCATTTGGCGATTATGGAAAAATTGTAGAAAGTTTTGAAGGAATGAGGCCAGAAGTACCTTTTGGAGGTCGAAATCTACAAAAAATCTTTAGTAGATTTCGAAGTTGTTAGACAAAAAAATCAAAATTTTCGATTTCAAATTCAGTTTTTGTTTTAAATCCAAAAAATTGCTGCATTTTATTGGGCGATTGTTGGAAATTTAGAGTATTTTTCTGAAAAATAACGCCGACAGTTTCAAATTAAAAAAAATCAAATAAATAAATACATTTTGAATTTGGTCAAAAAAATGTTAAAATTTCCATGAAATGAAAAATTGACCTTATAAGAAATATGTCCAAAATTTCATAAAAAAATTATATCCTAGATTTTTTGTGGACTTTTTAACAATTTTTCAAATCCAAAAAAAAATCCGAGATATAAACTCGACGTACTGATTTAAAATGTTTCTATTAAATCCAAAAAATCGCAATAATTCATTGCGCGAATGCCGAAAAATTCTAAAAATTTTCAAGGAATAACTGCCCATTCACAATGGACATAAGACATAAGAACGAGCGCATAACATAATTTACGTTTTTGGTTTGTGTCTGGCTTATGCTTATCTACGTTCACAGTGGACAGAGTGAACTCTGTAAGAATTGTTAAACTGCGCAAACGCAGAACGGAATAACTCCCGGCTAAACATAGAAACGGCTAACCTCAAACTGAGTCAATCAAAATATCTAACCTACAATTTCATACGATATTCGAACTTGACAACTCGCAGTACAGAACAGACTCGCAGTGTGAAGCTTTGATTATAATTTATATAATATAATCAAAGGTGCGAAGTGCCAAGTGCCAACTGTCAAAGGGAATTCAACAGCAGCATTCAAAAGTCCCTAGATTTTAACATAATTTTGACATAATTCGTGCACAAAGTTGAACTTGTTTCAACTTTGTGTACGCACACAAGGATTACATAAAACGTTCATAAGCATAAGAATTACGTTCGTCCACTGTGAACAGGGGTACACGTTTTCCATCGTTTCAACTTTATGTATTTATGTAAGCTTTATGTACTTGTTATGCCTTATGTCCATTGTGAATGGGCAGTAAAGCCCGAAAATAACTTCTAGAGGTTGATATTACACAAAACTTTACACATTCCTTTTGAAGTTGGTCGAAAAATGGTCGAAATTTTCGTAATGGTGAAGGAAGTTTGGAAAAACTGAGCTTTTGAAAAGTTTGTCTAACAATCTACAAAAAATTCTGGGATATAAATTTACCGACGTACTGATTCGAAAAATATGGCATGTTTATGGTCCTTGAAAAATTATCGATTTGAAATTCATTTTTTCTTTTAAATCCAAAAAAACTGAAACAATTCATTGGGCGATTATGAATAAATGTCGGAGTTTTCGAAGAAATAAAGCCGAAAGTTACTTCTGGAGGGTCGAAATCTACACAAAATCTCTGACATTTCGAAGTTGGTCGAAAAATGTTAGAAATTTTCATCATGGAGAAATTCGTTTTGAAAAATTAAGCTTTTGAAAAGTTTGTCTATTTTCTTTTAAATTCAAAAAATTGCAATACTTCATTGAACGATTATGGAAAAATTGTAGAAAGTTTTGAAGGAATGAGGCCAGAAGTACCTTTTGGAAGTCGAAATCTACAAAAAAATCTTTAGTAGATTTCGAAGTTGGTAGACAAAAAGTCAAAATTTTTGGTTTCAAATTCAGTTTTTGTTTTAAATCCAAAAAATTGCTGCATTTTATTGGACGATTGTTGGAAATTCATAGCATTTTTCTAAAAAATTAGGCGGACAGTATCAAAATAAAAAAAATTAAAAAAATAAAGACATTTGAATTTGGTCAAAAAAAAAGTTCCATTAAATGAAAAATTGACCTTATTATATCCAAGATTTTTTGTGGATTTTTTGACAATTTTTCAAATCCAAAAAAAAAATCGACGTACTGATTTAAAATGTATCTATTAAATCCAAAAAATCGCAATAATTCATTGCGCGATTGCCGAAAAATTGCAAAAATTTTCAAGCAAAAAAGGCCGAAAGTAACTTCTAGAGGTTGAAATTACACAAAGCTTTTCACATACCTTTTGAAGTTGGTCGAAAAATGGTCGAAATTTTCGTAATGGTGAAGGAAGTTTTGAAAAATTGAGCTTTTGAAAAGTTTGTCTAAAAATCTACAAAAAATTATGGGATATAAATTTACCGACGTACTGATTCGAAAAATATGGTATGTTTATGGTCCTTGAAAAATTATCGATTTGAAATTCAATTTTTCTTCTAAATCCAAAAAAACTGAAATAATTCATTGGGCGATTGTGAAAACATGTAGGAGTTTTCGAAGAAATAAAGACGAAAGGTACTTCTGGAGGTCGAAATCTACACAAAATCTCTCAGACATTTCGAAGTTGGTCGAAAAATGGTAGAAATTTTCATAATGGAGAAAGACGTTTTTAAAAATTGAGCTTTTGAAAAGTTTGTCTATTTTATTTTAAATTCAAAAAATTGCAATACTTCATTGAGCGATTATGGAAAAATTGTAGGAAATTTTGAAAAGGGGCCAAAAGTACTCGAAATCTACAAAAAAATCTTTAGTAGATTTCGAAGTTGGTAGACAAAAAAGTGAACATTTTGGATTTCAAATTCAGTTTTTGTTTTAAATCCAAAAAATTGCTGCATTTTATTGGGCGATTGCTGGAAATTTATAGCATTTTTCGAAAAAATAAGGCCGACAGTATCAAAATAAAAAAATTAAACAAATAAATACATTTTGAATTTGGTCAAAAAAAAATCTATGAAATGAAAAATTGACCTTATAAAAAATATGTCCAAAATTCCATAAAAAAATTATATCCTAGATTTTTTGTGGATTTTTTGAAAATTTTTCAAATCAAAAAAAAAATCCGAGATATAAAGTCGACGTACTGATTGAAAAGTTTTCTATTAAATCCAAAAAATCGCAATAATTCATTGCGCGAATGCCGAAAAATTCTAAAAATTTTCAAGGAATAAAGCCCGAAAATAACTTCTAGAGGTTGATATTACACAAAACTTTACACATTCCTTTTGAAGTTGGTCGAAAAATGGTCGAAATTTTCGTAATGGTGAAGGAAGTTTCGGAAAAACTGAGCTTTTGAAAAGTTTGTCTAACAATCTACAAAAAATTCTGGGATATAAATTTACCGACGTACTGATTCGAAAAATATGGCATGTTTATGGTCCTTGAAAAATTATCGATTTGAAATTCATTTTTTCTTTTAAATCCAAAAAAACTGAAACAATTCATTGGGCGATTATGAATAAATGTCGGAGTTTTCGAAGAAATAAAGCCGAAAGTTACTTCTGGAGGGTCGAAATCTACACAAAATCTCTCAGAGACTTTTCGAAGTTGGTCGAAAAATGGTAGAAATTTTCATAATGGAGAAAGACGTTTTGAAAAATTAAGCCTTTGAAAAGTTTGTCTATTTTATTTTACTTTCAAAAAATTGCAATACTTCATTGGGCGATTATGGAAAAATTGTAGAAAGTTTTGAAGGAATGGGGCCAAAACTACCTTTCGGAGGTCGAAATCTACAAAAAAATCTTTAGTAGATTTCGAAGTTGGTAGACGAAAAGTCAAAATTTTCGATTTCAAATTCAGTTTTTGTTTTAAATCCACAAAATTGCTACATTTTATTGGGCGATTGTTGGAAATTTATAGTATTTTTCGAAAAAATAAGGCCGACAGAATCAAAATTAAAAAAAATCTTGGAGATGTTTTAAAGTTATCATAGGCATGATAAGGGGAAAACTCCGAATTTGACGTTAGTGATAATCTGATAATCAAACTGACAATGAGATTACTATGTTTGACAATGTATACCTGATCAGTCTCTACCACATTATTTAATAATTTGACCCGTTTGACCGGAGACAAAATTATATATTGAATACGTGTACTTCGAGTAATGAAAAACCTTGACAAGTTCTAAAGAAAATCCAATTGATAGATAACATTATTAGCAATTTTTACCACGTATACTTAGTTGGATACTTGCTTTTAAGTGGAATAGCATTGAAAAACCGGGACATATATATGTAATTAAACAACATAACGACTCAATGTTAAACATGACGAACCAAGATATCGATCGCATGTTTGACACAGTCGCGAAAATGTTTGACAGTAGTGGAAAAGCGTTAAATGAAGACGTGCTTCGGTTGCAAGAATGGCTCGAAACGCAACCGCACCTTCCAAAAATGCTGGGTATGTTTTTGAGCAAATTTGGCGATATTTGAAACTTTTTTTAAGACGAACATGCCCTTCGCAATTTTATGATTCTCAACAAGTGCAGTATTGAAATTGCGAAACAAAAAATTGACAACTATTATTCATTTAGAGCAAAGCTACCAGAAGTAAGCTACGAGATGAATCCCAAGCTTCCTTATCTTCAGGAATACAATAAAATGGCGTAAATTATTTTTTATAGATTTTCCAGTAGTTCTATTATTAGTTGTGGTACCGTGTGCAGTAACTGCTAATGTACACAAAATTTAGCTTTCACAGCATATCAAGCTTTCCCATGCAAACATGATTACTTGTAGATACCTAGTGGATCATCCTCAACTAACCGACGATATGTACAAACTTACATTTTTCAAAGTAAAAGGAGAAACTGTATCATCTGACTATGAACCGATTAATTTTGTGCGTAAACTGACTACTATGATAGAATTAAAACTTCGACACGATGTCATGTTTGGAGACATTTTTGTCTTTGATTGCAAAGGATTCACTTTCAACGTCGCTCTAAGAATTACACCAATGCTGGTTTACAAAACGTTTGTTCTTCTATACGATGTAAACCAGAAAAAACCTTACGTAACGAACGTAACACTGGGATTCTAATTTTAGGGAGTTGTCTCATCACGTGTCAAAGCTATACACCTGATAAATGTGGAGCCACCAATAGCTAAAGTTGTGCAAATGCTAAAAGCAACTATAAAACCAAAAATATTTCAAAGGGTGAGTACAAACACTAAAAATAGCGTCTAGTTGAGGTTCCTACTTCTTAAAGATTTATATTCATTCTGAAGACGACGTTTTGAAGAAAGTTATTCCTTTGAATTTGCTACCTACTGACTTCGGGGGGGACGGACTATCTTTGCAAGAACTAGAAGGTAAGTTTTGGAAGAAAGAAATCATCATCGGGAATAACAATGTTTGTAGATGCACTGGAAGCAAAGTTCGTTGAAAACCAAGAACTATTTGATCGCTTAGACGAAATTAAAGTAGATGAAGCACTGAGACCCGAGAAACTGAAAGATGATTATACTCTAGGGTTCCACGGTAGCTTTAAAAAAATTGATATCGATTGAGGCCTTCAGTGGTGGATAATGAGCAAGGTGGTGGAATAGACGTCATTCAAAAGCAAAGTTACGATGATGTGCCACAGACGTACGTTTGTATTAAAGAATACATTAAAACACTGAATTAAAGTCAGAATGATAAAGCTGTTCAAAAGCGTTCGTTTTATTAGAGGAAAAAGTGAGGTTAGGTCGCCCCATTCCGCTATTTACCTTAAGTGCCACAATGTACTTACTTAACAACTGCACATTAAGTACCTCAGTGGTGTTAAAAAAACTGGAAAATAATCAATTTTTTAGACCTCTTAGATTCGCCCAATTTTTACTTCCTGACCGTAAGCTAAGGAAGTATTGTAATCGATACCTCCTTACTCGTATGTTTTCTAAAGTACGCAGAAATAGGTCTCCCGTTTCTGTCCGGATTTATATTAGACAGATAATAATCTTCCAAAACTACTCGATCGTTTGTTGTCATATTTTTATGTGAATGTTAGGAGTGTTATGTAGGTGGTAAAACGCTAACCAAAACTTGACTAATCGTTCACACCAACAATTTGATGAGGTCATCCAGCGATCGTATTCTTGGTAATTCGTTAATCAAAATTTAATCGTTAACCCTTCCCAAAAAACTGATGACGTCATCACAAAATTTGTAATGGGAAAACGCACTTGAAACAAACTTGTCGCACGCTTCTTTACCTTTACTTCGCAAAAATTTTTATAATTTTTCGAAAAATCTTGATTTATTTACCTTCGGCCAATTTTTTGGCACCATAATTTTTCGTTTTTCCTCTTTATTGGATTTTTTCATTTTCTTCCATTTTTCAACTTTTCCGTTTTTCAGTGTTTTGGTTACATAATTTTCCGTTCTTCCAACTGTAATTTTTTCAATATTACAATTTTTCATTTGTCGATTTTTTAGTTTCTCAATTTTTAAATTTTTCGATTTTTCAATTTTTCGCTTCCTTCATTTGTCAAGTTCTTGATTCCTGATTGTTTAGTTTTCATTTTCTCGAATTTACATCACAATCTTCCGTTTATTTAATTTTTCAAATCTTCAATATTTAATTTTTCAGTTCGCCGATTTTCCAGTTTTTAAATTTTTGAATTTTGTAATTTTTGGATTTCCAATTATCCAATTTTTCGATTTCTTTAATTTTCAATATTTCGTTTTTACAATTTTTAACTTTTAAGTTCCTCAATTTTTAATCTTGCAATTTTTCATTTCTTCAAATTATTATCAAATATTTCCAATTTTTAGATTTTGTTCTTCAATTTTTAATCTTTCAGTTTTTCATTTCTTCAAATTATCAATTATTTCCAATTTTTAGATTTTACAAAGTTTTAATTTTATGCTTTATTTTTGATTTTTTAATTTTATAATTTTGAAAGTATTCCATTTTTTTCATTCGAAAAGTTGAAAAATCGAAAAAGTGGGAAATCGAGAAACTAAAAAATCGGAAATTTCAAAAACCGAAAAACTGAAAAAACTAAAAATTGCAAAATCGAAAAAGTGGAAAATCTAAAAATTGCAAATTGAAGTATTAAAGAAACGAAGGATTGAAATTTTGAAAAACTAAAAATCGAGAAATTTAAAAATCGAAAAATGGTAAAGTCGATAAACTGTACCATTGAAAGAACGAAAAATTAAAAAATTAAACATCGAGAAATTGAAAGATCGAATAAATGAAAAAGTTTTAAAATATAGTAATTGAGAAATGGAAAAATTGTAAAATGCTAAAATTGAAAAAGCGAAAGAGTTGAATGTTATAACCTTGAAGAAATAACGAACAATTGGAAAATTGAAAAAATGTAAATAAAAAAATTGAAAAAATGAAAGGTTGAAGAATTCGAAAAACTGAAAAATTAATGATCCACAAATTGAAAAGTCAAATAAATGAAAAACTTAAAATATAATCGAGAAATGGAAAAATCCTAAAATTGTAAAGTTGAAAAAGCGAAAGATTGAAAAAATAAAGAAAATAGAAAACCGGAACAAAAAATTGCAAATCGAAAAACTAAAGTATGTAGAAGTTGGAAAATCGACAAACTGAAAAATTTAGAAATGAAAATTCAAAGAGTTGAATGTCACAACCTTGAAGAAATAACGAACAAGTGGAAAATTGAAAAATTCTAAATAAAAAATTGAAAAAATGAAAGTTTGAAGAATTCTAAAAACTGAAAAATTAATATTCTACAAATTGAAAAGTCCAATAAATGAAAAACTTAAAATACAATTGAGAAATGGAAAAATCCTAAAATCGTAAAGTTGAAAAAGCCAAAGATTGAAAAAATAAAGAAAATAGAAAACCGAAACAAACAATTGCAAATCGAAAAACTAAAGCATGCAGAAGTTGGAAAATCGACAAACTGAAAAATTTAAAAACGAAAATTCAAAGAGTTGAATGTCATAACCTGGAAGAAATAATGAACAAGTAGAAAAATGATGAACTGTAAATAAAAAAATTGAAAAAATGAAAGTTTGAAGAATTCTAAAAACTGAAAAATTAATATTCTACAAATTGAAAAGTCAAATAAATGAAGAACATAAAATATAATAATTGAAAAATGGAAAAATTCTAAAATCCTAAAATAGAAAAAGCGAAAGAGTTGAATGCTATAACCTTGAAGAAATAACGAACAAGTGGAAAATTGAAAAACTGTAAATAAAAAAATTGAAAAAATGAAAGTTTGAAGAATTCGAAAAACTGAAAAATTAATGATCCACAAATTGAAAAGCCAAATAAATGAAAAACTTAAAGTATAATTGAAAAATGGAAAAATCCTAAAATCGTAAAATTGAAGAAACGAAAGATTGAAAAAATAAAGAAAATATAAAACCGAAACAAAAAATTGCAAATCGAAAAACTAAAGCATTTAGAAGTTGGAAAATCGACAAACTGAAAAATTTAAAAACGAAAATTCAAAGAGTTGAATGTCATAACCTTGAAGAAATAATGAACAAGTGGAAAATTGATAAACTGCAAATAAAAAAAATGAAAAAATGAAAGTTTGAAGAATTCTAAAAACTGAAAAATTAATATTCTACAAATTGAAAAGTCAAATAAATGAAAGACTTAAAATACAATAACTGAAAAATGGAACATTTCTAAAAATTTAAAAAGTAAAAATTTTAAAAGTCATAATTATTACATATTTACAATGAAAACTGTAAAAATTGCAAATTAAAAACTGAAGAAACGAAAAATCGAAACACCTTATCTTGGCAAGCATTAGCCTCGCCCACCCGCCTTTTATTTTCTTAGAGGGGTGGTACCTCCTAAAATTTTAAAAACTTTGAAAATCGATAAATTGAAAACCAAAAAATTGCAAATTGAAAAAAAAGAAAAATTATAAAATTGGAACATTGGAAAAAGAAAAACTGAAAAAATAAAAAACCAAAACAAAGAATTGCAAATCGAAAAATTGAGGACATTAAATATTGAAAAAACGAAAAATTAAAAACTAGTGAAACTGCAGATCGAAAAAGTGCAAAGTCTAAAAATTTAAACATCCAAAAGTTGGTAAATATGAAAACTGAATAAATTAAATGAGAAGAGTTGCGTGTCGTATAGTTAAACAAGCAAAAGGAAATTAAAAATTCAAAAATAGTAAATCAAATAATTGTAAAGATTGAAATCGAAAAAACTCGGAATATCGACAACTCGAATATATACAAAAATAGAGAAAATAAAAACCGAACCGAAAAATAACAAACTAGAAATTGAAAAGTAATTCTTCGACTTTTCAATTTCTAGTTTGTTATTTTCAATCATTTTTGTAGATAATTTTATGATCTATAATTTTTGTCTGAACTCTATTTTTGATAAAACCGTTTTCGAGAAAACTCCAAAAAAACTAAAATTTTGACCTTTGACCTTGAATAACTTTTTTAACACACATGGGATCTATGGGGACTTTTGGCACTTTATTTCTACTGGTGTACCCAAGGTCTCTACCAAAATTCAGCTCTGTCGGAGTTTTTGTTATGTGATCACTATTTTTATGTCTATTTTGACCGGACTATAATTTTGAAAAACTGTGCAGTTCGTGATCTTAATCCTGTTGTTTCTGGAGATGCTCATCATGTTGCATTATATATTGATGCAAAAATCAAGCAGACCTCTTTTGGAAACTTCCCTAGCTGCGGTAATGATAAAGTATTTAACTTTAATAAAGCTGATTTTCCTGCCGATATATGGATCTAAGTATCTTACCCTTTCAATCTCATTAAAAAAAAGTTGTTTTCCTAAACTACGGAAGATTGCCAAAATCGTCCCCGTTTTGCTGAATAAATCCTTATATGTGCAAAGTATGATGAGACAATACTTGTGATTTATCATTCCATGCATATTTTTTGGATTTGCATATACAGGGTGACTTCAAAAAATTAATGAAGAGATAAGATCATGATACTTATTAAAGAACCGATAAATTGTAAAAATAAAGAAAATAAAAAACCGAAACAAAAAATTGCAAATCGAGAATATGAAGAAATGAAAAAAAAAAACGAATCGAAAAATTGAAAAGTTGGAAAATTTTCAAACGAAATCTGCAAAGTCTAAAAAATGAAGAAACAAAATTGAAGAATCGAAGAATTAAAAAAATTTAATACAATTGAAAAAATGTAGAATTGAAAGATATAAGAATTGAAACGTTCAAAAGTTGGAAAATCAGAAAACTAAACATTTTTTTCAAGTCTTCAAATTTAAATTTTTCAGTTTTTCCACTTTCCAATTTTTGAATTTTTAAATTTCGCAATTGTTCGATTCGAGTTTCTGGAGTTTTCAGTGTTTCGATGTTAGTTTTTTTCAATTTCAAGTTTTTAATTTTTTTGCTCCTGCATTTTTAGATTTTGTAATTTTTTTATTTCAACTTTCTCCAGTTTTCAATTTATTATTTTTTAGTTTTTCTGTTTTTTAATTTTTCATTTCTTAAAATTTTAGATTTGCAGTTGTTCTAGTTTTCATTTTAAACATGTAACAAATATAATTTAAAAAATTTTTCACCGTTTCGATTCACGTTTTAAGAATTTTTCCATGTTTTAATTATTGGATTTTAATTTTGATTTATTCGATTTTTTAATCAGTGTTACAGTTTTTCGACTTTACAATTTTGACGATTTTATAATTTTTCGATTTAGAAATTTTTGCGTTTTCTAATTTTTCGATTCGTTTTTTCCTCATTCCAGTTCTTCGAATCATTAATTTTTCCGATCTCGATTTTTAGTTTTTCAATGTTTTGATTTTTCGTTTATTGATTTCTTCGAGTTGCAATTTTTAGATTTTTCACCTTTTCGATTTTGCAATTTTTCATTTTTTCATTTTTCGAGTTTTCAAAAATTGAAAAAATTCACATTGAAAAACCGAAATATCGAAAAATTAAAAATCGAACTCTGGAGAAATTTTAAATCGAAAAATTGCTAAATATCAAAATTAAAGACAAAAATGAAAAACTGAAAAATCGCACATCCAAAAAATTGAAAAAAGATGCATAGAAAAAATAAAGAAAGTAAAAAACCGAAGCGAAAAATTGTAAATTCAAAATGGAAAAATTAAAAATTGAAAAATTCAAAAGCTGTAAAATTGAAAAACTGTTCGTTGTTTGTATGTATTTACTAAAATAAATTAATTAATTATACCTTCTTATCCTCCAGCAGTGTCTACAAAGTTTGGATAAGTGTTAATTTTTCACTTATAATTTTGATAATACCGGGTGTTTGGAAAATGGCGGGAAACTCTTCAGTACGTTATTACGGTGACAGCTTTTAGTTAGAAAATTGTCTGAATATGAACGTTGCCAAATTTACCATTAACAAGTGGTGTTTCAATAGAAATGGCAAAGACTATAATTTTATAAAAGTATGCGTGAATACCTCCAGCTTACTTTCTGATTTCTTAGTAACGATGGTGACTGAAATCCACCGTTTATTTTTTTAGGACATTGACCATAACAACCAGTAGTCAGTTATTGTTGTGCATTTTTATTAACAAAACAAGCCGTTATTTTTCATTAATAAATAAACCAAAAAACCCATTTAATAAAACATTAATAAATTATAAATAAAACCAACAAAAGAAAACTCATTCAAGCATAACCAACTAAATACTAGAGAAAATGCTCAAAATTCCTGCCTTTTTTTGTAAAAATTAGTCATCAGTACTTGCTAAGATAAAACTGATTTTGGCAAATGAGATAAGAAAAACGAATTAAAAAGAGACGAAAAAAAGCGAAAATTTGACAACATAAAAAGGGGCCTTAAGATTAAGACCAAGATCATTTCCTCAAGCCTCAAGTGTCGCAAAAACGAAATGTTTGTAAACTTTCATGACAAAATAACCACTTATCGATAACAAAACAAAATAACACTACGTGCTTCGAAAAAAAAAAACAAACACGAATCAGTCCTTGACCGTTCATGTAAACACTTGGTACAAGTAACCAGCCCCCTTAATCAGCGTCAGTTGCATAACGATGGACGAACAGGTAGATCGCATGTTCGATGAAGTTGCAAAACAATTTAACAGCACTGGAAAAGCGCTAAAAGAAGACGCGATACGTTTACAAGAATGGCTAGAAACACAACCGCACCTTCCGAAAATTTTGGGTACGTTTTTGAGCACATTCAACAAAAAATCTACTTTTTTTTATAGATGAACACGTTCTGTGTAATTTTTTGATCCTCAACAAGGGCAGCATTGAAGTTGCTAAACAAAAAATCGACAACTATTTTTCATTTAGAACAAAGTTACCGGAAATAATTTACGAAATGAATCCCAAGCTCCCTCATCACAAAGAATATAAAGATATGGTGTAAGTTATTATTTTTAAATGAGTAATAGTTAAGTAACATGATTTTTCGTAGATACCTGGTGGATCACCCGCAACTGACCGACGAGATGTACAAACTTACATTTTTCAAAGTAAAAGGAGAAACTGTCTCCCCTGACTATGACCCACTCAATTGTATGAGAAGATTGGTTAGCATGACAGAGTTAAAACTGCGATATGACGTCATGTGTGGTGACATTTTTGTAGGAGATTTGAGAGGAGTCACTTCGAACCTCGTTCTGAAAGTTACACCACTGATGGTTTACAAGGTTGTGGTTGTTCTATACGAAGTAAGACAGAATTAATCTACGTCACGATTTCAAAAAGCAGATTTTAGGGTGTTATCTCGTCACGTCTCAAAGCTGTGCACATGATAAATGTGCCACCAGTATTAACTAAATTGCTGACTGTGGTAAAAAGCTTTATCAAACCGAAATTATTTGAAAGGGTGAGTACGGACACGACAAATAAGGTAAAGTTAACTTTCATACTTCTTAAAGTTTTATGTTCATTCAGAAGAAGACGCTTTGAAGAAAGTTATTCCTTTGAATTTGCTACCTACTGATTTCGGCGGACAAGGATTATCTTTACAAGAGCTAGAAGGTAAGTTTTAGAACAAAAAAATCGTAAAAAAATAACAAAGTTGTAGATGCATTAGAAGCAAGATATGCACAAAATCAAGACCTGTTTGATCGTTTAGACGAAATTAAAGTAGACGAGAAACTGAGACCCGGGAAATTGCGGGATGATGATACTTTAGGGTTCTATGGTAGCTTTAAAAAAATCGAGATCGACTGAAGGTGTCGACTGAATAACCAGCAAGGTGGAGGTGGCCGACATTATTAAAAAAAAATTATAGTGATGTAGTACGTTTGTATTAATGAATAGATTACAGATTGAATCAACTCAATCAATGTGAATAAAAAAAAAATAAATGGGAATAATAAAAATCAAGGACCACTTCATCTGGACAGGCAAGTTTTTGTTTCTTTGTACGTCACTGGATTGAAATTTGCTATAACAGTAAGAAAATGTTTTGCATTATTCAGTCGAATATTCTGCAGGGTCTAATGTTTGTTACTTTTTGAAAATACAACAAAGAGTAGAAGTGGGAACCCCCTTCTTGTAATCATCAGCTTGCCGTTCGCCTTCTTGCATTGGCCACATTTTTAAAACACTCTCATTGCTAGTTATTAATTTCATTAGTTTTGTTACATAACATTGAGCTAGAAACAGTCAGTAAATTGCAAAAGGAAAAACTTGAAACTCAAACATCTGCACCGATACAACAACCTTCATACGCTGATTGCCTAAAAACAGTGAGTAAGAAATCAGTCGATGTTTTCATTAAGCATCTAGGTCCTGAAAAAGTAAAATCTGACAAAGTGTTAGAAAAAATTCGCAAAGATGTAAACCCTGTTGAATTGAATGTTCAAATTAACTCCACAAAAATATTAAACAGAGGTGTAGTTGTTAAATGTGCGAATGATTCTTCTTGCGATAAGCTCATAACCAAGTTAAAATCCTCGCTTGGTTCTGACTATAGTGTCGAAAAATCCCAAAAGTGGAACCCTCGTTTTTATGTTAGAGGTGCTGGCAAGAATGTTTCTACTATGGAAGACAAAGATCTAATTGACAACATCTTAATATTAAATGGTTTTGACATCCAAATGTATGCGAATCAAATCAAAGTTGTAAAAAGATTTGATTATAAGTATAATTGTAATTTCATTATTGAAGTAACTAGTGCCTTACGCAGAGAAATACTAAGTAATTGTAATGGTAGAATATATGTTGATTGGAGCTTGTGTTCATGTTCCGACCATCTGATTGTTAGACGTTGTTTTAAATGCTCCAAATTTGGTCATCTCAGCTCTAAATTTACAAGTAATACGCAAATATGTCACGAGTGCTCTGACAATCACTTTTCCAAAGATTGCAATTCTGACCACCTCAAAACCATAAATTGTATTGAATACGCGGAGCGTAATAAGTCATCAAATATCGATATCAACCACTATGCTGGAGATGAGCAGAAGTGCATTGTTTATAGGAATAGGCTAAAAGACTTACGCGACCGAATTGATTATGGTTCATAGTTCAGATCTTATTAACGATATGGGTTCAACAAAAATAAATTTAAATTGTCTTAAAATTGCACATCTAAATGTAAGATCGCTTTTTACGGGGTTTGTTGAATTTACAAGCTTAATCACTTCCAATAATTTTGATTCGGTAGCTGTTACTGAGACTTGGTTGTCTGAGGATATCCCTTCTGCTGTGGTTGGTATTGATGGTTACAAATTATATAGAGCTGATCGGTCTAGAACGGGCGGCGGTGTTGGTATCTATGTGAAGAATTGTTTGAATAGCGATGTAGTTCTCCATGACTATTGTGGTGTCTGGTATCGAATTTTTGTGTATCAGACTTCAACTAAATAAACATTCGCTGCCCATTTGTGTATTCTATAAATATGCTTCTTCTTTAAACGATGCCACCGAATTCTTTGACAACTTTTTATCTTTTATTACTCCACAGTACGATAATATATTAATAACTGGCGACCTGAATGAAGATTTTCATTTCAATAATAAGCTAAATGATTGTTTTGTTGCCTATGGTTTTCAACAAATCATCTCTGAAAGTACCAGAGTTACGCGAAATCCTGAGACGTTGATCGATCCTATTTTTATCAATAATAATGCATTATTTCGTAGAAGTGGAGTTATAAATGCTGATCTAATATCTGATCATCGTCTAGCCTTTTGCATATTAGACATAAATATTCCTAAAATGACTCCTAAATATACTACATACAGAGACTTTAAAAACTTCTTGCATGATAAATTTATGTTAGACTTAAATAAAAAATCTTTGGATAACATTTATTACATCCTCAATATTGAAGATAAAATCAGGTACCTTAACACAACTGTGTTAGAATTATTTGACTATCACGCTCCGTTCAAAACCTCGTTCATTTCAAAGCCCTATGCACCTTGGCTCACCCCTTCTATTAAAGAATTGATGAAACAAAGAAATCGAGCATTAAGTTTATATAAGCAAACTTAGAGGTCTATTTTGTAACTCTTAACGATCTCGCTAGAGCATCGTTAACTTACGATAATCGTTTCCATAACGATTTTGGGACAGATAGCGATTTTGTAACATCTATCGTCTCGTTACATAGCGATCGTATCGTTAGAATGTCATCGTTCCGGAACGATAGGTCTCAGCTCACCGTTAGAAGTGTCAAAACACGTTAGAAAAGTATTTATACAATGAAGAGGAACGTTTTGGTGCAAATATGGGTAGAGAAGGTAAAGTAAGTAACTAATGTATGTTTGGATTAGGTTGATAACTTATTATATATTTTTTTTACTGCAGAAACAGAATGAGAAATTTGTCTCGGGTCTTAAGAGATGTAAACGACCTCTTGATAGTTCGAGAAGAAACCTTTAGGAAGACCTACCAACTGTAATGGGAAGCGGCGAGAGATACATTTCCAGAAATACTGCCGCAGAGTTCTGTATTATTCACCAGAAGTTGCAGGAAAAATTATATACTCATGTGTTATTTCACACAACATCTTACGCATAAGAAATATCGAAAATGACGAGATCAATATTGTCTATGACAAGGAGAACGATAATAATGAAGAACTTGAATATGAAGAACACAATTTACTACATGAATGGCATATCACAAGAAATAATTAAATAATACAGCATTTTCAATAATGTATTTATTATTTTCTTTACAACATAATGAAATTATTAAACAGTTCCTCTTTCATATAGTCTTAAATTTCTGGCCTTCTTTCAAACATTGAATTTCCAATCTACAAATCTCTGGAACACACAGTTACGTTTACTTACCAGGCAGTACATTGTAATTAGATTGCCCTATGTTATATTCTTGGTGTTGTACTAAAAAACACAGAGGTTATGGTTTATTGTGTAACAGTATTTATAAAGATTAAACATCTCAGTTCTCATAATTGATTGGTCATGACTAAACAAGATGTTCACTTTGTCTTAAACAAAGTGTTGATGTAAACAGAATAATTAATAATAATAGTTGTACGATAAATTATAGTAAAGTACACATTTTTAAAAAGAGTGTTCGGGAGATTCATTAATTACACATACCTCTCTGAACTGCTGAAAACTTTTTTGTGGTCCTCCCACAGAATTTAATTTTGCTATCAACCCTTCCCATATCTTTTCTAAAAGATCTGGCTTGTCCGCTACGAACTTTTGGGCCCTAAAATCTACATTACCTTCTAACTCCTCCACATACAACTCATGTTACTCTTGGGTAATACGCTGGGCCCTTTTACGTTTTTCCATTGCTCCCGTGAACGTATTGTAAACTGAATTTCGTGTTAGTGTGATTATTTTGATGTTTTTCTTTTATAATTATTGTTTACTTACATGTTATAAGTTCACAAATTTGTCCAAACTTCAATCAGTAGCAAAACAAATGTCACATGTCACAACAGAGAACAACGTAATCTAGACGCTACACAAATTTAAATACTACCGATTCTAAAAACATTAGATTCATCGTTCCGCTAACGATTTCAAAGCTTTACGATTACGATAGTGTTTATAAAATTGGAAATTTGTACAATCTCGCTAACCTGATTTTACGATTGCTTCTAACGATTATCGTTTGGGAACGAGATCGTTCTGGAGCGATAAATTACAAAATAGACCCCTAAATCTGCTCAGCACTGGCTATTTTATAAGCAGCTAAGAAATTCTACGGTTGCTGCACTGAAACGGGAAAAAAAAAGCGTACTTAGATTATGAAAGTAATACTTCAAACAAAAAAAGACTATGGGTTGCACTAAAAAAGTTAAATATTCAAAAAAAAGTTAAAGGATGTGATCTATCTACATTCAGTGCTGATGAAATAAATGAATATTTTTTGTCAGTATTCACTCCTCCCCAAAACTGTGTTGAAGCTGCTAATAACATAAAAGGTATCAAATATAAACCAAATAGTAACTTTAAATTTTCATTGGCCACTGAGGAGGAAGTGTTTCAAATCATAAATAGCTTGAAATCTAATGCTATGGGTATTGATGGTATCTCTGCTTACATGATTAAATTATGTTGTCCTAATATAGTTCAGCCAATTACTCACATTATTAATTGCTGTCTGGAGACTGGATACTTTCCAGAATTATGGAAAGTGGCTTTAATTCATCCTATTCCCAAAATCGATGAGGTAAACTCTCCAGAAGACCTAAGACCAATAAGTATTCTTCCAACATTATCTAAAGTCTTAGAAAAATGTATCTATAATCAAATCTTTAATTTTATAGTAAAAGAAGAGATATAATCTGAAGATCGATCTGGTTTTCGCAAGGGATATAGCACAACGACAGCTCTAGCTTCTGTTATCGATGATTGCCTTATTGAACTTGACAGAAACCACGCAAGTATTGTAACTCTTTTGGATTATTCAAAAGCTTTTGATACTTTGGACCACCACCTCCTCTGCACAAAACTGGAATATTATGGGTTCCATCAAATTTCTGTTTCTTTTTTTAAATCATATTTACAAAATCGACATCAACAAGTTGTAACCGAGTCTGGTAAATCTAAAATTGGCTTAATAACATCAGGCGTACCGCAAGGCTCGGTCTTAGGCCCAATTCTTTTTACTATATATACTTCCCAATTGTTGCAGATACCTTCAGTATCTAAAAAGAGAGCCTTTGCAGATGACACCCAAATGCAGCATCATTTCCTACCTAACGAAGTTGATATAGCATCTAACCATATAAATAATGACTTACAAAATATACCAAATGTTTCATCTGATATTAACCTCCAACTGAATATGAATAAATGCAAAGTTATTTGCTTCGCTCCCCGAAAATTTAAAAATGTTCTTTTTGACAATATTAATGTTAAATTTGATAATATAAAACTACCAGTTTTACATACTGTAAGAAATTTGGGATTGGTGATTGATGACGATATTCGTTTTAAGACCCATATTTCTAACATTATTAAAAAATCTTATGTAGCATTGAAACTTCTTTATTCAAATTACCTTTTACTCAATTTTAAATTGAGGAAGAAATTATGTGAGTCTCTTGTCTTGTCATATATAAATTATTGCCTAGTAATATATTACCCATGTCTTGACAGTATTGATAAATACCGTCTTCAAAAAATCCAAAATAATTGTTGTCGTTTCATTTTTGGTTTGAGGAAATTTGATCATGTGTCTCAGAAAATCTGTGAGCTCGGTTGGATGAAAATTGACAAATTGTTTCAGTATCACCTATCTATCTTTGCTTTCAAGTTATTTTCCTCTAACTCTCCGCCGTACTTGCGTTGTAAATTTCATACAAGAAAAAGTATGTTAAACTCAAGTCTTCCATTAAGGAATCTTAAAGAACTGTCAATGCCAAAGCATTATACATCTATCTTTCAGAGATCTTTCACGTACAATATTATCAAAGTTTACAATAAATTTTTATTAGAGTTTAATTCAAGTTCTTCCATCAATTGTTTTAGGAAAAAAATTAAAAAATGTTTGGTTAATACTTAGGTTTAAGTTTATTATTATGGTTCTCTTGCTTGTTGTTATTTTTTGTTATTATTATTATTATTATTTGTATAAATTTAATTTTTTTTTTCTAATTATGGATTATTTAATTTAGATTTAACTGGTTTAATTTGTTTAATTTGATCATTACCTAGCTGAATCCTGTCTAGATATTTAATCCGTTTTTCTGTACAAACTGTTTGGTTAGTTTTATTTTCTTGTAAATCTAAGGTTAAGTGGAATAGCCTGTGGCTAGACTTCGCCTATTATTATTTAATAAAGTCCTATTATTATTATTATTATTATTAACATTACACAACAATTGGCATATCTTGTATTTTTGATCCGACAAAAAAACGCTTTAGTGTATATATTATTTCTAAATTATCAATATAAATGTAAAAAACCATTCAGTGGAGATCCCCAAGATTCTTGAAAATTCTTTCAAAAATAAACCAATATTATTCGTTCACGATCTTTATATAGTAGGGTTGACCATGAAAATCTAGTGAGTTTGTTGGTATTCGATGCAGAAGAATAAAAATTCCCTGAACTTTTTTCGTTAGGTTATGTTATACTAAATTAAAAAATATGCCAGAAATATAAACATTGTTGCCGATACTTTCAGTTTTCAGTAGCAATGACGATGTTAACGGTATCCATTTCTTAGAAAGCATAAAACTTTACGCTATTTAAAACAGTTGTTCGGCTTTTTGTAAGTGTTTATTTCATATGTAAGGAACAAACACTAAAATTTCACTTAAACATTGTTTTTATATGAATGGGGGTTCTCCATACGACGATTGTCGCATGCCACGTTTAGCATCTCATCTTTAATTCTCAATCATCAGTTCGTTCTGCTCGCCCCACTCTTCTTAGAAATGGAGATTTCGACCTTTGTGAACAGCCTATTTCCCTATCTAGGGTTGGTAAAAGACAACAACCTTGCTCTAGTGCTTTGATGAGTTTAGCTCTTCTGAAACATTTTTCCGGCCTTAAATTGAATGATTTATCTATATAGCTATTACTAATGCTTACGTAAGTGCTCTTTATTTGCTTTTACTAAGTACTTCCAAACGCTTACTAATAAGAACGTTACTATACGCCTTCTCCAGGTCCATGAAGAGTTATAAAAAAAAATGAATATGCTTAATTTTGGTGTAAAGTAACAACGTGGATGATCTAACTAAAATTATACTTTTTTTTGTTGTACGTCACGTAGTTTTTCACATACTACCTTGGTAAATTTAGAACGAAAGATGCGTAAAAATATCACCCCCCGACAAGCTACAGTTCACTCCATTTCCACCCAGCGAAATAATGAAAGGATGTATGGATTCGTATGAAAGATTTCCCATATTTTTTTCCCAATCTGCCAAAATAAGTTTTTCACAATGTTTACAAAAATTTTGCCACATGCCTGGAGTACATTTAGAAAGCACCTCAAGCCATAAATTCTCCACCCTATTTTTTTAATGAAGATTTAGAATTTATTTCTAAATCCGGACTACGACTCTTTTATCAAAATGTACGCGGACTTCGAACTAAAACATCATCAGCACTTCTATCGTCATTACATATGGACTATGATGTAATTGTTCTCACCGAAACTTGGTTGTGTAGTGATATAACAGACAGTGAAATATTTGATTCAAAATTTACAGTTTTTCGTCGTGATCGTAATCCAACGTCTACTAAAAAAACTAGGGGTGGAGGTGTACTTATTGCTGTGCGAGCTGATCTGTCATCTAGTAAACTAAGCTTTCCTGATTCAATAAGTGAAGAACTAGTTATATGTATCAATTAGTTTTAATCAAAGTTTTATAGTATGCGATGCGGTCTATATTCCACCTAACTCCGATTTAAACTCTTACTTGGACAATATTTCATCGATGGACTTCATCCGAACAACATTTCCTGATGCTAACATTTGCATCGCAGGTGATTACAACTTACCAAATTTTTCTCCTCATTGGAGTTATTTCAGCATAATTATGAGATTAATAAAAACGGTGTTATTCTTGACTTAATATTAACATCGTCTTCGTCGACAGAAGTTCATAGTGAAGATTTTGGATTAGTTACCGTGGATGACCATGATCCTTCACTCTGTATAATTCTCCCCACAAATCATGCAACTTCCAAAATTGTGCCTTCAATCAGTTGGTACTATAACTTCAAAAAAGCCAATTATCACTTTTTAAATAACTATTTTTCAGCTATAAACTGGGGTTCTCTTTTGCAATATTCAGATATTAAAGCTACAATTGAAACTTTCTACTCCATTGTTCATGAGGCTATTGATATCTGTACTCCTAAAACTAGTAAGCCCAATATTCCTTTTCCAGTATGGTTTAAGCCAAATACTGTTAAACTTGTAAATAAAAAGCGTAGATTATTCTCATTATACAGATCTACATTGGATGTAACCCATTATAATCATTTTAAAGCGGTTCGTAGACTAGCTAAGGCTGCAATAAAAGAAGACCACGATAACTATATATGTTTCGTTGAAAATAACGTTCATAATAATACTAAAGTCTTCTGTTACTACGTAAATGCCAAAAGTTGCAATTCTAAATCTAGTGTACCGAAAAATATGCACTACCAAGATTTACACTCCTCTGATCCCCAAACGATTGCCAATATGTTTGCTAAGTACTTTAAGGCTGTATATGATTCAAACGTGAACAACCATAGCCCTGAATTAAATCCCTCTTTGTTTCTGAATAACGTTAATTTACATGATATTGACTTAAATCCTGACTTGACTCGAAACAAATTATTAATTCTAAAACCTAGTTTAAATCCAGGACCAGATGGAATTCCTCCTTATTTCCGAAATCAGTGTGCTAGTAGCTTAGCCTGGCCTGTCTTTTTACTCTACAGAAAATCTATCGACACTGGTATTTGTCCCAGTATTTGGAAACAATCTCATGTGATTCCCCTGCATAAAACTGGAGACAAATCTGAAGTTACTAATTACCGACCTATATCGATTATTTCTGCTTTATGTGAGGGTTTAGAATCAATTATTAGTGAACAACTTATTCGACTGTACAGAAACATCCTTTCACCGCATCAACATGGATTCCTTCCTAGAAGTACAGTGACCAATCTTGCTATATATACAATGCAAATTATCGATGCTTTTGAAGATGGATGCCAGGTTGGCTCGGTCTATTTAGATTTTAGTAAAGCGTTTGATCGTGTTAACCATGCTCTTATTCTAATGAAAAAACTTTGGTATCTCGGTATTTGTGGTCAACTTCACACATGGATTTTCTCTTATATTACCAATCGTATTCAAATAATTTCGTTAAAGGGATTTCTATCCGATCCTCTCTTAATACCTTCCGGAGTTCCCCAAGGCAGTCATCTTGGTCCAATACTCTTCCTACTATTTATTAATGATCTTGCAGTATCCCTCTCTACATCGAATCTACTGCTTTTTGCTGATGATTTAAAAATTTTTTCCAAGATAAGTTCCTTTGAAGATTGTTATCGGCTCCAAGCAGCCCTGGATGTTACTACGAAGTGGTGTATTAATAATAATATGTTGCTCAACAATGACAAGTGCAAGATTATAATATTCTCTAGAAAATTATGTAACTATGTATTCGCCTACACTATAAATAATAAGCTTTTGGAAAGAGTGAATGAAATTAAAGATCTAGGAATAGTTTTTGATTCTGAACTACGCTTTAATAGCCACATCGATTATATTATTAATAAGTCATATCGTGTAAGTGGCTTCATAAAAAGGATGACCAGAGATTTTCACTGCGTTGCTGCTGTTCGTAAGTTTTTTATTACACTAGTTAGACCTATCTTAGAGTATGGCATAATTATTTGGTTTCCTTTTTATGAAGTCCACGTAACAAGACTAGAAAGAGTGCAGAGAAAAATGTGTAACTTTTTAATTTTCAAGATGGGGCTTAATAAATCGCAATATAATTATGATCAGAGACTTAATCTAACGGAATTGAAACGCGTTTTGAAATTTAAGCTACGATTTGGGTTTAAACTCTTGCATAATCAAATTGATTGTCCACAGCTTTTGTTGCTTTTAAATTTCAAAGCGCCTTTAGTTAATAGTTTGTCTCTTTAGAAAAACTAATTTTGGTTTAAATAGCTCGGTTGTTAATAAAATTGTGACTGCTATAAACAATCTACCAGTTAATTTAGATATTTTTAATTGTAAGGAGAGTACATTTAATTTTTATTTAATTCCTGCATTTCACACTTTTTACTAGAAAAAGTGGGTGGTTTATCCAACTGAACAGGATGATACGGTGCATTGTCTAAAACCACCACACATTTTTGGTTCAGCTTTGCCAAAGCAGGAATGAGCTGATTAACCACCCAATTTTGAAAAATTTTCCCGTTGAATAGTAAACCTTGATCCTTCACTTTTAATTTTGGTGGGATTGCTTTTTAGATCAGTATCGTGCACCCAGCGACGAATGGACGAACCATTTTGATAGATCCATGTTTCATCCAAATACACGAAAGTCAAATTTTCACAAGAATTTACAAACTGTAAATATGTTCTCAAAAAAATAATTTTTGGCTGCAAGGACATGTTTTTGTTCACATTGAATTTTGCGACCATTTACTTCCCTGCGTTTCTAACCCATTGACTTAAGAATTTTGTATAAAACCTTACCTTCGGCAAGCAAAGAAACAATGGTAAAGAAAAATGCTACCACGCAAAATGGAAACAAAGACGAACAGGACAACCAGAACGCCACCAGCCTCAATAACAACTGGAAAAAGGTAGAACACAAAAAATCTAAGAAACGGGAAACCATTGTAGGAAATGCTAACTTGACCGACATCAAAACTGTCCCAAGAAATGCGTATGTGTATGTTAGTCGATTTCAAGTAAAACGACTGAAGCAGACCTGGAAAACTTCTTACGCAAAGATTTTCCGGAAAATAAATGCGAGTTACTAAAGAGCAACTTTCCAACTACTCATGCCCGGTTTAAAGTGACAATAGATCTTACAAATCTTGACAAAAGTAGAAACCCTGACGTATGGCCAAAAGGAGCTCAAATATCCCGGTTTTTTCATCCGAGAAAAATCATAAACCAGACAGGATAAAAGATCGTACCCCAAACCATCGAGAAGACAATGACGACTCGAGCCAGCGCTTGAGAATATTGAACTTTAATGTAAGGAGTTTACGCAACAAAGTTGACGAACTAAATATATATGTGTACGAGTTGGATTTTCCTGAAGTGTTGTGCTTCACTGAGTCATGGCTGTCAACAGAAGAAGTAAACGAACTTCGATTTGACGGATATAAGGTCGGAGCTCGTTTCTGCCGTTCTGGACAACAGGGGGGAGGTGTTATTATTTTAGTGCGTAAGGATTTATTCTTTGAGGAGATTGACGTAAAAAAATTTGCACGTGAGAAATTGTTAGAAGTTAGTTGCATCAAACTAAATTTAAGCAAATGTGCAATTACTATAATAAGTATTTACAGGTCTGGAGGAAATTGTAGGGCTTCTACTCTGCAACTTGAGGACCTGTTGAAAAAGCTTCATAAACCGGCTACGAAAACAGTCCTGTGTGGGGACTTTAACATTGATTTCCGGATAAACAGTAAGGACAAAAATTTGGTTCTTGATACTTTATCACCATATGGTCTAGAACAATATGTCTTTGAACCGACCAGAGTCTGCGGTAAGTCAAAAACGACCATTGATAATATCTTCATATCGAACAATTTCAACAAAGCCAGTACTCATATCATCGAAAACGATATCACAGATCATTACGGGCAGTTGCTCCAAATTAATGGTTTAATTAATAAATTAAACGACAATAAAAAATGCATAGTTTATAAAAGAAATTTCTGAAAAAAAAATATAGAAAAATTTCAGAATCTGTTACAATCGGAATCATGGAGTGACGTTATAACAATTCGGGACCAAAAAAATTCCAAAAATTTTTTCAACTATTTGACTACTATTTTGATTTGGCGTTCCCAAACCAAGAAAAAGAAATCAATATAAAAAAAAAACATCCACCCAAAACCTTGGCTTAATAATGAAATTATTGCCAGTAGCCGAAGATTACAAGATATGCATAAAATCACAAAAATTTACCCTGAGGTTCTAAAACACACAATATCCTTCAAAATCAACATAAAATTATAGTCAAAAAAACAAAAAAAGATTATTATGACAATATTCTAAAAACATCGATGATATAGGTAAGGATGCTTGGAAAATAATAAATTCGCATCGTCCTAATAGCAAAATAAATAATTTACCAGACACATTAGAAAATTCTTAAAATGAAAATATAACAGGTTGTTTAAATGTAGCAAATAGTTTCAATTCCTTTTTTATTAATTCAATACAGATATAACAAAAACTTTTAAAAATACCCGTAATGATAACACAAATAGACTACAAAATATTCCATTTAATAAGTATTTGCAGATAAAAATGATCACAATGGAGACAGGGCGGGTGGGCGGGCTTATATTTTGCCTGTTTGTTTTATCATGGTATAGACTTCTTTTCACAACAAGAAGCTTAAAGCATGTTTAAAATGGAAAATTTGTATAAGGAAAATGCAATTAGACTCCGCCCCATAATTGCAAAATTCCTTATTCCTTGCAAAAATGGATATCTTAACCATGTTTTAAGTTTCTTGTCCTGAAAAGACGACTACATATATTATGTCCTTCTATGGAGTGGGAATGGAAACTAATAGAATCTAGGATGTGCAAATAGTAAAAAAAGCGCTAATCCTAAATTTTTTGTTTTACTATTTGCTACTGGAACTATAAAAAATGCTATATTTCAGTTGACGATTTTCGAAAAACGACAAAAATGTTTGAAGAAACCAAGCCGAAAATGATATTTGGATGTGTAAATCTACAAGAAAATGGCAAACTAATTTTCGAAAATGGTTGAAAAAAGGTTGAAAATGTCAAAATCAGTCATTATTTATACAATGCTTGCCCCGCCCACCCGCCCTTATTTTCTTGGAAGATATGCCATCTGCCAAAAACAGTCTTATCTTATTAAGTACTAGTCCCGCCCACCCCGAGTCTTATCATTCTAAAGACTAATTTTATTTCTGCGCAGAATAAGATCATTCATTATATTCAAACCGAATGAAATTAATCACTGAAATGAAGCCAGGGTGGGTGGGCGGGGCTAATTATATCCTTCAATGGAGTGGGAATGGAAACTAATAGAATCTAGGAGGTGCAAAAAGTAAAAAAAATCCGCTCGTCCTAAATTTTTTGTTTCAGTATTTGCTACTGGAACTATAAAAAGTTCTATATTTCAGTTGACGATTTTGTTAAAAGGATAGAAATGTTCGAAGAAACGAAGCCGAAATTGATATCGGGATGTGTAAATCTACAAGAAAATGGCAAGCTAATTTTCGAAAATGGTTGAAAAATGGTTGAAAATGTCAAAATCAGTCATATTTTATAAAAAGCTAGCCCCGCCCACCCGCCCTTATTTTCTTGGAAGATACGCCATCTGCCAAAAAACAGTCTTATCTTATTAAGTACTAGCCCCGCCCACCCTTAGTCTTGTCGTTCTAAAGATCAATTTTATTTCTGCTCAGAATAAGATCATTCTTTACATACAGACCGGATAAAATTAATCACTGAAATAAAGACAGGGTGGGTGGGCGGGGCTAATTATGTCTTTCTATGGAGTGAGAATGGAAACGAATAGAATCTAGGGTGTGCAAGAGGTAAAAAAAATCGCTAATCCTAAATTTTTTGTTTTACTATTTCCTACTGGAACTATAAAAAATCCTATATTTCAGTTGACGATTTTGGAAAAACGACAGAAATGTTTGAAGAAACGAAGCCGAAAATGATATTTGGATGTGTAAATCTACAAAAAAATGGCAAACTGATTTTCGAAAATTGTTGAAAAAAAGGTTGAAAACTTCAAAATCAGTCATTTCTTATAAAATGCTAGCCCCGCCCACCCGCCCTTATTTTTTTGGAAGATATGTCCTTTGTCAAAAACAGTCTTATCTTATTAAGTACTATCCCCGCACATCCCCTCTCTTCTCATTCTAACGACTAACTTTATTAAATTTATAAATTAACATATTCCTATATGTCGTGATTTATGAATCCGTGTTGAGTTTTTATCTTTAGCAACCAGATTTTTGAAAAAAATCAATCTTGTATAGCAATATGTTACAATTTAACTTTGAAATTGTAAAACCGAATGCTCTGAAAACTTGTAAGCTTTTTAAGACTACCGTAAAATCTTGAGATTCTAGGTGTTCCTGTTTGGAAAGAATTTGAAAGTGCTTTAGAGCCTCTAGTGTCCTTTCCTATAATAATTTAGTGAAATTTCTTATAGGATATGTCATTTGTCAAAGTCGGTCTTATTTTAACAGGTACTAAACCCCGCGCACCCGCTCCCTGTTTTCTTAGAGGATCTCTCATTTGCCAAAGTCACTCTTATCTTAGCAAGTACTAACTTAATTTCTACTCAATGTTTTTAGATCCTGTAGTAATACCAGAGGTATATTACATTATTTCATCTGTGGCTAATAAAAAATCGAAAGGACTAGATGGGATACCGTATTATTTATTAAAATATGTCCTCAAACCACAATAGCTGTGTTAACAAATTTAATAAATACTTCATTTAGTACGGAATTTTCCCAGATGAGCTCAAAACAGCAATAATTGTACCTATACATAAAAAAGGTAATACATCAAAAATGAATAATTACAGAGCTGTTGCATTGTTGTCAATTTTTTCAAAAATTTTTGAAAAGGCCTTTTATCGTAGATTATATTCCTTCATAGAAAGACACAATATTCTAAGTGACAAACAATTTAGTTTTAAAAAAGGAGGAAGAACACAAGATGCTATTGTGTCAAAGTTAATGGAGATATTTGATTCTTTAGATGATAGAAAGAAAGTGTAGGGATATATTTTGACCTAAACCGTGCATTTGATACTTTGAATCATAACGTCATATGTGATAAACTGGAAGCATATGGAATCAGAGGTGTAGCTTTACAATGGGTAAAAAATTATTTAACAGGACGACAACAGGTGGTAAAAGTTACTTACAATCAGAGACCCTATTTATCAGATAAAAAAGCCATTAGCACCGGCGTACCTCAGGGCAGCATATTGGGCCCGCTCCTTTTTATAATCTTTATTAATGATTGTATACATTCCCAAAAGAACTATTCATTACGACTATTTGCAGATGATTCATCCGCAATTGTTACATCTAATGATATAGCATCCTTAAGTGTTCATGGAAGTAAATGTGTTTTAAGTATGGAATCGTATTGCTCTAAAAACTTTTTATCTCTGAATAAAGACAAAACATCATATTTGCAGTTTTCGGCTTATCCTAGGCAAAAACACTTTAGCGTATTAATTAAATCCACTACAGCTTCAGTAAAACATAATAATGTTGTAAATTTTTTAGGTGTGACTGTGGATGAACATTTAACTTGGGAACCTCATATCGATATAGTAGTTAAAAAACTGACTAGCCTGTGCTTCTGTATAAGGCAGTTAAAAGAAAACGTAAATGTGTCAACACTTATGAAATATTATCATGGATGTATAAACCCTTACCTTTCGTACGGAATTATGTGCTGGGGCAACTCAGTATTTGTAAATAGAATTTTTATTATGCAAAAAAAATTCTTAGATTGATTTTTAATCTACCACAAAGAGGTTTATGTCGTCAACTTTTTATAAAACATAAAATATTAACAATACCCAGCATATATGTTTTGGAATGCATTGGATATGTAAAACGAAATCTACATATGTTCAAGACTAATGGTGATATAAATAAGTACCAAACAAGAATGAGCCATAAATTATATAATAAAAAATGTAATCTTACATTAGTACAACAAGGTCCTCGAGAGGTAGTGGTGAGACTGTACAATCATCTGCCAGAAAATATTAAAGTAATCAATAATGACAAAAAAATTATTAAATCCGTGAAAGTTTTGTTAACGGAAAAAGCTGTCTACTCAAAGAATGAATTCCTTACTATGTAGGTGTTTATATGTATGTTAGTACGTTTATATGTGCATCTCTGTTTTTTGTATTTTTATATTATTATTTAATAAATTTGACAAGTCTAATGATTGCAATTGTACGCAGCCCTTACAGACAATAAATTATTATTAAATTATTAAATAATGTGGTTCGCCCCCCTTTAAATTCAAACTGTTCCCTAGAATATGCCAAAAGAGTATCTACAGTGAAATATTCGTTTTTTTCATTAAGTTGCGAAATTTGTCGTTGCAGGTCTTTCCGAAACATATAATTTGTAAATAAATCCGTTGGTTGTCGCTTGCCAGGTAGTGATGTTTTTAAATTTTGGTCCCCTGTTGATAAAATTTTCGCTACAGTTGATTTTAAATTGCTTGTCTAACATATTTTAAACATATATATTATGTTGTCACTTCCTTTTCTGGAACTTCCACGAAAAACTTGTATACTTTTTTCCTTATAAAATCTTTGTTTTGCCGTTTCTAGTGACTTTCTTGCGATTTTTTCCCGAAAATGAACCCGATCTTCACATTCTTGTTCGACTCATTGACCCCACACAAAAATTTTGCATACAACACGTGCACGCGTGGAACCTTGATACTTCGCATAAAAAGTTCCGTCTCATAATCAAAACAAAATTATTGGCAGTTTTTTTGTGAAATAGGTATATTAAAAAGGCGATCTAAAAAACATTTAAAAAAACAGAAACCTTATATTTCCTGTTAGGCAACATCGCAACCCAGTCTTAAGAATGTTGAATCGAGACGCAGATCGCCTGTTTGACAAAGCGGCAAAAATATTTAACAGTAGTGGAAAAAAGTTAAGTGAAGACGTGCTTCGGCTGCAAGAATGGCTCGAAACGCAACCCCACCTTCCAAACATGTTGGGTATGTTTTTAAACAAATTTAGCAATGTTTTTGACTTTTTTTTAAGATGGACACGCCCTTCGGAATTTTTTGATTCTGAACAAGTGCAGTATCGAAATTGCTAAACAAAAAATCGACAATTATTATTCGGCTAGGGCAAAAGTGCCAGAAGTGGCCAACGAAATGAATCCGAAGCTGCCTTATCATAAGGAATTTAATAGTATGGTGTAAGTTATTAAACTATGAATTATTACCCATATACACAAAAAGGTAAACTTATTAATTGTAGATACTTAGTTGATCACCCCCAATTAACAGACGACATGTACAAACTCACATTTTTCAAAGCAAAAGGAGAAACTGTATCACCCAACTATAAACCGGTTAATTTTATGAGAAAAATAACTACTATGGCGGAGTTAAAATTGCGACATGACGTCATGTATGGAGACATTTTTGTCGTAGATTGCAAAGGATTCACTTTAAATGTCGCTCTGAGAATCACACCTATGATGTTTTACAAAGTTGCCGTTGTTCTTTACGATGTAAGACGTAAAAAACCTATGTAGCGATTTCAAAAAATTGCTATTCCAATTTTAGGGAGTTATGTCTTCTCGTATCAAAGCTGTACACTTGGTAAATATGGCGCCACCGTTAACTAAAATATTAAATATTGGAAAAAGCTTCATAAAACCGAAACTATTTCAAAGGGTAAGTACAAACACTAGAAACAACGTTATAAAGTTTACTTTGTTACATTTTAAAGATTCATATTCATCCAGAGGAAGATTGTTTGAAGAAAGTCATTCCTTTGAATTTGCTGCCTACTGACTACGGCGGCGAAGGACTATCTTTGCAACAACTAGATGGTAAGTTTTGAAAGAATAAATCATAAAAAAATACAAAGTTTGTAGATGCACTGGAGGCAAAATACTCACAAAATCAAGAACTGTTTGATCGCTTGGACCAAATTAAAATAGATGAGAAACTGAGACCTCAGAAACTGAAAGATGACAATACTCTAGGTTTCTACGGCAGCTTTACTAAACTTGAAATCGACTGAAGCATCCGATTCAAAAACAATGTTGTTTGTATTAATAAATATTTACCTTACAAACTGAATTAATGTCTCGATCAACGTACAGCGTAACTCCATGACCCAATTCTAAATTTTAATAGCAGCGGGATTTCACAACCAGTTTATTAATAACACGTAACATACAGTAAGAGAAACCTTGACACCTAAAAAAGGGTCGTCCATTTAAAAATAAAGTACAGTTAATTACTATATTTATATGTCAACGAACTTTTACGTATAATGAATTATAAAATACATATATATTTGTGGTTAAACAACATCATAACTCACACGTCGACGATATCTTTGACACGGTTGCAAAAATATTTAACAGTAGTGAAATAGCGTTGAATGAAGATGTGCTTCCTTTGCAAGAATGGCTCGAAACACAACCACACTTTCCAAAATTGTTGGGTAAGTTTTTCGTTACATTAAACACTATTTTACAACTTTTTTTAAAGACGAACACCCCCTGAATGAAATGACAAGTACAGACTCATCATTTTTTCTATATTTTAGATAGGATTTATTACGCAAACTTTTCACGTGACGTCATCAATTTTTTAGAGGGGATAATTAAATATATTGTGATTAAGATTTTATCACGCTTATCATAACTGTAAATCATCTGCAAGATTTCAAAGCATTCAGTTTTGCAGATTTCAAATTAAATATCAAAATGTTTCCTAATTTTGATTTTTTTTCCAAAAATCTGGACGTTTCGGGTAAAATCTCAATCCGGAGTCATAAACTACATGTGTAAAACCATGTTATTTCATGCAATTTAAAACCCGTGTACTATGTACAATTTTGTAGTGACGTCATCACATTAGTGGTGGGGATGATTAGACAAAATCGTTAAAAAAATAAAATTGTGAGAAAAGTAAGAAGGCAATTTGATCACTTCGCTAAAAAAATTATTCAGACTTTTGTTTTCTAACAATCTCTATAAAGTAAAAACCAGTGGCGTAAAATAGCTTGTTGACTTGAATTTTTCAATTCTTCAACTTTCTCAGTTTTTCAATTATACAACTTTTGAATTTTTCAATTTTTAATTTTTCCATTTTTCGATTTACAGTTTTCCGCTTCGGTTTTTTACTTTCTTTATTTTTTCAATGCATCTTTCTTCAATTTTTTGGATATGCGATTTTTCAGTTTTTCATTTTTGTCTTTAATTTTGATATTTAGCAACCAGTTTTCGATTTTTAATTTTTCATTTCGTCAGATTTTCGATTTGATTTTTGTTTCGGTTTTTTCAGTGGGAAATTTTCCAATTTTTGAAAAACCGAAAAATGTGAAAACGAAAAATTGTCAAAATCGAAAAGGTGGAAAATCTAAAAATTGCAACTCGAAAAAATCAAGAAACGAAAAATCAAAACATTAAAAAACTAAAAATCGAGAGAGTTAAAAATCTATAAAATTAATGATTGGAAGAACGGAATGCGGAAGAAACGATTTCTAAATCGAAAAATTATAAAATTATCAAAATTGTAAAGTCGAAAAACTGTAACATTGAATGATAAAAAATCGAAAAAATGCAAAATTAAAAAAGGAAAAAATTCTAAAAACGTGAATCGAAAAGGTGAAAAATTTTAAAAATTATGTTTATTACATATTTAAAATGAAACCTAGAAAAACTGCAAATCGAAAATTTTAAGAAATAAAAACTAAAGCACAGAAAAATATTTGCAAAATCAAAAAATGGAGAAACAAAAAAATGGGAAAGTTGAAATTGAAAAAAAAAATAATATCGAAACACTGAAAACTCGAGAAACTCGAATCGAAAAATTGAGAAATCTAAAAACTGAAAAATTCAAAAATTGGAAAGTGGAAAAACTAAAATATTTAAATTTGTTTTAATTGTCTACTTTTCTGATTTTACAACTTTTGGACGTTTCAATTCGTGTATTTTTCAATTTTGTTTCTTCATTTTTTAGACTTCGATTTAAAATTTTCCAACTTTTCAATTTTTCGATTCGTTTCATTTCTTCATATTGTCGATTTCCAATTTTTTGTTTCGGTTTTTTATTTTCTTTATTTTTACAATTTATCGGTTCTAATACCCTGATCTTACAATTTTTATTTTTTCAGTTGTAATTTTTCGGTTTTCAGTTTTTCAACTTTTAAGTTATTTCATTTTTAGTCTTTTCAATTTAAGATTTTTCAGTCTCTAGATTTTTCAATTTTTCGATTCTCCGGTTGTTTGATTTGCAGTTGATCGATTTTCTACTTTGTCTATTTTGCGATTTCTCATTTATCAGTTTTTTGTTTTTCAATTCATCGATTTTAAAAAGTGAAAAAATTGAAAAATCTAAGCAAAAAATGGGAAAGTTGCAAAATTGTAAAATTGAAAAACCAAAATAAAAAAATGGAAAAGGATAAAACGAAATTGAAAATAAAGAACTTGAAAATTTGAAGAAACGAAAAATTAAAAAATTATAAATTGAAAACTGGAGAAAGTTGAAATCAAAAAATTGCAAAATCTATAAAATGAAGAAACAAAAAAATGAAAAACGAAATTGAAAAAAACCAAAATCGAAACACTAAAAACTCGAAGAAACTCGAATCGAAAAATTGCGAAATCTAAAAATTGAAAAATTCAAAAATTGGAAAGTGGAAAAACTGAAAATTTTTTCAATTCTTCTTTTCTTCAATTGTATTAGATTTTTTTTAATTCTTCGATTCTTCAATTTTTTTCTTCATTTTTTAGACTTTGCAGATTTCGATTTAAAATTTTCCAACTTCTCAATTTTTCGATTCGTTATTTTTTCATTTCTACATCTTCTCGATTTGCAGTTTTTTGTTTCGGTTTTTTATTTTCTTTATTTTTACAATTTATCGGTTCTAATACCCTGATCTTACAATTTTTATTTTTTCAATTGTAATTTTCCGGTTTTCAATTTTTCAACATTTTTAGTCTTTTCAATTTAAGATTTTTCAGTCTCTAGATTTTTCAATTTTTCGATTCATCGGTTGTTTGATTTGCAATTGATTGATTTTCTACTTTCTCTATTTTGCGATTTCTCATTTATCAGTTTTTTGATTTTCAATTCATCGATTTTAAAAAGTGAAAAAATTGAAAAATCTAAGCAAAAAAATGGGAAAATTGCAAAATTGTAAAATTGAAAAACCAAAAATAAAAAAATGAAAAAGTATACAACGAAATTGAAAAATCTAAAAATTGAAAATAAAGAACGTGAAAATTTGAAGAAACGAAAGATTAAAAAATTATAAATTGAAAACTGGAGAAAGTTGAAATCAAAAAATTGCAAAATCTAAAAAATGAAGAAACAAAAAAATGAAAAACGAAATTGAAAAAACCAAAATCGAAACACTAAAGACTCGAAGAAACTCGAATCGAAAAATTGCGAAATCTAAAAATTGAAAAATTGTAAAGTGGAAAAACTGAAAAATTTTTCAATTCTTCTTTTCTTCAATTGTATTAAATTTTTTAATTCTTCGATTCTTCAATTTTGTTTCTTCATTTTTTAGACTTTGCGGATTTCGATTTAAAATTTTCCAACTTCTCAATTTTTCGATTCGTTATTTTTCATTTCTACATATTCTCGATTTGCAGTTTTTTGTTTCGGTTTTTTATTTTCTTTATTTTTACAATTTATCGCTTCTTTAACATCCTGATCTTACAATTTTTATTTTTTCAATTGTAATTTTCCGGTTTTCAATTTTTCAACATTTTTAGTCTTTTCAATTTAAGCTTTTTCAGTCTCTAGATTTTTCAATTTTTCGATTCTTTGGTTGTTTGATTTGCAGTTGATTGATTTTCTACTTTCTCTATTTTGCGATTTCTCATTATATCAGTTTTTTGATTTTCAATTCATCGATTTTAAAAAGTGAAAATATTGAAAAATCTAAGCAAAAAAATTTGAAAGTTGCAAAATTTGCAAATTGAAAACCCAAACATGAAAAATTGAAAAAATTAAAGTTGCGAAAACGAAAAATTATGAAACCGAAACTTTGAAAAATGGTGGTATCAAAGAATTGATTACGATAAGCTTAAAACGTTTGCAAGAGCCAAAGCATTATAAGTTATACAATTTTGATTTGAATCAAGTACGAACTACGTAATTGACTAACCAGTTTTGTATCAAATTTAAATAACAATCTCAAAAAAAGACGGAGATTACAAACGTTGCAGTGTAATTAATATTAAAATAACACATTAAAAAGTCTAATCAAACAACTGCAAAACTCAACTTCCTTGACTTAAAGCCGAACAAGAGACGACCTCATTACCATAAATTTTGCTGACATACAAAACTCAACTCAATAGTGTCTGGAATTACGGACCGATCTCTTCACAAGATGACCACTCAAGACCTAGAGCCCATGTTCGACAGGGCCGCCAGACAGTTCAACAGCAACCTCAAAGCCCTAGACGAAGACGTACTTCGTTTGGAATAATGGCTGAACACGCAACCGCAGCTCCCGAAACTGTTAGGTACGTCTTTGTGCACCAATTTAACCAAAAATTTTCATTTTCTCTCCAGACAAAAACTCTCTTCGGAATTTTGTAATCCTCAACAAGTGCAGCATCGAAATAGCCAAGCAGAAGATCGACAACTATTTTTCCATCCGGGCAAAATTGCCCGAAATAGCCCTCGGGATAAACCCGAAGCTGCCCTACCACAGGATGTTCAACGAGGCGGCGTACTCTGACACCATGGTTGTTCGTATTGACATACTAATGATACGTTTTTAGATTCCTGGTCGAACACCCCCAGTTCACCGACGAAATGTACAGACTTACGTTCTTCCAAGTGAAGGGAGAAAACCTACCAGAGTCCTACGACCCCATCAACTTTGTCAAAAAATTCCACACGATCCAAGAAATGCGGCTGAGGGACGACGTTATGTGTGGGGACGTTGTGGTCGTTGATTACCGAGGGTTCCCGTTGAGCATCGCCCTTAAAGTCACACCGATGCTAGTCTACAAAACCCTGCTATTGTATGAAGTAGGATAACAAGACAATTTTTAATAATAACAAAATAACATTTTTTTTTATTGTAGGGAATTTTCTCTGCGCGTCTCAAAGCCATCCACTCTATTAACACGGCACCATACATTATGAACATTGTTCGTGCTTTAAAAAGTGTTATCAAACCAAAAGTGTTCGAGAGAGTAAGTGCAAACGTTCAAAAACTAAGTGACGCTGATTGTGATTTTTTAAAGCTGTATTTTCACCCGGACCTGGATAGCCTGAAGAAAGTCATTCGTCCGGATTTACTTCCTGTCGACTTTGGTGGCGAAGGATTATCTTTACAAGAACTAGAAGGTAATTCGGGTGAAAATTCGTACGAAAAATTTACTTTAATGTTGGAGATGCACTAGAAGAAAAATACAGGAAGACCCAAGACCTGTTTGACCACATTGATGAAATTAAGGTGGATGAGAGCCTTCGCCCTCAGAAACTGGAAGATAGCGACTTTTTGGGTTACTATGGTAACTTTAAAAAGCTCGAAATCGATTAATAGTCTCGGTAGATGATACTTTATGTGTGGATTTCTCTAGGGTTTAGTTAGATGTATAAGTCACACATAATTTAGATGGAGTATTTAGTAGGTGTAAGGTAAAATCAATATAAAATTCGAGTTTTTAGCTATAAAATCGTACTTCCTCTTGAGCTCCATATACCACTTTATTCCATTCTCTTTTGTTTTTCGCAAAGGATTTCCCATCCTAGGTTCCTTTTCCTCAGTATCTTTGCCATTTCGTCATTCCATGTAAGTTTTGGACTTACTAATCATTCGACTTTTCGATTCTTTAATTTTTCATTTGTTCAAATTTTCGATTTTTCAATGTTCCGGTTATATAATTTTTCCGTTTCCTCAATTTAAATTTTCTTAGTTTTTTGTTTCTTCAATTTTGCGAATATCAGATTTTCGTTTCGATTTCTTATTTTCTTTATTTTTTTTAATTTTTCCGTTTTTCAGTGTCGCAATTTTCTAACTGTTTGTTTTTCTATGCGAAATTTTTCGATTTTTGAAAAAGCGAAAAAAAGTGGAAAATCTAAAAATTGCAAATCGAAGAACTGAAAAAACGAAAAAATGAATCGAATCGAAAAATTGGAAAACCCAATCACCGTAAAATCGAAAAATTATAGAATCGTTAAAATTGTGTAAAGTCGAAAACTGTGACACTGAATGATCGAAAAATTGAAAACTTATATACAGAGAAATTGAGAAATTAAAAACTGAAAAATCGAATAAATGCACAGTTTTAAAATCTAATAACGAAAAAATTAAAAATTCTAAATCGTCAATCGAAAATTTGAAGAAAAAAATTGTAAAATCGATAAAAAAATAAAATTAAAAAACACTGCAAATCGAAAAGTTGAAAAAACAAAAAATTATAAAATCGAAACACTAAAAATTCGAATTGAAAAATCTAAATTTATAGACCTCTTTTCATGTTTAAATTTTTCTGTTGTCCGATTTTCCAACTTTTGGATGTTTCAATTTTTCGATCTGCAATTTTACGAGTATTCAGTTCTTTAAATTTTTGGATTTTTCGAGTTTCCATATTTTAAATTTTTTAACTTTTCGATTTTATAATTCTTCTTTTTTTCAATTTTTCATCTGCAATTTTTCTAGTTTTCATTTTAAATTTGTATCATAATTTGAAATAATATTTAAAATTTTTCACTTTGTCATTATTTGATTTTTCAATTATTTACTCAATGTTCAGTTTTTCGACTTTTTGACGATTCTATAATTTTTCGATTTGACAATTCTTGGGTTTCCAATTTTCCAGTTCATTAATTTTTTCAAATTTTGAGGTTTCTCGATTTTTAGTTTTTCAATGTTTCGATTTTTCGTTTCTTCAGTTCTTCGATTTGCAATTTTTCGATTTTCCACTTTTTCATTTATTAGTTTTTCGAATTTTCAATTTTCTCCAATTTTATACTTTTTTGATATTTAATTTTTCGTTTTTTAAAAGTCAAAAAACTGAAAAATCGAAAAAAATGAAAATTGTAAAACTGAAAAAATAAAGAAACAAAAAATGAAACATTAATACATTGGAAATCGAAAAATTGAAAAAACACAAAACTGAAAAACTTTAAACTGAAAAAAAAAAAATTATAAAATCGAAACATTGAAAACTCGGGAAACTCGAATTTAAAAATTTAAATTTGGAGACCTATTTTCATTTTTAAATTTTTCTGTTTTTTCGGTTTTCCAACTTTTGGATGTTTCAATTTTTCGATCTACAATTTTACGAGTATTCAATTCTTAACTTTCAATTTTTATATCTTTCAATTTTTCAGTTCTTCAATTTCTCGATATGGAGTTTTTCGTTTCGGTTTTTATTTATTTTATTTTTTCAATGTTCTGAATCTTTAATTTTGGATTTTTCAAGTTTTCAACTTTTATTTTTTTTAATTCTTCGATTTTACAATGCTTCATTTATTCAATTTTTTATCCGCAGTTTTTCTAGTTTTCATTTTAAATTTGTATTATTTACAATATTTCAAATTTTTCACATTGTCATTATTTGATTTTTCAATTATTCACTCAGTGTTACAGTTTTTCGACTTTGACGATTCCATAATTTTTCGATTTTACAATTCTTGGGTTTCCAATTTTTCTTTCCAATTTTCTAATTCATTAATTTTTTCCAATTTTGAGGTTTATCGATTTTTAGTTTTTCAATGTTTCGATTTTCGTTTCTTCAGTTCTTCGATTTGTAATTTTTCAATTTTACAATTTTTCATTAATTAGTTTTTCGATTTGCAACTTTTCGATTTTACAACTTTTCATTTATTAGTTTTTCGATTATTCAATTCTTTCCAATTTTATACTTTTTTGATATTTAATTTTTCGTTTTTAAAATGTCCAAAAATTGAAAAATCGAAAAAAAGTGAAAATTGTAAAACTGAAAAAATAAAGAAATTAAAAATGAAAAATTAAAAATTGCGAATCGAAAAATTGAAAAAACACAAAATTGAAAAACTTGAAACTGAAATAAGAAAAAATTATAAAATCGAAATACTGAAAACTCGGGAAACTCGAATTGAAAAATTTAAATTTGAAGACCAGCTATCATTTTTAAATTTTTCTGTTTTCCGATTTTCCAATTTTTGGAAGTTTCAACTTTTCGATCTGCAATTTCACAAGTATTCAGTTCTTAACTTTCAATTTTTTTATTTTTCAATTTTTCATTTCTTCGATTTCTCGATATGCAGTTTTTCGTTTCGGTTTTAATTTACTTTATTTTTTCAATGTTTTGATTTTTTTATTTTGTGTTTCTCGATGTAAAAATTTTTCAGTTTTCCGATTTTTCGAGTTTTCAACTTTAATTTTTTTTAATTTTTCGATTTTACAATTCTTCATTTTTTCAATTTTTCATCTACAGTTTTTCCAGTTTTCATTTTAAATTTGTATTACTTATAATATTTAAAAATTTTCACTTTGTCATTAATTGATTTTTCAATTATTCACTCAATGTTACAGTTTTTCGACTTTTTGACGATTCTATAATTTTTCGATTTTACAATTCTTGGGTTTCCAATTTTTCGTTTCGATTCGTTTTCTCTTCTTTCCAATTTTCCAATTCATTACTTTTTTCCAATTTCGAAGTTTCTCGATTTTTTATTTTTCAATGTTTCGATTTTCGTTTCTCCAGTTCTTCGATTTGGAATTTTTTCGGTTTTACAATTTTTCATTTATTAGTTTTTCGTTTTTTCAATTTTTTTCAATTTTATACTTTTTTGATATTTAATTTTTCGTGTTCAAAATGTCCAAAAATTGAAAAATCGAAAAAAGTGAAAATTCTAAAATTGAAAAAATAAAACAAAAAATAAAAAATGAAAAAATTGCAAATCGAAAAGTTGAAAAAACAGAAAAGTGAAAAACTTGAAACTGAAAAAACAAGAAATTATAAAATCGAAACATTGAAAACTCGGGAAACTCGAATTGAAAAATTTTAATTTGAAGACTTATTACCATTTTTAAATTTTTCTGTTTTCCGATTTTCCAACTTCTGGATGTATCAATTTTTCGAGCTGCAATTTCACGAGTATTCAGTTCTTAACTTTTAATTTTTATATTTTCCAATTTTTCATTTCGGTTTTTATTTACTTTATTTTTTCATTTATTCGCATTTTCAATGTTATGATTTTTTAATTCTGTTTTTCTCGAAGTAAAATTTTTCAATTTTTGGATTTTTCGAGTTTTCAACTCGATCTTACGATTCTTCATTTTTTCAATTTTTCATCTGCAATTTTTCTAGTTTTCATTTTAAATTTGTATTATTTATAATTTTTAAAATTTTTCACTTTGTCATTATTTGATTTTTCAATTATTCACTCAGTGTTACAGTTTTTCGACTTATTTGACGATTCTATAATTTTTCGATTCTACAATTCTTCCAATCCAAAAATTGACAATCAAGAACTTGAAAAATTGAAACATCAAAAATTGAGAAAGATCGAAAATTAAAAAATGGGAAAATTTAAAAATCGAGGAATTGAAAAATCAAAGATTGAAAATTTGAAGATTTTTTTTATTTAACGAAAAATTATAAAATCGAAAGAAACATTGAACAAATAAAGGAAACGAAAAAACGAAAAATTGTGATATAAAATCGAGAAAATGAAAATCAAAAAAACGGGAAGATGAAAAATCAAAATCAGGAACTCGAAAAAGTGAGAAAAGGAAAAATTGAAGAATTAAAAACCGAGAAAGTGAAATTTCGAAAAATGAAAAATTGTAACATCGAAAAATTGCAAAATTGGAACACTGAAAAAAGTAAAGCTGAAAATGTTGCTTTACCTTCTTATTACATATATTGAAATAATATTTATTAATGTAAGTTTTGGAGATGACGACGTCCCATTGTTGGTGAGGATGGTTATACAAACACACAGACAGACGAAAACGGGAGACCTATTTTTAAAATCACGTAGAAGAACAACATAATTAACTAACTGGTTTATATTAAATTTAAATAACGATTTAAAAAAAGAAAAAACAAGAAGATGAAACAACTCAAGGTGTTCTAGTTGCAGTTTGTTAATATAAAACCAATCAACTACAAGTTAAAAAAAAAGGTCCCCAACGACTCTCTGGCCTTCGCCATGTAACACATTAAAGAGTCCAATCGAACAACTGCATAATGCACATTCCTTAGCCAAAAGCCGAACAAGAATAAATTTGGCTGATCCACGAAATTCTAGTCAATTAATAGCGTCTGGGAGTGCGGACCGATCTCTCCAAAAGATGACCACTCAAGACCTAGAGCCCATGTTCGACAGGGCCGCCAGACAGTTCAACAGCAACCTCAAAGCCCTAGACGAAGACGTACTTGGTTTGGAAGAATGGCTGAACACGCAACCGCACCTCCCGAAACTGTTTGGTACGTCTTTGTGTACCAATTTAACGAAAAATTTTCATTTTCTCTCCAGACAAAAACTGTCTTCGGAATTTTCTAATCCTCAACAAGTGCAGTATCGAAATAGCCAAGCAGAAGATCGACAACTATTTTTCCATTCGGGCAAAATTGCCCGAAATAGCCCTCGGGATAAACCCGAAGCTGCCCTACCACAGGACGTTCAACGAGGCGGCGTACTCCAACACCATGGTTGTTCGTATTGACATAATAATGATACGTTTTTAGATTCCTGGTCGAACACCCCCAGCTCACCGACGAAATGTACAGACTTACGTTCTTCCAAGTGAAAGGAGAAAGCCTACCAGAGTCTTACGAGCCCATCAACTTTGTCAAAAAATTCCACACGATCCAAGAAATGCGGATGAGGGACGGCGTTATGTGTGGGGACGTTGTGGTCGTTGATTACCGAGGGTTCCCGTTGAGCATCGCCCTTAAAGTCACACCGATGCTGGTGTACAAAACCCTGTTATTGTATGAAGTAGGATAACAAGAAGAGTTTTAATAATAATAATAATAATTCGGTCCATTTTAGCGAATTCTATCTGCGCGTCTCAAAGCCGTCCACTCTATTAACACGGCACCATACATTATGAACATCGTTCGTGCTTTAAAAAGTGTTATCAAACCAAAAGTGTTCGAGAGAGTAAGTGCAAACGCTCCAAAACTAAGTGACGCTGATTGTGATTTTTTAAAGCTACATTTTCACCCGGACCTGGATAGCTTGAAGAAAGTCATTCGTCCGGATTTACTTCCTGTTGACTTTGGTGGCGAAGGATTATCTCTGCAAGAACTAGAAGGTAATTCGGGTGAAAATTCGTACGAAAAATTTTACTTTAACGTTGTAGATGCACTAGAAGAAAAATACAGGAAGAACCAAGACCTGTTTGACCGTATTGATAAAATTAAAGTGGATGAGAGCCTTCGCCCTCAGAAACTGGAGGATAGTGACTTTTTAGGTTTCTATGGTAACTTTAAAAAGCTCGAAATCGATTAATAGTCTCGGTAGATGATACTTTATGTATGGATTTCTCTAGGGTTTAGTTAGATGTATTAGTTACACATAATTTAGATGGAGTATTTGGTTATACGTATATCTACCCGTAGGTGTAAGGTAAAATCAATATAAAATTCGAGTAATCTACATTTTTAGCTATAAAATCATACTTCCTCTTGAGCTCCATATACCACTTTATTCCATTCTCTTTTGTTTTCGCAACGGATTTCCCATCCTAGGTCCATTTTCCTCAGTATCTTTGCCATTTCGTCATTCCATGTAAGTTTTGGACTTACTAATCATTGACTTTTCGATTCTTTAATTTTTCATTTGTTCAAATTTTCGATTTTTCAATGTTGCGGTTATAATTTTTCCGTTTTCTCAATTTAAATTTTCTTAGTTTTTTGTTTCTTCAATTTTGCGTATATCAGATTTTCGTTTCGATTTCTTATTTTCTTTATTTTTTTTTTATTTTTCCGTTTTTCAGTGTCGCGATTTTCTAATTGTTTTTTTTCTTTGCGAAATTTTTCGATTTTTGAAAAAACGAAAAAAAGTCGAAAATCTAAAAATTGCAAATCGAAGAACTGAAAAAACGAAACACGAAACATTAAAAAACTTATAATCCAGCAATTTAAAAAGCGAAAAAATGAATCGAATCAAAAAATTGGAAAACCCAATCACAGTAAAATCGAAAAATTATAGAATCGTTAAAATTGTGTAAAGTCGAAAACTGTGACATTGAATGATCGAAAAATTGAAAACTTAAATAAATACAAAGAAATTGAGAAATTAAAAACTGAAAAATCGAATAAATGCACAGTTATAAAATCCAATAACTGAACAATGAAAAATTCTAAATCGTCAATCAAAAATTTGAAGAAATGAAAAACTAAAGTCCAGAAAAACTAAAAAATTATAAATTGAAAACTGGAGAAATTTGAAATCGAAAAATTGTAAAATCTAAATTTGAAGACCTATCATTTTGAAATTCTGTTTTCCGATTTTCCAACTTTTGGATGTTTCAATTTTTCGATCTGCAATTTCACGAGTATTCAGTTCTTAACTTTTTTATTTACTTTATTTTTTCAATGTTCTGATTCTTTAGTTTTGTTTTTCTCGATGTAAAATTTTTCAATTATCGGATTTCTCGAGTTTTCAACTTTTAAATTTTTTTAATTCTTCGATTTTACAATTCTTCATTTTTTCAATTTTTCATCTGCAATTTTTGTACTTTTCAATTTGAATTTGTATTATTTATAATATTTAATATTTTTTACTGTGTCATTCTTTGATTTTTGGTAGGTCTTAAAATTTAAATTTTTCAATTCGAGTTTCCCGAGTTTTCAATGTTTCGATTTTATAATTTTCTGTTTTTTCAGTTTGAAGTTTTTCAGTTTTGTGTTTTTTCAATTTTTCGATTTCCAATTTATTAATTTTTCATTTTTTGTTTCTTTATTTTTTCAGTTTTACATTTTCATTGTTTTCGATTTTTCTGTTTTTCGATTTTCCAACTTTTGGATGTTTCAATTTTTCGATCTGCAATTTCACGAGTATTCAATTCTTAACTTTCAATTTTTATATTTTTCAATTTTTCAGTTCTTCAATTTATCGATATGCAGTTTTTCGTTTCGGTTTTTATTTACTTCATTTTTTCAATGTTTCGATTCTTTAATTTTGTTTTTCTCGATGTAAAATTTTTCAATTTTTGGATTTTTCGAGTTTTCAACTTTAAATTTTTTTAATTCTTCGATTTTACAATTATTCATTTTTTCAATTTTTCATCTGCAATTTTTCTAGTTTTCGTTTTAAATTTTTATTATTTATAATCTTTAAAATTTTTCACTTTGTCATTATTTGATTTTTCAATTATTACTCAATGTTACAGTTTTTCGACTTTTTGACGATTCTATAATTTTTCTATTTTACAATTCTTGGGTTTCCAATTTTTCGTTTCGATTCGTTTTCACTTCTTTCCAATTTTCCAATTCATTAATTTTTCCAATTTCAATTTCAATTTTTCGATCTGCAATTTCACGAGTTTTCAGTTCTTAACTTTCAATTTTTATGTTTTTCAATTTTTCGTTTTGGTTTTTATTTACTTTATTTTTTCAATTTTTCCCTTTTTCAATGTTCTGATTTTTAAATTCTGTTTTTCTCGATGTTAAATTTTTCAACTTTAATTTTTTTTTTATTCTTCGATTTTACAATACTCCTTTTTTTCAATTTTTCATCCGCAATTTTTGTACTTTTCATTTTAAATATGTATATAATATTTAAAATTTTTCACCTTGTCATTCTTTAATTTTTCAATTTTTCACTCATTGTTACAGTTTTTGACTTTTTGACGATTCCATAATTTTTTGATTTTACAATTCTTGGGTTTCTCGTTTCGATTCGTTTTCTCTTCTTTCCAATTTTCCAATTCATTAATTTTTTCCAATTTTGAGGTTTCTCTGTTTTGATTTTTCGTTTCTTCAGTTGTTTGATTTGCAATTTTTCGATTTCCCACTTTTTGATTTTTAATTTTTCGTCTTTAAAATGTACAAACATTGAAAAATGGAAAAAAAATGAAAATTGTAAAATTGAAAAAACAAAGTAACAAAAAATGAACAATTAAAAAATTGCACATTGAAAACTCGAAAAAATACAAAATTGAAACTTTTGATACTGAAAAAATAAGAAATTACAAATTCGAAACACTGAAAACTCGGGAAACTCGAATTGAAAAATTTAAATTTGAAGACCTGTTTTCATTTTTAAATTTTTCTGTTTTCCGATTATCCAACTTTTGAATGCTTCAATTTTTCGATTTCCAATTTCAGGAGTATTCAGTTCTTAACTTTCAATTTTTATATTTTTCAATTTTTTCATTTCTTCAATTTCTCGATATGCAGTTTTTCGTTTCGGTATTTATTTACTTTGTTTTTTCAATGTTTTGATTTTTTAATTTTGTGTTTCTCGATGTAAAATTTTTCAGTTTTTGGATTTTTTGAGTTTTCAACTCTAATTTTTTTTTTAATTCTCCGATTTTACAATTCTTCATTTTTTCAATTTTTCATGTGCAGTTTTTCTAGTTTTCATTTTAAATTTGTATTATTTATAATATTTAAAATTTTTCACTTTGTCATTATTTGATTTTTCAATTACTCACTCAATGTTACAGTTTTTCGACTTCTTGACGATTCTATAATTTTTCAATTTTACAATTCTTGGGTTTCCAATTGTTGGTTTCGATTCGTTTTTTCTTCTTTCCAATTTTCCAATTCATTAATTTTTCATTTATTAGTTTTTTCGATTTTTCAATTTTTTCCGATTTTTTACTTTTTTGATATTTAATTTTTCGTTTTAAAAAGTGCAACAATTGAAAAGTCGAAAAAAAATTAAAATTGTAAAACTGAAAACATAAAGAAACAAAAAATGAAAAATTAAAAAATTGGAAATAAAAAAATTTAACAAACACAAAATTGAAAAATTTGAAACTGAGAAAACAAAAAATTGTAAAATCGAAATACTGAAAACTCGGGAAACTCAAATCGAAAAATTTTAATTTGAAGACTTGTTATCATTTTTAAATTTTTCTGTTTTCCGATTTTCCAACTTTTGGAAGTTTCAATTTTTCGACCTGCAGTATTCAGTTCTTAACTTCCGATTTTTTTATTTTTCAATTTTTCGTTTTGGTTTTTATTTACTTTATTTTTTCAATTTTTTCCTTTTTCAATGTTCTGATTTTTTTAATTCTGTTTTTCTCATGTTAAATTTTTCAACTTTAAAATTTGCTTTATTCTTCGATTTTACAATTCTCCTTTTTTCAATTTTTCATCCGCAATTTTTCTAGTTTTAATTTTAAATATGTATATAATATTTAAAATTTTTCACTTTCTCATTCTTTGATTTTTCAATTATTCACTCAATGTTACAGTTTTTCGACTTTTTGACGATTCCATCATTTTTCGATTCTACAATTCTTGGGTTTCCAATTTTTCGTTTCGATTCGATTTTTCTTCTTTCCAATTTTCCAATTCATTAATTTTTTTCAATTTTGAAGTTTCTCGATTTTTAGTTTTTCAATATTTCGATTTTTCGTTTCTTCAGTTCTTCGATTGTAATTTTTCAATTTTTCACTTTTCGATTTTACAGTTTTTCAAATTTATTAGTTTTTCGATTTTTCAATTTTTTCCAATTTTATCTTTTTGATATTTATTTTTTCGTTTTTAAAATGTCCAAAAATTGAAAAGTCGAAAAAAAAAACGAAAATTGTAAAATTGAAAAAATAAAACAAAAAATGAAAAATTAAAAAATTGTAAAACTAGAAACTGAAAAAACAAAAGTTTCGGTTTTTATTTAATTAATTTTTTTTATTTTTCCCTTTTTCATTATTCTGATTTTTTAATTTGTTTTTCTCGATGTAAAATTTTTGAGTTTTTGGGTTTTTCGAGTTTTCAACTTTTAAATTTTTTTAATGCTTCAGTTTTCATTTTAAATTTGTATTAGTTATATTATTTAAAATTTTTCGATTTTTTGACGATTCTATAATTTTTCGATTTTACAATTCTGGGTTTCCAATTTTGCGTTTCGATTCGTTTTTTCTTTTTTCCAATTTTCCAATTCATTGATTTTTTTCAATTTTGAGGTTTCTCGATTTTTCGTTTCGTTTCTTCAGTCGAAAAAAAGGGAAAATTGTAATATTGAAAATCAAAAATAAAAACACTAACAAATATAAAATGAAAACTTCGAAAAATCTAAAAATTGAAATCAAGAACTTGAAAAGTTGAAGAAACGAAAAATTGAAACGTTAAAAATCGAGGAATTGAAAAATCAAAGATTGACAATTAAAGAATTGTATTAACCAAAAATTATAAAATTGTGATATAAAATCGAGAAAATGAAAAATCAAGATCAAGAACTCGAAAAATTGAGAAAGCAAAAAATCGAAAAATTAAAAACTGAGAAAAAGAAATATCGGAAAATAAAAAAATGCAAAATTGAAAAACTGAAAAATTAAATAATTAAATTAAATTAAAAGTAAATAAATCCAGATTTCTCGAAAATTACAAGACTTGATTTTCCATTATAAAATTTTGAGCGCATTGAAAAACCACAAGTAAACAGTCATACTATTTTGCATATTTCACAGATGATTTATTCGACAAAATTTTAACATGACGCCGTCAGTTTAATTGATTTACCGTTGTTACGCTAACCTTAAGAGTTCAAAGCACACAATTTAGATTTTTTTTTCAAATATCTAGTACAAATCCACCAACAGAGAAACAAGCAGAAGAATAACATAATTAACTAAACAGTTTATATTAAATTTAAATGACAATTTAAAAAAATAAGAAAAGATGAAACAACGCAAGGTACTCTAGTTCCAGTGTACCGCTACGTGGCCTTCGCCATATAACACATAAAAAAAGTGGAGTCAAAGAACTGGTCAATGCACCTTCCTCAGCTAAAAGCCGAAAAAGAATAAATTTTGCCGGTATTCAAAATTCAACTCAATGGTGTCTGGGATTGCGGACCGATCTCTCCACAAGATGACCACTCAAGACATAGACCCCATGTTCGACAGGGCCGCCAGACAGTTCAACAGCAACCTCAAAGCTCTCGATGAAGACGTACTTCGTTTAGAAGAATGGCTGAACACGCAACCGCACCTCCCGAAACTGTTAGGTACGGTTTGTACACCAATTTAACCCAAAATTTTCATTTTCTCTCCAGACAAAAACTCTCTTCGGAATTTTGTAATTCTCAACAAGTGCAGCATCGAAATAGCCAAGCAGAAGATCGACAACTATTTTTCCATCCGGGCAAAAATGCCCGAAGTAGCCCTCGGAATAAACCCGAAGCTGCCCTACCACAAGACGTTCAACGAGGCGGCGTACTCTGACACCATGGTTGTTCGTAACGACGTACTATTTATCCGGTTTTAGGTTCCTCGTGGAATACCCTCAACCCACCGACGAAATGTACAGACTTATCTTCTTCCAAGCGAAGGGAGAGAGCCTACCAGAGTCCTACGAGCCCATCAACTTTGTCAAAAAATTCCACACGATCCAAGAAATGCGGATGAGGGACGGCGTAATGTGTGGGGACGTTGTGGTCGTTGATTACCGAGGGTTCCCGTTGAGCATCGCCCTTAAAGTCACACCGATGCTGGTGTACAAAACCCTGTTATTGTATGAAGTAGGATAACAACAAGATTTTTAATAATAATAATAATAATAACTCGGTCCATTTTAGCGAATTCTTTCTGCGCGTCTCAAAGCCGTCCACTCTATTAACACGGCACCATACATTATGAACATCGTTCGTGCTTTAAAAAGTGTTATCAAACCAAAAGTGTTCGAGAGAGTAAGTGCAAACGATCAAAAACTAAGTGACGCTGATTGTGATTTTTTAAAGCTGTATTTTCACCCGGACCTGGATAGCTTGAAGAAAGTCATTCGTCCGGATTTACTTCCTGTTGATTTTGGTGGCGAAGGATTATCTTTACAAGAACTAGAAGGTAATTCGGGTGAAAATTGGTACGAAAAATTTTACTTTAACGTTGTAGATGCACTAGAAGAAAAATACAGGAAGAACCAAGACCTGTTTGACCGCATTGACGAGATTAAGGTGGATGAAAGTCTTCGACCTTGCAAACTGGAAGATAATGAGCTTTTGGGGTACTATGGTAACTTTAAAAAGCTCGAAGTTGATTAATAGTCTCCGTTGATGGTACCTTTTGTGTGAATTTCTCTAGGGCTCAATTAGATGTATTAGTTACGCATAATTTACATGGAGTATTTAGTTATAAATTTTAATTACGTATGATCAGCATCCACACCGAACATTAATAAATTTTAATAAATATCATCTTAATTCTTAAAATTCAGTTGTATCTGCCCGTTAAAATATTTACACTTTGGTAAAACAGAACTAATCATTAATTTCAAATAAAATTTCAACGTTTAAGTTTAACGACTTTTCCACATCCGGTCCTCCGACAACTTTTTCTAACGTTTTGGTGCTTGACAAAACCAAATAAAGTGTCTATTCAACACAGTCATATACACCGGGTGTCCTCATTTACCTACTGATTTCGGTTAGATCTCAGTTAGTTCAAAAACGGTCTTTTGTTAAAGCATATTTTTACTTACCGAGCGCAAACGAAGGAGAACCGGGTCCGTCGGCCGACTATCTATTTTTACCTTTTCTCGACTTTCATGAGCTCTAGAGTACGAAGTAATAGGTCTCGCGTTCAAGTCTATCTGTCTGTCTGTCCGCCTGTCCGTCTGTTTGCCGTCCCGGATTTTTTTTATTGGGCAGATAGTCTCCGGAAATAGCGAGAAAAAATAAAAATTGTGAAAACAATGATACTTTTATGGTAAAAATTCCAGTGATTTGATGACTACGCAAAAAAATTGTTTGCGACTTTTGTTTTCTGTGGCGTAAATCACACTCCTACAGCTTTTTTGGCTTGAATTCACTTTTTCGATTGGCAATTTTTCTAGTTTTCAGGTTTAAATTTTTCTGTTTTTTAATTTTCCAACTTGTGGATATTTCAATTTTTAGATTTGAGTTCCTGGGATTTCCAATTTTAATTTTTCAATTTTTGGATTTCCGATTTTTCGTTTCGGTTTTTTATTTTCTAATTGTTTTCATTTTAAATTTTTCAATTTTCCAACGTTTGAATGTTTCAATTTTTCGATTTGCAATTTCACGAGTTATGAATTCTAAATTTTTCAATTTAAATTTTTTTTAATTTTTTGTTTCTTCAATTTTTGGGATTGTGATAAAATTTCCCGTGTTTTCAATTTTTAATTATTCGATTTTTCGATCCTTTCATTTTTCATTTCTTCAAACTTTCGATTTGCTATTTTTGGTTTCGGTTTTTCATTTTCCTTATTTTCACAATTTTTCAATTTTTCAATGTTATAATTTTTTTTCACTTTCAATTTTTTCAGTATTTTGTTCCTTCAATTTTTCGATTTGCAATTTTCCCGTTTTTCATTTTTTTTTGTTTCTTCAATTTTTTTGTGTTCGAGTTTTCATTTTAAAATTTTTCAGTTTACCGATTTTCCAACGTTTGGATGTTTCAATTTCTCGATTTGTAGTTTCACGAGGTTTCAGTTTTTAATTATTCAAGTTCTATATTTTCCAATTTTTCATTTCTTCAATTTTTCAAATTGCAGTTTTTGGTTTCGGTTTTTACTTTTCTTGATTTTTCGATGTGAAATTTTTCAATTTTTGGATTTTCCAATTTTTCTTTTCCAATTTTTCCGGTTTTCATTTTAATACGCCTCTAATAATAATTACAAATTTTTTAATTTTTCAATTTTCGGTCTGTCAATGTTAAAATTTTTCGACATTCCGATTTTGACGATTCTATAATTTTTCGGTTTGATTCGTTATTTCTTGTTTCCAAGTTTTCAGTTCTTGGCTTTTTTCGATTTTTATGCTTCTTGCCTTCTAGTTTTTCAATGTTTATTTTTCATTTCTTCAGTTCTTCGATTTGCAATTTTTCGTTTTTCGGTTTTTCGATTCTTCACTTTTTTCCAATTTTATAGTTTTTTAGAAAATTCTAAAATTGAAAATCAACAATGGGAAAGCGAAAAAGTAGAAATTGAAAATTTTGAAAAACTAAAAATTAGATATCATGAACTTAAATTCTTCGAGTGTTTTATTGTCTTATTTTTTTTTCATTTCTTCCGTTTTTCAATGTTTTGGTTTCCTAATTTTTCTTTTTTTTATGTTAAATTTGTCAATTTTTGGATTCTTCAATTGTCGTTTCTTCAATTTTTGATTTAAAATTTTTCTAGTTTTCATTTTTAATGCGCATCGAATAATAAATTCTTTTTTTTTATTTTTTAATTTTTCAATTTCCCCATATTTCATTTTTCAAATTTTCGGTCTGTCAGTGTTACAATTTTTCGACATTCCAATTTTTCGATTTGAATCGTTATTTCTTCTTTCCAATTTTTCAATTAATTGTTTTTTCGATTTTTTTTGGTTTCTCGACTTTTAGTTTTTCAATGTTTCGATTTTTCGTTTCTTCAGTTCTTCGATTTGGTTTTTTCGATTTTGCATTTTTTTAAATTTTTAACTTTTCGAATCAAAAATCAGAAAAATTTCAAATTTATAACCTTAAAAAAGACTAAATATTGGAAATCAAGAATTTACATTCTACCAGTTTCTTATTTTCCTTATTTTTTCAAGTTTTCCGTTTTTCAATGTTCTGGTTTCCTAATTTTTCTTTGGATGTAAAATTTTTCAATTTTTGGATTCTTCAATTTTTCAAATCTTCAATTTTTGATTTTCAATTTTTCTAGTTTTCATTTTTAATGCGCATCTAATAATAATTATTTTTTTTATTTTTTTATTTTTCATTTCTCAATTTTTAATTTTTCAAATTTTCGGTTTGTCAATGTTACAATTTTTTAACATTCTAATTTTGGCCATTATATAATGTTTCGATTTTACAATTTTTGAGTTTTCCAACCTTTCGATTTGATTCGTTATTTCTTCTTTCCAATTTTTCAATTCATTGATTTTTTTGGTTTTCAGGTTTTTCAATTTTTAGTTTTTCAATGTTTCGATTTTTTGTTTTTTCAGTTCTTCGATTTGCTATTTTCGATTTTGCATTTTTTCAATTTTTTAACTTTTCGAGTCAAAAAATAAAAAAAAATTAAATTTGTAAAATTGAAAAATCAAAAATCGAAAATCGAAAAAGGTTAAAATGAAAATTTTGAATAAACTAAAATTTGGAAATCAAGAACTTAACTTCTTCGAGTTTTTTATTTCCTTTATTTTTTCAATTTTTCCGTTTTACAATGCTCTGGTTTGCAAATTTTTCTTTATTCGATGTGAATTTTTGAATTTTTGAATTTGTTAATTTCTAGATTTTTCGTTTCTTCAATGTTTCATATGCAATTTTTGTATTTCATATTTAATACGTATCTAATAGGAGTAGTAATTATAATTTTTCAATTCACTGTTTTTTCGATCTTTAAGTTTCTCGATTTTTAGTTTTTTAATGTTTCGACTTTTCGTTTCTTCAGTTCTTCGATTTGCTTTTTTCGATCTTGCATTCTTTCAATTTTTTTAACTTTTCGAATCAAAAAATAGAAAAATTTGAAATTTGTAAAATTGAAAATCAAAAATCGAAAAGCGAAAAAGGATAAAATGAAAATTTTGATTAAACTAAAAATTGGAAATCACGAACTTAAACTCTTCGAGTTTTTTATGTCCTTTACTTTTTCAATTTTTCCGTTTTTCAATGTTCTGGTTTGCAAATTTTTATTTTTCAGACGTTGAATTTTTGAATTTTTGAATTTTTAGATTTTTCGTTTCTTCAGTTTTTCATATGCAATTTTTTTATTTCATATTTAATACGTATCTAATAGGAGCAGTAGATATAATTTTTAATTTTTTTATTTTTTTATTTTTTAATTTTTCGATATATAATTTTTCAAATTTTCGGTCAGTCAATATTACAATTTTTCGACATTCCAATTTTGGCGATTCTATAATGTTTGGATTTACAATTTCCGGCCTTTCCAATTTTTCAGTTCATTGATCTTTCGATTTTTTGGATTCTCGATTTTTAGTTTTTTAATTTTTCGGTTTAGCATTTTTTCAGTTTTTGAACTTTTCGAATCAAAAAATAAAAAATTTCAAATTTGTAAAATTGAAAATCAAAAACGAAAAATCGAAAAAGGATAAAATGAAAATTTTGATAATAAACTAAAAATTGGAAATCCAGAACTTTTTTTTTATCTCCTTTATTTTTTCAATTTCTCCGTTTTTCAATGTTCTAGTTTGCAAATTTTTCTTATTTCGGCGTGAAATTTTTAAATTTTTGAATTTTTAAATTTTTTGCTTCTTCAATTTCTCATATGCAGTTTTTCTAGTTTTCATGTTTAATCGTATCTAATAGGAATAGTAATTACAATTTTTAATTTTTTAATTTCTCGATGTATACTTTTTCAAATTTTCGGTCTGTCAATGTTACAATTTTTTAACATTCTAATTTTGGCCATTATATAATGTTTCGATTTTACAATTTTTGGGTTTTCCAACCTTTCGATTTGATTCGTTATTTCTTCTTTCCAATTTTTCAATTCATTGTTTTTTCGATTTTTAGTTTTTCGATGTTTCGATTTTTCGTTGCTTCAGTTTTTCGATTTGCTTTTTTCGATTTTGCATTTTTTCAATTTTTTAACTTTTCTAATCAAAAAATAAAAAAAATTGAAATTTGTAAAATTGAAAAATCAAAAATGGAAAATCGAAAAAGGATAAAATGAAAATTTTGAATAAACTAAAAATTGGAAATCAAGAACTTAATTTCTCCAAGTTTTCTATTTTATTCGTTTTTTCAATTTTTCCGCTTTTCAACAACGTTTTAGTTTCCCAATTTTTCTTTTTTTGGATGTGAAATTTTTCACTTTTTAGATTTTTCAATTTTTCGTTTCTTCAATTTTTGATTTGCGGTTTTCCTAGTTTTCATTTTTAATACGTATCTAATAATAATAATTTTTTTATTTTTTTTATTTCTCGATATTTAATTTTTCAGTTTTTTTATTTAACAGTTTTTGATTTGATTCCTTATTTCTTGTTTATGAATTTTCAATTCTTTGATTTTTTCGATTTTAAGGTTTCTCGATTTTTAATTTTTCAGTGATGATTTTTCTTTTCTTCAGTTCTTCGATTTTCCAATTTTTCAATTTTTTGACTTTTCGAATCAAAAAATGGAAAACGTGCAAAATTGTAAAACTGCAAATCAAACATGGAAAAAGGAAAATGTATAAAGTGGAAACTTTGAAAAATCTAAAAATTGGAAACCAAGAACTTGAAACATTGAAGACACGAAAAATCGAAAAATTGAACGATTAAAAATGGACAAATGGAGGATATATAAACAACAATTTAAACAATATTTCGATCAACTACCTGTTAGTAGAGGCGATGTTGAACGATCATTTTCATTATTAAAGGACTTATTAACTTCAAAACGCAGTCGTCCGACCCATGAAAATGTAAAACGATCGGTACTTATGTATACAAATCATTCGCTTTTCTTAAAAGGGAATGAATAAATGATTTAACGGGTAGATATGATAGCGTCTTGCGTTATGCTGTATACCCGACACCTATGAAATGCAGTGTGTAGCTGTAGTGGGAGGTCTGCGAGTTTTTGGAATTAATATAAAATCAATCAACTAATAAATGTTAAAAGTTCCCCAACGACTGCGTGGCCTTCACCATGTAACACATTAATAAAAGTATAATCAAACAAACGTACAACACACAACGCACAACACACCTTCCTTGGAAGAAGACACGCCACGACCGCATTAACATAAATTGTGCTGATAGGCGAAATTAAAGTCAAGTCATAGTGTCTAGAAATGCACGAGATGACCACTCAAGACCTAGAGCCCATGTTCGACAGGGCCGCCAGACAGTTCAACAGCAACCTCAAAACCCTAGACGAAGACGTACTTCGTTTGGAAGAATGGCTGAACACGCAACTGCACCTCCCGAAACTGTTAGGTACGTCTTTCGACACCATTTAACCAAAAATTTTCATCTTCTCTCCAGACAAAAACTGTCTTCGGAATTTTCTAATCCTCAACAAGTGCAGCATCGAAGTAGCCAAGCAGAAGATCGACAACTATTATTCCTTCCGGGCAAAAATGCCCGAAATAGCCCTCGAGATGAACCCTAAGCTGCCCTACCACAAGACGTTCAACGAGGCGGCGTACTCTGACACCACGAATGTTCGTATTGACATACTAATTATAAGTTTTTAGATTCCTGGTCGAACACCCCCAGCTCACAGACGAGATGTACAGACTTACGTTCTTCCAAGTGAAGGGAGAAAGCCTACCAGACTCCTACGAGCCCGTCAATTTTGTAAAAAAAATCCACACGATCCAAGAAATGCGGCTGAGAGATGGTGTCATGTGTGGGGACGTTGTGGTCATTGATTACCGAGGATTTCCCTTGAGCATCGCCCTTAAAGTCACACCGATGCTAGTGTACAAAACTACGTTAGTGTATGAGGTGGGATACCAAAAAAAAAATTATAATAATAATAATAATAATAATTGTTTCTTTGTTTTAGCGAGTTCTGTCTGCGCGTCTCAAAGCCGTCCACGCTATTAACATGTCACCACCGATTATGAAGATTGTTAATGCTTTAAAAACTGTTATCAAACCAAAACTGTTCGAGAGAGTAAGTCCAAACGTTCAAAAACTAAGTGACGCTGATTGTGATTTTTTAAAGCTACATTTTCACCCGGACCTGGATAGCTTGAAGAAAGTCATTCGTCCGGATTTACTTCCCGTTGACTTCGGTGGCGAAGGATTATCTTTACAAGAACTAGAAGGTAATTCGGTTGAAACTTGGTACGAAAACTTGATTTTAACGTTGTAGATGCACTAGAAGAAAAATACAGGAAGAACCAAGACCTGTTTGACCGCATTGACGAGATTAAGGTGGATGAGAGCCTTCGACCGCAGAAACTGGAAGATACTGAGCTTTTGGGGTACTATGGTAACTTTAAAAAGCTAGAAGTCGACTGATGGTCTCAGTGGATGATACTTTATGTGTAGATTTCTCTAGGGCTCAATTAGATGTATTAGTTACCCATACTTATTAATAAATTTAAAAAAAAATTAGCCTTAATTCTTAAAATTGCGTTGGTACTGCTCGTTAAAATATTCACAGTTTGGTAAAACCCAAGTATTAATTAATTTCAAATAACATTAAAGAACTTTCCACTCACTCCGCTGACAACATTTTCCAACATTTTGGTGCTTGATTTTTGGTTTATTTTTCCGAAAAATAACACGATTTTGAATTTCGACTGATACCGATACAATCATATACACCGGGTGTCTACATTTACTCATTTTGGCTATATCTCAGTTAGTTCAAAAACGGTCTATTTGTTTTCACCTAATCACCCAAAAATTGTAAGTATTTTAAAAAATTCTAAAACGTTTAACAACGAATGTTGCGTAACTGAAAAAACAAATCAAACAAACGTCGTTGCTGTCGTTTCCGGAAAAACCGACAACGTGTAAATACATACTAATTGTGAATTAATAACAGTAATTGTGAAAATAAATAACCAATGATGAATGATCAATCAAAAAATAATATTTTCAAAAACTGGTTCAATTAACCAGTGGACGTAACTAACGATGTCCTGTTAATTTATTATGGGTTTTCTGCAGAAATTGACGGTATCAAAGTTGAGAAGTTATCATTTCGTAGCTGACATACCGAGTAAACTGGGACACCCGGTGTACATATATACAGGTGTCCCAACGATTTGGTGGCGTAAGATTACGCATTCCCCATAAATCAACGAAAAATTCTTTCACCCAGTCCGACAGAATAGAAAGTAGATTTAGACGGTTTTTCTGTAGTTAAGAGTTTTCGACGTATAGCACAAAACTTAGGTTTTTTAAGAGAATATTATTCCAGTTTTTCTTTTAAATAAAGTACCTGTATTTTATTGCTATATTTTATTAAATTTTTACTCTGAATACGTCGAAAGAGAATAAAACATAGAATAAAGATACAGTGTTCTATTTGAAAAAAATTGCTAAAATTAAATTTTTTATACACACTGTATATTTTATTTACGCCAGACTTTTAAAATAACCCTATTGTGATTTTTTAATGTTAAAAATTTTTGGTCGAAGGTTATTTCGACAGAACTTCCCTTGCCTCTGGAATACAATAAAATATATCCAGTTTTTTCGAGAAATTATACTTAAAATTTGATTTCGCAAATTTTATTTTTTATGAAAACCTCTATAAGTTAAAATAAATATATCAATCATGTTAATATAAACGTATTTTTTTTTGCAAGGACATGTATATCAGTTTGGGTAGGTGCAATTTATATTCCCAAATTTTCGGGAAAATCGAGTCAGCCAATCCTCATTTAATCAACAAAATAAATTGACTCATTCATTATTTTTTCAGATACCCTGTATAAGTAGTTCTAAAAGATGTGAATATTCGATTAAATTTTGAGATAACGTCATCAATTTTGTGGAGGGGGGATACATAGATATATGTATTTTGATAAAAAATGTACTATGCTTACGGTAACTTTCAAACGTATGGAAGATTTCAAAGCATTCGGTTTTGCAGTTCCTGGTTTAATCAATTAGATAAGTTGACTCATTCATTAATATTTTTGAGTCACCCTGTATAAGCAATTAAAAAAAACAAAAACTGGACTGATAAGTCACAAGTATAGACTCATGCACATATTAGATATGATTTATTTGCCAAAATTTTGGTTAAAAATTTACCATGTTTCCTATAGACTTAAAACGTCTATAAAGGTTTCAAAGCATTCCCTTCTGCAGTTTCAAAGTTAAATTGCAAAATGTTGATTTTTTTTCCAAAAATTTGGATGTCTCGGGTAAAAAATCAACACGGATTCATAAACTACACGTATAAGGCAATATATATACAATTTACTACATACAATTTTGTTTGGTTAGCGTTTTACCATCTACAAGATAAGACTGATCTTGGCAAATCACATATCCTCAAAGAAAAGAGAGGGTGGGTGGGCGAGACTAGTATCTGTTAAGATAAGACTGATTTTGCCAAATAATATAACCTCTAAGACAATGAAAGTTAGAGGGCATATCTTTTAGCAAAATCAGTCTTATTTTGGCAAGTATAGGCCCCGCCCACTCACCTTTTTTTTTTCCTTTGAGACTATTCCATTTGTCAATGTCAGTTTTATGTTGGCAAGTACTAGCCCCACCCGCCTGCTGATACTAATTTTCTCCATAAATAATGAACTGAGTTAATACAATTAGGGTTCTTGGAATTTTTGAATCCTAAAATATCACATTTTCAAAAATTTCAAATTATTAGAAGTCTGTGGACTTAGATGGTTAACATGATTGAAACCCAATTGTAGAATACTAATTTTCTATGACTGAATTAATAAAATTAGGTTCTTCGGAATTCTTAGACACTAAAATATCGCATTTTCAAAATTTTAAATTATAGAAGTCTGTGGATTTAGATGGTTAAGATGATTGACACCCAATTCTAGGATATTAATTTTCTATGACTGCTAAAATAAAACTGATCTTGGCAAATGACACATCCTCAAAGAAAAGCGAGGGTGGGTGGGCGGGGCTAGTACCTGCTAAGATAAGACTGATCTTGGCAAATCACATATCCTCAAAGAAAAGAGAGGGGTGGGTGGGCGGGGCTAGTTGAAGCTAACATAAGACTGATCTTGGCAAATCACATATCCTTACAGAAAAGAGAGGGTGGCTGGGCGGGGCTAGTACCTGCTAAAATAAGACTGATCTTGGCAAATGACCTGCTCTCTAAGAAAATGAAGAGCGAGTGGACGGGGCTAGTACTTATTAAGTTAAAACTGATTTTGACAAATAATATAACCTCTAAGACAATGAAAGTTATGATAATTTTATATGGGTATTATAATTTATTATATTAAGCGATCAGTCCGAATATATAAAAATATTTAGGCTATTCTATTTTAAAAACCTAAGTCGTGTGTTAGGTCTTAAAATGAAACACTTTGTATAACTGAAAATAATACTGCTATATAGTGCTCAATAAACTGTACAACTTTTGTCTTCACCTTTTTTTTTCTATTTCTAATAATTAATGAGATACGGATGAGCGCGTGTAGTGACTCACCCTGTATAGCCTGTTTCATTTGAAAGATACACGCCATAGATCGTTTTTTAACGTAACATCCTGTATATTCTTGAAGTTTCATATTCCTATTCCCCGCCCCTGAAGTAAAATCATACAAAACTAAATTTCTATCAAAAATATATCTGATATCAGTCACCATGTAAGAAAAAAATTGGTCCAAGGTTACTTCGACAGAACTTCCCTCGCCTTTGTAATACAATCCAACAAATTCAAATTTGTGTTTTCTGATAACCATTATATAGTAAAAACCAGTGGTGTAACCAACGGAAAAGAATGTATTATTATCAGTGTACATGCTTAACTTCGATTGTTTATGTTTATACATCGACAGAATGACACGTAGAAATTTGTTTAATTTGAGTGAGTTGTCTCCTAAAACACACGACTAAATTTATTAATTTAGCCACAATGAAACACAATATATTGAATATCATTATTATTATTCTTATTGATCATAGTTGAATAAAAACGTGGGTGTTATCACATTTTCTAGAACATAAGGTTCTTAATTTTATTAAAAAATTGATCGAAGACTACAATATAATGCGACAAATTCGCTCTTTAAAAAATTTATAAAATTTGATTTTACGATTTTCGTTTTATGATAACCGCCGTAAAATAAAAACCAGAGGCATAAATAACACCCCTTGTCCTTCAACACTAGGTAATGGCAATCTGAAGCTCAAGTGTTTATTTATACATCGAAACAATGTCACGTAGAAGTTAGTTTGTTTTGAATCAATCTGTCTTTTCAAAACAAAAATTATTAATTAAACCATGTATGAGAAAACTAACGTTAACTGAACTGATTTTAAAATCCATATCCACGACATAAAAATAATAATATTTTTGATGTTCGACGTCCCGCATGTTGTTGAATGCGCCAAGGTCATCAAAAAAGGTTATGATTGCAAAAAATTTATTTACAGCAGATTATCAACGGGAATACATTATGTTCTTCTGTCGAGCTAATCGCAATTTGTCATAAAATTTATTCCTTATTTCATGCAGTTGACCTGCCAAAATCCTTCTTATCTTATCAAATACTAACCCCGCCCGCCCACGCTCTATTTTCTTAAAGAATACGTCATCTGCCAAAATCAGTCTCATCTTGGCAAGTAGATACTAGCCCCGCCCACCCGCCCTTTGTTTTCTTAGAAGGTATGCAATTTGGCAAAATCAATCTTATCTTGGCGGATAAAATCAATGACTGAAAAGGAGGCGGGGTGGGTGGGCGGGGTTAATTATCTTCTTCCGTCGAGTGAGAGTGCAAACTAATAATGCAATCCAGGATGTAAAAAAAGTAAAAAAATCGCCAATCTCAATTTTTTTTGTTACACTATTTGCTATAAAAGTTATTTCTTATTTCATGCACCTGACGTGCCAAAATCCATCTTATCTTATCAAATACTAGCCCCGCCCGCCCACCCTCTATTTTTTTAGAGAGTACGTCATCTGCAAAAATCAGTCTTATCTTGGCAAGTAGATACTAGCCCCGCCCACCCGCTTTTTATTTTCTTAGAAGATATGTAATTTGGCAAAATTAATCTTATCTTGGCGGATAAAATCAATCACTGAAAAGAGGGCAGGGTGGGTGGGCGGGGCTAATTATCTTCTTCTGTCGTGCTAATCGCAATTTTTTTTGTTACACTATTTGCGATAAAAGTTATTTCTTATTTCATGCACCTGACCTGCTAAAATCCATCTTATCTTATCAAATACTAGCCCCGCCCACCCACGCTCTATTTTCTTAGAGAATACGTCATCTACCAAAATCAGTCTTATCTTGGCAAGTAGATACTAGCCCCGCCCAAATGTCCTTTGTTTTCTTAGAAGATATGCAATTTGGCAAAATCAATCTTATCTTGGCGGATAAAATCAATCACTGGATGTAAAAAAAGTAAAAAAAAATCGCCAATCTCAATTTTTTTTTGTTACACTATTTGCCATAAAAGTTATTTCTTATTTCATGCACCTGACGTGCCAAAATCCATCTTATCTTATCAAATACTAGCCCCGCCCACCCACCCTCTATTTTTTTAGAGAGTACGTCATCTGCAAAAATCAGTCTTATCTTGGCAAGTAGATACTAGCCCCGCCCACCCATTTTTTATTTTCTTTGAAGGTATGTAATTTGGCCAAATTAATCTTATCTTGGCGGATAAAATCAGTCACTGAAAAGAAGGCAGGGTGGGTGGGCGGGGCTAATTATCTTCTTTTATCGAGCTAATCGCAATTTTTTTTGTTACACTATTTGCGATAAAAGTTATTTCTTATTTCATGCACATGACCTGCTAAAATCCGTCTTCTCTTATCAAATACTAGCCCCGCCCACCCACCTTTATTTTCTTAGAGAGTACGTCATCTACCAATATCACTCTTATCTTGGCAAGTAGATACTAGCCCCGCCCACCCGTCCTTTGTTTTCTTAGAACTTATGCAATTTGGCAAAGTCAATCTTATCTTGGCGGATAAAATCAATCGCTGGAAAGGAGGCAGGGTGGGTGGGCGGGTCTAATTATGTTTTTGTGTCGAGTGGGAGTGGAAACTAATAATACAATCTAGGATGTAAAAAAGAGCGCCAATCACTTTTTTTTGTTACACTATTTGCTATAAAATTTTTTGGGGTTGATAAACAGATGCATTTTCATTAAAAAGTTACCAAGCTTACAATAACTTCAAAACGTCAAGATTTCAAAGATTCAGTTTTGCAATTCTTGATTTAATCAATAAAACAAATTGGCTCAGTCATTAATTTTTTTCATACACCGCGTACAAGCAAATCTAAAAAATATTTATGCAGTGATAAATCACAATTATAGACTCGCGATTTTTCAGTTTTTCATTTTTGTCTCTAATTTTGATATTTAGCAATTTTTAGACTTGAAATTTCTCGATTTTTAATTTTTCATTTCGTCATATTTTCGATTTGATGTTTTTTGTTTCGGTTTTTTCAGTGTGAAATTTTTCAATTTTTGAAAAATCGAAAAATGAAAAAACGAAAAATCGCAAAATCGAAAAGGTGGAAAATCTAAAAATTGAGTAATCAAGAGACGAAAAATCAAAACATTGAAAAACTAAAACTCGAGAGAGTTAAAAATGCATAAAATTAATGTTTAAAAGAACTGGAATGCGGAAAAAATGAATCGAAAAATTGGAAAACGCAATAATTTCTAAATCGAAAAATTATAAAATCGTCAAAATTGTAAAGACCAAAAGCTATAACTTTGAATAATTAAAAAATCGAACAAATGCAAAATTAAAATCCAATAATTAAAAAATGGAAAAATTCTAAAAACGTGAAACGAAAAGGTGAAAAATTTTAAAAATGATATTTATTGCATATTTAAAATGAAACCTAGAAAAACTGCAAATCGAAAATTTTAAGAAATGAAAAACTAAAGAACAGAAAAACTAAAAAATTATAAATTGAAAACTGGAGAAAGTTGAAATCAAAAATTTTTTCGGAAAAATTTTGGGGTGACGTCACCAATTTTTTAGGGGGCATCAGGAAATATATTTCGACAGAACTTCTCTCGCCTCTGGAATACAATAAAATATATCCAGTTTTTTCGAGAAATTATACTTAAAATTTCTAAAAGATGACGTATCTACAAAAATCAGTCTTATCTTGGCAAGTAGATACTAGCCCCGCCCACCCGCTTTTTATTTTCTTAGAAGGTATGTAATTTGGCCAAATTAATCTTATCTTGGCGGATAAAATCAGTCACTGAAAAGAAGGCAGGGTGGGTGGGCGGGGCTAATTATCTTCTTCTGTCGAGCTAATCGCAATTTTTTTTGTTACACTATTTGCGATAAAAGTTATTTCTTATTTCATGCACCTGACCTGCTAAAATCCGTCTTATCTTATCAAATACTAGCCCCGCCCACCCACCCTCTATTCTCTTAGAGAGTACGTCATCTACCAAAATCACTCTTATCTTGGCAAGTAGATACTAGCCCCGCCCACCCGCCCTTTGTTTTCTTAGAAGTTATGCAATTTGGCAAAATCAATCTTATCTTGGCGGATAAAATCAATCACTGGAAAGGAGGCAGGGTGGGTGGGCGGGCCTAATTATATTTTTGTGTCGAGTGGGAGTGGAAACTAATAATACAATCTAGGATGTAAAAAAAGCGCTAATCACATTTTTTTTGTTACACTATTTGCTATAAAATTTTTTGGGGTTGATAAACAGATACATTTTCATTAAAAAGTTACCAAGCTTACAATAACTTCAAAACGTCAAAATTTCAAAGATTCAGTTTTGCAATTCTTGATTTAATCAATAAAACAAATTGACTCAGTCATTAATTTTTTTCACACACCCCGTACAAGCAAATCTAAAAAATATTTATGCGGTGATAAATCACAATTATAGACTCATCATACTTTGCACAATGCACATTTAACTTTTGAATTTTTCAATTTCTAATTTTTCCATTGTTCGATTTACAATTTTCCGCTTCGGTTTTTTATTTTTTTTATGTTTTCAATTTTTTGGATATGTGATTTTTCAATTTTTTCATTTTTGTCTTTAATTTTAATATTTAGCAATTTTTAGATTTAAAATTTCGATTTTTAATTTTTCATTTCGTCATATTTTCGATTTGATGTTTTTTGTTTCGGTTTTTTCAGTGTGAAATTTTTCAATTTTTGAAAATCGAAAAACGAAAAAAACGAAAAATTGCAAAATCGAAAAGGTGGAAAATCTAAAAATTGCAACTCGAAGTAATCAAGAAACGAAAAATCAAAACATTGAAAAACTAAAACTCGAGAAAGTTAAAAATCCATAAAATTAATGACTGAAAGAACTGGAATGCGGAAAAAATGAATCGAAAAATTGGAAAACGCAATAATTTCTAAATCGAAAAATTACAAAATCGTCAAAATTGTAAAGACGAAAAACTGTAACTTTGAATAATTAAAAAATCAAATAAATGCAAAATTAAAATCCTATAATTAAAAAATGGAAAAATTCTAAAAACGTGAATCGAAAAGGTGAAAAATTTTACAAATGATATTTATTACATATTTAAAATGAAACCTAGAAAAACTGCAAATCGAAAATTTTAAGAAATGAAAAACTAAAAAACAGAAAAACTAAAAAATTATAAATTGAAAACTGGAGAAAGTTGAAATCAAAAATTTTTTCGGGGGCATCAGGAAATATATTTTGAGTAAAAATTAACTGTAAAACATCTCCAAGATTTCAAAGCATTCGGTTTTGCAGATTCCAAATTAAATGTAAAAATGTTGTTTCCTAATTTTGATTTTTTTTCCAAAAATCTGGACGTTTCGGGTAAAATCTAGAGATGTACCGACTAGTGTCGGCCGACTAGTCGGCTTTGTCAAAACCGGTTTATAAATGCAACGGACAATGTGTTTTTTTTTTCAATTTCTCTGACTACCTTAAAAACTTGTTTTATTTTAATAAAAGAAATAACTAAAGTTTCTTTGTTTTCCCAAAAATGTGTTAAATTTGGTTGGATAATTTTAACATTTAATTTTTTGTAGTAACTCAGTACAAAAATAAAGAATAACACAATTTAGGGCAGTTTATACATTACTTAACCAATTTTAACCACTTTTTTGGAAAATTTTTGGAAATTTTGAATTCGCTTTGCGTGTTTATTGGACCAGATATCGTGACAGCGATTTCAGAATCGTAACTAGCGGAAGATTATCTACACTTTGACACCAATTTTCGGTCGATTAAACCAATTTTAACCGGTTTTGACAAAGCCGACCAGTCGGCCGACACTAGTCGGTACATCTCTAGTAAAATCTCAATATAAAACCCATTTACTATGTACAATTATCGGCCCAATACTTTCGGAGAATATCTGTGTATAAAATCCGGGACGACAGACAGACGGACAAACCTATTAAAAATTGAAGAATGTTTTACTTAACGAGGCAATTAAATATACAAATTATCACTTCTCTCATATTAATATAGAATAGAATAGAGAGTATTTTAATAATTATTTCGATTTTGAAATTATCTTGACGCCTCATGCATCTGGTATGAAGTTCTTCATCGTTGTTTCGTACAGAATCTAAATCTGTAAAAATATATCGGGTGTTTCAGTAAAAACGCAACTCAGAATCAACCACTTTTTTATTTTATTATTATTATTATTATTATTAAACTCAATCGTTACAAAAGAATCTAAAGTACTTGGAATATATCACAACAACATTTACCTAATAACTCACCTTTGCTTTTAAGCTAATTAGCAATACCGGTAATGGCATATACTATAAATAATAATAGTTTATTTTATAACACACTGTTCAAAATGACGGCGCAGCAACTAAATCGCATGTTTGACGAAGTTGCAAAAGAATTTAACAGCAGCGGAAAAGCCTTAAATGAAGATGTGCTTCGTCTCCAAGAGTGGCTCGAAACGCAACCGCACCTTCCAAAATTGTTGGGTATGTCTTTGAACAGATTTAGCATTATACAGAGTGTCTACCAATTTGTGTTTAAGGTGAACACCCCCTTCGTAATTTTTTGATCCTAAACAAAGGCAGCATGGAAATCACTAAACAAAAAATCGACAACTATTACTCGTTTAGAGCGAAATTACCGGAAGTCGCTTACGAAATGAACCCCAAACTTCCACAAATGAAGGAGTTTAACAAGCTCGTGTAAACAAAGACTATTACTATATACAGTGTCAGATTTTATTCTATTTAATGATCAACTTGTAGGTACCTTGTGGATCATCCTCAACTAACCAACGAGATGTACAAACTCACCTTTTTCAAAATTAAAGTAGACCCTGTACCAAATGACGGCAACCCGATTCTTTTCGTCAGAAAACTTGTAGCTATGATGGAACTAAAACTGCGATATGACGTCATGTGTGGAGACATTTTTGTCATAGATTGTAAAGGCTTGCCCTTAAACGTTCTTTTGAAAATTACACCAATGTTCGTTTACAAACTGATGGTTTTACTCTACGACGTAAGCAAAAAGGGCTTGAAAAATTAACACTGATGTTGTATTTTCAGGGAGTTATCTCTTCACGACTTAAAGCTTGCCACATGCTAAACGTTGCGACACCGGTAAGTAAAATAATAAAGGTAGTAAAAAGCGTCATGAAGCCGAAACTGGGCGAAAGGGTATGATTGTATAAACAAAAAAATGAAAATCTGGGCTAATTCTTTTTAAAGATTTACGTTCATGCAGAAGAAGTGCTTTGAAGAAATGTATACCTTTGAATTTGTTGCCTGTTGATTTTGGTGGAGAAGGATTGTCACTGCAAGAGCTTGAAGGTAATCTTTGGAAGAAAAAATCTAATCAGTGAACAATGAAAGTTTGTAGATGCACTAGAAGTAAAGTTCGCAGAAAATCAAGATCTGTTTGATCGTTTGGATGAAATTAAAGTGGATGAGACTCTGAGACCAGAAAAACTGAAAGGTGATTATAACTTAGGATTCTATGGTAGTTTCAAAAATATTGACTTTGATTGAGAGGATGTTCACTGTTTAAATATGCTGTAATAACTTAGGTAAAATCATAAATAAAATCCGAATTAATAATGTATTGACAATTCTGAATACTTCCTGTACCTCAAATTCCCCACAATTATAAATCGACCTAGTCAAACAAGTACACATTCCGATTCTAAGGAAAGTCCGGTTGTTAAGCAAAAACTTTTTCAAAAATTACATATTATGAATACTAAATATAAACCAGTAATAGTCAATCCAAACGTTGATAATAATTAAAACAAATTTTAACACAGAACACGTTTTAAAACTCAATAAATAAACCAATAAAATTAATTAGTTTATTGAAAATTATCGTATTAAAGTGTCGTAAAAAAATATTGTTCGTAATGATTGAAAAAGTTTGCCATAAATTCGAAGACATTCATTTAACTAAATTATTATACATGTGAATTAGAACGAAATTTCAAAAACAAATTGTGCATTTATTGTATAAAGTTTAAAAAATCGATCTCCCTATAATTGTCCCTCACCCAGTAACCAGTTTAAAAGGTTTGTCATACAAGTTCAACCATTACATATGTTTAATGTACGATAATTATTATTATTAATGCATGCTATTAATGCATGGAATCTGAGTACGAACATCAAACTGGTCGGAATTACGCACATGCAAACAATTTAAAATCGTACAAACTTCCTTGTCGAATATTTACAAACGAAACCCTTTTGTATTTTTAGAATAATTGCCCGTTAAGTTGAAAATAAGTTGTTCTAGGCTGTTTGTCTATTAAATTTTTGATAGCAAAACTGGGTTGCTTGACTTACGGATTTTCATTTTTACTTAACGTAACGGTTACAGGAGCCAAAATGATCTATCGTCGAAAATTTGCATATTGCAGGATTTTTTTTTCGTAGAAAATGATAGTCCAGGAACTTAAAACTATCGTCACATTTTCTTTTGTGTGAGTATTAATGGTTGGCACAGGAGCCAACTGAAAATCACAAAAATCTGCAGATTTTAAGGAGGTTTTAGTAGTCCATGATTTATTATTGAAAGCTTTTCTAGTGAGTAAAAGAAAACTATATTCATTTCAATACGTGTTACAGAAAAAAAATCACATTTCCTGACCTCTAGAGTACGAAGGTCTCGCGTTTCCGTCTGTCTGTCTCTCTGTCTGTCTGCCGTCTGCCCGGATTTTTATAGGCAGATAATGTTCGAAACTACTGTACCGATTGTTGTCAAATTTTGTATGTACATTACCGATGATATCAAAATTTGGCTAATCATCGCCACCAAAAATGGGACGTCATCCTCAAAATTTACAATAATATATATTTTTTTATTTTATAAAATAAGATACTCTTGCACTTGCGATGTATGAATTTGTGTTAAGTTTTCACCTTAGATATCCAGATTTTTGAAAAAAAAATCGAAATTGTATCAACATTTTACAATTTAACTTTGAAACTGCAAAACCGAATGCACTGAAATTTTCCAAACGTTTTAAGATTATTGTAATGATGGCAAATCGTTAATCAAAATCTATTTTTTATCCCCTTTACTTTAACATTACATATTTCCATATGTTTATTTCACCTTATAAACTCATCAACTCATAACAAAAATAAAAATCGCAAAATTCAGTTTTATAATTTTTCAAAAATGCTGCACATGTTTCCTTGTACTTCAAGGGCGAGAGAAGTTCTGTGGAAACAACTTTCGACCAATTTTTTCGATTTTTTTTTTTGATTTCGCAATTTTTCGATTTCGCGTTTTTTGGATTTTTCAGTTGTTCGGTTTTCAATATTTTCATTTTTCACATTTTTCTATTTTTCAATTTTCCGATTTTACGTTTTTTTTTTGTTTCGATTTCTGGATCATTCTATTTTTCGAGTTTTCGGTTTTAGATTTTACAGTTTTTCATTTCTGCTTTCGATTTTCAATTTATCGGTTTTTAAATTTTTCGAACTTCTAGAAGTCGAAACCTATCAGAAAATGTCTCGTTAACTTTCGAAAGTGGTCGAAAATTGCTCGAAACTTTCATAGAGAATGTAGTGAAAAATTTTGCTATTCAAAAAGTTGTCAAAAAAAACAAAAAACTCTGCGATTTAAATTTCGAATATAGCGTGTTTATCTTCTCGGGACAAAATTTTAAAAATAGTCGATTTGAAAATCAGTTTTAATTTTTTATTTAAATCCAAAAATTTGCAAAATTTCAACGGTCAATTTTGGAAAAGCGGTAGAAATTATTGTAGCAACGATAGCGAAAGTAATTTCTGGAGGTCGAAATCTATAAGAAAATGTCTTTTGTTAGGTTTCGAAAGGAGTCGAAAATTCGCCGAAATCTTCATAGGGGAGGATTTATTGAAAAATTTTGTTTTTGAAGATAGCATCAAAAAAATCTCAAAAAATATGGGATATAGATTTCGACGTGCTGATTCGAAAAACATAACGTATTTAAGGTCAGGGGCAAGATTTTATAAATATTCGATCTGATTTTTTTTTTTTTAATCTAAACAAGAATTTCAGTAGGCGATTTTGGAAAAATGGTAGAAGTTATCGTAGAAATGATGCTGAAAGTAACATCTGGAAGTCGAAATCTATCAGAAAATGTCTCGTTATCTTTCGAAAGTGGTCGAAAATTGATCGAAATTTTCATAGGGGATCTATTGCAAAATTGTGCTGTTCAAAAAGTCAAAAAAATCCAAAAAATTCTGGGATACAAATTTCGATATGCTGATTCCAAAAATATAGCGTGTTTATCTTCCCAGGGCAAGCTTTTAGAAATATTCGATTTGAAAATCAATTTTTTTTTTAATCCAAAAAATTACAATATTTCAACGGGCAATTTTGGAAAAGTGGTAGAAATTATTGTAACAGCGATGACGAAAATAATTTCTGGAGGTCGAAATCTATACGAAAATGTCTTTCGTTAGGTTTCGAAAGGAGTCGAAAATTCGCCCAAATCTTCATAGGGGAGGATTTTGAAAAATTTTGTTTTTGAAGATAGCATCAAAAAAATCTCAAAAAATATGGGATATAGATTTCGACGTGCTGATTCGAAAAACATAACGTATTTAAGGTCAGGGGCAAGATTTTATAAATATTCGATCTGAAATTTTTTTTTTTAAATCTAAACAAGAATTTCAGTAGGCGATTTTGGAAAAATGGTAGAAATTATCGCAGCTATGATGCTGAAAATAACTTGTGGAAGTCGAAATCTAACAGAAAATGTCTTGTTAACTTTCGAAAGTGGTCGAAAATTGATCGAAATTTTTTCATAGCGGATGTATTGAAACATTTTGCTGTTCAAAATGTTGTCAAAAAAATCCCCAAAAAATTCTGGGATTTAAATTTCGACGTGCTAATTCAAAAACTATAGCGTGTTTATCTTCTCGGGACGAAATTTAAAAAATATTCGATTTGAAAATCAGTTTTATTGTTTTTTATTAATCCAAAAAAATTGCAATATTTCAATGGGCAATTTTGGAAAAGTGGTAGAAATTATTGCAGCAGCGATGGCGAAAGTAATTTCTGGAAGTCGAAATCTATAAGAAAATGCCTTTTGTTTGGTTTCGAAAGTGATCGAAAATTGACCGCAATTTTCATAGGGGAAAATTTTGAAAAAATGTTTTTGAAGATATCACCAAAAAAATACCCAAAAAATATGGGATATAGATTTCGACGTGCTGATTCGAAAAACGTAACATATTTAAGGTCAGGGGCAAGATTTTATAAATATTCGATTTGAAAATTTTTTTTTTTTTATTTAACTAAAAGGCGATTTTGGAAAAATGGTAGAAATGATACTGAATGCAACTTCTGGAAGTCGAAATCTATCAGAAAATGTCTCGTTAACTTTCGAAAGTGGTCTAAAATTGCTCTAAATTTTCATAGGGAATGTAGTGAAAAATTTTGCTATGCAAAAAGTCGTCAAAAAAAAACCAAAAAATTCTGGGATTTAAATTTCGACGTGCTAATTCAGAAAATATAGCGTGTTTATCTTCTCAGGACAAAATTTTAAAAATATTCAATTTGAAAATCAGTTTTAATTTTTTATTTAAATCCAAAAATTTGCAATATTTCAATATTTCAACAGTCAATTTTGGAAAAGCGGTAGAAATTATTGTAGCAACGATGGGGAAAATAATTTCTGGAGGTCGAAATCTATAAGAAAATATCTTTCGTTAGCTTCCGAAAGTGTTCGACAATTGGCTGAAAGTTTCATAGGGGAGGATTTTGAAAAATTGTTTTTGAAGATATCACCAAAAAAATACCCAAAAAATGTGGTATATCGATTTCGACGTGCTGATTCGAAAAACATAACATATTTAAGTTCACGGATAAGATTTTAGAAATATTAGATTTAAGAATAAAAATTGACAAATTTCAGTGGGCGATTTTGGAAAAATGGTAAAGTTATCATAGAAATGAAGCCGAAAATAATTTCTGGAAGTCGAAATCCATAAAATTCATAGGGGATGTACTAATTTTGATGTTCAAACAGTCGTCAAAAAAATCCAAAAAAATTCTGGGGTAAATTTTGACGTGCTGATTCTAAGAATATAACGTTTTTATCTTCCCAAGGCAAGCATTTAGAAATATTTGATTTAAAAATCTGTTTTATTGATTTATTTTTTTTTAATCTAAAAAATTGCAATATTTCAATAGGCGATTTTGGAAAAATGGTAGAAGTTATCGTAAAATGATGCTCAAAATAACTTCTGGAACTCAAAATCTATAAGAAAATGTCTTTGGTTCAGTTTCGAAAGTGATCGGAAATTGACCGAAATCTTCATACATAACATATTTAAGTTCCCGGACAAGATTTTAGAAATATTCGATTTGAGAATACATTTTATTTTTAAATCAAAAAAATTGGAAAATTTGATCCGCGATTTTGGAAAAATGGTAGAAGTTATCGTAGAAATGAGGCCAAAAGTAACTTCTAGAGGTCGAAATCTATCAGAAAATGTCTTTCGAAAGTGGTCGAAAATTGGTCAAAATTTTCATTGGCGATGTAAATTTTGTTGTCCAAAAAGTCGTCAAAAAAATCCCAAAAAATTCTTGGTTAAAAATTTCGACGGGCTGATTTCGAAAATATAGCAGGTTTATCTTCCCGGGAAAGCTTTTAGAAATATTCGATTTGAAAATAAATCGATTTTATTTAATTATTTTTTTATCCAAAAAAATTGCAATATATCAAAGGGCGATTTTGGAAAAGTGGTAACATTATCGTAGCAACGGGGGCGGAAGTAGCTTCTGGAGGTATAAATCTATAAGAAAATGTCTTCGGTTAAACTTCGAAAGTAATCGAAAATTGGCCGAAATTTTCATTGGGGAAGATTTTGGAAAAATTTGTTTTTGAAGATTTCACCAAAAAAATCCCAAAAAATTATGGGATACAGATTTCGACGTCCTGAGTCAAAAAACATAACGTATTTAAGGTCCTGGAGTAAGATTTTAGAAATTTCGATTTGAAAATAATTTTTTTTTTTAATCTAGAAAATATTTCAGTAAGCGATTTTGGAAAAATGGTAGAAGTTATCGTAGAAATGATGCCGAAAGTAACTTTTGGAGGTCGAAATCTATAAGAAAATGTCTTTCGAAAGTGGTCGAAAATTGGTCAAAATTTTCATTGGCGACGTATTGAAAAATTTTGTTGTCCAAAAAGTCGTCAAAAAAATCCCAAAAAAATCTGGGATATAAATTGCGACGGGCTGATTCCTAAACTATAGCGGGTTTATCCCCGGGGAAGCTTTTAGAAATATTCGATTTGAAAATAAATCGATTTTATTTATTTTTTTTTTTAATCCAAAAAATTGCAATATTTCAACGGGCGATTTTGGAAAAGTGGTAGTTAACAACGAGGGCGGAAGTAGTTTCTGAATGCCTAAATGTATAAGAAAATGTCTTTGTTTAAATTTCGAAAGTAATCGAAAATTAGCCGAAATTTTCATAGGGGAGGATTTTGAAAAATTTTGTTTTTGAAGCTTTCACCAAAAAAATCCCCAAAAATTATGGGATATAGATTTCGACGTGCTGATTCTAAAAACATAACGTATTTAAGGTCCTGGAGTAAGATTTTAGAAATATTCGATTTGAAAATCAATTTTTTTTATCTAAAAAATATTTCAATAGACGATTTTGGAAAAATGGTAGAAGTTATCGTAGAAACGATGCCGAAAGTAACTTTTGCAGGTCGAAATCTATAAGAAAATGTCTTTCGAAAGTGATCGAAAATTGATCAAAATTTTCATTGGCGACGTATTGAAAAATTTTGTTGTCCAAAAAGTCGTCAAAAAATCCCAAAAGAATTTGGGATATAAATTGCGACGGGCTGATTCCTAAAATATAGCGGGTTTGTCCCTGGGGAAGCTTTTAGAAATATTTAATTTGAAAATAAATCGATTTTATTTAATTATTTTTTTTATCCAAAAAATTGCAATATTTCAACGGGCGATTTTGGAAAAGTGGTAGAAATTATTGTAGCAACGGGGGCGGAAGTAGCTTCTGGAGGTATAAATCTGCAAGAAAATGTATTTGGTTAAATTTCGAAACTAATGGAAAATTAGCCGAAATTTTCATAGGGGAAGATTTTGAAAAATTTTGTTTTTGAAGCTTTCACCAAAAAAATCCCAAAAAATTATGGGATACAGATTTCGACGTGCTGATTCTAAAAACATAACGTATTTAAGGTCCTGGAGTAAGATTTTAGAAATATACGATTTGAAAATCATTTTTTTTTTAATCTAAAAAAATCTTCAGTAGGCGGTTTTGGAAAAATGGTAGAAGTTATCGTCGAAATGAAGCTGAAAGTGTCTTCTGGAAGTCCAAATCTATAAGAAAATGTCTCGTTAATTTTCGAAGGTGGTCGAAAATTGATCGAAATTTTCATTGGAGAAAATTTTACGGTTCAAAAAGTCGTCAAAAAAATCACAAATATTCGATTTAAAAATCATTTTTTTTTACATTTTTCGTATCTACAATTTTTAAATTATTTTGCGATTTTTCATTTTTTTCCATTTTTACTTTACATAAGTTATCCGAAAATAAAAATTGCAAAAATTTTATAATGTTTTTACGTAAGTATTACATTATAACAAACTTCTTAAGTTCACACTCGTGACTGATTATATGTAAGTCATCTATTGCATTTAAGCTGATGTTAAACCAGTTAAAGTTTGCGTTTTTCTGACTGTCCAAATAAATGCTGAAATTGAGACCTCATGGAGCGAGTTTCACGCGTCGACCAGATAAAAAGTATAAATATGCGACAGGTTTTTAAAATTGTGACATTCAAATATTTGCATTGATTGGGAACATTTGATTTGTGTCCACAATTACATACCTCAAAAAATAAAGTTACTACGTTCAGTCAAATCTAGCGATCTAAAACTGGGAATTTTGACTTCGTCCGAACAACTGATAAATTAATTTAAATAACAATCACGTGATCATTGAAGTGCATCCGTAATCTGTGTATTATCTCAGACTGGTCCGTCGGCCTAGGTCACTTAAACACTTCATAGGCAAGATAATGCTTCATAATGCATATTTATAAGCGCCAGGGATCACAGATCAAGCACTCTCCAGAATGACCAGTCAAGACCAACAACGAATATTTGATAAAGCAGCCAGGCAATTTAACAGCAACATAAAGCGTTAGACGAAGACGTCCTTCGTCTTGAAAAATGGCTAAAAACGCAGCCACACCTCCCGAACTTATTGGGTACGTTGTTAAATTATTCTGTAAAAAATTTCACTCCCAATTTCAGATCAAAACTGTCTGCGAAATTTTTTAATCCTCAACAAATGCAGCATCGAAATCGCGAAGCAGAAAGTCGATAACTATTACTCCATCAGGCCGAAAATTCCCGAAATAGCTTACGCGATGAATCCAAAATTGCCGTTTCATAAGGAATTTAATAGCGTTGTGTACAGTAACAACATGGCTAGTGTTGTAATATAATTTATTGTTTTATTTTAGATATCTGGTAAACCACCCCCAACTAACCGACGATCTGTACAAACTTACGTTTTTCAAAATAAAGGGAGAGAGTTTACCGGATTCCTACGAACCCATTGATTTTGTCAAAAAATTTTCCTCGATTCAGGAAATGAGGCTACGAGATGACGTAATGTGTGGGGATGTTGTCGTGGCGGATTTCCGCGGGTTGCCTCTAAATATTGCCCTTAAAATTACACCGATGCTAGTTTATAAAAGCGTTATACTCTATGAGGTAAGAACATTTGTGGTAAACTAGTAAGCGTTCATGGTTTACAAAATAACACTATTTCAGGTATAGTCAAAATTTTTTTACAAACATCACACGTTTTTAATTCTAGCGAACTGTCTCTGCTCGTCTCAAAGCCGTCCACGCAGTCAACTTGGCACCACCGCTTATGAATATTATACGTGCTTTAAAAAGTGTCATCAAACCAAAATTATTCGAAAGAGTAAGAACAAAAAAAATTAAGTGAGACTCATTTTGATTTTTTTTAAAGCTGCATGTTCACTCAGAACTGGATGATCTGAAAAAATTCATTCGTCCCGATTTACTTCCCGTGGATTTTGGTGGCGAAGGATTATCTTTACAAGAATTAGAAGGTAATTTGGGTGAAAATTGGTACGAAAAGTTAGCATTTTAACGTTGTAGATGCACTAGAAGAAAAGTACAGAAAGAACCAAGACCTGTTCGACCGCTTAGACAAGATTAAAATAGATGAAACGCTCAGACCCACAAAACTCGAAAATAGTGACGTTCTAGGGTACTATGGTAGCTTTAAAAAGATAGAAATTGACTAGTACACGTCACTTTTTAACATAGTTAAATTACATTTGTAGATATTTTGTAAGCAAATGTTATTTTAAAGATGTATCTAACGTTAATTAATTAAAAAATTCAATGCCATACAACGGCGACCAGCATTTGCATTGAACACTCTACCCCTCAAATACTTTCACAGCACTCAAGTTTTTAAATTTCCGAAATTTGTGAGTAATTTTTCTCGAACATTGACTTTCTCGTATGCAATAAAAATATTTTTAGTCATAAAACTTGCACAATTTTTCACACGTCATTAACCTTAAACTTGGAAAACTCGGGGAAAGAATGAAACAAATTCGAACAAGATTCGTTTTATCTTTTCGAGGAAACACGTTCTGATAACGATTTGACAAACAATTGAAGATTACAATTACGTCTTTGTCCAATTTAAATGATCTCTGTCAAATAATTTTAAATATTTCTTAATATTAGTGCTTTTTAAATTGTTTACTTTAATCAAGTTGTTTCAAACATTTATTGTAGAAAATTGTATTGTATAATGTAAATATAATTACCAACGTAGTAAGACAGTGTGGAAAACAGTCAATCACAATTGATTAATTACCCTTTGTATCAACATTAACAGGTTTTTTTAATCATACAGTAATTATTATGTTAATTAGAGAAAATAACAGGGATACGTCGACAATAACGATATATACATTAAAGCATTATTTTTTATTTGCATTTTTAAATATAACGCATTTATTTTTTTTTATAATTACTAAGAAGAAATATTGGGACAGGATTATTTCAACAATTATCTAATTTCATGTTGTCTTAATGCGTCCGTCTGACTGTCTGCTGTCATTTGAAAATAAAATTTTTTGTACGATTTTGAAAAAACAATCCTTTTCCCTAACATTAAAAACATTTATCTTTACGAGAAATTGTCTGATGGTGTAAGAGCAAGTCTAAATAGGGTTAAAATTTCCACATTTTCCTTTTTTTTTACCTTTATTAAAAGACGAAATAGTGCACTCTACCAAATCCAACAACAGATCCAAAGTTCACACGTGTAATAAAAATCCCCTACTCACAATATTTACGTAATTTTTCTCAATTGCAAATCTTTGTAATCGATTATTTCCGCCAATAAAGAAATTTATTTATTTCTCGAGATTAACAATTATAATGCGGTCATAAAGATGAGCTTTATTTTATACAACCGGACCACAGATACACCACCATAAAGTAGCAAAAAATGAGAAATGAGTATTAACATAGTCTAGCAAATTATTGTTATCATTTCAAGTAGCAATTAAAATATTTTGTTTTGTCCGGTTGTTTCCCAAACTTCCTATAAAAGATTGTCTCGAAACTGGGGTAGTTATCAGTTCGAGTTTTGACATCGTCTGAAGATGAAGTCGATAGTGATCTTGATAACCCTTGCGTTAGCACCAGGTAAAATATAATAGCTTAATTTTTATATTTTAATACGATTGGGAATATTTTAGGGCTGCAATCGCGGTCTCTGATCCGACCACAACCTAGCCCGGCAGTACCTATACCTATCCCCATTCCTGAAATCGATGTCGACCCAGTACCGATCGTGCCCGGTGTCAAACCCGTGCCGATTCCTGAAATCGAAACTCCAGGACTTGAAGTTGATCCCGTTCCTATCGTACCAGGTGTAAAGCCGGTACCAATTCCCGAAATTGAAACCCGGGAATTGAAGTGGATCCCGTTCCAGTCGTACCAGGCGTCAAACCTTTGCCTCTTCCAGTTCAACCCGGAGTGAAACCTCTGCCACTTCCAGTACCAGAGGTAGAACAGCCTGTACCATTGTGCCAGGTGTCAAGCCTGTGCCAATTCCCGAATCGAAACTCCAGGACTTGAAGTTGACCCGTCCCAATCGTACCAGGTGTAAAACCTGTACCAATCCCCGGAATTGAAACCCCAGGACTTGAAGTTGATCCCGTCCCAGTCGTGCCAGGCGTTAAACCTTTGCCACTTCCAGTTCAACCAGGAGTGAAACCCCTGCCACTTCCAGTACCAGAGGTAGAACAGCCTGTACCCATTGTGCCAGGTGTCAAGCCTGTACCAATTCCCGGAATCGAAACCCCAGGACTTGAAGTTGATCCCGTCCCAATCGTACCAGGCGTAAAACCCGTACCAATTCCCGGAATTGAAACTCCAGGACTTGAAGTAGATCCCGTCCCAGTCGTACCGGGAGTTAAACCTTTGCCACTCCCAGTTCAACCAGGAGTGAAACCTCTACCACTTCCAGTACCAGAGGTAGAACAGCCTGTACCAATTGTGCCAGGTGTCAAGCCTGTGCCAATTCCCGGAATCGAAACCCCAGGACTTGAAGTTGACCCGTCCCAATCGTACCAGGTGTAAAACCAGTACCAATTCCCGGAATTGAAACCCAGGACTTGAAGTTGATCCCGTCCCAGTCGTACCAGAGTTAAACTTTGCCACTTCCAGTCGTACCAGAGTTAAACCTTTGCCACTTCCAGTTCAACCAGGAGTGAAACCTCTACCACTTCCAGTGCCAGAGGTAGAAGAGCCTGTACCCATTGTTCCAGGTGTCAAGCCTGTGCCAATTCCCGGAATCGAAACCCCAGGACTTGAAGTTGACCCCGTCCCAATCGTACCAGGTGTAAAACCGGTGCCAATTCCCGGAATTGACATTCCCATCATTGAAGTTCCAGTTGTACCAGGAGTGAAACCGTTGCCTCTTCCAGTTCAACCAGGAGTGAAACCTCTACCACTTCCAGTGCCAGAGGTCGAACAGCCTGTACCCATTGTGCCAGGTGTCAAGCCTGTACCAATTCCCGGAATCGAACCCAGACTTGAAGTTGATCCGTCCCGATCGTACCAGGTGTAAAACCAGTACCAATTCCCGGAATCGAAACTCCCGGACTTGAAGTTGATCCCGTCCCAATCGTACCAGGTGTAAAACCGGTACCAATTCCCGGAATTGATATTCCCATCATTGAAGTTCCAGTTGTACCAGGAGTGAAACCGTTGCCCCTTCCAGTTCAACCAGGAGTGAAACCCCTTCCACTCCCAGTTCAACCAGGAGTGAAACCCCTTCCACTCCCAGTTCAACCAGGAGTGAAACCCCTTCCACTCCCAATACCAGAGGTAGAAGAACCAGTTGTACCCATCATACCAGTGTCAAAACCTGTACCAATTCCCGAATCGAAACCCCAGGACTTGAAGTTGACCCCGTCCCAATCGTACCAGAGTGAAACCAGTACCAATTCCGGAATCGAAACCCCAGGACTTGAAGTTGACCCCGTCCCAATCGTACCAGGAGTGAAACCAGTACCAATTCCCGGAATTGAAACTCCAGGACTTGAAGTAGATCCGTCCCAGTCGTACCAGGCGTAAAACCTTTGCCCCTTCCAGTTCAACCAGGAGTGAAACCTCTTCCACTCCCAGTACCAGAAGTAGAAGAACCAGTTGTGCCCATTGTACCAGGTGTCAAGCCTGTACCAATTCCCGAAATCGAAACCCCAGGAATTGAAGTTGATCCCGTTCCAATCGTACCAGGTGTCAAACCTGTACCAATTCCCGGAATTGATATTCCCATCATTGAAGTTCCAGTGGTACCAGGAGTGAAACCGTTGCCTCTTCCAGTTCAACCAGGAGTAAAACCTCTGCCACTTCCAGTGCCCGAAGTAGAAGAACCAGTTGTACCCATTGTGCCAGGTGTTAAGCCTGTACCAATTCCCGGAATCGAAACCCCAGGACTTGAAGTTGATCCCGTCCCAATCGTACCAGGTGTAAAACCTGTACCAATTCCCGGAATTGACATTCCCATCATTGAAGTTCCAGTGGTACCAGGAGTGAAACCGCTGCCTCTTCCAGTTCAACCAGGAGTGAAACCTCTACCACTTCCAGTGCCAGAGGTAGGACAGCCTGTACCCATTGTGCCAGGTGTCAAGCCTGTACCAATTCCCGGAATCGAAACCCCAGGACTTGAAGTTGATCCCGTTCCAATCGTACCAGGTGTCAAACCTGTACCAATTCCCGGAATCGAAACCCCAGAATTTGACATAGATCCCGCACCAATTCCCGGCATTGATTTCCCAATCGTAGACCCTCCAGTTGTAGTACCAGGAGTGAAACCTCTGCCTCTTCCAGTCCAACCAGGAGTCAAACCTCTCCCACTTCCAGTACCAGAAGTAGAAGACAAACCATCTATTGGTGTTTTGCCAGCACCAGTAGGAGAATGTGACAGCTACTTGGCAGCCATATTGGCGAAACTTAACGGATTTTATTAGATATAGCAACAATTAAATGTTCAAATTGTAGACTAGAAGCAAATACAAAAAAAAACAAGATCCGTTCGAGTGTTTAGATGATGTTAAAGGAGATGAGACACTCGGACCTACAAAACTGGAAAATAGTTTTGGTGTACTATATTTTTGTATATATGTATGTCTCAATCCAGTATAACAATTAAATTATTCTTGTATATAATCTATGTGTGTAATTAAGTACCTCAACCACATCGACATCTTCTTGTACAGAAAATAACTGTACTGAAGTACTGAGTACCCTATTAATTATATTCCCCAAACAATTCAACGTTCACTATCTCTTTCCAAAAAGAAGAGTGACAGATGTGACCAACATCTGCATTGAACACTCTATCCTTGCTCTTAGATGTCTCCGTACTTCAGAAACTTCTAAATTATTATTGCTAATTTAAAAAAAAGGGAAAAGTATATCACAAAACTTCCTAAATTTGACGTAAGTCATTGTCCTTAAATATTGTCGTAATCATTCACGTTCTTGATCGGTATAATAATAATTAATTAATTTTGATATCTTCTTTATTTGGCTGACAGTACACGATTCTTCCGGCATCATTCCTTCTGGAGTTAGGGAAACTACTCCAAGACTTTACACAGTGATGGACCTTCCTATTCGTGACAGTATTGATTAAATAAAAATTAAAACACAAAAAATTGGGCGACACAATTTAAGGAAAAATATAAAAAGTAAAAAAGGACTCTGCAAATAATTTTTTATTTTTTTTAATCTCTTAACTTGATCACTAAGTCAAATTTAAAAACTAGAACTTATCAACACAAATATGCATTTAGATATAATTTATTTTTAATAATAATAACAATAACAACGTTACTTTCCCAGTTCCAGAAAAACCTAAAATTATATTATCTACCTACAAAGAAATGCTTCCAAATCTAGTTAATAACGTAAAGCGATTCTACTTAATTATTAAGATGAATAAGGTCATTAAGAAACCACATAAAAAGTAAAGGTGGTGAACTGGATCCCGGGATTACGCCAAAACGAGGACAAATAATTTTTGACATGAAATTGCAATATTTGGCTGAAAGTTTTCGAAAGTCCAAATCACTGCAATTTATGCATTGAAGTAAAATTGTTAGTAAAACTTCATCTAATTTTTTTCTACCCTGAATATTTAGGTTAAATCTTGCAAATAATAGAATTTCCAAAAAAAATCGAGAAATGAAACAATGTACTTCTCTGCAAAAACAAAATAATGCAGTGCTAACTGGACTAAACCCAACAACAGATACAAAGACCACTTGTGCAATAAAGATCCTTTACTCACAATATTTACGTACTTTTGCTTAAGTGCAAATCTTCATAATCGATTATTTCCGCCAATAAAAAAATGTGTTTATTTCTCCAGATTAACAATTACAATGCGGTCATAAAAGAGAGCTTTGTTTTACACAGCTCGAACACAATCATACCATACTTAGGTATCAAAAAATTAGAAATACGTATTAAGATGGTCTGGCGATTTAATGTTATCACTTTGTGTAGTAATTAAAATATTGCGTTTTGTCCGGTTGTTTCTGAAACTCCCTATAAAAGACTGTGTCGAATCTGGGGTAGTTATCAGTTCGAGTTTTGACATCGTCTGAAGATGAAGTCCATAGTGATCTTGATAATCCTTGCATTCGTACCAGGTAACATACAGAAGTTTCATTTTTAGGTGTTTAATAATATATGGAATATTTTAGGGCTGCATTCACGGTTTCTAATCCGACCACAACCAATATCAGACGAGTTTCAAGAAATCAGACCTCTTCCCATAACCAGCCCTCCCGACCTGGAACCTGTCCCAGCTGACTGGGGGCCAAAACCGCTTCCACTTCCAGAACTTGCACAGGAAGAAGAATCTCCCATCACTCCCAGTACCAGATGAAAAAGAATCAGTTGTACCCATTGTACCCGGAATCGAATCTCCAAGACTTGGAATAGATTCCGTCACAGTCGTACCAGGAGTGAAAACTCTATCGCTTCCAGTGTAAAACGGGTACCAATTCCCGAACTTGAATCGCCAGGAAACGAAGGTGATCCTATTGCAGTCTTACCAAACAAACCTGTCCCAATACCACTACTCGTGATATTCCCTAGGTTGAACCTATACCTGTACCATACCTAACCTCAAACCAGGAATAGTGCGTGATTACAATAGTGAACGGACTCGATTAGAATATAAACGTGTAGTTAATTTAGTGTGAAAAATACTTAGTAGATTTAAAAAAATATATCGTATTTTTATAAACCATACTGTGTGTTTTTTCGTCAAATTCCTACTTTGTTGTGTCTTAGTGATGGTATATTAAAAGTTTAGGACATTATAAATTCAGATTGAGCTGATTCTTATATGAAGATGTCAATATTTCCAACAGAAATAAAAAGTTCAAAAATAAGTCCTAAATATTTAAACCGAAAAAATCAAACTAGAAAATTTCATGCAAACCTGCAAAAATGACATTTCCAGATTTCAATAATTGCTGTTTATTACACTGTATTGGAGCGCTGATAACATCACGAAATAAGATTTAAACTAGCGATAATATAAATGATAAAGTTTTTTAATCTGAAGTTTCCCCAATTAACTAAAATAAGAGACAATTATTGCGAGTTCCAATTTCCCGTGATCAATCTCGTTTCTAATTTGGGCAATTTGTTGATTACAATAGTGAACTTATCTAAAGAAATATTAAAGATCAGATTGAGATGCTACAAATTTTATGTAATGTTCACTATACATACTTCATTAGCATTTTTTCAACAGAAATCAAAAATTCAGAAAATATGGTCACTTTGGAGCCGGTATTCAATGCTGAGCTCTATGTTATTAAAAAATAAAAATAGTAATATTAGCACGGATAATAACCTTAATATAGTTAAAAAAACAAACTGAGAGTTAATAAATTTAAAAAATCTAAGATTTAATTCTGATGTTTTTTTAGATTACACTAATATTTATTTACAATAGCAATTATGTAGAAAAAAACACTGCATTAACCAATTTTTTGAAATCCTTCCTCTAGTGACATTTTTACTTCTATATATGTATGGATATACAGGGCACTGTTTTCGCTTTAAGCTGGTTAAGGAGTATACACGTTTTGACATTTTAGTGGCAAAGGATATGTTGAAAAAAAGTAAGATGAGGAGAGACATTACCTATGCAAGATACTGACGATCACAATTCTCGGTGTGAAATAAAAAAAAAAATCAAGAACATCCATAGCGCAGAAAATCAGCACCATAAAAGTGAAAGTGACGAAATTGGAGTTCTTTTATACTAACATATTATTCCCTAATTTGACTTATCTCTAAAACTATTTATCAGTGTCATGTGTATTGGCAGTAATAAAAGACTAAAAAAATCGTAAACTTTATTAAAATAATCAAAATGAAAAAAAAAATTAAATAAGAATTATTTTAAATCAATATATACTTCGATAAATTTTTGAAAGAAATATACAGTAGTATAAAGTCCCGGAACGATATATAGTTAAATGTGGCGACTTGATTACAATATTTTTCCGTTTTTGTGGCTTTTAGTTTGAGACACAAGGTCGCCTACTTTTTTTTTAATGGAACACCCAGATTGGTTTGACATTTTCTAAGGCAGAATAAAAAACTAATTTTAGAAATTATCAACATGTTTATTTCTACTTATACAAAGAAGAGAAAAAAAAGTCTGTCTGTCAAACCGAGAGCGATAAAAAAAGGAAAAATGTTGTAATCAACTCACCATGTTTAACTATATATCCAAGGCAAATTTCAGAAAAAAAAAACTTTTAAATCAGACTGTATATTTTTCTCAAACTTTCGCAGAAGATTCTTTGCATTTTAATGTGATGCCTCCTAGACATAAAACGAAAAAGGAAAAGAACAAAAATCGTAATTATAGCAAAATACAAAAGAAATCAATAATCCAACAAAATATTACGAAATAAGTAAAAACACATGATTTGCAATAATTTTTTTGTGATTATTAATGGTGACAAAACCAAATTAAGCTTCCTGTTATTTTCAAAACATTAACTGCAACGTCTACTGTCTAAAAACAACGAAATAAAGTAATAAAATTAATCTTTTTGTAATACAAAAGTAGTCTCGAAAATATCCGAATAAACATAATAAAAAAAGGTGCGTACTACATGATTGCACAATTTTTAATTTCTACGAATTTTTAAAATAGAAAACTGACGTCTTTATATCGATAAAGCGAAAAAAACGACAACATGACTCAACTTTTCAATATATACCAGATAATTTGAAAATGCGTACGTCCAAATTGTCAAAATATTCATAATTTTCCCAAAAATCAGACTTGTCAAACAATCCCTAAAAAAATTATTTCGACATTAAACATTAAGTTGTTAACATGTAGATCACAGTTTCCGCAACAAAGATGACTATCAGATATTATAATCAGATTATTTGTTCAATGCCTCCACTAAAATTCCAAAAAGTAATAAAAATATTTTTATAGTTGTAGCCGCATGTATAACGAAATAAAATTAGTTTTATTTTTATTAGATCAATTAACACCTGACTGCAGACTTACACTTTATCGATCTAATCCACAATTACAATATATTACTTTATTAGCGTTTAATATAAACTTTAGTATATAAACCACATCTTTGACTACAATGGACATTACAACTGTTGTTTGCATCTTACCCTCAAGATGAAAGCAATAGTAGTTTTTGCCATAGCGCTGGCGTTAGTACCAGGTAAGAAATCTAATTTTTAAATTATTTACAATTGTTACAAATATTATTGTTAAACAGGACTGCATTCGCGATCAGTGGTACAGCTACCAGCACCCATCGCCCCTGCAATCAAACCCCTTCCCATAATTATTCCTGAAGAAGCTCAACCCGTTCCCATCGTACCAGGGGTAAAACCCGTACCAATCCCAGAAATTGAGACCCCCGGACTTGAAGTCGATCCTGTACCGATTGTGCCAGGAGTAAAACCTGTACCAATCCCAGAAATCGAAACACCCGGACTCGAAGTCGATCCCGTCCCAATTGTACCTGGAGTGAAAGCCTGTACCAATCCCAGGAATCGAAACTCCCGGCTTGAAGTCGATCCCGTCCAATTGTACCTGGAGTGAAACCTGTACCAATCCTGGAATCGAGACCCTGGACTTGAAGTCGATCCCATCCAATTGTACCTGGAGTGAAACCTGTACCAATCCCTGGAATCGAGACCCCTGGACTGAAGTCGATCCTGTTCCAATTGTGCCAGGAGTCAAACCAGTACCACTACCAGAAATCGAAACCCCCGGACTCGAAGTTGATCCAGTACCAATTGTGCCAGGAGTAAAACCTGTACCAATCCCCGAAATCGATGTACCAATAATCGAAGTCAATCCCGTCCCAATTGTACCCGGTGTTAAACCTGTACCACTCCCTGAAATCGAAACTCCCGGACTTGAAGTCGACCCTGTACCAATCGTGCCCGGAGTAAAACCTGTACCACTACCAGAAATCGAAACACCCGGACTTGAAGTTGATCCAGTACCAATCGTGCCAGGAGTCAAACCAGTACCACTACCAGAAATCGAAACTCCCGGACTTGAAGTCGACCCTGTACCAATTGTGCCCGGAGTAAAGCCTGTACCACTACCAGAAATCGAAACACCCGAAATTGGAGTTGACCCAATCCCAATTGTCCCAGGAGTCAAACCATGGCCAGTACCAGAAATCGAAACCCCCGAAATTGGAGTTGACCCAATCCCAATTGTACCAGGAGTCAAACCATGGCCAGTACCAGAAATCGAGACCCCCGAAATTGGAGTTGATCCAATCCCAATTGTCCAGGAGTCAAACCATGGCCAGTACCAGAAATCGAAACCCCCGAAATTGGAGTTGACCCAATCCCAATTGTACCAGGAGTCAAACCATGGCCAGCACCAGAAATCGAAACACCCGAAATTGGAGTTGACCCAATCCCAATCGTCCCAGGAGTCAAACCATGGCCAGTACCAGAAATCGAAACCCCCGAAATTGGAGTTGACCCAATCCCAATTGTACCAGGAGTCAAACCATGGCCAGTACCAGAAATCGAAACCCCCGAAATTGGAGTTGACCCAATCCCAATTGTGCCAGGAGTCAAACCATGGCCAGTACCAGAAATCGAAACCCCCGAAATTGGAGTTGATCCCGTCCCAATTGTGCCAGGAGTAAAACCTGTACCACTCCCAGAAATCGAAACTCCAGAAATTGGAGTCGATCCAGTACCAATTGTGCCCGGAGTAAAACCTGTGCCACTACCAGAAATCGAAACTCCCGGACTTGAAGTTGACCCAGTACCAGTTGTACCTGGTGTTAAACCTCTGCCACTTCCAATTGAAAAACCAGAAGTACCAATCGTCCCAGGTGTCAAACCCGTACCACTCCCAGAAATTGAAAGCCCAGGACTCGAAGTTGACCCAGTACCAATCGTTCCCGGTGTAAAGCCCGTACCACTTCCAGAAATTGAAACCCCAGGACTCGAAGTTGACCCAGTTCCAATCGTTCCAGGCGTAAAACCCGTACCACTTCCAGGAATTGAAACCCCAGGACTCGAAGTTGACCCAATCCCAATTATCCCAGGTGCCAAACCTTTGCCTGAAGACATCCATGAAGTTCCAATTGTCCCCGGACTGAAACCTCTTCCAATTGAAATCATCCCTGGTGTTGAGACTCCTGAAGTCCCAATTGTCCCGGAGTTAAACCCGTACCACTTCCAGAAATCGAAAGCCCAGGACTCGAAGTTGATCCAGTACCAATCGTCCCAGGAGTGAAACCCGTACCACTTCCAGAAATCGAAACACCCGGACTTGAAGTTGATCCAGTACCAATTGTTCCAGGAGTGAAACCCGTACCACTTCCAGAAATCGAAACACCCGGACTTGAAGTTGACCCCGTTCCAATCGTCCCAGGAGTAAAACCCGTACCACTTCCAGAAATCGAAACCCCCGGACTTGAAGTTGATCCAGTACCAATTATTCCAGGAGTAAAACCTCTGCCACTTCCAGTTCCAGAACAACCTGAGGACTGCGCTTACTTGGCCGATCTGATTGGAAAACTGATCATCTTCTAAATGAAGATAGTGTTTACTTTTTTGTAACATATTGTTATTTCTGTTAGTCTTTTTTTTGTAGATGTTCATATGTAGTGGTAGAAATACATAGTTTTGCATGCCATTTGAGTCTTTTCTTGCTTTATTAAATGAAAAAAAAAAACATATATTTCAAACTAAATACGACTTCCCATAAAAGTTCCTTTGGAATTCATATGGTAACATGTAAAAAAAATACATAAAAATATGCCAATTATTACTAAAAAATGTCACTTTAGTTGTTTTGTTTTTCAGATAATTTCAGAATTATATAATTTCTGTGAAAAATAAAATTTCTAAATCATTTAAAGCTTTGAATTTTCTTTTATAGAAATTAAGAAAATTAAGAAAATAGAACACATTTCCCTATTTCCAAAATAATTAATACTTGTAACGCACACTTTCGAACCTCTGCTATAACTTAATTTTTAACAACGTTAACCGAGACACAAAAATGGCTCTTATAAACATCGAGAGCAACTAAGTCAAAATAAAATACAGGAATATTTGTTTTTGATTCAAAAATGCAAAAAATGTGTACAATTATTTAAAGTTTAACACATAATCGAAACAACAAATAACAAATTTGCACAATTGTTGTTGATTTTTTTTTTTAATTATTTGTTATTTTTAGTACAACTGTGTGAACCAAGTATTTATTTCTTTATATGCCAACAAAAATTTGATAAAACGCCAAAAGTTGGCATTTGCGACTACAGTAGAGAAAAACAGAATTGTAGAAAAAATGTTGCAATTAATACTTGAATCAAGTTTTGCACAAAAAAAATAAATACAGAAATCTATAAGGACGAGGTACTTTCAGTTATTACACACTTTTACATATTGCACGTTTTATTCCCATTCCTTTTACTTACAAACATAACGAAAAAACAAAGTTTGCAAAAAACGCTGTTAAGTAACAAAAGCCAAATACACTCTTTTGTGGTATTTTTTTATACAGTATGTCTCCCAATTGAGTGTAGAAGAGAAAAAAATGGTTGTGATTTAATATCGTTTAACTAAAACAACAAAAATCCTCTTTATACTCCAACCGAGAACACGCTGTATATTCCTTTCAAACAAAATTACTCGTAAAACACTACTTTAGTGAGTGCGTGGAGCATACATATTATTACGATGTAGGGTGATTAAAATTGGCGTGAGTAAAACTCAAATTTACACAACTAATTATTTGCAGCATTACGAACAAAATAACTTTGCAACTTAAATTCATTTGCTCACTGACTTCTTGACTGAATAATCATTCCCGAAGAGTGACTTCTATTTAAATCCTTCTATTTCGGCGATCGAGCTCTTTCTCGAATTGGGTATTCGCGACTTCCGCTTCCAGGCTTTTCGAGCGCCGCTTCGAGACTTTTTCTGGGCCCGTCGCGACATCGCTTGCATCCGTATTTCGTAACAATCTTTTACAGCGGGAAAATCGATGATTGAATCAAACTTTAAATATCACTTATCAATAAATTGTGTAAAAGAAGTCAACCACCTAAATCGGCACACCAGAAGCACAAATAAAAATACGTTGTCGGTATTTCACTATTGAACGCATTATAAAACAATTTTAAAGCAATACAAAAATTATTTTATGTTTATTAGATCTCTTATTTACTCGTGCCTCCAGACATACCCCTTATCACTCTAATCTATAATTAAAATACGACTTTATTAGCGTTTAATATAAATTTTCGTATATATAATATTTTTACACAAACGCTGCATCAGTGCTTGCAACAACTTCTCATCGAAATGAAAGCAATAGTAGTTTTAACATTGCGCTGGCGCTAGTTCCAGGTAAGAAAAATTCGCAATTTCTATTGTATTGGGCCGCTTTGGGTTCTACATCAAAAGAATCACACAATTTATAATACATATCTCTCTAGGACTACATTCGTGGTCAGTGGCGCGCCTGTGGACTTTTCCAGTTGCACCAGATCTAGAAGACATTGAACCCGTTCCAGTTCTACCAGGGATAAAACCAATACCACTGCCAGAGATCGAAACTCCAGAAGTAGAAGTTGGTCCTGTACCAATCGTACCTGGAGTGAAACCCGTACCAATCCCAGGAATCGAAACACCTGGGCTTGAAGTTGACCCCGTCCCAATTGTGCCCGGTGTTAAACCTGTACCACTGCCAGAAATCGAAACTCCCGGACTTGAAGTCGATCCTGTTCCAATTGTGCCCGGTGTTAAACCCGTACCACTACCAGAAATCGAAACTCCCGGACTGGAAGTTGATCCTGTGCCAATTGTACCAGGAGTAAAGCCTGTGCCACTACCAGAAATCGAAACACCCGGACTTGAAGTCGATCCCGTACCAATTGTGCCCGGTGTTAAACCTGTACCACTACCAGAAATCGAAACACCCGGTCTTGAGGTCGATCCCGTCCCAATTGTGCCCGGTGTTAAACCCGTACCACTACCAGAAATCGAAACACCCGGATTGGAAGTTGATCCTGTGCCAATTGTACCAGGAGTAAAGCCTGTACCACTACCAGAAATCGAAACACCCGGTCTTGAAGTCGACCCCGTCCCAATTGTACCCGGTATTAAACCTGTACCACTACCAGAAATCGAAACACCCGGTCTTGAAGTCGATCCTGTCCCAATTGTACCTGGTGTCAAACCCCTCCCACTACCAATCGAAAAACCAGAACTCGAAGTCGACCCAGTGCCGATTATCCCAGGTGTTAAACCCATTCCACTTCCAGAAATCGAAACACCTTCCTTGGAAGTAGATCCCATTCCTATTATTCCAGGTGCCAAACCCTTGCCGGAAGAAATCGAAGAAGTTCCTATTGTTCCCGGAGTGAAACCTCTCCCCATTGAAGTAGTTCCAGGTGTACCCGAAGAAGAACCCGTACCTATCATCCCCGGAATTAAACCAATACCACTTCCCGAAATCTCAACCCCAGAACTTGAAGTCGACCCTGTACCAATTGAACCAGGAGTGAAGCCCGTACCAATCCCCGGAATAGAAACACCAGAGCTTGAAATTGATCCGGTCCCAATCATCCCAGGTGTGAAACCCCTTCCTCTACCTATCGAAACACCAGAATTTGAAGTAGACCCCGTACCAATTGAACCAGGAGTAAAACCCGTACCAATCCCCGGAATAGAAACCCCAGAGCTTGAAGTTGATCCCGTTCCAATCATCCCAGGTGTGAAACCCCTTCCTCTACCTATCGAAACACCAGAATTTGAAGTCGATCCTGTACCAATTGAACCAGGAGTGAAACCCGTACCAATTCCCGGAATAGAAACACCAGAGCTTGAAGTTGACCCCGTTCCAATCATCCCAGGTGTGAAACCCCTTCCTCTCCCTATCGAAACACCAGAATTTGAAGTTGACCCCGTACCAATTGAACCAGGAGTGAAGCCCGTACCAATACCCGGAATAGAAACACCAGAGCTTGAAATTGATCCCGTTCCAATCATTCCAGGGCTCAAACCATGGCCAAAACCAGAAGTAGAAACTCCAGAACTTGAAGTAGATCCTGTACCAATTGTTCCAGGAGTGAAACCATGGCCAAAACCAGAAATAGAAACCCCAGAACTTGAAGTAGACCCTGTACCAATTGTTCCAGGAGTGAAACCAGTACCAACTCCAGAAGAATGTAGTTATTTGGCTGATCTGGTTGCAAAACTTATTATCCGATAAAATTTACAGTGTGATTATGTTGTAGTTTTCATCGATTAGCATATAAATAAAAACTTTGCATTCCAAATATTTCTTCCTTTTCCTATACATTTTTGGTGAAAAAGAAACGAAGCTTGAACACAGAACTAATAAAATAAAACCCAAAACACATTCGAGTTCACTTTAATTATTGAACTTAGCTGATAAAGGTGCAATTTTTGTATACATTTCTCTGATATTTTCTTTTTTGCGACTTAAGAGAAAAATGTCGGTTGGAAAAATGTAAAATAAAATAATTTTTTTATACTCTCTCAACATATAATCTGAGAGAGTAATCAGTTCGCCAGTTATGCAGTGCTGCATCATCTTGTTGGAAATACATCATTTGCCCTATACTCAGTGACATAAAAACTGATCTTACAAATTAACCCCCGATTAAAAATTGAAGTAAATAAATTTAAAATCATGAAATTTTGGTGCTTTCGAAATTCGTTGAATCTAAGATTTGGATAGTTTCCGTATATCATTTTTGTATTAAAAATAATAAAATTTCACTTAAACTTAATTTGCTGTTACAATTTTTTTACTTCCTGAACGTAAGCTAAGGAAGTATTGTAATCGAGTCCATTGGACGACTGACGACTCTATGTTGTCTTGACGTTTCATAACCCCACATGTACGAAAAAATAGGTCCCCGTTTCCGTCTGTCTGTCTGTCGTATGTCTGAATTTTTATTAGATAGATAATCTTCAAAACTACCTAATCAATTGTTGTCAAGTTTTATATATTATTTGTAGATGGTAAAACGCTATCCAACATTTGGCTGCTCATTCCACAAACAACGGAATGACGTCATCTCAAAATTTAAAAAATGACGTACTCTTCCATTAGTGGTTTATTTACCTTAAGTATCGAGATCTTTAGAAAAAAAATCAAAATCGTAGATTCCTGAAATTTTTAGAATTTTTGATTTTCGGCTTTTAGTTTTCTTGATTTTTCAACTTTTGATGTCTCAATTTTTGTACATTTCAATTTTGGGATATTCCGGTGTTTTTATTCTTCAATTGTTCGATTTTTCAATTTCAAAAATTGCTAAATTGAAAAATTCCAAAACTAAAATAATGAAAAATTGGCAAATCGAAAGGCCGAAAAGTTGAAAAAGCTAAACTGTGAAAAATTTGAAAACTGAGAAGTCGAAAAATTGAGAATTCGAAAACTTGAAAAAAACGGGAAATTAAAAAATCGGAAAGTTGAGAAATTTTAAAAATCGAAAACCAAAATGTCGAAAAATTGAAAAACCGATAAATTTAAGATTTAAAAAAATGAAAAATTGAAGAACCCACAAAATCAAAAATTATGAAATTCAAAAAATTGAAAATTGGAAACATCAAAGAATTAAAAATTTGGAAAATTGAAAAATCGAAAAATCGGGATATCGAAAATCTTGCATTTAAAAAAATTAAAATTGAAAATTTTCGAAAAATTGAAAACTCGAGAAGACGGAACATCAAACAATCGAAAAATAGAAAAATTAAAAAATCTGAAATTTAACAACCGAAAAATTTAGAAATCGAAAAGCCGAAAAGTAAAAAAATAAAAAACCAGAAATCGAAAAAAATTCAATATTTAAAAAATCGAAAAATTGAAAATGAAATTGAAATCAAAAACTATAAAATTATGAAAAATTCGCAAATCAAAAGATGAAAAATCGGTACTTCGAAAATTGGAAAACAGAAAAATCGAAAATCCAAAAAGTCGAAAAAACTAGACATTGAAAAATTTCAAAACTGAAACGAACCATCAAAAGATCGAGAAATTGTAATTCGAGAAGTCGAGAAGTCCAAAATTTGAGAAAACGAGAAAACTAAAAATCGGAAAGTCGAAAAATTTTTAAAATCGAAAAACGAAAATGTGGAAAAAATTGAAAAATCGATAAATGTAAAATTTAAAAATTTAAAAATTGAAGAATTCACAAACTGAACAATAAAAAACTAAAAATTCGAAAACTTGGAAAATAGAAACATCAAAGAACTGAAAATTTGAAAAACTGAAAAATCGAGAAATCAGGAAATCAAAAAATCGTAGACTTAAAAAAATTAAAATTTAAAATTTTCGAAAAATTAATGAATCGAAAAATTGAAAAATCGAGACGACGGGACATCAAGGAATCGAAAAATAGAAAATTAAAAAAATAAAAAAACGAGAAATCGAACAAATTCAATATTTAAAAAATCGAAAAATTTAAAAAGTGAAAAACTGAAGAATCGAAAAACTATAAAATTAAGAAAATTGAAAAAATGACGAAAAATTGAAAAATCGGTATCTACTTCGAAAAATTGGAAAACTGAAAAATCGAAAAAGTTGAAAAACTAAACACTGAAAAATTTCAATACTGACACATCGAGAAACGAACCATCAAAAGATCGAGAAATTGTAATTCGAAAAGTCGAGAAGTCCAAAATTTGAGAAAACGAGAAAACTAAAAATCGGAAAGTCGAAAAATTTTTTAAATCGAAAAACGAAAATGTGGAAAAAATTGAAAAATCGAAAAATATAAAATTTAAAAAATTGAAAATTCACAAATTGAATAATGAAAAACTAAAAAATTCGAAAAATTGGAAAATAAAAACATCAAAGAACTAAAAATTTGAAAAACTGAAAAATCGAGAAATCGGGATATCAAAAAATCGTAGATTTAACAAAAATTGATTTTTAAAATTTTCGAAAAATTAATAAATTAAAAAATCGAGAAGACGGAACATCAAAGAATCGAAAAATCTAAAATTTAAAAATCAAAAAGCCGAAAGTAAAAAAAGTAAAAAAATACCGAGAAATCGAACAAATTCAATATTTAAAAAACGAAAATTAAAAAAAACGAAAAATTGAAGAATCGAAAAACTATAAAATTTTTAAATCGAAATGCCGAAAAGTAAAAAAATAAGAGAAATCGAACAAATTCAACATTCAAAAAATCGAAAATTTGAAAAAGCGGAAAATTGAAGAATCGAACAACTATAAAATTCAGAATTTGAAACATTCCAAAACTAAAATAATGAGAAATTCGCAAATCGAAAAACTGAAAAGTCGGAACATCGAAAGATTGGAAAACCGAAAAGTCGAAAAAACCAAACATTAAAAAATTTAAAAACTGAAATATAAACATCGGAAAGTTGAAAAATTTTAAAAAGACCAAAATATCGAAAAAATTGAAAAATCGATAAATGTAAAATTTTAAAATTGAATAATCCATAAACTGAAATATCTAAAAAAAAATTCACAAAACTGAAAAATCTTAAATTAAAAAAAAAATAAAATTTTAAATTTTCGATAAATTAATGAATTGAAAAATCGAGAAGACGGAACATCAAAGAATCAAAAATAGAAAAATTTAAAAATCTAAAATTTAAAAACCGAAAAATTTTTTAATCGAAATGCCGAAAAGTAAAAAAATAATAGAAACCGAACAAATTCAATAATTAAAAAATCGAAACATTGAGAAAGCGGAAAATTGAAGAATCGAACAACCATCACACTGAAATTTTGAAAAATTCCAAAACTAAAATAATAAAAAATTCGCAAATCGAAAAATTGAAAAATCGGAACTTCAAAAAACTGGAAAACCGAAAAGTCGAAAAAACTAAACATTAAAAAATTTTAAAACTGAAATATAAACATCGGAAAAGTTGAAACATGTTTAAAAAACCAAAATACCGAAAAAATTGAAAAACTGATAAATGTAAAATTTAAAAATTGAATAATCTATAAATTGAAAAATCTAAAAATAAAAAATTTGCAAAAACTGAAAAATCTTAAACTTAAAAAAATTAAATTTAAAATCTTTGAAAAATTAATGAATTGAAAAATCGAGAAGACGGAACATCTGAGAATCAAAAATAGAAAAATTTAAAAATCTAAAATTTAAAAAAAGAAAAATTTTTAAATCGAAATGCCGAAAAGTAAAAAAAATAAGAGAAATCGAACAAATTCAACATTTAAAAACCGAAAATTCCAAAACTAAAATAATGAAAAATTCGTAAATCGAAAAACTGAAAAATCGGAACTTCGAAAAATGGGAAAATCGAGAAGTCGAAAAAACCAAACATTAAAAAATTTAAAAACTGAAATATAAACGTGCGGAAAGTTGAAAAATTTGAAAAAACCAAAATACGGAAAAAATTTAAAAATGAATAAATGTAAAATTTAAAACTTGAATAATCCATAAACCCGAAAAGTAAAAAAAAATAAAGAAATGAGAAATCGAACAAATTCAATATTTAAAAAATCGAAAAATTGAAAAAGCGGAAAATTGAAGTATCGAAAAAGGAACTTGGAAGAATTGGAAAATCGAAAAATCGAAAAGCCGAAAAATCTAAATATTGAAAAATTTAAAAACTGAACCATCAAGAAACGAACTATCAAAAGATGGAGAAATCGAAATATTGAAAAATCCAGAAACTAAAATTCGCAAAATCGAATTAGAGAATCAAAAAATTGAAACATGAAAAACCTGAAAAATTGAAGAATTGAAAAACTGAAAAGTCGAAATTTTGAGAAATCGTCAAAATTTGAAAAATTGGAGTATCGAAACATTGAAGAATCGAAAAATTGAAAAATCGTAAAAGTATCGGACAATTGAGAAATAGAAAATTTTGAAGAATCAACAAATTGAAGAATTGAAAAACTGAGACTTCTGCTCCAAGTATGCTCGTTGTGCTTAAATTGAAGAAATTCGTAGCAACATTTTGTATTAAATATCTTTATGAAATACATGTTTATGTAAATAGTCTTTATTATTTTTGTAAAAACCACTGTGTTTGTCTCTTAAAGTTAAGCCTAGAAATTGTAGATGTTTTGCGACTAATAGCTGCGAATCGTTGGCTATCAATATTCGATCACTGACAACAATACACCATTTTCTAATTTTCAAAAACTTGATAAACTTCTCAATTTTTCGCAACATTGCACAACAGATTCCGAAAACCGAACTAGCGCGTAATTCCCCATTGCGACACCAGTGCCAAAAGCCCAATCACCATAAACACATAATCATAAACGTTATCGATCAACAAAAAACCTGATCGTTATCGGCGCTAATCCCTCGGAAGCCGCGGTTTAATTACTCCATTACTCCCGCATTATCGCCGCTTCGTCCCTCCCATTTCGGAGAACTCTCCCGTTTTCGATTTTCCGGCGTCCGCCGCCCCAGATTTATATTCGTTTACATTGTGGAAAAGTGTCAAAACGCGTTTAGACGTCGTCCCGTCCCGTTTTATGCGGCGAATAAAATTCAAATCGCGTCACGCGACATTCGTCCGTACGGCGGGCGGCGTAGCGCGCCGCCCCCGCCCCCCCACAGTCGGCGACCTCTATCGCCGTCCGTATTAGTTAAATGGGGTGGTAACTGCCGTGATCTTTCGTATCGTAAAATACTGCCGTTTTTGGACATCCGGCAGGATTATTTTATACACTGGAACAATTTAAAACACTTCTGGCAGTCTTAAAGGCCGCATTTACGCCCCGGAGTACGGAAAATTGCCGCGTACGTATGGGGAAGTGGAAGACAGGAAGACGTATCGAGTTTTATTCGATAGGGGATTTCGAGATCTGGTAATAAATGTTTTTGTTATGGTGATCGGAACGTTTCGGGTTTATGGAGGAATAAAATTTTTATGCCGGCTGTTTGGATGATGGGATTAGCGGGGAATTTCGTGACGGTGTTTGATGATAATGAGGATTTTGCGAGGTTCGAATGTGGGTTTAATTGGAATCGGAGTGTCACGATTCGCATTTATGTACAGATGGTGGATTTATTTTTACTTTTTAGAGCCTTCAGAGCAAGATTTTTGTGGTAGCGCCTAGAATATCGAAAAGTAGGTCCTCCATTTTCGCCTGTCTGTCGTTTGTCCTCTTAACAGTCGAATTAATTAATTTACCTGTGATTTTCAACTTTATGGGTGTAGATTTTTAGAAAAAAATTAAAATTATTCAAACATTCGTCCCTACCAACATTTATGAATTATATTTTTAATAAATGGTCGAAAGTTAGTTCGACAGAACTTCCCTCGTCCTCGAAATATTAAAATAAATATTATGAGTATAATTGATTTTGCGAAAATTTAGTCGAATAATCGAAAAATTGGAAAATTGACAAATTCAGAAAACAAAAAATTTTAAAAATGGAGAAATTGTTGTTCCCGAAATTTAAATGGTGAAAAATTGAAAAATAGAAACTTGAAAAATGGAGAAACTTAAAAAAATTTAAAGATTAAGATATCAAAAAATTGAAAATAGAGAAATCGAGCATCAAAAAAATCGAACAATTGACAAATTGAAAAATTGAAAAGTCGGAAAGTCGGGAAATCTAAAAACCGAGAAATCAAAAATCAAAATCTGACAAAAAGAAAAATTGGAAAATCGTCAAATTCAGAAAACAAAAATTTTAAAATCGGAAAATCAATCAATTTGGAAATCAAAAAACCGAAAAATCGAAATCCGAAGTGTTGAAAAACAAACGATTGAGCAATCGAAACATCAAAAAATCGAAAAAGAAAATGTCGGAAAATCAAAAAATCCGGAAACTCAAAATTGACATGTCGAAATATTGAGAAATTGAAACTTGAAAAATCGAGAAATCTAAAAATCGAAAAGTGAAAAAATTTTTTAAATCGAAAATCTGAGAGGTGAAGAAATCGAAACAGTAAAAATTCGTAAAATCGTACATTGGAAAATCAAAAAACTGAAAAATTCAAATTTAAAATTTCGAAAATTTGAAATATCCATGAACTAAAAATGTAAAAATCGAGAAATCGAGAAATCTAAAAACTAAAATTTAAAAATTTGAAGGTTAGGATATCAAAAAATTGAAAATAGAGAAAATAGCATCAAAAAAATCGAAAAATTGAAAAATTGAATAATCGGAAAGTCGTGAAATCTAAAAACCGAGAAATCAAAAATCAAAATCTGACAAAAAGCAAAATTGAAAAATGACAAATTCAGAAAACACAAAATTTAAAAAATCGCAAAATCAAACAATTTAAAATCGAAAAACGAAAAATCGAAAGATCGAGCAATCGAAACATCAAAAAATCGAAAAAGAAAATGTCGGAAAATCAAAAAATCCGGAAACTCAAAATTGACATGTCGAAATATTGAGAAATTGAAACTTGAAAAATCGAGAAATCTAAAAATCGAAAAGTGAAAAAATTTTTTAAATCGAAAATCTGAGAGGTGAAGAAATCGAAACAGTAAAAATTCGTAAAATCGTACATTGAAAAATGAAAAAACTGAAAAATTCAAATTTAAAATTTCGAAAATTTGAAATATCCATGAACTAAAAATGTAAAAATCGAGAAATCGAGAAATCTAAAAACCTAAAATTTAAAAAATTTGAAGATTAGGATATCAAAAAATTGAAAATAGAGAAAATAAGCATCAAAAAAATCGAAAAATTGAAAAATTGAATAATCGGAAAGTCGTGAAATCTAAAAACCGAGAAATCAAAAATCAAAATCTGACAAAAAGAAAAATTGAAAAATTGACAAATTCAGAAAACACAAAATTTAAAAATCGCAAAATCAAACCACTTAAAAATCGAAAAACCGAAAAATCGAAAGATCGAGCAATCGAAACATCAAAAAATCGAAAAAGAAAATGTCGGAAAATCAAACAATCCAGAAACTCAAAGTTCACATGTTGAAAAATTGAGAAATTGAAAGTTGAAAAATCGAGGAATCTAAAAATGGAAAAGAGAACAAATTTTTTAAATCGAAAATCTGAGAGGTGAAGAAATCGAAACATTAAAAATTCGTAAAATCATTAATTGAAAAATCAAAAAACTGAAAAATCCAAATTTAAAATTTCGACAATTTGGAATATCGATGAACTAAACATGGAAAAATCGAAAAATCGAGAAATCTAGAAACCTAAAATTTAAAAAATTTGAAAATTAGGAATCAAAAACTTGAAAATAGAGAAATCGAGCTTCAAAAAATCGAAAAATTGAAAAATTTAAAAATCGGAAAGTCGTGAAATCTAAAAACCGAGAAATCGAAAATCAAAATCTGATTATTGAAAAATTGGAAAAATCGACAAATTCAGAAAATAAAAAATTTTAAAAATCGAAAAATCAAACAATTTAAAAATCGAAAAAGAAGATGTCGGAAAATCAAAAAATCCAGAAACTCAAATCGTAAATTGAAAAATCAAAAAATTGAAAAATCCAAATTTAAACTTACGAAAATTTTGAATATCGAAGAACTAAAAATAGAGAAATCGAGAAATTAAAAATCCAAAATCTAAAAAATTTAAAGACTAACATATCAACAAATCGAAAAATTGAAGAATCGAAAAATCGGAAAAAATCTAAAAACCCTGAAATCGAAAATCCAAAATCTGAAAATTTGGAAAATCGACAAATTTAGAAAACAAAAATTTGTTTAAATGGAAAAATCAATCACTTTAAAATCGAAAAATTGAAAAACCAAAAAATCGAAATCCGAAGAGTTGAAAATCGAAACATCAAAAAATCGAAAAAAAACGTGGCAATATCAAAAAATCCAGAAATCCAAAATTGACATGTTGAAAAATTTAGAAACTGAAACTTGAAAAATCGAGAAATTTAAAAATCGAAAAGTGGAAAAATTTTAAAAAGCGAAAAACTGAGATGTGAAAAAATCGAAATATTAAAAATTCGTAAAATTGTAAATTGAAAAATCAAAAAACTGAAATGACGAAACATTGAGAAATCGGGAAATTGAAAAATCGAAACCTCGAAAAGTTGGAAAATGGAAAAGCTGAAAACTCGAAAGATTAAAAAATTGAGAAATCGAAATAGAAATTCGGAAACACAGCACAGAAAAATCAAAAAGTTAAAAATTGACAAATTTTAAATTAAAAAAAAAGACAAATCGAACAATTGAAACATTGAAAAATCGAAAAATCGACAAAATTGAACAATCAAAAAATCGAAACATCGAATTTCGATAAATCGAAAAATCGAGAGTTTTAAAAATCTAAAACTAAGAAGGCGAAACACCGAAAATTCGGGAAATACAAACATCAAAACACTGAAAATTCGAAAATTTAAAAACTCGGAAAATGACAAATAGAAATATATAGAATAACTGAAAAATCGAAAAATCAGGAAATGAGAAATCGAAAAATGTAAACTTTTAAAAACGGAAAAATTAAAATAACGGAAAATTAAAATAGAGAATCGGATTATCCAAAAAATCAAAAAATTAGAGAATCTAAATATTAAATAAATAGAAGAATTGAAAAATTGATAAATACCGGAACTAAAACATCGAAAAATTAAAAAATCGAAACATGGAAAAGTTGAGAAATCGAGAAATGGGAAAATAAAAAAAAATCGGTTTATCGAGAAATTGTGAAATCAAAAAATTTTAAATTTTGGGGGTCAAAAATTGAAAAATTGAAAAATCAAAAACATGAAAAATCGAAAAATGGAAGAATTCAAAAAGTGGAAAATACATATAAACATCGAAAAATCGAGAAATCGACAAATGGGAAAATCAAAAAATTGATTAATCGAGAAATTGAGACACCGAAAAATCGATAATTTAGCAACGTCAAAATTGAGAAATCGAAAAACAAAAAAATTGAAAAATGTTTTAATCCGATCTAAATTATAGCATCTCATTTACAATGTTAAAGGAATCCTCAGTAAATAAAGATTATTATTATTATACATAAATTGTTGTTCAGGAGCGTAGACAGTTTAATAAATTGGGATTGCGATGTGTTTTTAAAATTTGTCCGAATAAAGTGCAGACGGCGTTGCCTAAGAAAATCCTTAATAATAATACAAGTTTGTCAAGGTCATAGGGCGTGTCCACTAGAAGGCGCAACCTGTATTGGAGGGGGAATTGTGTGCGCCAATCAAATATAGAAGTTCTCTACCTCATTTACTGTTACAAAAAAGTAAATAATTTAGTGAAGAAAGTAAACATTCAAAATGTACAAATGACTAATAAATAAAATTTCGTCGCGACGTGTGAATTTTTGCCAGTTTCAAAACAAACACCATTCAGCATCGCTCGTCTTATTTGTTTAAAATTTCCCTGTGTGAACTAGCCATGTATCAAGCGCTAAACTGGCAAGAAAATTCTCAAAGGGCGTTTCCTCCAGGACGTATATATTCCGGATTAAGTACATCCGAAGTCGAGTCGACGGTGATTTATTTCCCGATTGTAAATAACGTTAAACAATATAGGGATTTAGGGGTGCTCCCATTAAGGATTGCGGTCGAGGCAGCGCAGAGAGATCTCGAATGAAAAGGAGATAGCTAGACGACTGTATCAACTATCTGTTTAACGACCTAAATAAAAGAGTTTCGGACGGCTAAATGGAATCTGCCGCTTATCCTGGCGCACACACGCCGCTCCTCCTGCTCCATTACGGCTCGACTTCCGTTTCTCTAACATCTTTAGGATGTTCTTAGCTTTGTTCCGAGCTTATTGTCGACGGCGGCGGCTATTTCCACTACAGCTACTTAATTGCGTGTTTGTTCTAAAATGGACACTTGGAAGGAAGAGGAGCGGAATGAGTTCTGAAATGACGAGGAACGTAATATGACGAGGGCGGAAACTGTATGCTGATTAAATGGTTATTAAGTTACTAGTATACGCGTTTAATTTGGAATTCGTACCAATATGAAAATTGAAAAATTTGAAAAATTATAAACTTTTGTAAAAAATATTAACATAGTAATCTAAGTTTGACGACCATCAGCTTTTAAATGACGTTAACCATCAGAGACCAAATGTATTGGAATGATGCAAAAACTGATGTGATCCTAATTTATGGCGAATCTAGAAAACGCTTCCTTTACCGCTCGGCTTTATGCAGAAAGTTCTCCAGTTAGAACGTCATAAGCGGATACGATTTTCAAGACTTTAAATTATCGCCATTTTTATGAATTGTTTCCTTTTCGAATGAATCAAGATATTCAAATAATGGTGGCGTTTACAAGCATAACTGTGACAAAAAAACGAGAAACAAGAGCCAAGAAAAAATGTTATTATAAAAAACGACAAAAAATGTGAAAAAAGAAACGACGAGAAGAGGAGAAAAGAAAAATACGACAAAAAAAAGCTGTAAAAATTACAAAAATTGACAAACAGACAAAAGCAACAGAAAGGGCAAAAGAAAGGGACAAACAAAAGAGCGACAAAAAAAAGAGTCAAAAAATAAAAAGCGACAAAAAAGGCGAAAAGTATTAAAAAACCCAAAAACAACAGATCTATTAACATATTAAAAAACAAACTCTAAACTTGCCTTATTATGAATTGTTTTTATAGTTTCATTTAATAGTTTTATTGGTTTAATTTACTGTATTTGACTTGTGTAAAACTGTATTTGTAAGTTTTTAACCCCAATAAAGTACTAATTGGTTGATTGATTGAAAACATATTTGGTTTGTAATGCGAGATCAAAGAAACAGTGGGAACAAAAAGAGAAAACAATTCATTTTCGGAAAAAGTGAGGACAATAGCAAACAATAAAAAGACAATAAAAACGAACGACGAAAAATGGAGATACAAAAATGCGACTAAAAAGGTTACAAAAAAAAAACAAAAATGTCAAAAAAGCAGCAGAAGGGGAGTCAAAAAAGCCTACAAAAAGCATTAAAAAAATATAAAAAGCGCCAACAATGGCAAAAAATATTAAAAAATCCCAAAGCAACAGATGGAAGCAAAAAGTGGGAAAAAACAAAGAAAAAAGAGGCCACATTCGAGAAAAAAGGCCACATTCCGAAAAAAGTGGGGAAAAGGGGAGAAAAAATAGAAGAGAAAGAAAGCAATAACAAAGATGATAAAAAAACAATGAAAAAAGGAGTCAAAAAAAAAAGATAAAAGAAAAGACGACTATTATTGAATATGAAAATTATTGAAAATATGTTTTCTAGCAATATAAAAATAAAAAGCTAATAACAAAAAAGCAACAAAACAATCGATTAAAAAATGTGACAAAAAAGTTCATATAAAATACGGGAAGACAACAAAAAAAGCGCTAAATATAAGAGAAAAAAGACACCAAAAAAGCGACAAAAAAACAGACAAGCATACGAAAAAAGTGAAAACAACAAAAACAATAAAAAATGTGGCTAACATAAAGGGAAAACCAGTGACAAAAACAAGCAGAAAAAAAGCGATAAAAAGGGTACCAAAAAATAATAAAAAACGGGAAAAAAGATTACAAAGAAAAGGAGAAAAAAGCGCAACAAAATTTTTTTAGCTAATATTTCACTAACCTTAGTCCGGAACCATACAAACGCTATATTTTTCGAATCAGTTCGCCCAGATCCATTCCCCAGAATTTTTATGGATTTTTAGACAACTTTTACAAAGGCTCAATAGTTCAATTTCCCCATATGAAACTTTTGACCCCTTTTTGATAGACTTCGAAAATTCCCCGAAGGGTTTTTTATAGATTTTCATTTTCAAAAGTTATTTTCGGCTTCATTTCGTCGAAAAATACTACCATATTTTTAGAAATATGGTGGTAATTCGACAACAAGAAATTTCACAATTTTTAGAACTTAAAAAAAATATTAATTTTCCTGGTGGAAATTTCGTAAATCTTGGTCCAGAACGATATACATACTATATTTTTCGAATCAGTTCGTCGAGATCTGTACTCCAGAATTTTCATGGATTTTTAAGCAACTTTTCAATCCCCGTATGAAATTTTTGGCCTTTTTTTTAGAACCTTCTAAAATTACACAAAGAGTTTTTTTTTTTAAGATTGTCATGTCCAAACTTATTTTCGGTGTCATTTCGTCGAAAATTGCCACCATTTTTCCAAATCGATCACATGAAATTTCGCAATTTTTATAATTTTCGGAATTTGGATTTTTATAACGATTTTTCCCAAATCTTGGCCCGGGACCACATTTTCGAAACAGATCATTATAGATTTCGATTTTCAAAAGTTATTTTCGGCTTTATTTCGTCGAAAATTGCCACCATTTTACCAAATTGATAACATGAAATTTCGCAATTTTTAGATTGTAAAAAAAATTACATTTTCATAGCAAATATTGCGTAAATCTTGGTCAAGGACCATACAAATTCTGTATTATGTGAATCAGTACGTCGAGATGTATACCCGGGAATTTTTTTGAATTTTGAGGCAACGTTTCCAAAAGCTTAATTTTTCAGTATCCTTCCGTTTGAAAATTTTAACTTTTTCTCCAAAACCTTCGAAAATTATCCAAAGAATTTTTATTTACAGATTTAGATTTTCAGATGTTATTTTCAGCTTAATTTCTTCGATTTTCCAAATCTATAACACGAAATTTCCCAATTTTTAGAATGAAAAAAACGTGAATATTCATAGTGAATATTTCGCAAATCTTGGTCCAAAACCAAATAAACGCTATATTTTTCGAATCAGTTCGTCGAATTTTTATGGATTTTTAAGCAACTTTTCTAAAAGCTTAATTTTTCAGTACTCCCCCGTATTAATTTTTTGCCCCTTTTTTAAGCACCTTCGAAAATTACCCAAGGAGTTCTTTTTAATAGATTTCCATTTCCAAAGTTATTTTCGACTTCATTTCGTCGAAAATTGGCACCATTTTTCCGAATCTACAACATTAAATTTCAAAATTTTTAGGATTTTAAAAAAATTGCATTTTCACAGCAAATATTTCGTAAATCTTGATCCAGAACACACTGTTTTTCAGATAAGTTCGTCGAAATCTACATATGTATATGCCAGAATTTTTTTTTTATTTTCACCCAACTTTTGCAAAAGCAAAAAAAAAGACAACATGAAAAAAACAAAACAATAGAAAAACTGCTACAACCAAAAAAGGCAACAAAAAGAGCGCAAAAGAGACAACAAAAAAGCGACAAAAAAAGTGAAGAAGTGTAAAAAATTAAAAAAAAAATCCAGGAAAAAAAGGGATAAAAAACTATTAACAAAGTAGAAAGGTGATATAAATTAGGTGAAAAAAGGGACAAAATATGCAACTATCAAAAAACAACAACTAAGAAAGCGACAAAAAAAGGCAACAGAAACACGATGAAAAAAGACAACAACAAAAACAACAAAGCAAACGATTAAAATAGTTCACAAAAAATATGAAAAGCAAAACGAAAAAGCGCTAAAAATAAGCGAAACAAAAAGTAACAAAAAAAGGGAGCGAAAAAGGAGCCAAAACGGGACAAAAAAGAACCAAAATGGATAAAAAAATTACGTAAATATGGACAAAAAAGGCGACAAAACAAGGTGGAAAAAAACAAAAAATCAAAAAACCTTAAAACAAAGTGCCTAAATATGGATTTAAAAAAAGAGAAAAACAGAATGAAAAACCGGATCACAAAAAGGTGGAAAAAAGATTGTGGAAAAAGCGACTAAAAAATGAAGAAAAAACTAAAAAATGTGAGTATCAAAAAGGAGTAAAAAACCGATAAAAAGACGACAAAGAAAGGGACAAAAGAGAGCACCAGAAAAAGACTACAAAACAGTAATTGATAGAAAAGGATGACAAAAAAGTTCACAAAAAATACGAGAAAATAACAAAAAAAAACGCTAAAACCTAAAAAAGACGAAAAAAAAGAGGGGAAAGAACATAAAAAAGCGACAAAGAAAGGTGAAAGAGTGTAAAAAATAAAAAAATGGAAAAAATCCAGGAAAAAAAGGTGAACAAACTATTAACAAAGTAGAAAGGTGAAAAAAATTAAATAAAAAAAGAGACAAAATATGCAACTATCCAACAACGGCAGTCGAAAAAACGACAAGGACTAAGAAAACCACAAAAAGAACGATGAAAAAGAAGACAACAAAATAACAACAAAGCAAAGATCTGAAGTAAAAAACTTAGCACAAAGTGCCTAAATATGAATTTAAAAAAATTGAAACAGTGTAAAAAATAAAAAAAAATTGAAAAAATCCAAGAAAAAGAGAGAAAAAACTATTAACAAAGTAGAAAGGTAATAAAAAATTAGGTAAAAAAATGAGACAAAATATGCAACTATCATCAAGGACTAAGAAATCGACAAAAAGGACAACAAAAAAACGATGCAAAAAGACAACAAAAAAACAACAAATCAAACGATAAAAATATTTTACAAAAAATATGAAAGAACAAAGTGCCTAAATATGGATTAAAAAATGAGAAAAAAAAGAATGAAAAACAGCGCCACAAAAAAGTGAAAAAAAGATAGAGGAAAAAGCGACCAAAAAAAAGGTGGAAAAAACTTGGGAAACTGGCGACTAAAAAATGCGACTATTAAAAATGGAGTAAAAAACCGATAAAAAGATGACAAAGAAAGCAACAGAAAAAGACTACAAAAAAGCAATGCAACAATCGATAGGGTGACAAAAAAGTTCATAAAAAATACAAAAAGAAGGCCAACAATAAAAGCGCTAAATAAGCGAAAAAAGCAACAAAAAAGGACACAGGAAAGGAAAAAAACGATAATAAAAGCGACATACAAACAAAAAAGCAAAATATGCGAAAAAAGCATTAAAAAAATCTGCAAAAAAGTTGCAAAAAATGCACGAGTAAGAAAAAGAAAATATAGAAACAAGCGACAAAGAAAGTCGACTAAAAAGGTAATAAAAAAGGCCACTGCAAAATGCAAGCAAAAAAGTGTGCAAAAAAAAAAGAAATTTTGAGAATGAAAATCGATTGCAAAAACGAAAAAAACTTCAAAAAATCAATAAAAAAAGCACAAAACACGATAATAAGAGAAAAAAGGCGATAATAAGCGAGAAAAAGACGTTAAAAGGAGAAAAAAGGTTATAGAAAACGAGAAAAAGGCGACAAGAAAATTGAGGAAAAAAAGGAGGCAAAAAAATGCAAGTAAAAAAACGTGCACAAAAAATGTGGACAAAGGGAGAAACAAAACCGATAAAAAACGACAAAACACGTCAAAAAATTTTATAAAAAGGCACAAAACTACAACAAGTGAGAAAAAGTTGGTAATAAGAGGGAAAACGACGATAAAAGGCAGGCGATAAAAAAATAGCGACACAAAAAGGTGACAAAAAAGAAAAAATGGAGACAAAAAATACAAGTCAAATAAGTGTGCAGAAAACATGGAAAGGGGGTGAAACAAAACCCAAAAAAAAACGACAAAAACGTCAAAAAACTATGATAAGACAGAAAAAGTCGATAATAAGAAGGAAAAAGACGATAAAGGCAGAAAAAAGCCACAAAAAGTTAACAAGGACAAAAAAAGGTGGAAAGACGCCAAAACAAAAGGCAACAAAAAAAATTCAACTAAAAATACTCCAAAAAACGACAAAACAACCGATTAAAAAGGACGGTGCCAAAAGGTGCCAAAAAAAGTAAAAACAACACAAAATAGTTATTTATGTACCAAGGCCGTAAAGAGGGACTTTTTCGGCCGATGTGAAGTTTGAGACGGAGTTCTGTTTGGCCGTGGTGCATACAACATTTTTTAGGCGACCACATGTAGTTAAATGTATAATAAATAAAGTTAATGCGTAGTTAAATTTGAAAAAATAATTATGAAACATTATTTTGTTGAAAAACAACATAAAATTTAAAACTAACAATATTGAACAATACTTTAACATTAATTAATAAAAGTATAAATTAAACAACATATATATTAGGATCCTATATATGTTGTTTAATTTATATTTTTGTAAGCATATCTGCCACAGTTTATTACATAGAGTTAAGTTAATTTTTCCTGTAATTGAGTGATGTATTACCTGTTGGAAATAAATTTATTTATTTATTTATTAATACTTAATAAACTTTGTTTCGTAGCTATGCAGACATTTACGTTTTTGAGGTTAGAAAACTGTTGCTTTTCTTTTTTCTTAGTTTTCTTGTTGGACCAAAACTCTAAAGAATTTGCCACAAAATCGGAAATCTACTTTGCTTTTAAAATAAATGTTTAAAATATTCAGTCCCTCTTGCTTCAGTAGTCTTTATAATAATATTAAGGTAAAATGGTAGGATATAAGAAAAATTCCGCTGGCTAAAGATGTTGAATGTAAGGTAAACACACAAGGCCTTCAATCCAAAAAAGTAATTTTGACAGTTCAGTCCGAAAAAGTAACAGTTTACGCCCGCAAACCAAGTCGTAAAGTAGTTCTTTTTATATTAGTCGCCTACAAAAGATATAAAAACAGGAAGAAAAAAACGGAGACAAAAAAACTGCAAAAAGTCATAAAACCGACAAAAAATCGAGACAAAACAGAGGCTGAAAAGGAGGGAAAAAACAATAAAAGACGACATGAAAGGTCACAAAAGACTATAAAAAATGTAAATACACTAATAAACAAATCACAAATATAGACTCACAATATTTTGCGCATTTCATATTTCTCCAACAAAATTTTGAGATGACATCAAGTTTTTGAAGCTGATAATAAAAAAAATTAACAATTTAGCATCCTACACTGTCCTTTTAAAACATTTATAAAGAGTTCTGATCAATTACACTAGCGTAAATACAAGACCTAGATACTCTTTCCCTAGCTTGCACCCGAGAAGTAAAAAAACAAAGAAATGTTTCAATCCAACGGACAATTTTTTTGAAGTGCGAAGATCAACAATCAGGTTCGGTTTTCAGAAAAAATCACTGTCCTTAAGACGGTAGCCAAATTGATCACCGTTTCTATACAACCGTGCGGTAAGTTCAACTTACTCTACAACAGTTTTATTTTCGCAATGCACCTAATCGAAAAAATAAATTTAAAATCAGTCCGCCAAGTGGCGCAAAGCCGCCCTTTCCAAGTGCACAAATCGTGCATTTTCTCCGCTCCCTGCGCCGCCCCCGCCCCTCGCGCCCCATCAATAGCCCCTTCGCCCTCATCTCACCCCGTCCGCTCCCGAGCACAAACACACGCACACACTCCGCCTAATGAGCTAACCATTTCCAAACAGTTTATCATTGTGCGAATGTAATTGCGCTGTTATATCATCATTAGCCGATGACACAGCGTTGAACAATGGCACCCATAAATCCCGGACGCGTCCATTATTAATTCACGGTAATAAGTGAAACGTTGCGGATTTTCTCTCCCCTTTTCTTTCTCTCGGTGGCGTTTTTTCTGTCGTGTGTTTCGTCGTGCGCGCTTTTCGTTTTTTCGTCTTTCGGTTTCGGTCGATTAGGAGAGAGTTAACCTGAGAGAGTGGCGGTCCCGCCCATGGCATCGAGTGCCCGAATGGCCACCGGAAGGAAACGGCCATCTCTCTCCGGGCCGACATCGGAGCTTCCGGTTCGCTCGACTACGGTTAAGTAATGTTATAACCTGCGAAGTGGATCATTTTCTACGGGTTGGGGCGACGTCGCGGAGGGTCGGCTACGGGTTGTTGAGATTGTGTAATTGATAAGCGAAGATGAAACAGACGAGCGGGAGAATGGGGAGGATAATGAAAATACCAAGGTCCTGTTAATCCCTTTGTTGTGTTTGTTTGTGTTCATTCCAGCTTAGAATTTTTGATGACTCATAAAAAAAACTTAGTACGAAGAAATAGGCCTCCTGTTTCCGTCTGACCGTCTGTCTGTCTATATCGAAAAATATATTAAATAAACAAAATACTATACGACGAAAAAATCGTCGCTCTAATAATCTCCACTTTGGGGGAGTTAAAAATGAAAAATTAAGCACGCGCTCGTTGTAAAAAAAAAAGTTAAAAACTCAACAAACCCCATTCTCCCTAATTCGCCTGCAAAATTTACCGCCTTTCATATTTTATACTCCGCTTAATCACTTAATTAAAACACGATTTATACTTGCTCTAGATGTGTCATCCCGTGATTCTAATTCCTTAATGGAAGCATCGTTCAACATCACAACGCAATATTCAATTCATTTTCCTCGTAATTTGCCATCGTCTGGCGGAACCTCTTCGTTCCCAAATTATACTTACAGTCTGCAAATTTTAGCCGAGTTTATTCATCTTCGTCATCAAAAAGTCGACATTTAAATTGGTTGGAGTAAAATAAAGATAATAGGAGATATTTTTTGAAGATAAGAAATCAATTCCGAACTTATTCCAACACGATCGAGCAACAGCTCACTACCCTTGAAAAATTCTTTCATCCGGTGGTAAAACCCCGCAAACTAGTGTTACCGAATCACTTTCGCGCAATTCCGGTAACATCGTCCCTACAAAACTCTCGCCCCCCAAAAATCGCTTAATATCTGGCGAAAATCGCGTGCTGACGCTTTGTTTGACAATCACAATGGGATCATTCGATGATGACGAGGGGAGCCACCGGCATATGGGCGAGGAGAGCCAAGCGTAAGCGATTGTGTGTACACAAGCATCCACTTGATGTTCGAGTACCTCGGTGTATAGGCAAACCACTCGACAAACAAACGTTGTTTAATCTTTATTGTGTTACGCTCTTCACGCCGTATTTGCGTATTACGATGTGATACTGTTTATTAAACGGACAAATTGGCGGGCGGCCTCAGGGCGCCGCATGCGGACCGGTGCTGTTCGTGGAAAAGGGAGGGGGTAATTGAACGGGCGGGGTGATTGCGTCAGCGACAATTGCAAAACGCGGCAAGGGTTTTTCATTCTTTTTTAATTGGAGGTTTGTTGCCGGGGAGACAATAGTTTCAGTTCTTTGTTATGGTAGAAACTGTTTTAAAGAATATTTTAAGGCTTGCGTCTGATCTGGTTTCGTCCTGTCTTAAATAGCTTAAAAGATATATATGACAAAGTCAGTGATTGGAAGTAATTCAATTACAAGTAATTCATTAGTGTAATTCAATTCCTTTTCAAGTAATAAGTAATTGTAATGCATTAATTTTCAAAAAATGTTATGAGTAATTGTAACAAATTACTTTTTTTGGGAAATTCATTCACTTTAACAATTACTTTTAACTCAAATACTCAAAAATATTGTTTTGTTTTTCTCTACGAAGACTGATGATATACCTTCTAAGAAAATAGAGAGCGGGTGGGCGGGGTTAATGCCTGCTAATATAAGACTACTTTGGATAAAAACTCGAAAAAACTTACAATTTGTAGATTTAATCGCCCTGTATATATAATTGTTTATTTTGTTACCCGTAAGTCAACAAAAAATATTACTTTCAATACTACGAATTCGCGATATACATACTTTGTCAGAAGCAGAATTTGAGTAACTGAAACAATTTCCTAACCTAACTGACGAAAAAACAGAAAAAGTGTCCTATTTATGGTAACGAACCAAACTTTACGGTGAAAAAAATTGGAATACAATCTCATTTGAGACACTACCAAAACCAAGAAACTGGACTTGTTTGACTGAAAGTTAGCTAAAGACAATTTCTTCAAGAACTCAACTCCTAGGAGTTATTTTAGGTTTCATTTTTTTGAAAATTCCTACCATTTTTGCAGAATCGCCAATTGAAATGTCAATTTTTAGAATTCTTAAAAAATTTTGTTTCAAACCGAATAATTCGAGAATCTTGTTCTGGAACAATGAAATCTTTATATTTTTCTAATTACCACTTTTCAAAAACCTGTATTTTTCAAAACTCCTTCCCTATAAAATTTTTGATTATTTTTCAACCACCTTCGAAAATTAGCTAAAGAAATCGTCAATAATTTAAATATGGCAGTTTGTATAATCTTGAAAAAATTGACAATTATGATTTTTCTTAGAAACATCTGGATATCAAATCTGAATTTTCTATACCTCGAAGGCCATAGGAAGGTTAATTATTTTCTTCTGTCGTGTGAGAGTTGAAACTAATTGGTTCTGGCGTTCGTAGATAAAAGAAATTAAAATTCTTCAGAAACGTCACTTTTGAAGTGTTTTCTTGTAGTTTTAAGCCAATCAGAAACCCGACGGGCTCGGAAAGAGTAACGAAACCATCAAATTTTAGCTAGAAACAGATTTTTGTCGATTTTTATTAAATCTGAACTAAAATTTTTATAATTTTTTTATTATACTATTTACCTTCCGAATTATTTTTTAATTTAAAAAAAATAAGAAGAGAACGTGTGAGTGGACGGGGATAAGTTTAACATTTTCCTACAAAGTTTTATAAGAGTTATAAGCAAGCCCTGCCCACCCACCCGCCCATTCTTTTTTTCTTTATTATTTACTACTCTTCATATTGTTAATCAATGATAACATTATTATTAGAATCTTAGGCAAATCCAATATCCCGTTGGTGAAAAAAATACATAAATTTTCAACAAGGTATCTAAAAAGTATTAAACTGGTATTAAATCAGCATACCAGACGGGGGAATCATATTTAAAAGACAATATAACCTATACTCCTCCCACTCGCACAAGCTCCACCCACTTTTATAAATCGTTTCATTAACCCGGGGAAGCAAAATTGTCAAATTATCAAATGAAATATTCAACAGTTGAAAAATCTAAAAACTAAAAAAAAAATGAAAACTGGAATTTTGAATTCGATTTAATAAGATTTGTTTTTTTTTTTCAATTTTTTGATATTTCAGATTTTGATTTTCCGATTAAACAGTTGTATAATTTTCCGATTTCTCATTTATCCAATTTTTGCATTTCCAGCCTGCCTTATTTTCTTAAAGGATATGTCATTTGTCAAAATCAGTCTTACCTTGACAAGTACTAGCCCCGCCCGCCCACCCTTATTTTCTTAGAGAATATGTCATTTGCAAAAATGAATCTCATACTTGCCAAGATAAGATTGATTCTGGCAGATGACCTACTCCTCTAAGAAAATAAAGGGTGGATGGGCGGGGCTAGTACCTTAGAAGAGTAGGTCATTTGTCAGAATAAGTTTTATTTTGGCAAATACTAGCCTGCCCCACCCGCCTTTTATTTTCTTAGTAGTACTACCATAGTGTAAAATTTCATTTTTGAAAAAGTTGTCTAAAAATTCTGAATAAATTCATAGATATATATATATATCCCGACGTGCTGATTCCAAAAATATAGCATGTTTATGGTAACGGAGCAATATTTTCGGAAAATTGGGTATAAAATTCATATTTTTTTAAATTTTAGAAAATTGCGTTATTTCAATGGACGATTCTGGAAAAAACGGTTTAAATTATCGAAGAAATGAAGCCAAAAGTGACTTCTGCAGCCCAAAATCTACTTGGAAGTATTTAGTTAAATTTCGAAAATCGTCGAGAATGGGTCGAAATTTGCATAAGGAAGGTAATACGAATACACATTGAGAAATTTCATTTTTGAAAAAGACATCTAAAAATTCTGATTAAATTCAGGGATATAGATCCCAAAAATATAGCGTGGTCAACGTCACGGAGTAATATTTTTTCGAATGTATCTATTATCCATTGTTGGTTAAGAATAATTTATTCCTGTATAAAGTTGTTATTCAATTCCCTTTCAGCTTTTTGGGAAATTCGTTGATCCGAACAAATCGCTAATCCGAACACACCTTTCCCCAATTAATTCGGATTATCGAGGTTATTTAAATGTAAACGCTGACGGTAAAGTAGTTTTTCGAAAAATAATTAATATTTTGTGAAAAATAAAATTTTAAAAATATATCATCCTAGATTATATTAATTGTCAATACAAAATCCAACTTCCGTCGCAGAACCAATACAATGAGTGATCAAAACGGAATAGGGGTAAGTGGGAGGGGCCACTTTTGACTTTCTTTTAAGTCTTAGATTCTACAGCTTTTTAAATTAGAATTCAATTTCCATTTTACAGTAAATAAAATAAGTTAGTGAAATGGATAAAGACAATGGGCGGCTCTGAGTTTAGTTTTTTTCTATAGAATCTTATAAACAAACAGCTGCCCCGCCCACCCACCCCCTCTTCACTCCAATGACTATTCTTCATAATTTTCAGTCTTATAACTCAAATCAAAAACTAGTCCCGCCCACTCGTTCTATATTTTCCTAGAGGATATGTTATTTCCCAAAACTAATCTTATCTTAGGAAGTAGTAGCCCCACACACACGCGAATTTTTCATTCTAACGACGAATTTTATTTCTGTTCATTATAAGATCTACCGTTCATTCTGGCCAGATAAAATTAATCACTGAAATGGAGGCGGGGTGGGTGGGCGGGGTTAATAATTTCCTTCTGTCGTGTGGGACTTGGAAACTAATTGGGTCTAGGACGTGAAAAAAGTAAAAAAAGCCATAATCGTAATTTTTTTATGATACTATTTACCTTCAGATTTATTTCTTAATTAAAGAAAAAAGAGATGGTGTGAGTGGACTGGTCTAAGTTTAACTTTTCCCTACAAAGTCTTAAATGCAAGCAATAGTCCTGCCCACCCACCCACCCTCCTTATCTTAGTGACTACTCTTGATATTGTTGATCAATGACAACATTATTATTACTGCAATCTTGGGCAAATCCATTAAACAGTTGGTGAGAAAATAGATAAATTGTTCAACAAGGTATCTAAAAATTATTAAACTGGTATTAAATCAGCATACCAGACGGAGACTCATATTTAAAAAACAATATAACCGATACTCCTCCCACTCCCACAAGCTCCACCCACCTTAATAAATCGTTTCATTAGCCCGGGGAAGAAGGGCGGCGTTTATAAGTGTGTCTACTTTACGTGTTTTTTTATTATTTAAATGTAAACGCTGACGGCAAAGTAGTTTTTCGAAAAATAATTAAAATTTACAAAATGCAACGTCCGTCGCAGAACCAATAAAATGAGTGATCAAAACGGAATAGGGGTACGTGGGCGGGGCCACTTTTTACTTTCTTTTTTAGTCTAAGATTCTGCAGCTTTTTAATTAGAATTCAATTTCCATTTTACAGTAAATAAAACTAAGTCAGTGAAATGGATAAAGGCGATGGGCGGGTCTGAGTTTAGCTTTTTTCTATAGAGTCTTATAAACAAACAGCTGCCCCGCCCATCCACCCACTCTTCACTCCAATGACTATCCTTAATATTTTTCAGTCTTCTAACTCAAATCAAAAACTAGTCCCGCCCACTCACTCTATATTTTCCTAGAGGGTGTGTCATTTCCCAAAACTAGTCTTATCTTCGCAGGTACTAGCCCTGCCCACCTACCCTTTATTATCTTATGGTCTTATCTTAGCAAGTAGTAGCCCCGCCCACACGCGGGCTTTTCATTCTAACGACGAATTTTATTTCTGTTCATTATAAGATCTACCGTTCATTCTGGTCAGATAAAATCAATTACTGAAAAGGAGGTGGGGTGGGTGGGCGGGGTTAATAATTTTCTTCTGTCGTGTGGGACAGTTATACAATTTACCTAAAGGTTTATTTCTTAATTAAAGAAAAAAGAGATGGTGTGAGTGGACTGGCCTAAGTTTAACTTTTCCCTACAAAGTCTTAAAAGCAAGCAATAGCCCTGACCACCCACCCACCCTTCTTATTATAGTGACTACTCTTGATATTGTTAATCAATGACAACATTATTATTATTGCAATCTTAGGCAAATCCATTAAACCATTGGTGAAAAATAGATAAATTGTTCAACAAGGTATCTAACAAGTTATTATTATTAAACTGGTATTAAATCGGCATACCAGACGGAGAATCATGTTTAAAAAATAATATAACCGATACTCCTCCCACTCGCACAAGCTCCACCCACTTTAATAAATTGTTTCATTAGCCCGGGGAAAAGGGGCGACGTTTGTAGGTGTGTCTACTTTATGTGTTTTTTTATTATTTAAATGCAAACGCTGACGGCAAAGTAGTTTTTCGAAAAATAATTAAAATTTACAAAATCCAACTTCCGTCGCAGAACCAATAAAATGAGTGATCAAAACGGAATAGGAGTACGTGGGCGGGGCCACTTTTGACTTTCTTTTAAGTCTTACATTCTACAGCTTTTAAAATTAGAATTCGACTCCATTTTACAGTAAATAAAATAAGTCAGTGAAATGGATAGAGGCGATGGGCTGGTCTGAGTTCAGCTTTTTTCTATAGAGTCTTATAAACAAACAGCTGCCCCGCCCACCCACCCCCTATTCACTCCAATGACTATTCTTAATATTTTTTAATCTTATAACTCAAATCATAAACTAGTCCCGCCCACTCGTTCTACATTTTCCTAGAGGGTATGTCATTTCCCAAAACTAGTCTTATCTTAGCAAGTAGTAGCCCCGCCCACACGCGGACTTTTCATTCTAACGACGAATTTTATTTCTGTTCATTATAAAATCTACCGTTCATTCTGGGCAGATAAAATCAATCACTGAAATAGAAGCGGGGTGGGTGGGTGGAGTTAATAATTTTCTTCTGTCGTGCGGGAGTTGAAACTAATTGGGTCTAAGACGTAAAAAATTAAAAAAAAAGCCATAATCGTAAATTTTTTATTATACTATTTATCTTAAGATTTATTTCTTAATTAAAAAAAGATCGTGTGAGTGGACTGGCCTAAGTTTGACTTTTCCCCACAGAGTCTTAAATGCAAGCAATAGGCCTGCAAGCATTAAACCGTTGGTGAGAAATAGACAAATTGTTCAACAAGGTATCTAAAAGTATCAAACTGGTATTAAATCAGCATAGCAGACGGGGAATTATATTTAAAAACAATATAACGGATACTCCTCCCACTCGCAGAAGCTCCACCCACCTTAGTAAGTCGTTTCATTAGCCCGGGGAAACGGGGCGGTGTTTATAAGGGTATCTACTTTATGCGTTTTTTTATTATTTAAATGCAAACGCTGACGGAAAAGTAGTTTTTCGAAAAATAATTAAAATTTACAAAATCCAACTTCCGTCGCAGAACCAATAAAATGAGTGATCAAAACGGAATAGAGGTACGTGGGCGGGGCCACCTTTGACTTTCTTTTAAGTGTTACATTCTACAGCTTTTAAAATTAGAATTCAACTCCCATTTTACAGTAAATAAAATAAGTCAGTGAAATGGATAAAGGTGATGGGGGGTCTGAATTTATCTTTTTTCTATAGAATGTTATAAACAAACAGCTGCCCCGCCCACCCAACCCCTCCTCACTCCAATAAGTATTCTTAATAATTTTCAGTCTTATAACTCAAATCAAAAACTAGCCCCGCCCACTCGTTCTACATTTTTCTAGAGGATATGATATTTCCCAAAACTAGTCTTATCTTAGGAAGTGCTAGCCCCGCCCACACGCGAATTTTTCATTCTAACGACGAATTTTATTTCTGATCATTATAAGATCTACCGTTCATTCTGGGCAGATAAAATTAATCACTGAAATGGAGGCGGGGTGGGTGGGCGGGGTTAATAATTTCCTTCTGTCGTGTGGGACTTGGAAACTAATTGGGTCTAGGACGTGAAAAAAGTAAAAAAAAGCCATAATCGTAATTTTTTTATGATACTATTTACCTTCAGATTTATTTCTTAATTAAAGAAAAAAGAGATGGTGTGAGTGGACTGGCCTAAGTTTAACTTTTCCCTACAAAGTCTTAAATACAAGCAATAGGCCTGCCCACCACCCACCCTCCTTATTTTAGTGACTACTCTTGATATGGTTAATCAATGACAACATCATTATTATTGCAATCTTAGACAAATCCATTAAACCGTTGGTGAGAAAATAGATACATTGTTCAAGAAGGTATCTAAAAAGTATTAAACTGGTATTAAATCAGCATACCAGACGGAGAATCATGTTTAAAAAATGATATAACCGATACTCCTCCCACTCGCACAAGCTCCACCCACTTTAATAAATCGTTTCATTAGCCCGGAGAAAAAGGGCGGCGTTTATAAGTGTGTCTACTTTACGTGTTTTTTTATTATTTAAATGCAAACGCTGACGGCAAAGTAGTTTTTCGAAAAATAATTAAAATTTACAAAATCCACTTCCGTCGCAGAACCAATAAAATGAGTGATCAAAACGGAATAGGGGTACGTGGGCGGGGCCACTTTTGACTTTCTTTTAAGTCTTAAATTCTACAGCTTTTTAAATTAGGGTTAAATTCCCATTTTACAGTAAATAAAACAAGTCTGTTTAAAAAACTTAAAATGTATGGATTTTGTGATAATATATTGCTCTTATTAAAATCAATGATTATGGGAAGAAGGCAGTTTGTCGAGTACGGTGGATTTAAGTCTTTTGAGTTTATTGTAAATAGTGGGGTTGTTCAAGGCTCTAACTTAGGTCCTTTGCTGTTTGTAATTTTCTTCAATGATGTTGTAAAACATCTTAACTGCAAATGTTTCATATACGCAGACGACTTAAAGATAGTTAACATCATAAGATCTAATAATGATTGCTTAAAGCTGCAGGGCAATTTAGATAATTTTATTACTTGGAGTTGTATTAATAAACTAGAAATTAATAAAGACAAATGCAAAATCATGAGTTGCACGAGAAAGATAGATAAAATTAACTTTTATTATAATATCAATGGTGTACTGTTACAAAAGTGTAATGCATACAGAGATTTAGGAGTCATAATTGATTCTACTTTGTCTTTCGTCCCACATATCGAACAAATGGTTAATAGCTCTCTAAGAACGGTAGGGTTTATTATAAGAAATGGAACAGATTTTAAAGATATATTTAGTATTAAAATATTGTTTTATACTTTAGTGAGAAGCAAACTTGAATATTGTTGCATAATTTGGATGCCTTATTATCAAGTTTATATTAACCTCGTTGAAAATGTATTACGAAAAATTGCTAAATTCATCTATTTTAAAATGTATGGTACTTATCCGCCTCAGCACTGTGATTCAAGAGCGCTATTTGATATTATAGGTGAATCCTCACTTCAAAGTCGTAGGAATATGGCATGTATATCTTTTATGCAAAAACTGATAAACGGTAACATATCTTGTACATCTATATTAGAGAGTATAAAGTTTGTTTGTCCACGTGTAAACTGTCGCACTCCAACAACATTTTATTACAAAGTACCATGTACTTATCACCATTTTAACAGTCCACTAATCAGATGTTTAAGACTGTCTAATTGTATAATACCTCATGGAGTAGACGTATTTTTTGACAATTTTTATAATCCAAGACTTAAATTAAAGCTATTAACTGTTTGTAGAAATTTTTAATTGTTTGTAAAAATTTTTAATTAAGCGTATATATTTATGTATATTTAAACCACAATGTAAGTAAACGTATCATATCATATTTTTTCCTCTGTTCACTTTAAGAACCTGTTAGTTTTAAGTTGAAATTTGTTAGTTTTTTTTTTTCTGTATTAATGTTTACAAGTATGTACCTACTAATGTAACTCTGTGTGTTTCCACCATAGACGTTAGTCTGTTGGAATTAAAATTATTATTATTATTATTATTATTAAGTCAGTGAAATGGACAAAAGCGATGGGCGGGTCTGAGTTTAACTTTTTCTGTAGAGTCTTATAAACAAACAGCTGCCCCGCCCACCCACCCCCTCTTCACTCCAATGACTATTCTTAATATTTTTCAGTCTTATAACTCAAATCAAAAACTAGTCCCGCCCACTCGTTCTACATTTTTCAAAACTAGTCTTATCTTAGGAAGTAGTAGCCCCGCCCACACGAGAATTTTTCATTCTAACGACGAATTTTATTTCTGTTCCTTATAAGATCTACCGTTCATTCTGGCCAGATAAAATCAATCACTGAAATGGAGGCGGGGTGGGTGGGCGGGGTTAATAATTTTCTTCTGTCGTGTAGGAGTTGAAACTAATTGGGTCTAGGACGTGAAAAAAGTAAAAGAAAGCCATAATTGTAAATTTTTCGTTACACTATTTACCTTAAGATTTATTTCTTAATTAAAAAAAAGAGATCGTGTGAGTGGGCTGGCGTAAGTTTAACTTTTCCCTACAGAGTCTTAAATGCAAGCAATAGGCCTGCCCATCCACCCACCCTCCTTATTTTAGTGACTACTCTTGATATTGTTAATCATTTTACAGTAAATAAAATAAGTCAGTGAAATGGATAAAGGCCATGGGCGGGTCAGAGTTTAGCTTTTTTCTATAGTCTTATAAAAAAACAACTGTCCCGCCCACCCACCCCCTCTTCACTCCAATAATTAATAGTTTTCAGTCTTATAACTCAAATCAAAAACTAGTCCCGCCCACTCGCTCTATATTTTCCTGGAGGGTGTGTCATTTCCCAAAACTAGTCTTGTCTTAGCAGGTACTAGGCCTGCCCCCCTTACTTTTATTTTCTTATAGTCTTATCTTAGCAAGTAGTAGCCCCGCCCACACGTGGCCTTTTCATTCTAACGACGAATTTTATTTCTGTTCACTGTAAGATCTACGGTCATTCTGGCCAGTTAAAATTAATCACTAAAATGGAGGCGGGGTGGGTGGGCGGGGTTAATAATTTTCTTCTGTCGTGTGGAAGTTGAAACTAATTGGGTCTAGGGCGTGAAAAAAGTAAAAAAAAGATATAATCGTAAATTTTTTATTATACTATTTACCTTAAGATTTATTTCTTAATTAAAAGAAAAAAAGAGATCGTGTGAGTGATCTAACTTAAGTTTAACTTTTCCCTACAGAGTCTTAAATGCAAGCAATAGTCCTACCCAACCACCCACCCACCCTCCTTATTTTAGTGACTACACTTGATATTATTAATCAATGACAACATTATTATTATTGCAATCTTAGGCAAATCCATTAAACCGTTGGTGAGAAAATAGATAAATTGTTCAACAAGGTATCTAAAAAGTATTAAACTGATATTAAATCAGCATACCAGACGGAGAATCACATTTAAAAAACAATATAACCGATACTCCTCCCACTCGCACAAGCTCCACCCACCTTAATACATTGTTTCATTAGCCCGGGGAAAAAGGGCGGCGTTTGTAAGTATGTCTACTTTACGTATTTTTTTATTATTTAAATGTAAACGTTGACGGTAAAATAGTTTTTCGAAAAATAATTAAAATTTACAAAATCCAACTTCCGTCGCAGAGAGAATGCAAGCAATCGGCCGCCCACCCACCCGCCCTCTTTATTTTAGTGACTACTCTTGATATTGTTAATCAATGACAACATTATTATTACTGCAATCTTAAGCAAATCCATTAAACCGTTGGTGAGAAAATAGATAAATTGTTCAACAAGGTCTCTAAAAAGTATTAAACTGGTACTAAATCAGCATACCAGACGGAGAATCACATTTAAAAAACAATATAACCGATACTCCTCCGCCTCGCACAAACTCCACCCACTTTAATAAATCGTTTCATTAGCCCGGGGAAGAGCGGCGGCGTTTATAAGTGTGTCTACTTTACGCGTTTTTGTATTATTTAAATGTAAACGTTGACGGCAAAGCAGTTTTTCGAAAAATAATTAAAATTTACAAAATCCAACTTCCGTCGCAGAACCAATAAAATGAGTGATCAAAACGGAATAGGAGTACGTGGGCGGGGCCACTTTTGACTGTCTTTTAAGTCTTAGATTCTACAGCTTTTTAAATTAGAATTCGATTCCCATTTTACAGTAAATTAAATAAGTCAGTGAAATGGATAAAGGCGAAGGGCGGGTTTGAGATTAACTTTTTTCTATAGAGTTTTATGAACAAACAGCTGCCCCGCCCACCCACCCCTTCTTCACTCTAATGACTATTTTTAATATTTTTCAGTCTTATGACTCGAATCAAAAATTAGCCCCGCCCACTCGTTCTACATTTTCCTAGAGGATATGTTATTTCCCAAAACTAGTCTTACCTTAGGAAGTAGTAGCCCCGCCCACACGCGAATTTTTCATTCTAACGACGAATTTTATTTCTGTTCATTTAAGATCCACCGTTCATTCTGACCAGATAAAATCAAGCACTGAAATGGAGGCGGGGTGGGTGGGCGGGGTTAATTAATTCCATAAATTCGCCTAATAATATATCAATTTTTGAAAAACAAATAAATCAATAAAATGGGTTGTAGATTGTATGCCAAAAGAAGTGCATGTTCTTCAACATGAAAATACACGAAATATATCTTACTAAAGATACCAAACTTTAATTTTTTTTCATTTTATAATGAAGACCCTAAGAATTTTTATCTTCAGCCGTCTTAAACAATTAGGAAAAAAAACTTGCGCTACTAAGCCACGATTCATTTTTAATCCTAGGATTTAAAAATATAAATGCTAGGATTAAAAACAAACAATAATAATTAATCTCAAACTATATTTTTTCGTCAATTTTGAAAATATTAATAATGTTAAGACCTCATCAACATTTTGGCAAGGATACGTATATGAACTTGGATTAGTGCAGTGTAGTACTTGCTAAATAAGATTTGTTAAAATAAGACTGATTTTGGTAAATGACTGAACAATATTAAGGGTAATCACTGGAATAAAGAGGGGGTGGGTGGGCGGGGCTATTGCTTGCTTTACAAAGATTCTGTTTGAAACAGTTAAATTTAACCCCGCCCACCCACCCGTTTTCTCATTTTTTTCTTCAGAAATAAGAAATAAATGTAGCAAATAAGTAGTAAAACAAGAAAAAATACAATTAACTCTTTTTTTAACAGCCTACGTTCTATTAGTTCCCATTCTCACTTTACAAAAGAACACATAATTCGCAAAATTTTGCATTCGCTCCGCAAATTCAAATTATTACGAGGCGAAAATGTAGAAAAAGATTTAAAAATGAAACCCAAGTAGAAATCTTCTTGTGATACAACAACTACGTAAACAAGTTTATAACACAACGGAAAAGTGTAAATAATAACTTTGGTAAAACATGTACCCGAAAACGTAAGACGACACTCCCCTTATTCCCATCAAGCAAACTTCCCAAATCCGCAAAACCCCGACCACTAATCCCATCACTCCCATCATTTCAATAAATTGATTCCGATTTAAAACCTAATCCGGCCGGACCGCGTCCCTCCCCCCCGCCCCCTCCATCCGATGATAAATCGCCCGTTCCTGCAACAAAACGTCAAAAATTGGCGGGGCGTCCGTCCACGCCGCACCGCCATAATGGCCTCTACCATTTAAATATGAAAAGAATATGAAAGGAGCCACTCGCCCCCGATACGGTCTTAATTATGCCGGTAATGGACCGCAATCCGCCACACTTAATGGAAATAATGGAGATCCGGAATGATGATCATAACAGATTTACTCCGTCGGATAGATTTATAATGTTTTTATTTTTTCGTCTGGACGGAAAGTCTAGAGGGAGGGACCTCGCCGAGTTATTTCCTCTCGGTCCAAAAAATCCATTAAGCGCGGAAGCAATTTACCAGGAGTTAACACATCGGAGCGCCGCGAACGCGCTTCCGACGAAGAGAATTGACCACTTACCGGGGTCGTGGAGGCGGCGACGCTCTTGGCCTTGAGGGTCTGGAGGTGGTTGGGCAAGGCGGAGGCGGAGGGCGGCTGTTCGGGCGCGGGGGGTGGCCGGGCGGCCTCGAAGCGGCGCATCTTCGCGGCCTCGATCTCCTGGGCGATGAGCTGCTTGTTGGAGTAGGAGAGGGTCCTGGAGGCGGCGAAAGAGGCGATTTCGTCAATACCGGGATCTGTATTAACCCCAATATCATTCCTCGTCGTCCTACAGGAAAACCAGACCCAACCTTACCCAACTTATACACATAGGCACCTTCGGCAGTCCGTTCCTGCACATAGTTCAAGTTGTAGTCGACCATCACATTGACGACGCGATCCAGAACTTTCTTCTCTTCTTCGGTGTACAAGTGCAAACTTATCGGTCGGAACGAAGGTGCAAGAATCGTCATGAACATGGGGATTAGGTCCAAAATCAAGGTCGACGGATCGACGTACGAGCGGATCGAGGGCTGCATGCCCGCATTAATTCCCCGATAATCGCTTTCTGTCTATTTTGCTTCATTCTCGCCTGGAACAAAACGGTTCTAATTGAAAAAGTACAAAGCTGGAGACTTGACGCCCTATCACTCTCCGAGGTACAATTTTCAAAGTAGAGACGTTAATTACCGGACAAGTATTGGATGATATCTTTTTAAATGTAACGAGTTTGCTCGGCCCGCTGCATAATTCACGATCTCATTAAAGGGGAAGCAGGGCCGGATTTGGATGGCGGGTTTTTCTGTGACGCGGCGCCACTGTTTAACATAATCTTTCTTTTAGACGTTATAAAAACACGGTTTTTGATGTTGCAATTTGGTTTTTTAATTGGGATCGTGACGACTTCGTGCTAATATACGATTTCCGGGAAATGCCACGGTCGTCACTGAGGGTTGTTTGTTTCTTTAATGCGAGTTTATAGCTGCGGTTAGAAACGTTCCATGCATTTAATAATTGTTTGAAATTACGTCAACAGATTGTGGCGGGGATGAAAAAAATGGTTTTGTTCAATCTAGAATTTCAATCTACAGTTTTTTAAGATTTTAAATGAGTTAATATTCGTAATCCATCAAAGATCCCTAATAAGCTTAAAATTTTTTCGACAATTTTCTGGAGATTATTTTTCTATTTTCATTATTTGAACAAATTTCTCAAACTAAATGTGCATTCCGGTTTCTAATTTACGAAAAATTCTCTGTAAACCGGACGTTTTTATATAGAAATCAAACCCATTGTAATAATTATTTTTGTTTTTTTTTTTTTTGGAAATTGTTGCGGATAAATGAATATACATATAAAAAACGTGTCTGGATTAGCAAACTACGGTGAATTTTCAACATATTGCTTTTTCGAATCGAATTATTCGCGTCTCTTTTAGGAGCAAAATTGACTTTAGATTCGAAATCTGTAGAAAATTCTCCTGCTTTTTCCAGTACATCAAGACTGTTTTAACATTTTTTGGAAAATATTTTCCCGTTTTTCTCGCTTATTAGCACAGGTGTAAAAAATGACTTTGGAATGGCAATTTACCAGAAACCCTATATGCTAGTGTTTTTTTTTTATATTCGAAGAGCCCATTGTTGACTTTTTTTTGCAAATTTTAGTAAATCATTTTCTCATTCCCTTTGGTTATTTCCACAACTATATTAAATGTGTCTTCGAGTTTATCATCTACATTTGCTAGAGTTTTTTTTATCCAAAATCTTATCAAAAAACACTTTTTGGAAAATTTTTGGAAACTATTTTCCTATTTTTATTAATTATTTGAAAAACTATATTAACAGTGCATTCAGGTTTATATTGTAATGTAATAAACATGACTACAGATTCGGAATTTTCAAAAAGTTCGTGCTTTTTTCGCCCAAATCGAGTCATTTTTCAAAAAATTTTGGAAAATGTGTTCCCACTTTCTTCGTCTATTTGAAGACCAAAATTGACTTTAATTTCGAAATCCCTAGAAGATTCTTCATGAGTTTATCATTGTCCAAGATACATAAAGAATATTTTAGGTTTTTTTTAGATTTTTTTTTTTTTTGGAAATGTTTTCGCATTTTCTCCCTTATTTAAGAGGAGAAAAAAAGTAACATCGGAAACGCAATCTACGACAATCTCTCTAGGTGCTAGTGTTTTCATTTTTATATCCGAAGAGCCAATTGTAACACTTCTTTTGGAAAATTTTGGAAAAATATTTTCCAATGTGCCTCGGTTATTTCGACAACTATATTAAAAGTGCCTTTAGATTGATTATTACCTGGGAAAAATTTTCTGTAAACCGCACATTTTTTATATAGAAATGGAACCAAAAGTAATTATTTTAGATCTTTTCGAAATTATTTTAAAAAAAATTGACGCTATATTTTTGGAAACAGCACGTCGATCCCAGATTTTTTTGTGGGTTTTTAGACAACTTTTTCAAAAGTCAAATTTTTCCCCTTCTTCAAATTTCGACCCACTTTTTGATAATTTTCAAAACAACTAAATACATCTTCTTGTGGATTTCGAGATCCAGAAGTCCCTATCGACGTCGTTTCTTCGATAATTGCAACGATTTTTCCAGAATCGTCCATTGAAATATCGCAATTTTTGGAATTTATAAATTATTATTTGACTTTTTATTATTATTCGCCCCACCCTCTTCTTCAAATTTCCACCCATTTTCGACTGTTTTCGAAACGTAACTAAAAACATTTTTGTTTTCTTCTTCGAAGAGCAGATTGTAATAATTTTTGGAAAATTTTGGAAAATTATTTTCCAATTTTCCTCGGTTTTTTTCAACAACAACATTAAATGTGCCTTCCGGTTTACCATGTACGAAAAACTCTATTTGCTAGAGGTTTTTTTTATGGAAAAGATTATTGAAACATTTTTTAGAAAATTTTTGGAAATTATTTTCCCATTTTTATTAATTTACATTTGAAAAACTATATTAACAGTGCATTCAGATTTATAATTTAAAAAACATTCTCTATAAGTCGGACTTTCTTTTTAGAAATAGGACCCGGTATAATAATGATTAGTTAAATACAGAGTGTAATAAACATGACTGCAGATTCGAAATTTTCAAAAAGTTTGTGCTTCAACAGTCATTTTTGAAACATTTTCTTCGTCTAGTTGAAGACCAAAATTGACTTTAATTTCGAAATCCGTAGAAGATTCTTTATGAGTTTATCATTTTCCAAGGTATCAAAGAATATTTTACGCTTTTTGGATCTTTTTTTTTTGGAAATATTTTCCCATTTTCTCACTTATTTAAGAGGAGAAAAAAAATGACTCCGAAAACGCAATCTACGAGAATCACTCTGAGTGTTTTTATTTTTCTATCCGAAGAGCCGATTATAACACTTTATTTTGGAAAATTTTGGAAAAATATTTTCCAATTTTCTGCAGTTATTTTGACAACTGTGTTAAAAGTGCCTTTAGTTTCATTACCTGCGAAAAATTCTGCGTAAACCGGACATTTTTTTTATAGAAATGGAACCCAAAGTACTAATTATGTCAGATTTTTTTGGAAATATGTTTTTTTTATTTTATTTTAAAACTGAACATTGCAAAAATATTACTCCGTGACCATAAACATGCTATATTTTTGGAATCCGCGCGTAGAGATCTACCCAGAATTTTTTGTTGATTTTTTGATAACTTTTTTAAAAGTGAAATTTTTCCCCTTCTTCAAATTTCGACACAATTTTTGTAAAATTTTTGAAACTCAACTGAATATATTTTCTTGTAGATTTCGAGCTCTAGAAGTCCCTGTCGGCCTTATTTCTTCGAAAAAATTTTTTTCTTTATCCAAAAACTTATTGAAACATTTTTTGAAAAATTTTTGGAAAATGTGTTCACATTTTCCTTGTCTTCGTGAATTTACCATTTTCCAGGGTAAATAAAGACTGTTTTACGTTTTTTTTTATTTCTTTTTTGAAATTTTTTTCACGTTTTTTCACTTATTCAAGAGGAATAAAAAAGTGACTTTACAATCGCAATTCGAGAATCTCTCTATGTGCTAGTGTTTTGTTTTTCTCTTCGAAAAGCCAAGTGTAACACTTTTTTGGAAAATTTTAGAAAAATATTTTCCATTTTCCACGGTTATTTCGACAACTATAATAAAAGTACCTTTAGGTTCATTATCTGCAAAAAATTCTGTGTAAACCGGGCATTTTTTTATAGAAATGGAACCCAAAGTAATTATTTTAGATCTTTTGGAAATTATTTTTTAAAAAATCGATTCTAAAACTGAACATTGCGAAAATATTACTTCGTGACCATAAACACGCTATATTTTTGGACTCAGCACGTCGAGATCTACATCACAGATTTTTTTGTGGATTTTTAGAGAACTTTTTCAAATGTCAAATTTTTCCCCTTTTTCAAATTTCGACCCACTTTTTGATAATTTTCGAAACTTAACTAAACACATTTTGAGAAATTATTTTCCTATTTTCCTCGGTTTTTTCAACAACTACATTAAATGTGCCTTTGGGTTTATCATCTACGCAAAATTCTATTTGCTGGAGATTTTTCTTCATCCAAAAACTTATTTAAACATTTTTTGGAAAATTTTCTAAAATATGTTCCCACTTTCCTCGTCTATTTGAAGACCAAAATTGACTTTAATTTCGAAATCCGTAGAAGACTTTTCATGAGTTTATGATTTTCCGGGGTAAATAAAGACTATATTACGTTTTTTGGAATTTTTTTTGTAATTTTTTCCCCGTTTTCTCACTTATTCAAAGAAGTAAAAAAAGTGACTTCGGAATCGCAATCTACGGGAATCCCTCTATGTGCTAGTGTTTTTGTTTTTCTCTTAGAAAAGCCAATTGTAAAGCTTTTTTTGGAAAATTTTGGAAAATATTTTCCAATTTTCCTCGGTTATTTTAGCAACTACATTAAAAGTGCCTTTAGGCTTATTACGTGCGAAAAATTCTCTGTAAGCCGAACATTTTTTTGTAGAAATGGAACCCAAAGTAATTATTTTAGATCTTTTGGAATTTTTTTAAATTTTTAAATGATTTGACTTTTATTATTATTCCCCCTACCCTCTTCTTCAAATTTCGACCCATTTTCGACCGTTTTCGAAACGTAACTAAATACATTTTTGTTTTTCCATTTGAAGAGCCGATTGTAACAATTTTTGGAAAATTTTGGGCAATTATTTTCCAATTTTCCTCGGCTTTTTCAACAACTACATTAATTGTGGCTTCAGGTTTGTCATCTACGAGAAACTTTATTCGGTAGTTTTTTTTTTGTCCACAAACTTATTGAAAAATTTTTTGTAAAATTTTTGTAAAATATGTTCCCACTTTCCTCGTCTATTAGAAAACCAAAATTGACTTTAATTTCGAAATCCGCACAAGAATCTTCATGAGGTTATCATTTTCCAGGGCAAATAAAGACTATTTTACGTTTTTTTGGATATTTTTTTGGAAATTATTTTCCATTTCCTCACTTATTCAAGAGCAGTAGAAAAATTACTTCGGAATCGCAATCTAGGAGAATCTCTCCAGGTGCTAATGTCTTTGTTTTTCTATTCTAAGAGCCAATTAAACATTTTTTTTGGAAAATTTTGGAAAATTATTTTCCAATTTTCCTCGGTTATTTCAACAACTAAATACATGTATTAAAAGTGCGTTTAGATTCATTACCTGCGAAAAAATTCATATAAATCGGAATTTTTTTATAAAAATGGAAAAAATCTAATTATTTTACAATATTTTGGAAATTATTTTTTTTAAATTTGAGTTTAAAACCGAATATTTAGAAAATATTGCTCCATGACATTAAACGCGCTATATTTTTGGAATCAACACGTCGAGATCTATATCCCAGATTTTTTGTAGCAGACAACTCTTTCAAAAGTGAAAATTTTGAAATGCCCTTTCTTTCAAAATTTTGATATTTTTGGAAACTTAACTAAATGTATTTTCTTGTAGGTTTCGGGTTCTAGAAGTATTTTCCGACATCTTTTCTTCGATTATTGCAATGGTTTTTCCAAAATTGTCCACTGAAATATCGCAATTTTTGGAATTTTTAACTAATTTTGACTTTAAAACAGAATATTTCAAAAATATTGCTCCGTGACCATAAACACACTATATCTTTTTGGAATCAGCACGTCGAGATCTATATCCCTGAATTTTTTGTGAATTTTTAGACAACTTTTTCAAAAGTGAAATTTTTATTATTATTGGACCCATTTTCGACCATTTTTGAAACTTAACTAAACACGTGTTTGTCTTTCTATTCGAAGAGCCGATTGTAACACTTTTTTGGAAAATTGTGGAATAATATATTCCAATTTTTCTCGGTTATTTAGACAACTATATTAAAAGTACTTTTAGGTTCATTACCTGCGAAAAATTCTCTGTAAACCGGACATTTTTTTATAGAAATGGAACCCAATGTAATAATTATTTTAGAATTTGTTGGAAATTACTTTTTAAACCCGAATATTTTGAAAATATATATTACTCTTGCACCACAAGCACGCTATATTTTCGGGATCAGCACGTCGAGATCTATATCCCAGAATTTTTTGTGGATTTTTTGACATTTTCAAAAATTAATTTTCAACAAATTGTTGGTTTTTTATTTCGAATCGAGTTAAAAAATTACAAGAATTGGAAAATGTATCCCAGTTTTCCTCGTCAATTTAAAGAGCAAAATTGACTTCAGATTCAAAATCTGTGGAAAATTCTCGATAAGTTTGTTTTTCCACTCTTTTTGGACTTTCTTTTTAATTTTGTGGGAAAATATTATCTTGTTTTTGTCGTTTATTTGCAGAGGTATCAAAAAAGCGACCTCGGGTTCATAACCTACAAAACACTCTCTATGGGCTAGTTTTTTTTTATTCGAAGAGCCCATTGCAACACTTTTTTTTTTGGAAAATTTTTGGAAATTAATTTCTTATTTTACTCAGTTATCTCGATAACGACATTAAAAATGCCTTTAGGTTCATTATCTACGAGCAATTCTCTATAAACCGAACATTTTTTTATAGAAATGGAACCCGATGTAATAATTATTTTAGAATTTTTTGGAAATTATTTTTTAAAAATTTGACTTTAACCAAATGTTTCGAAAATATTGCTCTGTGACCATAAACATGGTATATTTTTAGAATCAGCACGTCGAGATCTATATTCCAGAATTTTTTGAGGATTTTTAGACAACTTTTTCAAACGTGAAATTTTTCCAATTTTGGGATTTTTAAAAATTTGAATGTGAAACCGAATATTTCGAAAATATGGCTTCGTGACCATAAACACCATATACTTTAGGAATAAACACGTCGAGATCTATATCCCAGAATTTTTTGTGGATTTTTTAGACAACTTTTTCAAATGCCTCAAATTTCGGCACATTTTCGACCATTTTTGAAACTTAACTAAATTTAACATTAACATTTTCTTGTAAATTTCCAGCTCTAAAAGCCACTTCCGGCCTCATTTCTTCAATATCTCCAACGGTTTTTCCAGAATCGGCCACTGAAAGATGGGAATTTTTCAAAAATTTTAAAAATTTGACTTTGACACCGACTATTTCGAAAATATTGCTCCTCGACATCTATATCCCAGAATTTTTGTGGATTTTTTGACATTCTCAAAAGTTAATTTTCAACAAATTGTTGGTTTTTTCATTTCGAATCGAGTTAATTTTGAAAAATTTTTGGAAAATGTGTTCCAATTTTCCTCGTCAATTTGAAGAGCAAATGTGACTTCAGATTCAAAATCTGTGGAAAATTCTCAATAAGTTTGTCCTTTTTCCACTAAACGTTTTTTTTTTTTGGATTTTTCTTTCTTTTTCTAAATTTATTTACCCATTTTTCTCACTGATTTACAAAGATTTCGAATCTCTTTTGTTTTAGTTTGACACTGAGATTAATTTAGAGAGTTTGGAAAACTGAAGAAAACGAATTTATTTATCCCCCGGAATATTAGTGACGTCAGTTTAACAAATTATTAAATAAATCTACTCGTGCTGCAGTATTTAGTGCAAATAAAACCCAGCGACAGTGATGTCTAAAAAAATGTTTGGGGCTCGATAGAAGCCCGTCCGTCTGTCCCCCTCGATCCGACCCTGCCCCCGTCCAAATTGCTTAAATCAAAAGAAAATCTCGCAGTTTTCGTGCGCGCACTTTTTAATACGTTTTCATTTCTTTAAAAGGGTTTCTCAACAACCGGAGCGTAATTACGCCACACAATAAGTACTCATTAATTATTCGGAAGGCGGCGCTTTGTTCCCACGCGTCCTCTTTTCCCGGATAGAATTTCAAATTATAAAGCCGACAACACATAAATTCGGACCGACTGTCAAAAACTTTAAACTCTTCATCTTCGTTCGCGCGTTAAACTGTCCGATGGATAATTTATTTAAGACGGATGCGAAGGGGTGGAAAAATGGATGCCTTCCAACGAATAATGGGAGGAAAGTTTTGTTAAGTCGCCGAGTTCTGGTTTGGGGGGAATTAAGCGCGGATTCGTTACAGGTGCGGCGAGGCTGAGATTGTCCCATTTCGGTAATGGTAAAAGTTTTTATTTATTGACGCTGAAATAGGTATAATTCAAATTAAAACGATGGTCACTTAAAAATTCATTTGTTCAATGTTATGTTGGTTTTCTGTTTGAGAATTTATGTTATTTGATGAAATATTTACAGAAGTACCTATGATATATATTCTAAATCAAATATTACTCCCTCGCCCCTGTAGTAGATACATCTGAACAAATCCAGCTTATTCCAAAAATTATTAAAATGTTTTGCTACTTTTGTTTTCTGATCACTTTTATGAAGTTTAAACCAGTGACATAAATAACATCCCCAAATTTCTTAACCTCAATTTTTCATTTTTGATTTCTTCACTGTTTCGATTTTTCGGATTTCAACTTTCAACCCTTCAATTTTTCAATTTTAAAACTGGAAGTTTTCAGTTGTCGATTTAAAATTTTCTCGAGTTATCAATTTTTAATTTTTCAATTTTTCAATACTCCATTTTTCTTGTTTCCCCATTTTTGCAATATGTTCGAGTTTTCATTTTTAAAATAGTATATATATTTATTTCTTTATTTTTTGAATTTTTCGATTTATCAATGTTCAAGTTTTATCATTTTCCTTTATTTCAATGTGAAATTTTTCAATCTTTGGGTTTTCCAATTTTTCGATTCGATTCGTTTTTTCTTCTTTCCAAATCTTCGACTCATTAATTTTTTTCGAGTTTTAAGTCTCGATTTTTAGTTTTTAATGTTTCATTTTTTCAATTTTCCAACTTTTGAATTTTTCCAATTTTTAAATTCTGCAATTTTTCAGTTCAAAATTTCAAAAGTTTTCAATTTTTAATTTTTAAATTTTTCGATTCATTAATTTTTCATTTCTTCAAATTTTTAATTTACAATTTTTCGTTCCTATTTTTTATTTTTCTAGTTTTAAAGTTTCAATTATTCAGTTTTTCAATTTTCCAATTTATGAATTTTTCATTTTTTTTTAATTTTTCGATTCTTTAATTTTTCATTTCTTCAAAATTTCGATTTGAAATTTTTCTTTCCGATTTTTAAGTTTTCAAGTGTTCAACTTTCAATTTTTAAGTTTTTCAATTTTTCGATTTGCAATATTTCGTTCCGATTTTTAATTTTTCGAGTTTTCAAGTTTCAGTTTTTCAGTTTGCAATGTTTCGTTTAGATTTTTTATTTTCTTAGTTGTTTCAATTTTTCGGTTTTTCAGTGTTGTAATTTTACAATTTTTCATCTATTTTTTTGGAACTTGAAGTTTGTCGATTTTTCGCTTATTAATGTTTAATTTTTTTTTCTTCAGTTCTTCGATTTGCAATTGTTCGTGTTTTCATGTTTAAATTTTTCAGTTTTTCATTTTACAACTTCTGAATTTTTCCGATTTTAAGATTTTTAATTTTTCAATTTTTCGATTCTTTAATTTTTCATTTCTTCAAATTTTCGATTTGTAATTTTTCGTTTCGGTTTTTATTTTCTTTATTTTTACAAGTTGTCGATTTTTCAAGGTTCCGAATTTATAGTTTTTTGTTTTCGCTTTTCTTCAATTTTTTCAATTTACAATTTCACGAGTTTTCAATTTCTAATTTTTCAGTTTTCGATTTTCCAACTTTTAAATTTTTCCAATTTTTCAATTCAAAATTTTTAGTTTTTCAATTTTTATTATATTAGATTTTATCTTTTTTTTTGCTTGTTTTCCAATTTTTCAATTCATTTTTTTTTCGATTTTTAAGTCTCTGGCTTTTTAGTTTTTTAAAATTTCAATTTTTCGTTTCTTCAGTTCTTTGATTTGCAATTTTTCGAGATTTTAAGTTTAAATTTTTAATTTTTTTTTTAATTTTCCAACTTACGAATTTTTTCGATTTTTAGATTTTGCAATTTTTCAAGTCAAAATTTCTCGAGTTTTCAATTTTTAATTTTTCGGTTCTTTAATTTTTCATTTCTTCAAATTTTCGATTTGCAATTTACAATTTTTGAATTTTTCAGTTTTAAGACTGCAGTTTTTCAATTTAAAATTTCTAGTTTTCAAATTTTTGGATTCTTTAATTTTCATTTCTTCATATTTAAAATTTTTCGTTTTGGTTTTTTAATTTTTTTTGTTTTTTCAATTTTTCGGTTTCTCAGTGTTCTGATTTTATAATTTTTCATCAATTTTAAGTTTCAATTATTCAGTTTTTCAATTTTTCAATTCTTTAATTTTCAATTTCTTCAAATTTTCGATTTACAATTTTTCGTTTCGGTTTTTTACTTTCTTAATTTTTACAAGTTTTCGATTTTTCAATATTCCGAATTTATAACTTTGTGTTTTTTCACTTTCAGTTTTTCGTTTCTTCAATTTTTCAATTTACAATTTCACAAGTTTTCAATTTCTAATTTTTCAGTTTTCGATTTTCCAACATTTGTTTTTTTCCAATTTTCAGATTTTGCAATTTTTGATTTCAAAATTTTTAGTTTTCAATTTTTCGATTATTTAATTTTTCATTTCTTCAATTCTTCGTTTCGGTTTGTTTTCTTTATTTTTACAATTCTCCGGTTTTTCAATTTTCAATGTCCTCATCTTATTTTTTCTTGCAATATGAAATTTTTCAGAATATGGGTTTTCCAATTTTTCGAATCGATTATTTTTTTCTTTCCAAGTTTTCTATTATTGAATTTTTTTCGATTTTTAAGTTTCTCAATTTAAGTTTTTAAATGTTCATTTAAATTCTCGTTCATTTCTGTCCTCCTTGAGTTTTACCTTATTTGTGAGTTCGGTTCGGCGGGATTATCACTCTAATAAATTCATGCTTTTATTAGTTCGGTAGTGACTAATTAATAATAAAATATATATGTGCCGCTAGTCTAATAAACGGAACAATGAAATTACGTTTGTTCATTTTTTATTTCGGCGAGTTGCACTGTTCCAGTTTAAAAAGTTTACTGAATGTTATATTTGTTAATAAATTATAAATATTTATATCTGTAAAAGTGAGTTTGTGGTCAAGTCGTAGAAACCTTTCTTTACTCGAAAACAAACAAAAAAATGAAAAAAAAAAATCTTTTACCGGCCAGAATATTCGATGTCAATGAATGTATAGATAAAAGTTTTACTTCTTGACTATATACACACTCTAAGATTCGGCTGACTGTATTATATCAGCATATTGCTCCATTTTCGTAGTCCGTTCTGTGTGAAATGCAGGAAGCTCTTGTTAAGTTTTTCTTTCGAATATTTTTATGTGTATTGTTTTCTCGTGGCGTCAGTAATATGCCGATAACATACATGAACCTGTTCTTCCTGGCTCCTGGTGACTCTGAGTGACCTAGGTCGTCGGGTATTGCACAACTGCAGTAAAAGCAATTTTGTCTAGGTATGGGAAATGTGTCAACGTGCGAATGGGTGCGCGCGCAGGTGTGTGTGAATTCATCGTTGTGAGCTGATCTAAGCAGTATTCTTTTGTTTTATTTGTTTATTGTTTGCCAATATTGTATATGTGAACACAATGTGAGATTCAAAGCATGCGCATGGTGAAAACTGCCTGTAATGAATCTTGTATCTATAAATATATAAATAAATGAATAAAATATGAAATTATATTATAAATGAATAAATGTTTCAATTTTTCCTTTCTTCAGGTCTTTAATTTGCAATTTTTCTAAATTTAAAAAAAAATCAGTTTTTCATTTTTGCAACTTTCGAATTTTCCAATTTTTCGATTATTTAATTGTTGATTTCTTCAAATTTTCGATTTACAATTTCTCGTTTCAGTTTTATTTTCTTAAGTTTAAAATTTTTCGTTTTTCCAAGGGTCCGATTTTATAAGTTTTTGGCTTTGTACTTTTAATTTTTTACATTTTTCGTCTCTTCAATTTTTCGATTTGCAATTTCACGAATTTTCAATTCTTAACTTTTCACGTTTTTGATTTTTCAATTTTTCGTTTTGCACGTTTTCGTTTCGGTTTATTATTTTCTTTATTGTTTTAATTTTTCGGTTTTTCCTTTTTCACTGTGAAAATTTTCAGTTTGTGGGTCGAAGAATTGATTCTATTCGTTTTTTCTTCTATCCAATTTTTCGATTCATTAATTTTTTCGATTTTTGGTTTTTTAATGTTTCAATTTTTGCTTTCTTCAGTTCTTCCGTTTGCAATTCTTCTAGTTTTCAAATTTAAATTTTTCTGTTCTTCAATTTTCCAACTTATGCATTTTTCAATTTTTGAATTTCTGAAAGTTCCGATTTAAAATTTTTTGTTTTTCAGTTTTAAATTTAAATATAGTTTTTCGATTTTCTAACTTTTGGATATCTCAGTTTTTACATTTTGTAATTTTTCGATTTGCAATTTCACGAGTTTTCAATTTTTAATTTTTTAATTTTTTGGTTTTTCGATTTTTCATTTCTTCAATTTTTCGATTTGCACATTTTGGTTTCGGTTTTATATTCCCTTTATTTTTTCAATTTTTCGTTTCTCCAATTCTTCGATTTGCATTTTTCAAGTTTTCAAGTTTAAATTTTTCAGTTTTTCAATTTTCCAACATTTAAATTTTTCAAATTTTAGATTTAAAATTTTAATTTTAAATTTTTGCATATTTTCGGTTTGCAATTTTTCGTTTCGGTTTTTTATTTTCTTTATTTCCAATTTTTCGACTTTTCAATATTTTGATTTTATAATTTTTCTCTTTTTTCAATTTGATGTTTTCCCAATTTTTCAAAAAGCTTCGTTTTTACCTTTTTTGCAATTTTTCCAAGTTTTCAATTTTTCATTTTTCAATTCATTAATTTTTCATTTTTTCAAATTTTCGATTCGCAATTTTTAGTTTCGGTTTTTAATTTTTTATTTTTACTGTTTTTCGATTTTTCAATGTGCTGATTCTACAATTTTTTGTTTCTCAATTTTAAAAAAAGAAAAAAATTGCAAAATTATAAAATTGAAAAATTAAACATGAATAAACAAAAAAGTATAAAATGAAAACTTTGAAAAACCTAAAAATTGGAAATCAAGAACTTCAAAAATTGAAGAAATCAAAAACTGAAAAATCGAAAGATTAAAAAATTGAGAAATTTAAAAATCGAAAAAGTGCAAAATCGGAAAAACGAAATATTGTGAAATCGAAATATTGAAAATTATAGAACTCGGAAATTTAAGCCTAAAATTGCAGAATTTAAAAATTCGAAAATCGAGGAATTAAAAAATCAAAAACAGAAAATTAAAAAAATTGAACAAACGAATGAAAAAGAAAAATGAAAGGAAAAAAAACGAAAAATTGTCATATAAAATCGAGAAAATAAAATTTAAAAATCGGAAAATTGAAAAATAAACATCAAGAACTTGAAAAACTGAAAAAAAGAAAAATAAAAAATTTGGAAATAGAGAAATGGAAAAATTTTAAAAATTAACGTTGAAAAATCAAAAAATTGTGAAAAAATTGGTCGAGGGTAAATAAATCCAGATTTTTCGAAAAATTATAAAATTTGCCAATAATCGGGTAAGTAGTTTCGGAGATTATATCTTTAATAAAAATTAGGACACACAGCAGACAAAAATAAACAGGAAAATTTCGCGCGAGGCGTAATCCGAGCCCAACAATCATCCGAGACACTAAATTTCCAAAAAATAAACAACACTCACCTCATATCCAGCACTCGGATACTGCAACTTCTGCCACGTCCTGCTCCCAAAAACAAAATGCCAAACCACGAACGCGTACTGCAAATACCTCGCCAACTCGTAATTCTGGCTGGAATAAATCTCCTTATTCAGCATATCACTATAACTAAACCACTCCAACGCCAAGCAAGTCTCGCTCATATCGACACTCTTAAAATTCATATGTGGATAATTCTCAAAAACCCCCTGCGCCACCTTCTCGTAGTCCCCAAATGAATTCACCCCGTCCAAAATTTTACCCATCCTCTCCCTCAAACCCCGGACTTACTCCCACCTTTGCCCCTCTCAATCAAAAAAATGTCCTGCCAAACCGAAAAAATCCCCTTCTGGGTGTCTTTTTTGCCTACGCTGGCTTTATGCACGTCGGACAACGTGACCGGTTTATCCTGAGCTTTGAAAAAGTGGAGGACGGAAAGACACGAGCGGATGTCGTTTTGGGACTTCTCGGCCAGTGCAAGCATGGCCCCCATGTCGGTCTTGACCCTCTGCCACTTCGATATTTCCATCAAGCGTTCAGAAAGTCGAGTGTTGGAAGTCGGGGGAAAATTAACTACGAAAGCGACTTGTCTCAGGGGGCGCAACGACGGGACGTAGACGTCGTTACAAATACAAATAATCGGCCTCTTTAGCACGTTTTTTTCTTTTAATTGGGATTTTTTCTTGGTTTTGGTGGCAGCCCCAGTGACGAATTTCACCAAATAGTCGATGGAAGCTGCGGGGGCTCCGTCTATCTCGTCAAAAATGAGACAATTGGGGCGCTTTTCGGTGTCGAGGACGGAGCGCATGGAAGTTGCGTTTTCTATGGACGTTTTGAAAGCGTCGATGCTTCGGTCATCGGAAGCGTTGATTTCGACGACGTTGTAGCCAGCGTGGCGGGCCACCATGTGGGCTAGGGTTGTCTTACCCAAACCCGGGGGGCCACAGAGAAGGGCCACCTTATGATAGGGTCTCCCGTGCTCGTCTAAATCCGTACACAAATCGATTTTATTTTTGGGTTGTTTCTCGTTGGGTTTGACGGGTTTAATTTTGGGTTTTCGCTTGAAGACGACTTTATCCCAGAGTTTGAGCCAACGCAGCATCACTCGATTGGTGCTTTCATCGCTCAAAAGCTCAAAGTATTTGCGCGGTTTGTACATATCCACCCACAGTTCTTTGTCGTCAGGAGTGGGATTAAAAAATTGTTCGTCTTGAGTTTCAACTTGTTTGAGAATAAGTTCTTGTGCTTGGGCCCATAAGTCTTGATTTGAGGCGGAGTCGCTCTTGGAACTAATTTCCTGGACTATTCTTTGTCGTTCTTCCAGCTCATACTGCTCTGAATGGAATCTTATATACACTCTTTGACCGTCATCTCTGGTTACCCCTATGAAAGGATAGCTGGGTACAGTATAAGACAAGTTATTCTTGTCTCTATCGTGCACGCCAGTGTAGTCCCTCCTTACGACATCTGGGGCATCCCTCTCCTTCGCCAGTCTCCGTAACTCAATTATATGCTCAATCAAAGCCAACTCCTCCGCATTCTCACCCTCTGTACGCCTCTTTTTGGTCTGATTTTCAAACAAAATGTCGTCAATGTCGCCAAACAGCTCCTCAATTGTGCGTTTATTGGCATTCGAGGGCTCCACAGAACTCGGTACGTTAGCCCCCTCATCATCCTCAAGCGGAGCAAAATCATCCTCGAATAAATCCTGCGACGGTGCGTCCTTTGTATTGGCTGTTGACGCGAAATCCAGACTTTTTCGCGACTTCTTTGGACTTTTCTCCGGATCTAAAAATTTTGGGGTTAGGTCTAACCTCACTTTTTGTTTTCACCGGGATTACCTTCCTGGTCGCGCAGCACCTCGAGATCGTCGCCGTACATGAGGTCGAACTCATCTTCAGACGTGGGGAACTCCTCCATCGCGTCTGGAAGGGTTTTTTCGACTGATTGTAGTAAATATTTTGGTTGGAGAATTTTCGCGCCACTGTGCGCCACTTGCCGGGTGGTGGCCAATTCGCGAACTAACACATTAACATTGTTGGTTGCCTATAGTTGTGAATTAAAGGCTTGGTTTCTGGTTTTTGTGATTCGAAGGAATTTAATTACTGGTAGTTGTATATTTTGTTAACGGTGTAAATTTCACGAAGGAAGTGTTTAGGATCTAATTTGAGGTATTTGTGGGGTAATTATGGTGATTATTTGTTTTTAAAGTAGGGTAAAGTGGGTCGTTAGGCCGTTAAGTTTTTGTTTTTGGGGGACCGTTATCTACGTTTTAATAACGGTGTAGTAGTGGTTTTTTGTTTAATTATTATGCAACGGCAATCGCGACAATTTTGTTTAGTGGGTAACATTATACTTTGTTTATTGTTATTTTTTAACATTTGTTTGATAACAGATGCATGTTAATTTACACTTTTTTTACCTGTATGAGTGTTGATTACAATACAATAAATAAATTGCGCGCTCGAATGATATTATTATTATTCAGTGCACACTTTCAGAGAAAAAGAAGCAATGATTGAGCGGGAAGACTGTTATTTGTGAGATACTAAGAGACTTTAGCGCTTATTCGTCATTATTTAATGTTAATAAACTGCGCCATTATAGTGTGTGGTAATTACGTAGAGGAAGATGGAATAATTTGGAAGACTACATTTTTCGTACATTACTGTTGTCTTTCCGGCCAATATTCGTCCCTTGAATATGTTCCTTTATCAGCGACAACTGTGTTAAAATTTTTAAGGCAAAACCTGACTATTTGGGGAGTCGTTTGTTAACCAGGTGCTACATTGTTACTCACGGTCATTGTTCTTGTAGTCAGAGGGGCAAACAATATTCCTTTCAAATCGTGTAACGATCTTGTGACCCCTGAACCCAGATTTAAATTGTATGTTCAAATCCTGTTTCGGCAAAATTGTATTGTTCGCCGAATATCCACAAACCGAGTCAATGCGGCCAACTATTTCTGCATTAATGACGCACTTAATTCTACTTTTTTTTCCAAACGGTTAAGCAAAGAATGTAATAACTTACCTAGCAACAACCAAATTTGCAGTCAGGAATTTATTAGAATTAATTAATCATACGACAGGAATTATTTTGCAAGACTTGAGATCGTTAGTTTCTAAGCTCTTTTTTTTTAAGAATAATAATAATCGCAATATCATGTCGCTTCGGAATAATAAAGTTATGTATCTAATTGTCTATAGTTTTTTTATTTTATTAATTTTTTAAATTACGTAAATATAATGTTTAAGTTCAAACAACTTTATTTTAAGTAATACATTTGGAACTGATATGTTTAGCATTAAATTTAATTTTAATAAAGTCCCATCTGTAAAATAGTATATTATTTTAGAAGGAGCAAAAGTAACGATCCACAAAAAATTACTTCGCTCCGAATCAAATATGCTATATTTTTTTTTCAAACGTTTGCAATTAAATTATAGAAGTAATTGGAATTTTCAATTTTTAGAAATGAATAAATTAAGTTATATCTGGGTACTATAGTTACAATGGTTTCATCGTCAACAACAAAAATGTCAAAATTGGAAATGCAAGACTATGACAACTGTGCCAAGATCTTCGAATTTAATAAGTTCCGTTTTCCAAAGTTGCTAGTTTTAGACTTATAGTGTCTAACAGAAATTGAGTATAAAACCAGTCATTTGCAAAAACATTTTACGAAAATATCTCTGAAAGGTGATGTGCCAGTTGGTGAAACGAGCAGACGTCGTTCCAAAGTCGAACATGATGACAATTAAACCAAAAGTTTTGAAAAAAAAAAAAAATTAAAAAGTGGAAGCAATAAAAAAAAATGTTAAAAAAATCTATGCCTGAAAATGATAAACCATATTACAGATCACTGTTAAGTAGCTTGAACTAGGTAAAAAGTAAAATTATTTGTTATTATTTTGTCTAAAATTAATTTAATATATTAATTCAGTTTTGAAAATTTTAATAGTTAGGGGAAAGGTGCCTAAAATGATCCCCCTAAGGGAGAAATTCTTTAAAAAATACAAATTATTATTATTCATGTAAAACTGTAGCATTATTTGTAAGAACATTGATTTATCTAGGTAACAGTATAAGCGAATTGGTGATTCGATAATTATAAAAAAAGTTATTAACGTTTTTCCAGGACCTTACAAAAGGATCATTTTAGGCATCCCCATAGGTAAAATGATCCCTCGGCATGGGCATAATGATCCCTTTGAATTTTAACCATAAGGGGACAGCATCAACAAGAAAAATCAAATCATGACATAACTGATAAATATTTTATTTAAAAAATTAACAAAAAAATAAATTCTTAAAAAAAATAAACAAAAAAAGTTTGAAAAGCACCGAAAATACGGGGTGTATAATTTCTGAAAGAGTTTGAGACAATACTTTAGTCAGCAGTACGTGCTAAGATAAGACTAATTTTACCAAATGGGATACCCTCCACGAAAAGAGAGGGCGGGTGGGCGGGCCTACTACCTGCTAAAATAAAACTGAATTTGGCAAATGATATACCCTCTAAGAAAAGAGAGGGTGGGTGGGTGGGGCTAATACTTGCTAATATAAAACTGATTTTGGCAAATGAGATACCCTTTAAGAAAAGTGACGGCGGGTGACTGGGATTAGTACCTCTTAAGCCTGAGAATTTCCCAAAAATAGAACACGAAAATCCCTAAAATTCTTTTAAATTATTTAAATTTCCCCATCTTAAGAGGTACTAGCTCCACCCACCCTCCCTCTCCTCTCTTAGAGGGTATTTCATTTGCGAAAATCAGTTTTATTTTAGCAGGTAGTAGGTGGGTGGGGCTAGTAACTGCTAAGATAAAACTGGTATTGGCAAATGGTATTCCCTCGAAGAAACTAAAGGCTGGGTGGGCGGGGTTAGAGTATGTCATCTGCAAAAATCAGTCTTATCTTAGCAGGTAGTAGCCCCACCCACCCACCCTCTCTTTTCTTGGAGGATATGTCATTTGCGAAAATCAGTCTTATCTTATTAGGTACTAGCCCTCTAACAAGATAAAGGGCGGATGGGCCGAGCTAGTGCTTGGCAAGATAAGGCTGATATTGGCAAATAACATACATTCTAAGAAAATAACGGGCGGGTGGGTGGGGTTAGTACTTGCTAAGATAAAACTGATATTGGCAAATGGTATTCCCTCAAAGAAAATAAAGAGTAGGTGGGCGGGGTTAGAGGATATGTTATCTGCAAAAATCAGTCTTATCTTAGAAGGTACTAGCCCCGCCCACCCACCCTCTCTTTTCTTAGAGGGTATATGATTTGCAAAAATCAGTCTTATCTTAGCAGGTACTAGCCCCGCCCAATGATCCGGGATCATTTTGCCTCTAGAAAAAGGGATCATTTCGCCTTAGGTAGCATGTCCGCATTCAAAAATTGTAAACTAACCTTCAATTTTTACATGCGGTAAAAAGATCATAACTAATCTACGACTGAAATGTATCTAATTCTGTCAAAACAACTACCACCGCTATAAGACCTTTCAAATGGAAGTAATGGACTTTTAAAATATATCTTACCTTAGATCAGAGGTGCTTATTTTACATATTTTGGCACAAAACTGTGCAGAATACACAGAACGCCATCAAACTTTCAGAAGGTACTAATTACAGAACACTTAATCAAATGACAGTTATGTTTGGTAGATGGAGCCACAAATTTTCTTACAATTGATGGGGATCATTTGACCTGAGGGGATCATTTTAGGCACTTTTCCCCTACTTATCAGATTTGTAACATTTATACCTCTTTTTCTCAAAATACAAAGTGGCGCAGTTAGAACTTTATTATTCCAAAGCGACGATTACTATCAACTTTAAATATTGAAAATACCGAGTGACTATTAATGTTTGTACTTATTTATTTTTGTCAGGTTGACGACATATTAAAATTTTTATGATGACATATTGATGACAGTTCAGTAGTTGCCATCTTCTTAATGGTTTGGAGACCTGTTACCGGTTCATTATTTATCAAATCGAGAAGCTTTTTACTCTTTTTTTCTTTTTCCCTTTTTTCCGACTCATAGATTTCAGGAGCCACGAGAGCTTTTGTTAGCTCGATTTTTTGTAGGAACAAACCCCATGTGACCACAGTAAAATATTACCGCTGTGATAAAGTGTATAATCGAAAATATTAACCGATTAACGAGACGTAAGATACGAGACAAAAATTGGTCTAAAGAGTTTAGACAGTACTTCCCTCGCTGTCGGAAACTTGACGACTGCATGGCTATTGTGTTTTTTTCTCATTACATTTTTGTAGTGGGAATTAAAAAAAAAATGCGATGACGTCAACATTTTTGCAAGGACACGTATATCAGTTGGGATAGATGTAGTGTAATACTAAGAATAAAATTATTGTATTCCCAAATTTTCGGGAAAATGAATTGGGTCGTTTTGAATATTGATTTTTTATAATCAATAAAATAACGAAACAATTTACTCACGTATACGGCAACTGAAAATCGTTTATGTATAAACATTCTTAATTTAAGATGACAAGCGTAACAGCATACGTGAGAGTCAAACAGAGAAACTGTAAACAAAACGACCATCGGTTTTATTGCTTCGACTTCCGCTTATTATATAAAACATTGGGTTTTATTTTAATTCTTGACGGTGAAATTCACAATTGGTTGATTATAAACATGTCTATTTCACATTCGCGGAACCAAGTGATCGCATAAAACAAATGCAGGTCTGTAATGTTAAAGTCGATGTAAATAAGCGTGCTACCCTTATGTTTCAACCGAGTTTTTCCTTTAACAAATTTTGTGTCTACCAAATTGGGTTGGTTGAGGTGTAATACTAATAATAAGTGTTGCCTTTAATTTAATCAATAAAATAAATTGACTTCATTAATTTTTTTGAACCACCTCTTAAGAAAATCTAAAAAATATGAATGGAATGATAAATCACAAGTACAAACTCATCATATTTTTTGCATTTTAGATAGGATTTATTCAGCAGAATTTAAGGGTGACGTCATCAATTTTTTTAGGAGGGATGAACAAATACATTTTGAACAAAAGTTTACCATGCTTATAATAACTTTAAAATATTCCCAAGATTTCAAAGCATTCGGTTTTGTAATTCCTGATTAAATCGATAAAATAAATTCACGCCTTCATTAATTTTTTTGAGTCACCCTGCATATGCAAATCCAAAAATATGAATGGAATGATAAATCACAAGTACAGACTCATCATATTTTGTACATTTTAGATACGATTTATTCGGCAAACTTTTGAGCTGACGTCATCAGTTTTTTGTAGAAGATAACCAAATATATTTTGACTAAAAATTTATTATGCTCTTTATAACCTTAAAACATCTGCAAGATTTCAAAGCATTCGGTTTTGTAGTTCCTGATTAAATCAATAAAATAAATTTACGCATTCATTAATTTTTTTGAGTCACCCTGTATATGCAAATCGAAAAAATTTGAATGGAATGACAAATCACAAGAAGAGACTCACCATATTTTGTACATTTTAGATAGGATTTATTCAGCAAAATTTTGCGGTGACGTCATAAATTTTTTAGGGGGACGACCAAATACGTTTTGATCAAAAATTTACTATGCTTATGATAATTTTAAAATATCTTCAAGATTTCGAAGCATTCGGTTTTGTAGTTCCTGATTAAATCAATAAAATATATTTACGCATTCATTAATTTTTTTGAGTCACCCTGTATATGCAAATCCAAAAAATATGAATGGAGTGATAGATCACAAGTACAGACTCATCATATTTTGTACATTTTAGATATGATTTATTCCACAAACTTTTGAGCTGACGTCATCAAGTTTTTGGAGGGGATAAGCAAATATTTTTTGACTAAAAATTTATGATGCTCTTTATAGCCTTAAAACATCTGCAACATTTCAAAGCATTCTGATTAGCAGATTAAAAATAAATTTCAAAATGTTTTATAATTTTGATTTTTTTTTCCAAAAATCTGGACGTTTTTGGGTGAAAAGTCGATTCAGAGTTGTAAACTACATGTGTAGGACTATGTTATTTTATACAATTGAAAACCCATTTACTATGTACAATTTTGAAGTGACGTCATCGCATTAGTGGTGGGGATGATTAGACAAATTTTGGTTAGCGTTTTACCATCTACATGATATTCTTAATATAAGTACAAAATTTCACAACAATCGGTCGAGTACTTTCGGAGATTATCTGTCTAATAAAAATCCGGGACAACAGACGGACAGACGGACGGACAGACGGACAGACGGACAGACGGACAGACAGACGGAAATGGGAGACCTATTTCTTCGTCTTCTAGGGGTCATGAAAGATCGAGAAAACGTAAAAGTAGAGAGTCGGCCGACGGACTCGATTACAATACTTCCTTTGCTTACGCTCGGGAAGTAAAAAATTATCACAAATAAGCAAATAAGCAGTTTTATTAACAGATTTATTGCGACAAATTGTTATCACGTTTCAAAAGAGAACTAACCAACTAACTAAACGAAAACTAATTTAATACCCAATGTATTTTCCACCTGCTTCTATGAGATTGTAGACCTGTAGAATTGACCAAATTGTTAAAGTAATTGATGTCCTAATTCTCCCGAGCCGTCAAGATACCATCTTTCAATTCATTAACTGTTGCGTACTGCTTCCCATCTTTGTAAACCTCTCGTACAAGAGAACCCCATACATTCTCAATATGGTTGAGATCCGAGCTTTCCGCAGGCCATGGTAGCAAAACAATATTTTCTCGTTGAAACCACGCTTTCGATGAATTAGACACATGAATCTGGCTGAAAAATCACTTTTCTGTCTTGAAATATGTTCAAATGTGGTTTGAGGTGCACTTCCAGCACATTTTGGTAATCGAGAGAGTCCATTCGATTTAAAATAAATGCTGAGTTAGTTAGTATTTCCTAAGCTACTAAAGGCATCCCAGGCCATAACATTGCCACCTCCTTGTACTCGTTTCGACTTAGATTCTCTCCATAAATCGTGCCAACAATATCTAAAACCATCAGGACCATCAGGATTAAATTTCTTTTCATCTGAAAAAAACTGTCTGGAACTATTTTTCATTTTCCGTCTGCATTTCTCTGGCCCAATCACGGCGTTTTTGAAGAAGCTCTTTTGTTGACATTGGTTGTTTCTTATATTTGGCATATTTAACACTTTTGTCATTAGCCAGTAGTCGCAAAACTGTTCTTTTGTGAACAGGAAGGAAGTTGAGATTAGAAGAGGACAGAATTAAATCAGCTGAAGGATCAAGTGAAACTACAAGCAACAACGCACTCGTGATGCAGCACAAGAAGAGAAGCCAACAAGACAATCAAAAACAAAACAAGCAAGGTGGAAGTGCTGCCAGCATTTGTTTCAAATGTGGACAGAAAGGACATATAAAGAAGTACTGCTGAAACAAACCTTGTGGAAAGTATTTGGTCTGCTGTAAAGAAAATTACCCCTGTCATCTCTGTGGTCAAATAGGTCATTTTGCCAAGGAGTGCCCAAAGAAGAATGATGACAAATTGGATAATGAGAGGTCGGAAAGGAATGAGCGAAGATTTGGAGGTCGTTCGAACAAACTTTATGTAGCCGTCGAGTACTGAGCTCCCAAAACAACAACGAGTAGAAGATGTCAATGCCAACTGGTACCAAGACAGTGGAGCCACACAACATGACTCCCAACAAAAGCTGGTTTGTGAATTTGAGACAACTGAAGCAACCTGTAACAGTCATTATGGGAGACTCAAATCAACTCAAGGCCTCAGCGGTTGGAGACATAGAACTTGAAGCCTACAATGGAAACAACTGGAGAGTAGTCATTCTGGAAGACGTACTCTATGTACCAGGTTTGAACTTTAACTTGATTTCACTCAGTCAAGTGATGGACAGAGGACACATTGAGACGTGCAACAAAGATGTATCAATTATCAAATCAAGTGACAACCAAACTGTTCTTACCATGGCTCAACGAGAAGGAAATTTCTATAGACTGATGCTCGTACTACCCAGTATGAACACCAGCCTAATTGCAACTTCAATTGTCACCTGGCCTGAGAGACTTGCACATCAGAACCTGAAATACGTCAAGGACATCCTAGACAGGAATAACATCAGTACATAGATGACTGGAACAATCGAGTCTGTGAAGAATGCATTTATGGGAAACAACATCGAATTTCACATCCCAAAAATGAGAAGGTAGCAGCTCAATCATTGGATCTAGTTCATGTAGATCTTGGGGAAATGAATGTCACGTCGATTGGAGAAGCGAAGTATTTCCTGATCTTTAAAGATGATTATTCGCACTTTCGAACCGTTTACTATCTGAAGTCGAAAGATGAAGCTCCAGACAAGCTGAAGATATTTCTGACACAAGTTGAAAATCAATTTGGAAGGAAGGTGAAAGAACTGAGGTCGGATCATGGAACTGAAATTAAGAACAAAACCACATGTCAACTTTTGGAGGAGCGAGGAATCAGGCATACGTTCTCAAACGTTCACACACCACAACAGAATGGCAGAGTTGAAAGGGAAATGCGAACCGTGGTGGAATCTGCGAGTCGGTCATACATGCGCGAAATTTGAAAGAAAATCTATGGGCAGAAGCTCAACTACGTCGTGTTCATCTTGAATCAGACTGGCAGCAGCTCAGTCAACGCCAAGAGTCCAGCAGACTTATGGTTCGGTTGTCGTATTGATATCAACAAACTGAGGAGTTTCGGATGTGACTGCTACGTTCTGAAAACTGACCATACAAGGAAGAAACTCGACAAGAAGTCTAGGAAGGGAATCTTTGTTGGATATGACACCGAGTCATCAAGCTATCGAACATACATACCTGGAGAAAGAGAAGTCATTTGCTCTGACAATGTGATTTTTGATGAAGAGAAAACGAGATACCGAGACATTATAGGAAGTGTGCCAATAATATCTGAAAAGACTGATCTAGGTCATGAAGATGAAGAATGCGAGTCTGATACAAGTCTGAAGGATGAAGATCAAGAACAAGAAAATCTTGAAGGCGAAATTACTGAAGATGAAGATGAAGAGACAACACCTCAGACAAGGCGAGGACTTCGTGATCGATCAGCGATAACAATGCCACACCGACTGAAAGATTATGTACTCGACGATCTCACACCGAACAGAAGTGCAAATGTAGCTTTGATAGGAGAAATGCAAGATATCACTGTCAATGAGGCACTGAAGGATGACAGATGGAAACGTGCGATGCAAGAAGAATTTAATTCTTTGACACAAATGAAAACTTGGAGACTTGTGAAATGCCCCGAAGGAGTTCAATCGTTGACATGCAGATGGGTGTTACGTGAGAAGGCAGATGGAAGATTGAAAGCACGTTTGGTAGCACGCGGTTTTGAACAAGAAGAAGGGATTGGTTATACGGAAACGTTCAGTCCAGTAGCTCGCCATACTTCAATTCGTCTTATGCTGAGTCATGCAGCTACCCAGAAGATGAAACTTGTTCCCTTTGATGTCAAGACAGCTTTCCTATATGGTAACCTGGAGGAGGAAATTTACATGCATCAACCAGAAGGATTTGAAGATGGCACCAACTATGTCTGCAAATTACAGAAAGGATTGTATGGACTGAAACTGGAACTGGCATGATACGATTTCAAAATTTCTTGAGGAGAGAATAGGATTAATGAACACCGATGATGATCCCTGTTTGTATTATAATAAGTAGAGAGCGGATTTCTAGATTTAATGCTTTTTGTGAAAAATGTAAGCACTTAAAAACTTTTTTTATATCTGTAACTATGATACAATTTGGAGTCATTTGACACATTTTTTTTTAAACTTATTTGTTTTTTTTCAATTTTATGCATATTAAAACTTATATGCTTATTTAATGCTTTTTTCGACGAATATGAGTTTTAATGCATATTTTGTTCAAATGCCGGCCTTGACAGAATGGCAAATACTTGTTTGTTAGCCGTATCGTATCGTATGCATTTTACCTGGATTTGACCATTGAAGTACACTTACTCAAGACCCTTTCTGTGAATAGGTTCCGGTCGTTTGGGTAATAAAATTTTATTATAGGATTGGAAAAATACTCCATAGATTTTATGACTTTAAATCCTTACTTCCGTCGATAATGAATTAAAGCTTTTAACCAGATGTTCTTTTTCGGCATTTTGCGGCAAGACCGTTGTAGATTTTCTAGAAAAAAGGATTAATGTACCCAACTACCTACCTTAAAATTTTTCTAATGGAAACTTTTAAGTAAATGAACCGTTTATTTCACAACCATCCGTCTATCGCATCTGTCGTAGTACAGTGTTATACGTGGTTCTCCCTTGTTACATATTGAGTTTTTTTGGTAATATTACTGATATTTTAAAAGAATGCCGAAAATAAAATCGACGCCGGATGAGTGGATAAGGGATTTTCCAGAATTAAAATTAGAAAACAACAAAATATTCTGCAGAGCTTGTGTGAAAAGGTACCGCGTCAATTCGTCGTGCACAATTCGTCGCGCGACAATTGATCGCAAACAACTGATCGCAGCGTCAATTGGTCGCAGCGACAACTGGTCGCAACGACAACTGGTCGCAGTCACAATTGATCGCAACACAATTCGTCGCAAGTACAACTGGTCGCATGCGACAATTGATCGCAGGCGAAAAATGATAGCGTTTATAGAGAAATAAGTAATTGTTAAGAATGAGGAAAATAAATTAATGTGCTATATTCTCAAAAATTTCATTATTTCTAAAAAAAGTGTCAAAATAAATACATACGAGTTCCATAAAAACGGTAACTATTAGGCTCATTTCCGACTAAACCAAAGTGCAAAAAAGTGAAAATATTGTAAAATATTTTTTTTAATGCTGACACATCTCTCGGTATGCTACTGTAATGTTCATTTGGATTATTCGTCTTATTGATTAGACGCTCAAGTAAGTGATTCAAGCTTTTCTTCTCACAAGTTTAAAGTTTGTCAATTAAACGAGTGAAAAAAATAGCTTTCAAAACGTGTTAGACGTCATTTTTCTTTAATAAAAAATGGTTTTAAAATTATTACAACTGTCAAATTAAAAAGTTATAGATAAATCGTGAAAAAACTCTCGTTACAGTTTTAAGTGAAAAAGTATTATTTTCATTACGGTTGTTAGTTTAAAAAATTAAATATATACCTATATTTTTAATAAATTTGCTGCGTAAAAGGAATTTTTAGAAATAATTTTCTCGTCATTAATCGGTTGCAAAAGATCAAGAGGCACTCGAAGCAAGCCCTGACAAACTTATTAGCGGCGCCAGCGGAGATCTCCAATTGGCTGCGGTACCACCATGGACACTCGCGTAACCTCCTTTTCCAGAATTGTCAAAATGACATTGCCAAACTCAAAGCAATCATGAATTAAGCATTTCATTTTAAATTCTGTTAGTATCAAGTGGTACATGGTATTCGTATTTTGGGTTGCGAAAAATTATTTTCAGAAATAATTTTCTCGTGACTAACCCTGTATATGTATTTTTTACACCCACATATGGTACAACTGAATTTTTCTTCAGTACAATACTAGTCACATAATAATAATTAAAAAATAAGTTTTTAGTTGCATAAGTACCTACATTTCTTAGATTTCCCGGTAACACAAAATTATTCTTGACGCTCTAACAAAAGTTTTTGCAATATATACATATTTACAATACACGTAAACCTTTCTCAAACCCTGTAAAAGATCCGTTGCAATTTACAAGGTATTAAAATAAGTATTATATATCCGTCCAGTGGAATTTATATTCGCTGCATATGGATACTCTAGATGTACTATTATTATTCTGTATCAAAATGTGTTAAAATTTAAAGGTTGTTAAAAATATGATTTTTTAAATAACTGTAATCTAGTTAAGAACAATAAACACTTGTTTTTATGTTGAGTACTTATTATAATGAAGCTAGTTCCTATAATATAATAGGTAAAATAAGAAACGAGATAAATAGAAACAATCTCTTAAAAAAAAATAACCAAAATGACAATTTATTAATAAAAAATCTTATGTAACAAGGTGTTTACGCTCGTATTTTTTAATTTTTAAAGTGCAACTACAAACTTCGTCACTTATCTATATTCAAATTGTTTTTAATTCGATATTTACACCTTACCTGGTTGCTAAATTTATTGCAACTTAAAATTCAGAATACAAAATATTTAGTTTTAATAAAAGAAAATAGTTCCCCATGAATTTTACCTTGCGATCAATTGACGCTGCGATAAATTTACGTACGATCTATTGTCGCTGCGATCAATTTACGTGCAATCAATTGTCGCTGCGATCAATTGTCGCCGCGATCAATTGTCGCGTGCGACCAATTGTGCTGCGACGAGTTGCTTGCGATCAATTGTCGCGCGATCAATTGTTTGCGACCAGTTGTCGTAGAATCGTGTGAAAACCGTAAGCCCACTAATTTTGTTATCTATTTTTCTTTGTTAATCCTGTATATGTACGTTGTTTTAGATTCAAAGTGATAAAAAATATAACGTGACGCAACATGTCAGAGCGACTCTTCATGTAGAAAGGAAGAAAATGTTTGAAGTTTCTAAAATTAAACAGCAGACCATACATGAATCTGTTGCATCTACTTCCACAAAAGATGAGCAGTTCAGTTTAATTTCGATTTATGTAAAAATGATGATCCAGTCCAATATAGCTTTAAAAAAATTGGAGAAAGGCCCTCTTCAAGAATTCCTTGAAAAACACTGCAATCGACATATTCCGGTTGAAAGTACTCTCCGAAGAAATTATGTAGGCCCAGTGTTTCAGCAAGTTTACAACGAAATTAAACATCGCATTGGAGATAATTATTTATGTTATAGTTGTGGAAGATACGTAGCAAGTTTAATTGTTGGAATCTTAAATGAAAATTTTTCTAGTCGAGGGTATGTAGTAAGTTTGAAAATGTTAGATAAAACAAATGGCAATACGATTACCAGATTTGTAAATGACAGTCTTAGATCACTATTTTTGCCAATAGAATTTTATTGATGATCTCGGATTCAGTTCGTTATATGTTGAAAACTTTAACAGAAAAAGTGCTGTGCTCTGTGTGCAGTAATCCTGCTGTAAAAAAACGTGTTTATTGTTCAGATTGTTGTGTCTGGTCGCATATAAGCTGCTATAACAAGAGGAAGTGTTGTGACACAGCAGCATCAGCTACAGCTGCAATTCTGGAGATTAACCCTGACGAGGATGCATCAGATAAGCATAGATCAAATACTCAACTTTCTCCACTACGGGAAAACTCAATTATCAAAGATGCAACTAAGGAGCAAAGAATTTCTATGTTTGTTTATCAAAGATTTACTCACTAAAAACTCGGAGCTACAGCAGAAGCTGTACGAAGAGAGGAGGCAAGCGGAGATCAACCAACAGCGGCACAACACTTTGGTACAACAACAATTTTCACTTGTCAATGAACGTTTAGTTTTGCTTTTCAATGAGCTAGAAACAGTTAGAACACAATTAAAAACAGTATCCATCACATCGAGCAGTACAGCCTTGGTAAAAAACTTACCACCTATCGATATAAAACGACAAGAGATACGGATGACACCACATGAAAAAGTTCAAAAAGATGTGGCGGCGGAAGATGGACGCACTCAATTGCAAGCTACAAATAAAAGATCTAAGGATAATGAGGTGAAACGACATGAACCAGAGTTGTTACTCGGAAAACAGAGTAAAAATGAAAAATGTGCCACTCAGTCTCCTACCGTTGACACAATTACCACTCAGGACTTATTTAAACCAAGAAACATCTTCAATGTCAAATCCTGGAAAACTGACCAATCTCCAACGGTAACGTCTGTAGAGGCTATAGCTTCCGAAACCTCTGCTGATGTTACTCTAATTAACAAAAATGGCAAAGATGGCTTTAAAGTTGTCACCTCTCAGAAAAGGAGGAAATCAAAATCAATCATAGGAACAGGTGGTGACAAAGATACTCAAAACTTCAGTGGCGTGGAGAAAAAACTGTGGTTTTGCATTAGGCGTACACATCCCAAAACTCAAGAAGAAAATATCTTGGAATACTTACGAAAAAACTCCTCTGATGGAATAACGTTCACCTGCGAAAAAGTGGAATCCAAAAGTCAATATCCTGTATTCAAAGTAAGCGCTCCTTTCAGCGAAAAGGAACGTATATACGATTCTGGGTTTTGGCCACCTGGTGTGCAAGGAAGCAGATTTTATTTCCCAAGATCGGTTTTTACAGAAACAAAAGAGCATGTAGTGAAAATATAGAACAAAACGTACTTCGGTTATTACACCAAAACATGCAAGGTCTAGGTAACAAAGTAGAAAAACTTGAGGTCGTTTTAGAAGAACGTACACCTGATATCTTATTATTAAGCGAACATTGGCAATGCATCGACCAAATTCAGTTTATAAATTTGGAAAATTATTCTTTATGTTGTAGCTTTTGTCGGGATAAAAATAAACATGGAGGAGTAGCGATCTATACTAAGAATAATATAAGGTTTACAACTTTACTACAATTTCAGAAACAATCGGTAGCTAACATCATTGAATGCTGTGGCATAGATATATTGGAAATGAACCTTATCGTTATTGCTTTGTATAGGCCTCCTTCTGGAAATTTTAACCTATTTTTAGATTTTTTAGCGGATATGCTATCCATAATTCCCTATAACAAAACAATTATTGTTACAGGCGATTTTAATGTAGACTTCTTGAATGACTCCCCAGATAAAAAGTACTTATTAGATTTATTAATGACCTTCAATTTAGTTCATACCATATCTGAACCGACTCGGAATCATGCCTGTCTTGACAACATTTTCATCTCTGCAGACACCCCCAGTTATTACACACAAATGTTAAATCTTAGTCTAGCTGACCATCTTGCACAAGAGATAGGTATTTCCAAAAAGAGTTCCCCTAATCAAAATAAAAAACCACCTCACTACAAATCTATACGTAATTTCAAAGAAGAAAATTATCAACATTTTTACGATGCACTGAAAAATCAGGACTGGTCCCCATTATATGATATAACTGACACTGAAGCAGCTTTTAATTTTTTCATGTCAATCTTTAACAGACTTTTCGACTTGTCATTCTCAATAAAACAAATTAAGTGCACATCTAAAGAACAAAAAAAAAATGGATTACACCGGAAGTTCGTAACTTAAAAAAGACTGTTTCCCTATATGCGGATCTTAGTAAACACTTTCCCATTTTTAAAGATCAATTCAAAAAAATAAATAAAGAATATCAAGAGGTGTTAATAAAATCAAAGCAAAATTACAACGAACACAGGTTACTCACATCTTCTAACAAAAACAAAACAATGTGGGAGATTATTAGAAAATCTTCAAATAAAGTAAAAACAAGGGGTGAAATACGAATCTCTGAAAATGGACATGTCTTAACTGATCTAGCTTGTGCTAATCTTTTCAATAAAAATTTCTCAGAATTGGCTCTAAATATAATTGACGATAACACAGTACATAATTCCGATTTTCTACTTAATAACATTTATTTATCGCCCTATAGTTTAAATTTTTTACCAGTCACAGGTTCTGACATTCTTCAGATCATACACAAACTGAAGAATTCTAAATCTGCTGGACATGACGAAATACCTAATAGCGTCTTTAAAAAAGTGGGAAAAACTATTTGCGAACCTATAGCACACATTATCAATTTGTCGTTATTAAATGGTCATTTTCCCAACTCCCTAAAAAAGGCTATAGTAGTTCCACTGCATAAAAAAGGTGACGACCAACTAATCACCAATTATAGACCTATTAGTATTTTATGCAGTCTATCTAAAATTTTTGAACACGTTATTAACAATGGTATTACATCTTTTTTAACAACACATCAGTTAATAGATCCTTCGCAGCATGGCTTCACAAAGGGAAAAAATTTAGACACAGCATTGGCAGCTTATCTTTCTATAATCTCTACTTGTATAGACAAAAACATTCCCTGTCTGGGATTATTCATCGACTTCACGAAGGCCTTTGATTGTGTAAGTCATTCCCTATTACTCAAAAAATTAGAACGATACGAGGTCAGCTGTTTAGGTCCTATCTATCCGGCAGAACACAAAAAGTATTGGTAAATAACACCCTTTCGGCAGAAGTAGGCATCACTGTAGGAGTGCCACAAGGATATATTCTTGGTCCTATTCTGTTTATAATTTTCATTAATGACTTATTAATGCTCATGAAAAAGTCTTTTAACTGCTCAGTAATGTCATATGCTGACGACACTAATTTCATAATCACAGGTGGCGATACCACTGCAGTCATTAATAAGGCGACAAATATTTATACTTTGGCACAAAAATGGGTCACAAAAAATAAACTTTGTATTAACCACGAGAAAACGGCATTTACTTTTTTCTCCAATACCGTAAATTGTGCTGAATGCACACTCAATTTAAATAATATAACCATTGCGTGTTTGCCGTCTATCAAACTACTGGGTATCTCCTTCGATAACCACCTAAAATGGTGTTCATATATAGACCATCTATGTTCTAAATTAGCGTCTGTCTGCTATGCTCTCAAAAACATAATGAGACAATGTAACTTCTCCACGGCAAAGCAACTTTATTTTGCTAACTTTCAGAGTCTTCTAAAGTACGGTATTACGCACTGGGGCCTTTCTCCTGATTTTAACCGTGTATTCATATTACAAAAAAGGGCAGTAAGAATTTTAGGGGGCCTAAAAAACCGACACTCTTGTAGATCAACTTTTCACCAACACGGAATCCTGAGGCTGCCAAGCTTATATATATGTGAAATTTTATCATACACATACAAAAACATAAACAACTTCAAAAATAATAGAACAGAACACGAACACAATACAAGACACAAGGATTTGCTGTTACCGAGACAGCACAATATAGCTCACTATCAGAGAAGTTTGCATTTTAATTGCTGCAAATTTTTTAACAGACTTGACTGCGACATTAAAAATGCCTCTAATTTTATTGTCTTTAAATCTGAAATAAAAAAATTAAAAAAAAAATTATTACGGAATTAGCGAATTTCTTACATAGCATATCCGCTATATTTTATTAAATGTATAAGTTTCTAATGTACTGTACCTTTATGTTAATTGTTTTCCTTTGACAATTCTTTCTTAAATCTATTATAATTGTTGTGTAGATTTTCTGAAAGTTAATAAATTATTATTATTATTATTATCATTGCCCACGGTTTAAACAGAATGGCTGCATGAATACGTTTGCAGTTTCCTACTGTTAATAAATTAGTGGCAAATGGTAAAAAGATTTTTGTTAAAGCCCCACTAAGGGTGCAACATTTTAAGGAAAAATTTCCAAACATACCATTGCCCCCAGAGCCGATTATAACGAGGTGGGGAACATGGTTACAGGCCACATTTTATTATGACAAATATATCAAAGAATTTGAGGAAGTAGTTACGGAGTTTAGCGAAGATTCTTCTCAATCGATTAAAGATTGAATAAATATTTTGGAAAACAAAGATTTGCGACAAGATCTAGCTTTTCTAAGAAGCAATTATCAATTCGTATGTGAGGTAATAGAAAAGTTAGAAAAACCCAACATGTAGTTGGTAGATGCCATAAACTTAGTGAAAGAATTTAAACAACAAGGAAACGCAGTAAGGGGTGATATTGGTACTAGAGTATCTCAAAAACTTGACGAAGTGTTAAATAAAAATGCAGGTTTCGGTGTTCTTTCCGACGTTGCTCGTGTTTTACAAGGCCAGAAGGTGGAAAATTCGGAGTTAGATTCACATTAGTTGCAAAATTCAAATTTGCGCCAACAACGAGTGTGGATGTTGAACGCACATTCTCCAATTTTAAACACATTTTAAATGATCGGCGAAAAAATTTTACAGTGGACAACTTGGAACATATTACAATCATAAATTGTTTTAAAGAAAACTGAAATACGTGTGTAAAATATAAAGTCTAGGATTATTATAATAATATTTTATCCAAAGTTCTAAGAAGTGTTCTTTGATTTGTAATATGATTATGTTTTTAATGCTTTTTTGCTTAAAATAAAACTTTTTTATTGAAAATGTTGTGCTTATTTAAGCGCTTATTCTTAATTTTTTTGTGCTTATCCGCTCTCTAATTATCATCCTTACTATAATTGAAGTAAATTTCAATCAGTTTGGTTGTTCAGGTGCAACAAAACGTGAGTGAAATGAGTAGCCAAACACCTGTATGTGATACCCCAGTATGACATAAACACATACAACATCAGCAGGTGTTTTAATTTTTATTATGCTTGATATCACGGTCTGTGGACTTCGCGGTTTAGCAACACGATAAAACACGAATATCCATACAGTAATTATTTTAATTTTTTTAAAACTTTCCACCAGCCTTGAATTTTTTTACCGTTGTTACTAATCCACAATTTTTTTATTACTACTACTACTACAAAAAAAATCCTAGTCCACCTGCAAACAGCACAAAAGCGCAAAATTTCCCCACGTCACCCTAGCACTTTGCACATTCCATTCTTATTACCAATTCACAGGTCTTCAAATCTCCAGGTCATTCTCTCCAGATTTAAATGTCCTTTCCCAGCTCAGAGCCTCGTAAATCTCAGGTGTTCTAATTCCGGAGAGCCTTGACCTCGCTGCAGTGGAATGTTAACAACACCGAGAGTAAAACTCCGAGTGCAACAATTAGAAGCTTCCGGACGAAGCGCCATTGGAGCGGCACGGAATTAGAAATAATGAATAGACTGCGATGAATAACGACGTCAACGTGCAGGAGTTAACAAGTAGAACAAAGTTTAAACCGTATATTAACGGTACCTAGTCGATCACGTCGAGGAGGAGGATTTGTAGGCACGAAGTAGCGACAGTCGAGTGGTCGAGTGGCAAGACTGGCGAGTCGTGCCGAGAGGAAAGTTTTCGGAAAAGTTGAGAGTAAACGTTTGTTATATGTTATTATAATATAAGCGAAGTAGTTAAGTGGTTGGTTTAGAAAACTAAGGCAGAAGATGGTACCATTGAGGTAACTTACAGGTAAATCGCAACTTTGTTCACTTGGCTAAGAGCGCTTTTTTGAAGACAAATTTAATGTTAGAGTGTAGACTGTTACTGTTTATTTTTCTTGAAATTTTTGATTTGCATTTTCAACCAAATCCCTCATTGCATGACTATTGCTGGACCATTTTATTCTTTGTTTTTTTCTTATTTCTTCTTTAGCTTTGCTGGTATAGATTTTCAGACAGTAAACTAATATACTATCATTCTTACAGTAAATATTGTTTTGCTGTTGCAGCATGTTGGAAATTGTGTTGAGCGATAAGTCGAATTTTTCCTAATTTCTTTCTTCCTGACTTCCAAAACATTACCAGTGCAAAAATTATTATTCTTTAAATAATCTCTCAAATTACAAAGTATTTGCTCTACTAAAATTGCTATTTGGAACGCGTTCTCTGAAGCGTAATGTAAAGCACCAGTTTTATATTCTTTTAATGCCACAAATTTTGCATAATTTTCATTACAATTCTTCTTAGAGATCAAAGCAACAATACATTTTTTGCAAAACTTTTAATTTTTATCAAGCATTTAACAACGTAACTGGAGCAACTGTACAAAGCATTTTTTTCTCTCAAAGAGAGTTCTTTTTTCTTCAAATTCCAACTTCTCGGTAAAGCTAAATTTTATTTTCCTTTAGGAACATCGTTTTCTTTTCAGTTATTATTTTTAATATAACTGAAAAACCAACTAAAGGTGTTGTTTTGTCGGTTTCGTAACTTGAGGTATTTGAAATGTCCAAGTATTGAGAAACTGATAAAAGTTTTAAGTCATATTTAAATTGAATGGCCGTAGGGATCGGATGTCTTGATCGAAATCGGGAAAATACATTTTCTAGACAATCTTAAAAAAATAGTATTTTCTTTTCGTTCAAAAACGAGTTTTGCAGGTCTAAAATTGATGTTGTAGTCGGTATAACACCTGTTTGAATAAGCTTCCAAACTGTTTTTCCGAATTTGTCAGGAGCGACTTTTAAGTTTAAAAATAACTTAATGAAATCTTAAAAGATTTCTATAGTTTCCCTATAGACAGCCATTTTAAACTTGCTCAAGGCCAAAATAGTTGATCTAGAACTAATCAACTGGAACCATCTATGTACAACATCAATAAAAACAGCTGTCGTTAGAGAAGATTTGTCTTCTCTCTCCTCTTCTGCATCAAATTTTATTCCACAACTAACATTTCGATTCAAAACGTTTAGAGAATTTGACACCTTCATTTTGTTAAAATGGTTAGACTGTAAAACATCCACATTTAATTTAGACGCAAATTGCAGCTCAAATTTGCCTTCTTCTTCACAAAAATTCGTTTCGTGTGCTAGCAGAGTGTAGACGTGCATTTTGTCGCTCCGTACATTCGAATCATTTAGGTGAGTTTGTTCCATATTGATTTGAGCCTCTCGTAAATCTAAATAATTATATATACTGACGAATAGATTGGTTTGTTAATTTTTGTCGAAGGAAACATATTCCATGTTTCCTTTCGACTTTTACATTTTGATAGAATTCGTTATCATTCGTTTTTCTTACCGTCGACTTTTTTGGCAGAATTTGCTTATTTTCTACTTGACCTCAAACTGGCCGCAGTGTGATTTCAGCACTTGCGAGTGTCGAAAATGGCTATAAAATGCAGTAAATGCAATAGCACCGTAACTAGAAGTCAGAACTATTTGTCCTATAATGTCTGCAAATCGAATTTTCACAATGAATGTGTGTAACATTGATGATGATGCTTACAATCAGCTTCAAATGGAAAGAAAATTAACATCCTAGTTGTGTGCTTTTTGTTCACTTTCTGCCTCTGCCTCTGCTGCTTCTCATACTCAATCCATTCCTTTAGCTTCTGAATTTAATTTGTCTCCTCATTCTTTGAAAATGATCGAATCAATCATTGGAAACCAATTAAAACTATTAACTGATACTATTTCGATGTTAGAAAAATCAGTTAATAATTTATCTCTTGAAAATTCAAAATTGCCTAATGAAATAATCATTTTAAAAAAATGCTTACCCGCCTCTAAACCTTGTGATCAGATAATGTCAGCTGATGCTGATGAAATGCACGCTAAAACATCTTATGCCCAAACTTTAATAAAAAACTCTCAGAAAACTATTATAGTTAAGCCAAAAGGTGAAGATCAGAAAAATCAGTCAATTGCTAAAACTAAATCAGACGTTTTAAAAAATGTGACAGTTCTAGTAACTTTAAACAAAGCGCCATGAATAACCTGTCAGACCAGTATGATATTCGTGAAGTCAAGACTATTGGCCCAAGAGTTAGAATTACAGGTATTCCTGACTACATAAAAAAGAAGACATTGTCTTATATATGAGAAAACAAAATGAATCAATTTTTGACGAAAAATCAATTTGTACTTTGTTAAAATATGGCCCGGTTAAAAAAAATAATACCATTTTTCAAGCTGTTTTTGAAGTGGATTTGTTGACATATAAAAGGGCACTAACATTGGGACACTGCCTTATTGGTTTCAATGGTTGTACTATATACGATGCTATTGATGTTTCCAGATGTTTTAATTGTAACAGCTACGGTCATTCACACAAATTTTGTAAAAATTCTTCTTCTTGTCCTCGGTGTGGTGATCGTCATAATTTGAAGGAATGCCAGGCAGATGTTGAAGCTTTTAAATGTGTCAATTGTTACAACTTCAATCTCAAAAATAATAATCATGACGTTAATATTAATCACGCAGCTTGGGATCTTGACAAATGTCATTCGTACAAGATGGTCATTCAAAAAGTCAAACAAGATTTGTTTGGACTTTCCATATAGCAATCAAATGTTTGTCCTCTTTTCCTCCCTGATAGTCCAACAATACCCCGCTACTCGTGTGACATGAACACCAATAATTCAATGCATGATTCCCCTACTCCAGTTGTTTATTACCAAAATGTTAGGGGTTTAAACACCAAACTCCCGGAAATATATAATGCATTGGCTAGCTGCCATTATGACATAATTGCTTTTTCTGAAACTTTTTTAAACGACTCTGTCCATAACTCAGAAATTTCTAATAATAATTACACAATCTATAGGAGTGACAAAAAATATTCAGATGTTCATTGTCAACGTGGTGGTGGTGTCCTTCTTGCGGTTAAATCAAATTTTGCCTCGTATAAATATGATTTAAATAACTTAAATTTTAGTGATTTACTTGTAATAGATATTCTTGTAGTCAAGATTTTTATAGGTCACAGTATTGTTTATTTTATTGTAGTATATATCCCTCCGGCCAACAGAGTTAGTGCAGCTGATATGGATTTGTTCTTTGAACTTTTATCCTCTCTATATACTTTATTACATGATAGAATCATTATTGTTGGTGACTTCAATATACCCTCTTACTCTAGTTTTCTAGCAAACCCCTTGATACGCGATGCTAAAACAGAATCACTTTTAAATTTTCTCGACTTGACTGACTGTAATCAGCATAACTTTGTACGTAATAACAATGGAAGAATTTTGGATTTGGTTATTTCAAATAAACAAACCACTGTCAATGCAGCAGTTGATATTTTATTAACTGAAGACTCCCATCACCCGAGCTTAGTAATTAATTTAAATAATTTAATTAGAACGAAAATGTTCTATGACAAGCCCTTGCATAATCCCGGATTAAAATCTTTTAACTTTTGTAAAGCTGATTTTTCACTTTTGTACAATTTGCTTTGTAATACTGACTGGTCTTTCATGTCTAAACATACTGATGTAAATACCATGTGCTTGCAGTTCTATTCAAAATTATATGAGATCTTTGACATTTCTGTTCCTAAGACTAAACGCTTTAAAAATCGTCAATATCCTCCATGGTTTGATGCTAAAATAATTTCTAAACTAAAACTAAAATGGAAATTATGGACACGTTACAAACGACATTCTGATTTGCAATCTTATGATAATTTTAAAATCCTAACAACTGAGGTCAAAGCAGATATTCAACATGCCTATGCCAATTATATTCAAAAAATTTAAAACAACATTCAATCTGATCCTAGCAGCTTTTGGCGCTTTATTCATAGTAAGAAAAAAGACAATAGTATACCTAAACTGATGACCTATAACAATGAACTACTAAGTCGACCGGAAGACATCGTCAACTCTTTTGCTGACTTTTTTCAAAAATCTTTTATTCTTTCTAATCCATCTGTAACTATGTCTTCTTCAAATTGTCCTCTTTTGTTAATCAAATCGTTTAATGAATCTGAAGTATTTAATGCCCTACGGAAGATGAAAAACAAAACAACAGCTGGTCCTGACGGCATACCCTCTTTCATGTTAAGTGACTGTGCAACTGTATTTGCTTCTCCCCTATGTGCTATATTCAATCTAGCAATTAAACAGTGTGAGTACCCGTCCATCTGGAAACAGTCGAATATATGTCCAGTTTTCAAAAATGGAAACAAAAATGTAATCGAAAATTATCGACCCATAACCTTGCTCTGCAATTTTTCCAAGGTATTCGAAATGTTGCTTTATGATGTTATTATCGGGCATGTTAGGCCTTATATATCTGATTTACAGCATGGTTTTCTCAATGGCAGATCTGTAGAAACAAATCTTTGTACGTTTACTCAGTTTGTTTCCGAGTCTTTTGATGCTAAATGTTCGGTGGATTGTATATACACTGATTTCTCTAAAGCATTTGACAGATTAGACCACTCTAAATTGATTGCCAAGTTGGATAGTTTTGGTATGTCAGATTTCCTAATTAAACTTTTTAGTTCTTATTTAATTGGCAGGACGCAGGTTGTTACCATTGGCGGTTTTCAGTCAACTGAGGTACATGTTACTTCTGGTGTACCGCAAGGGTCCATTCTTGGACCTCTGTTCTTTATTTTGTTTATTAATGACATTGGTATCGGCTTTAGCTCTGAGTGTCTTCTATATGCTGACGACCTAAAAATCTTTAGAAAAATAACAACATTTTCTGACCACCTTCTCCTTCAAGCAGATCTTTATAAATTAGAACAAGCATGCAATGTAAAAGGGTTGTAGCTGAATCTTCCTAAATGTAGTGTAATGACATATTCTCTAAAGCATATCAATAGTATATATGAGTATAAAATTAGCGGCTTCATTTTGAAACGTGTTTCCACTGTGAGAGATTTAGGCATTACATTTGATCAAAAATTATCCTTCATTGATCATTATGATGAGATATTTTTCTCATCAATTAGGGCGTTAGGATTTACCATTCGTAATTGCAAAAGCTTTCAACTTAATAGTACTCTCCTTAGTTCATATACTTCGTTTGTTAGATCAAAACTACAGTATGGCTGTGTTATTTGGTCCCCAGGGATGATGTTCATTGTCTCAAATTAGAAAAGTTACAAAGGAAATTTTTAAAATTCCTCCATTTCAAATCATTTGGCTATTACCCTTGTAGAGGTTTTCCTCAAAATGAGCTTTTGGTACTCTTTTCCATTCAAAGCTTGGAAAAGAGGAGAGAAACTTTGTCTCTCTCTTTTCTTTTTAAATTGGTGAATGGTGTTGTAAATTCAAATGCTTTAGTTGAAAAATTGTGCTTTCTAGTTCCCCGGTCAAACATTAGAAACCCTTTATGTTTTTATACTGAAATTTCTAGAACTAATGTACATGTGTTCTCGCCCATTACAACTATGTGCAGAATTTATAATAATTATTATCGGAATAAATTTGATATTTTCAATTGTAGTTTACGCCAGATCAAAAATGCACATCTATAACAGTCTACTAATTTTTAACTATTTAATTATGCATTTCCAACAATCTAATTTAGCCCTAATATACCACCCTAATAATTGGTTTATCTGTAGGGGTGGTCAACCATAATAATAATAATAATAATAATAATAAAATCTTTAATGTGTTGCACGTCAACCAAATCAGAAGTTAGTTTATATTTTTCAACAAAATCATTTGGTAATTGAATGATTTTGTTTTGTACCAACCATTGCTTTATATTTTTTAATAAATGTGGCCCATCTGCTAAAAAGTAAATTTTTTCGCCATTAACTGGGTTTAGGACATCATTTTTTGTTTCGCATTTTCTTCCAGCTTTTATTCCAAAGGTTTTCCACATAGCTTGATTCGCCGATCCCATATCTGAGGTTACAGAATGGACCTTCAAACCAATTGCACTGATTTTCTTAAAAACTTCTTTAAGAACATCAGCTAGAACTGCCCCATTTATACTGTCTCCAGTAAAATAGTATGAAACAATTTGTTTCCAGCGAGTAGTAATACCTCCCACAAGAATTACCAACGCTTTTGTCGCTTCTCCCCCATGTTTTGGTAAAGTAATTCCCCCAATATACGTCCCACTATGTACACAATAATCAATCCCAGCTTTTATATTCATTTCGTCCAATGCCACCATACAATCCCTCCCAAAATCCTGATTAAGCGATTCACATTTAATTTTCAAAAACCCAATAATTTCATCCAAAACTCCAGATTTAAACTCTAAATTTTGTAAACGAAAATTCAATGTCCGAATAGCTGGAAATGGTAGTTTCATGTTTCTTAATAAGTTATATCCACTGGTCCCACATCCAAATTTAAACTTCAAAGATTTGGTGATTGTTTGCCCAGAACATTTTTTGAGTTTTTTCCCTTTCAAACCCTCAATTTGATCCTTTGTTAATATATTTGCCAAATTTTTCCTTAAATTTGCATTACACACTTTTTGCAAGTACAATTTCTGCCTTAATTTTTTGTCCGACCAAATCTTTAGATTATTCTCAATGCTATACTTCAATTCTTTTTATTATTCTATTTTAAATACAATTAAAAAAGTAGGTATCCTCGTATCACTTCATAGTAACCAACAGAACAACTTTTATCACGGCAAGTGGTTTTACATTGTCGAATGAGTCAAGTTTGTCCTTATTTTATTATCATAATTACAGATTTTATAGACTATGCACATTGTAGTATCAACAAGTATGAAAAAATAGGTCTCCCATTTCCGTCAAATATAACATACCTAACCTAACTTCATGGATTAGAGTACAATAAATCAAAAGACTTAATGCATTCGTCTCACTTAAAAGCGACAACGTCACATGAAACCTGTTAAATAAAACTGGATAGGAGGGTGTGATTTCCTGATATTTAATTAGACACTAAAAACTTTGACACTATGATTAAAAAGAAATTGATGCCACTTATTTTTAATTGTGCTAATAAAATGCATAAAAGTCAAGTCAAGGTGAATAAATTTCGCTGAAACGCATTTTTTTTTTGTCGAAACCGACGTAATATGGAAGTTCCAGCGCTTAAGGAGGTAATTATGGAAATTATATTTGCAATAATTTTGCATGACCAATCAATTGACCAGTTTACGTTTAGTCTGCAGCGTATAAAGTCCACAAATAATGTGTTTCAAACGAGACACTTGGCAACAGTGTTGCCACTTCGTTAGAAGCACCCCCAATTTGTGTAAACAAAATTTATCATATAATGAAATCGTTTACCCTTTTTTTGAAAGTGTGGAGACTTAAAAATTCGTTCCTCACTTGCTCGTTTCCGTCATATGCTATTGCAACTGAATATCAAACGGACAAGAAATTTGTCACTTAAAGTTTGACGAAGTTTTTCTCATCTAGAGTGGGTTAAAAAAATGCTTTGTGTGCGGTAATTATGAAATGACATTGTTTAAAATTCCTAGTAACACGAAAATTCGGGCTAAATGGTTTATGGGTTTTCTAATATCACTGATAATTATACAAAACGGAAATGTTAAAATCATGAATTTTAAATAAATTGTAGATATTTCTACCGCCACCGAAAAAGCTCGAATATTCAAACAACATTTCGAATGTAAATATATTAAACAAGGCGAAGAACTTTTTAATAACACTGTAATATAGTGTTAGAATTTTGATTTCAACAAAACCCAAAATCTATGCAATATATAAAAGATATAGAAGACAACTTAATAGGCGACAATGAAGGATAATTAAGAAGATGGAAACAGTACTTCGAACAAATATTAAATAGCGAAATCAGAGGCGGTCAGAGAGAAGAGCAAAAACAAGTACCAAAAGAAAGAACTTTAAATAATGAAAGGAATAACAAAAGCCCAGGGAGAAATGGAATTACAAAAGAAAATCAAAAATGTGGAGATGAAAAACTGAAAGACGATATCCATACGGATTTTAGGTCGTTAAAAAATGAATAAAAGGAGACAATTTTAGGTCCCAAAATTGACGAATTAGGTTATAAAAATCTTAGTTTAGGTTAAAAACCTGGAGGAAAGAATATTTGCTCAACGAAAAAGTATACATCAAAAAAATATATATTTAAAAAAAAAACATTAAACAAAACATTATAGAAACAAATATTTTGTGTAACAAACAAAAAAATTATTAAATAAATAAACGATCTATAGTTGCGTCCACCAATTTTAAGTTATCGCAAAAAAATGGCGATCAAATTAAAGCAAGTTGCATTTAACAAAAAATAAAATATTAATTCAGGTATTTAAAATGAGTTACAAAGGCAAACTATATATTTCTCTAAATTTTCGATTGTAAATTTACACCTTTGATCGCTTAAAACACTTTTAAGTTTTGAAAACGTGCTTTCCACATCACAAGAAGTGATGGGTGCAAAATTGAATATTGAACAATCTACGTTTTGATTTTTGTATGTGTTGTTGGTAGCATTTCCATTACCGCAAATTGCGTTATTTACTGAACATATAAAATCGTATCCTGGATTCTTTTTTAATAGAGAACATAATTTTTGGAACGCCATTTCCCCCACCTTTGCTGGTGTGTTTTTTAAAGATGTATACACTTTTTCCACAATTTCCATACTTTGGTTTAATTTTAAACCTATAGTTTCTAATTGTTCTATTGCACCAGCAATAATTTTAAAGTGAGTTTTAATGTACAAGAGTTCATTTTTAACGTTTGCTTTATTCAGGAATTCTTGAGCTTTTTTAATGCTTTGTGCATCTGTGGCTTCAAATGACATTACAACCTAAAAATATTCAATTTAAGAATGATAGTATAAAAAACATTATATATTTACTGACTTGTTTTAAAACATCAAAGTGTTCTGCATAAAACAATGCTGATTGAATCCAAGCGCCCCACCTTGTTAATACAGGTTCAGGTGGGAGAGGTGTATTTGGTAAACTGTTTTTATAAAACTCTACTTTTATTGGTGCTTTTAAAAGATTTTCTTAACATTGCTAATTATCCCATTGACATCTGGATAATTCAGTCTAATTGTTTCAGACACTAAATGTAACCCATGTACCATACATGTTAAGTGTGTTATATTTTCATAAAACACCTTCAAATTAGTACCAGTTTTGATCATGTATGAAGCACCATCTGATACAAACCATTTAACTTTTTTGTGTTCAGTTCCTTTTGGGCACAATAAAGCTACAAATTAACAATTAAATAAATTATAATAATTTCAATGCTTAAAATTATCAATAGCACACCCAAGGATTCGTTTATTATAAATCTCGAGATTGTGTTGCTATTAGTTTTATCAAGCTGCTTGAAAGCTAGTAGAAATGGACGGCCAGCTTCTTCAGAAGATAACCTTCCGATTACTAAATGGGATATGTATCTTCCTAATCTGTCCGTCGTCTCATCGGCGCTAATCCATATATCATTATTGCCAATAGAATTTCTAATTTGTTTAATTACCTGTAAATCATAAAATTTATGTTAAATAGTTTTTAAATAAAAATTCTAGTGCTCACCATATCGTAATCTTTTGGTAAATAATTTTTTCTCAGAGTGATTTCTGAGGGTAAATGCCTTCCTGTATATTTAAGCATAAAATTTTTAAACTCCGGACAACTAACAATGAAATATTTGCTGCGGTAAATGCCCTACATAAATCGGTGCAAAATTGCGCAAAATCATTGTCGCAAATAATGTTTAATAAAGTGTGTTTACTGGATTTATTCTCGTTCTTTTTATGTGCATCGTCACTGCAGTGTTGTTCAAAGTGTGATTTTTTTTTCGCACTTAAACTAGGAAACAAAAATGTGAACATAATTCAAGCTTCAGTATTTTAAATGTTTACTTACAACTTTTCCACACACTTTGCAGAATAACTCATTGTCTTTGATTAAAGAAGGAAATTGAAAATTAGTGTCCAAATTATTCCCTAACCATGATTTGATTTTATCTTTCATGGATGATTTTATCTTAGGCATTTTTAAACAATCAGCTAGCCAAAACAAGGAATGCACGAAAAATCTCTATTGTGCAAGCACGTCCGCTTCGTTGGTCGTGGAATCCTATTTTAAGTCTTTTAAAATTTACAATTAGGTCGTGTTTTAAGATTTTTTGATTTCTCGATTTTTCAATTACCTCTTTAACCTCCCAATTTTTCAATTTTGGGCTATTTCGATTTCTTAATTTTTCATTTTTCATCTTTTCGACGTTTCGATTTCTTGATTTTGTGATCTTTTGATGTTTCGTTTCTCGATATTCTATTCCTGAACTTTTCGATTCTTAACTTTTTTGACTTTTCGATTTTTCAATTCATGAAGTTTCTAAATTTTCGATTTCTTGATCTCGATTTCTCGATTTTTTCGAGTTTTCAGTTTTTCAGTTCTTCAATTTCTCGATTTTTCCATTTTTCGATTTCTGAATTTACTGATGTTTCAGTTTTAGGATTTTTTAATTTTTCAATTCTTCAATTTTTCTTCGATTTTTCAATTTTTCCATGTTTTAATTTTTCAATTTTTAAAACTATTGATTTTCCGATTTCCCGATTTTTCAGTTCATGGATATTTCTGTTTGTCACTTAAATGTTTGAATTTTAGATTTTTCAGATTTTAATGTTCCAATTTTTCGATTTTTAGAATTTTCGACTTCTCTGTTTTAGATTTTTCTGTTTTTCAATTTTCCGATTTTTATATTTAAGATTTTTCGATTTTATAATCTTTTGATGTTTTGTTTCTCATGTTTCATTTTTCAATTTTTCGATTTCTCGATTTTTCGGTTTTTATGGTTTCTAAATTTTAGATTTTTCAAATTCTCGATTAATTGATTTTTTAGTTTTTAGATTTTTCGATTTCTCGACTTCTCGATTTTTAAATTTTTCAATCTTTCAATTTTTTCGATTTCTCAATTTATCGACATTTCAGTTACGGGATTTTTCAATTTTTCGATTTTTCCACTTTTCGATTTTTGAGTTTTTAAATTTTAATTTTTCCAATTTTCAGATTCTTCGATTTTTTGATGTTTTAACTTCTCGATTTCTCGATTTTTCGATTCTTCAATTTTTCTTCGATGTGTCAATTTTTCAATTTTAAAACTATAGGTTCTTCAGTTTTCCGATTTTTCAGTTATACAGTTATACAGATATGTATTTCTGTTTTTCAATTTTTCGATCTTTCGAATTTCCGACTTTGCGGTTTTAGATTTTTCTGTTTTTCAATTTTCCGATTTTTATATTTAAGATTTTTCGATTTTTCGATTTCTCGATTGTATAATCTTTTGATGTTTTGTTTCTCATGTTTCATTTTTCAATTTTTTTGATTTTTGACGTTTCTAAATTTTCGATTTTGTAATTTCACTATTAATCAATTTTTTACTTTTTCAACTTTTCCACATCTCGGCTTCTCGATGTCTCGATTTTTCGGTTTTTATGGTTTCTAAATTTTAGATTTTTCAAATTCTCGATTGATTTTTTAGTTTTTAGATTTTCGATTTCTTGACTTCTCGATTTTCAAAATTTTCAATCTTTTAATTCTTCAATTTTTCGATTTCCCAATTTACCGACATTTCAGTTACAGGGTTTTTCCAATTTTCAGATTTTTCGATTTTTTGATTTTTTAACTTCTCGATTTCTCAATTTTTCGATTCTTCAATTTTTCTTCGATGTGTCAACTTTTCAATTTTAAAACTATAGGTTCTTCAGTTTCCCGATTTTTCAGTTATACAGTTATACAGATATGTATTGCTGTTTTTCAATTTTTCGATCTTTCGAATTTCCGACTTCTCGGTTTTAGATTTTTCTGTTTTTCAATTTTCTGATTTTTATATTTAAGATTTTTCGATTTTTCGATTTCTCGATTTTATAATCTTTTGATGTTTTGTTTCTCATGTTTCATTTTTCAATTTTTCGATTTTTGACGTTTCTAAATTTTCGATTTTGCAATTTCAGTATTAATCAATTTTTTACTTTTTCAACTTTTCCACATCTCGGCTTCTCGATGTCTCGATTTTTCGGTTTTTATGGTTTCTAAATTTTAGATTTTTCAAATTCTCGATTGATTTTTTAGTTTTTAGATTTGTCGATTTCTTAACTTCTCGATTTTCAAAATTTTCAATCTTTCAATTCTTCAATTTTTCGATTTTCCAATTTACCGACATTTCAGTTACGGGATTTTTCAATTTTTCGATTTTTCTACTTTTCGATTTTGGGTTTTTAAATGTTAATTTTTCCAATTTTCAGATTTTTCGATTTTTTGATGTTTTAACTTTTCAATTTCTCAATTTTTCGATTCTTGAATTTTTCTTCGATGTGTCAATTTTTCAATTTTAAAACTATAGGTTCTTCAGTTTTCCGATTTATCAGTTATACAGTTATACAGATATGTATTTCTGTTTTTCAATTTTTCGATCTTTCGAATTTCCGACTTCTCAGTTTTAGATTTTTCTGTTTTTCAATTTCCGATTTTCATATTTAAGATTTTTCGATTTTTCGATTTCTCGATTTTATAATCTTTCGATGTTTTGTTTCTTATATTTCATTTTTCAATTTTTCACTTTTTGACGTTTCTAAATTTTCGATTTTTCAATTTCTCGATTAATCAATTTTCTACTTTTTCAACTTTTCGATTTCTCAATTTACCGGCATTTCAGTTACGGGATTTTTCAATTTTTCGATTTTTCCACTTTTCGATTTTTGAGTTTTTAAATTTTAATTTTTCCAGTTTTCAGATTTTTCGATTTTTTGATGTTTTAACTTCTCGATTTCTCAATTTTTCGATCCTTCAATTTTTCTTCGATGTGTCGATTTTTCAATTTTAAAACTACAGGTTTTTCAGTTTCCGATTTTTCAGTTATACAGTTATACAGATATGTATTTCTATTTTTCAATTTTTCGAATCTTGAAATTTTAAATTTTTCATTTCGAATTCTTGATCTTCCGATTCTTCAACTTCTCGGATTTAGCTTTTTGGTTTTTGAATGTTCCAATTTTAAATTTTAGATTTATCTATTTTTCAATTTTTCGATCTTTCGAATTTCCGACTTCTCGGTTTTAGATTTTTCTGTTTTCAATTTCCGATTTTTATATTTAAGATTTTTCGATTTCTCGAATTTCCGACTTCTCGGTTGTAGATTTTTCGTTTTTCAATTTTCGGATTTTTATATTTAAGACTTTTCGATTTCTCGATTTTATAATCTTCTGATATTTTATTTCTCATGTTTCATTTTTCAATTTTTCACTTTTTGACGTTTCTAAATTTTCAATTTTTCAATTTCTCAATTAATCAATTTTCTATTTTTTCGACTTTTCTATTTCTCCGCTTCTCGATTTCTAGATTTTTCAATTTTTCGATTTTTGACGTTTCTAAATTTTCGATTTTGCAATTTCCCTATTAATCAATTTTTTTACTTTTTCAACTTTTCCATTTCTCGGCTTCTCGATTTCTTGATTTTTAAATTTTTCAATCTTTCAATTCTTCAATTTTTCGATTTCTCAATTTACCGACATTTCAGTTACGGGATTTTTCCAATTTTCGATTTTTCCACTTTTCGACTTTTGAGTTTTTAAATTGTAATTTTTCCAATTTTCAGATTTTTCGATTTTTTGATGTTTTATCTTTTCGATTTCTCAATTTTTCGATTCTTCAGTTTTTCTTCGATGTGTCGATTTTTCAATTTTAAAACTATAGGTTCTTCAGTTTTCCCATTTTTCAGTTATACAGTTAAACAGATATGTATTTCTATTTTTCAATTTTTCGAATCTTGAAATTTTAGATTTTTCATTTCGAATTCTTGATCTTCCGATTCTTCAACTTCTCGGATTTTAGGCTTTTTGGTTTTTTAATGTTCCAATTTTTAAATTTTAGATTTATCTATTTTTCAATTTTTCGATCTTTCGAATTTCCGACTTCTCGGTTTTAGATTTTTCTGTTTTTCAATTTTCCGATTTTTATATTTAAGATTTTTCGATTTCTCGAATTTCCGACTTCTCGGTTTTAGATTTTTCTGTTTTTCAATTTTCGGATTTTAATATTTAAGATTTTTCGATTTTTCGATTTCTCGATTTTATAATCTTTTGATGTTTTGTTTCTCATGTTTCATTTTTCAATTTTTCACTCACGTTTTTAAATTTTCGATTTTTCAATTTCTCGATTAATCAATTTTCAATTTTTTCGACTTTTCTATTTCTCCGCTTCTCGATTTCTAGATTTTTCAATTTTTCGATTTTTGACGTTTCTAAATTTTCGATTTTATATTTTCCCTATTAATCAATTTTTTACTTTTTCAACTTTTCCATTTCTCGGCTTCTCGATTTGTCGATTTTAAAATTTTTCAATCTTTCAATTCTTCATTTTTTCGATTTCTTAATTTACCGACATTTCAGTTACGGGATTTTTCAATTTTTCGATTTTTCCACTTTTCGATTTTGAGTTTTTAAATTTTAATTTTTCCAGTTTTCAGATTTTTCGATTTTTTGATGTTTTAACTTCTCGATTTCTCAATTTTTCGATTCTTCAATTTTTCTTCGATGCGTCGATTTTTCAATTTTAAAACTATAGGTTTTTCAGTTTTCCGATTTTTCAGTTATACAGTTAAACAGATATGTATTTCTATTTTTCAATTTTTGGAATCTTTAAATTTTAGATTTTTCGTTTCGAATTCTTGATCTTCCGATTCTTCAACTTCTCGGATTTAGACTTTTTGGTTTTTTAATGTTCCAATTTTTAAATTTTAGATTTATCTATCTTTCAATTTTTCGATTTTCAATTTTTCAGTTTTTCAATTCTTCAATTTTTTGAGTTCTCTATTTTCCGATGTTTCAGTTTTACGATTTTTCACTTTTTCCATTCTTCAATTTGTTTCTAGATTTTTGTTTTTTCAATTTCTGGATTAGGTAATCGATTTTTTAGTTTTTAGTGTTTTCGACTTCTCGACTTTTAGATTTTTCAGTCTTTTAATTATTCAATTTTTCAATTTTTCAGTTTTTCGATTTTTTAATTTTTTTATTTTTCTACGTCGATGTGTCAAGTTTTCGATTTTTTCAATTTACCAATTCTTCGATTTCTTAAACTATATGCACTTACCTATTGAGTAACAAGGAATCCCAAAGAATAAACCCCAATTATAGCCTCCCTGCTATCAGTTGTAATGAATTTTTCATTCGTAATCAAACCGTAATTTTTCACTTCGCAGATTTTTTAAATTTTCGATTTTCTACTTCAGTGTCAACTTTTCCATTTCTCGATTTCTCAATTTATCGATGTTTCGGTTTTAGGATCTTTCAATTTTTCGATTCTTCAATTTTTAAAACTATTGATTTTTTAATTTTCGATTTTTTAGTTCTTCGATATTTCCATTTTAGGTTTTTCAGTTTTTTAATGTTTCAGTTTTTCGATCTTTCGATAGTTCAACTTCTCGGTTTTAGATTTTTCTGTTTTTCAATTTTCCGATTTTTAAATTTAAGATTTTTTGATTTCTTGATTTTTCAATTAGGTACCTCTTTAACCTCCCGATTTTTCGATTTTGGACTATTTCGATTTCTTAATTTTTCATCTTTTCGACGTTTCGATTTCTCGATTTTGCGATCTTTTGATGTTTCGTTTCTCGATATTCTATTCCTGAACTTTTCGATTCTTAACTTTTTTGACTTTTCGATTTTTCAATTCATGAAGTTTCTAAATTTTCGATTTCTTGATCTCGATTTCTCGATTTTTCGAGTTTTCAGTTTTTCAGTTCTTCAATTTCTCGATTTTTCCATTTTTCGATGTTTTAATTTGTCAATTTTTAAAACTATTGATTTTCCGATTTCCCGATTTTTCAGTTCATGGATATTTCTGGTTGTCCCTTAAATGTTTGAATTTTAGATTTTTCAGATTTTAATGTTTCTATTTTTCGATCTTTCGAATTTTCGACTTCTCGGTTTTAGATTTTTCTGTTTTTCCATTTTCCGATTTTATAATCTTTTGATGTTTTGTTTCTCATGTTTCATTTTTCAATTTTTCACTTTTTGACGTTTCTAAATTTTCGATTTTTCAATTTCTCGATTAATCAATTTTTTACTTTTCCGACTTTTCTATTTCTCCGCTTCTCGATTTCAACTTTTCGATTTTTGACGTTTCTAAATTTTCGATTTTGCAATTTCACTATCTTTTCCACATCTCGGCTTCTCGATGTCTCGATTTTTCGGTTTTTATGGTTTCTAAATTTTAGATTTTTCAAATTCTCGATTGATTTTTTAGTTTTTTAGATTTGTCGATTTCTTGACTTCTCGATTTTCAAAATTTCAATCTTTCAATTCTTCAATTTTTCGATTTCCCAATTTACCGACATTTCAGTTACAGGATTTTTCCAATTTTCAGATTTTTCGATTTTTTGATTTTTTAACTTCTCGATTTCTCAATTGTTCGATTCTTCAATTTTTCTTCGATGTGTCAATTTTTCAATTTTTTTAAGATTTTTCTATTTTTCGATTTCTCGATTTTATAATCTTTCGATGTTTTGTTTCTTGTATTTCATTTTTTAATTTTTCACTTTTTGACGTTTCTAAATTTTCGATTTTTCAATTTCTCGATTAATCAATTTTCTACTTTTTCGAATTTTCTATTTCTCCGCTTCTCGATTTCTAGATTTTTCAATTTTTTGATTTTTGACGTTTCTAAATTTTCGATTTTGCAATTTCCCTATTAATCAATTTTTTACTTTTTCAACTTTTCGATTTCTCAATTTACCGGCATTTCAGTTACGGGATTTTTCAATTTTTCGATTTTTCCACTTTTCGATTTTTGAGTTTTTAAATTGTAATTTTTCCAATTTTCAGATTTTTCGATTTTTTGATGTTTTAGCTTCTCGATTTCTCAATTTTTCGATTCTTCAATTTTTCTTCGATGTGTCAATTTTTCAATTTTAAAACTATAGGTTTTTCGGTTTTCCGATTTTTCAGTTATACAGCTATACAGATATGTATTTCTATTTTTCAATTTTTCGATCTATCGAATTTCCGACTTCTCGGTTTAAGATTTTTCTGTTTATCAATTTTCCGATCTTTATATTTAAGATTTTTCAATTTTTCGACGTTTCGATTTCTCGATTTTGTGATCTTTCGATATTTCGTTTCTCGATATTTCAGTGATTCAATTTTACGGTGTACCGATTTTTTCTATTCCTGAACTTTTCGATTCTTAAGTTTTTTGACTTTTCGATTTTTCAATTCTTGAAGTTTCTAAATTTTCGATTTCTTGGTCTCCTTTTCTCTATTTTTCGCGTTTTCAGTTTTTCAGTTCTTCAGTTTTTCGATTTTTCAGTTTTCCGATTTTTAAAATTTTCGATTTTTGTACTTCGATATGTCAACTTTTCCATTTCTCGATTTTTCAATTTTTCGATTTCTCAATTTACTGATGTTTCAGTTTTGGGATTTTTTAATTTTTCAATTCTTGAATTTTTCTTCGATTTTTCGATTTTTTCATGTTTTAATTTTTCAATTTTTAGAACTATTGATTTTCCGATTTCCCGATTTTTCAGTTCATGGATATTTCTATTTGTCACATAAATATTCCAATTTTTCGATCTTTCGAATTTTCGACTTCTCGGTTTTAGATTTTTCTGTTTTTCAATTTTCCAATTTTTATATTTAAGATTTTTCGATTTTTCGATTTCTCGATTTTATAATCTTTTGATGTTTTGTTTCTCATGTTTCATTTTGCAATTTTTCATTTTTTGACGTTTCTAAATTTTCGATTTTTCAATTTCTCGATTAATCAATTTTCTACTTTTTCGACTTTTCTATTTCTCCTCTTCTCGATTTCTAGATTTTTCAATTTTTCGATTTTTGACGTTTCTATATTTTCGATTTTGCAATTTCCTTATTAATCAAGTTTTTACTTTTCCAACGTTTCCACATCTCGGCTTCTCGATGTCTCAATTTTTCGGTTTTTATTGCTTCTAAATTTTAGATTTTTCAAATTCTCGATTGATTTTTTAGTTTTTAGATTTTTCGATTTCTTGACTTCTCGATTGTTAAATTTTTCAGTCTTTCAATTCTTCAATTTTTCGATTTCTCAATTTACCGACATTTCAGTTACGGGATTTTTCAATATTTCGATTTTTCCACTTTTCGATTTTTGAGTTTTTAAATTTTAATTTTTCCAATTTTCAGATTTTTCGATTTTTTGATGTTTTAACTTCTCGATTTCTCAATTTTTCGATTCTTCAATTTTTCTTCGATGTGTCGATATTTCAATTTTAAAACTATAGGTTTTAATTTTTCGAATCTTTAAATTTTAAATTTTTCGTTTCGAATTCTTGATCTTCCGATTCTTCAACTTCTCGGATTTAGACTTTTTGGTTTTTTAATGTCCCAATTTTTAAATTTTAGATTCATCTATTTTTCAATTTTTCGATTTTCAATTTTTCAGTTTTTCAGTTCTTCAATTCTATTTTCCGATGTGGCAGTTTTACGATTTTTCAGTTTTTCCATTCTTCAATTTTTCCGTTTCTAAATTTTTGGATTTTTAAATTTCCTTCAATTTTTAACGTTTCTACATTTTTGATTTTTCAATTTCTGGATTAATCGATTTTTTAGCTTTTAGTGTTTTCGATTTCTCGACTTCTCGACTTTTAGATTTTTCAGTCATTCAATTTTTCAAGTTTCCAGTTTTTCGATTTTTTAAAATTTTTTATTTTTCTACGTCGATGTGTCAAGTTTTCGATTTTTCGATTTACCAATTCTTCGATTTCTTAATTCATATAACTATATATATATTAAGAAAAAAAAAAGCCAAATATTAAGCATGACACACCCGACACCCTGATCTCAATTGTGATGAATTTTTCATAGGATAATCAGACCAGGGGGCGGAGCATAGTTGCAAAATCCATATTTCCCTACACAAATTTGACATTTTGAACAAGTTTAAAGTTTCTTGTTGCAAAAAGAAGACTACGGATACTAAGAAAAAGGGGACAAAAATAAGCCCCGCCCACCCGCCCATGTCAATTGTGGTGAATTTTTTTTTTATTCGTCGTGAGTCGAGAGGCGGAGCTTAATTTCAAAATCCTCATTTCCTACAAGAAATTACCACGTGAAACATGTTTGCAAACGTGATGTTCAAAGAAAACATGCATATATTAACGAAAAAAAACAAAGATTAAGCACGATCTTGATTACAAATGTGACAAATTTTTCATTCGTAGTCAGACCAGGGGCGGAGCGTAATTGCAAAATCCATATTTTCATACACAAATTTACCATTTTGTGCATTAAGTTCCATATTGCGAAAAGAAAAAGTACAAAATATACGTGGGTCTAGTCCATGCCAGTAGCCAGTCAACAAACTGTCTAATCTAATCAGGCTCTGATCTCATCTGTTTATGTCCACACTAAATTGTTGATTTAGCGCTTAAAACCGTACCATTTGAAAAATTTCGCCATCGCGCATCTCAAATAAACATCTACTTCCAGATCATCGCCGTGGGTCGTCCGACGTCACGCCATTGTCTCTTAATCCAGCGAGCCAATTTCGTCCCACCATTGCATTCCCAAGACCATCGTCTTCGAGAGCATACAAATCCGGTTCGTCCGCGGCCCACTCGCGTACCCTCTCCGGAGCCGGTCAGTGTGCCTCCGCTGTGTCAAGTGCGCGCTAAAATTCCGCTCCATCGCCTCGCCGGAAAAGCAATGTTTTTGCCGATGTCGCGGAAATGCTATCCGTGATTTCTCGCAGTTTCCACGCTTAAAATGCCCCGACAACATCCAGCACGACCCAGTGATAAGCGACCTCTGCGCGCTGATAAGCACTCCACTTTGACCCGGCGCAGATAAGCGAAGAAATGGACTTTTAGGAAATGGACTAACAATCGGCCGGGTGGTGTCGCGACAAAACGCCGTAAAAATGTTGACTATGTACATAGTGTTTGCGTGGCTTATGGGGATTTGCTACGGTTTTGTGTTGATCTCGTCGGCGGCGGGCCAAAAACGACGTCAATTTGTTCCAAGTGGGTGAAGTTGTGGTGTACCAGTTGCATTCGACGGTGCTGCTGGACGAAAACAGCGACGATGGGAAGAACGTGGGGTTCTTCATCTCGGGGAACGTGCTGGTGCACTCGGTGTGGGGGAGCGGCGACGACAGGATACTCAAACTGGAGGTAATTCACAAAATACTTTGTTAACTTTAATGGCTTAGGAGGCGTTGAACAATAAATGGATGAAGAAGGCCTACTCTATCTTTCTTTTTAGACTGTATCTTATCAGACTTTTTCGTGCACAAAGTTCGAGGCGTAAAACAATGTTTTTAAATTTTTGTGTATTAGGTAAATAAGAATTCATTTTACGGATTTATCTGTTTGCATAATTAGTCATGTTGCTGACATTTAAACTGACTACCAATTTTATAAGTGTGTAATTTCAAAAATTATATTTATACAGGTTGTTACAGCTTTGATTAATTTTTGTTTTTAAATAATAATGAACGCATACTTACCAATGATCAGAAGCAAAATTATGACAAATTATTTCTGTAAGCCAAATATTTTCGATTTTCGTTTGCTTTAAAATGTTTTGGAATTCTGAAAAAACAAACATGCTGTTAATATTGGGAAAGTGTGAGAAAAATGTTGATGCTGCCGTTCGTCTCTACGCCAGGCAATATACCAATAGAAGAACTCCCTCAAATCAAGCGCTTAGAAAACTTGACAGATACTTTTAAAAGTATCTAGATACAGATTGTTTTCGATTTTTTCGAAATGTATCTAGATACAGATACAAGAAAACAGATACTTTTTGAAGCTTTGGCGAATAAAATAACTGAAAACATGTTTATGTATTTTTTTATGTATTGTTTAATGAATTTTTTAAATTTAACAACATTTCGAACGTATTGTCACCTAAATTATTTCTTCTTGGTGTCAGAATTTGGTTTCCGCTACTAAACACCCGTTCTACAGGTGCAGAAGAAGGGATTGTGGTATTAAATTTAAAAAATAAATATTTTACTGTAGCATAATTATTCAAGACTGAAAAATCTTTTCTTTTTTCCTGCAAATAGGCCATCGCTTCGCTGTTTGATGTGTCGCAAATTGTGCAATATTTATTACGTACGCTTAAAAAGAATTTTGTTTTTGTTTTTATTCCCATACTACAGTGTCCAAATTGTGTTTGAGTATATCTAATAATTATCTCCAGCATTAAAATTAATATTTCAAAAGAATACGGGAAATGATTATTCTGTGCTGAAGGTCTGTTGTCGGCAACCTGTCATAAATTATTATTCTTCAATATCGGCTTACGATGTTTTTATGACCATGTCCGGTAATCGTCTATCCCGGTGCGACAGGTATATACATTTTAGGAAGAATAGCTGGTTCCGTTCAAAGGCAAAATTAGTACAATTTCCTAGAAAGGTATTTAAACCCCTTATAGGATCAAAGGCTGCCTGGCAGGCCGGAATCATCAGAGTGCAACTTTAAATTTTCAGATTTTTGTTGAAACTCATTTGATTTTAATCTCGTTTCACGATTTCTGAGAATATATCACGATAAATTATTATTTTACCGAGGGTTGTAAAAATATTAATTTTATTGCCCAAGATAATTACACTTAAGGGGACTCGCTAGACGAGGTATAACATTTTTTTGTTTTTTTGTATGAAAAAATTATATTAATATAGATGTATCATACATCAAACTGCAGCTTTTTTTCATATTCTAGAGCGCAGAGACCAGTTCAATCAATTAAAAAAATATGGCTGAGAAATATTGTAAAAAAGCACCATTGTATGTTTTCTTTTCAAGTTTTTTCAGTCATAACCATCATTGAATCACTTGAAAATTAGCACATGGATAAAACATCACTTTTTACAGGTCGCAGAGTCATCAAATGTTTGTTAGTGGTACAATTTGTTTAAATAATAATGTGTTTATTAAAATCAAAATATACCACAAATTAATGCAAAATACGTCGAATAATTTTAACAGGAATATCAGAGGAAAATTAATGATCTATTGGTTAGCAGAGTTTTTAACAAAAACTAACAATTATTGAAAAAAATGGGTATCAATTCGACAGAATTTGAGCAGTTAGTTCAATACTTTGCCGATAGGAGCGCCACTTAAATTTACGGAAACGAATTTCGAGGTAAAACCCTTATCGCCTGCTCTACCATGGGCTAATTGTTAGAGTTCTCGGCTGATTTTTCTAATTTATGGCAAGGAACTCAGTTTTATAACAAGCCGCAGGACCGGCCGTAGTAATCTATTGTTAAGGAAATTAACTTTTACGCAATGAGGTACTATCATAAAACCGAATTAAAACTGGGGAACTACAATATTTTTACTCCACTCAGGATTCTGAATTCAATACACATGATTACTAAAAATTCATTGTAATATATTGTTAATATATATTTTGCTTTGTTAATTAATAAAACTAATAAACATATTTATAATAATAATAAAAAATATATAAAATACAGCTTTTGTTTAACACGTATAAGTAGCTAAGTGTATCTACTATTTATCCCAAAAAGGAGGTGTTTTAAAAAAGCCCTACGCCCAGTAACTTCTCCCTTCATTGTTTACTCGAAAAAAGTGCTCGTATATGTTTTCATTTGCCGAGAGATCATTTTCAAAATATATTTATAAAAAAAATATGCAAGTCTTGGTGATAAAAAATCTACTCCTAATAAATTATTAAAGTGCTTAAAAAATAGAAACAAATTTTATTTATTTAAAAAAAATCTCTCGCAAAGATAGGTTCCTCTTTCTTCTTGAATCAATTATTTCGGGCAATAATGCGCCAAAGTAAAATCTGCCAAGTTTATCTGCCATCTTGTTACATATTTCTTCGTCTTTATAAATTTTTTCTATATTTATTCCTTTGGGTGTCCACACAACAAAATAAATTTGTGAAATACCCGCAACAAGCATTTGTCCCTGGACTTGAAAGTAGTAATCATGATTTTTTTTTAGTTTCAATTCTCTGTCAATGTACAAAATTTGATTATTTTTTTTCTAACCGCTTCTTCGGGAGACAAATCTTGCGATTTTGAAGGGCATTTATTTCGACTAATGCCCTCCTATCCTCTAGAACCCTGTCTGGACTATCAGCCAAGTAAGGAAATTGTTTTGAAATAAACAAGCCACACCGTTCAGTTTTTATATTTTTTATTTATTTCAAAACATTTGACAGTTTTTTCCTCACTTTGCTGTCCATAGAATGTATGACTATTACCTCTAAATGTACTGTACAACAGAGACTCCACAGTTTTAGCTATTGCTGTAGTCGGTCTAAGTTTGTAAATACGTCCAAAATTTGAAGCCGTGACCCTAATTTCTTTTTCCCAAATGTGCCTGTTGCCTAGTGTCTATTTGAATTTGGTCTAAATTCAAAGATAATTTTCTCAAAAAAACCTCTTTTGCTGTCACAAATGTTTCTACATTCATGACAGGATTTTTTAAAAAATATTTAACCATAATCGTAGTCGGGACCAGCATACCTACGTACATTTTTTTGCGACATATTTTTTTTACGAATACTTTGTCTAAAACGAGCTTGTTTCATAGACGAACAATATTTTTTTATTATTGAACCAGGACCGTTTTAATCACAATATACTTACTTATCCGCTCTAAAAAATTGATGACGTCACCTCAAAATTTTGCTGAATAAATCCTATCTAAAATGTACAAATAGTCTCTTCTTGTAATTTATCGTCCCATTCATTTTTTTTTTGGATTCGGATATATAGGGTGACTCAAAAAACTTAATGAATGCGCACACTTATTTTATTAATTTAATCAGGAACTACAAAACCGAATGCTTTGAAATCTTGGAAATGTTTTAAATTTATCATAGACATGGTAAATTTTTTATCAAAATATATTTGCTCATCCCTCCTAAAAAATGGATGACGCCACCCCAAAATTTTGATGAATAAATCCTATCTAAATTGTATAAAATATGATGAGTCTCTTCTTGTGATTTATCATTCCATTCATGTTTTTTGGATTTGCATATACAGGATGACCCCAAAAATTAATGAATGCGTAAATTTATTTTATTGATTTAATCAGGAACTACAGAACCCAATGCTTTGAAATCTTGCAGATATTTTAAGGTTATAAAGAGCATAATAAATTTTTAGTCAAAATATATTTGCTTATCCCCTCCAAAAAATTGATGACGTCAGCTCAAAAGTTTGCCGTATAATCCTATTTAAAATGTACAAAATATGATGAGTCTCTTCTTGTAACTTATCATTCCATTTATATTTTTTGGATTCGGATATACAGGGTGACTCAAAAAATTTAATGAATGCGCAAATTTATTTTATTGATTTAATCAGGAACTACAAAACCGAATGCTTTGAAATCTAATGTGAAAAAAAAAACATAATAGGCATGCAGTCGTCACGTTTCCGATAGCGAGGGAAGTACTGTTTAAACTCTTTAGACCAACTTTTTTTATTTTCCCATTTCTCCATTTCTCAATTTTCCAATGTTTCAGTTTGGGATTTTTTTCACTGTTTCGATTCTTTAATTTTCCTTCCATTTTTAGGTTTTTCAATATTTCAGTTTTGGAATTTTGCAATATTTCGTTTCTTCAATTTTTCAAATTTTTGATATTGTGTTTTCTCTCGGTTTTTAAATTTTTCGATATTTTAATTTTTCAGTTTTTAAAGTTTTAGGTTTTTAGATTTCTCACTATCTCGACTTTTCGATTTTTCAGTTCCATGACTTTTCAATTTGTCGAATTTTTAAATTTTAGATTTTTTGTTTTCTTTGATGTTTTGAGTTCTCGATCATTCGATTTTCTGAGTTTTCAGGCTTAGATTTTTTTTTGTTGTTCAATTCTTGGATTTTTAAAATTTCTGTTTTTTAAATTTTCCTATTTATCAACTTACTGGGATTTCAATGTTTTGATTTTTTGATTGTTCAATTTCTCGATTTTTTGAATTTTTAGTTTTTGATACAATTTTTTTTTTCAAAAATTTTCAATTTTTCAATTTATTAATTTTACGATACTTCAGTTTTGCTCGATTTGGATTTCTCAATTTTTCGACATATTACTATTGAGATTTTTCAATTTATGGATTCTTCGATTTCTCGATTCTTCATATTTTCGGTTTCTCGAATTTCTTCATTTTTTTATTTTTCAGTTTTCAATTTTTGACGTTTCTAAATTTTTCGATTTTTCAATTTTTCGATTAACTGATTTTTTGATTTTCCCATTTCTCTATTTCTCGATTTTTCAATTCTTTCTTCAATTGTGATTTTTCAATTTTTCGATTTCTGAATTTTTCAATGCTTCAGTTTTGGATTTTTTCACTTTTCCGATTCTTCAATTTTCTTTCCATTTTTCAGTTTTTCAAGATTTCAGTTTTGAATTTTTTCACTTTTTCGATTTTTCAATTTTCCTTCCATTTTTTAGTTTTTCAGTATTTCAGTTCTGGGTTTTTCAATTTTTCGATAGGTATTTTAATTTTTCAATTTTTAAGTTCTAGATTTCCTGTTAATTTTTTTGTTTTCCTTGATGTTTTGATTTCTCGATTATTCGATTTTTTAAGTTCTCGGTTTAGATTTTTTGGTTTTCCAATTCTTCGATTTTTAAATTGTTTAATTTTTGATTGTTCAATTTCTCGATTTATAGATTTTTCAGTTTTTCGGTTTACCGATTTTTTTTATTTAAAATGTTTCAATTTTTCAATTATTAACTTTTCGATTTTTATATTTTGGTGTAATTTGAAAACGGTATTAATAATACATTTTTAGGCGAATAAACTAATAACTTGATAAGCCTTGTTTGCTCTACAGTGTCTAAATTGTGTTTGAATAATATAATAATTATCTCGAATATTAAAATTAAATACGAGAAATGATTATTCTGTGCTGAAGGTATGTTGTGGGCCGCCTGTCATAAATTATCATTATTCTGCATTATCGGCTTACGACGCCTTTATGACCCACGTCCGGTAGTCGTCTATCCCAGCGCGTCAGGTAGATTAAAAGAAGAATTGCTGGTTGCGTTTAAGGCAACAAATGGCGCCCAATTCAAACTTGTCTCTCGTCTAGCGTTCCCCCTTAAACATAATCGGCACATTCTAGGGCAAAACGGACCTGCCAAGCCCGCCTCACGTTAGGTCCAACAATGAAAAAGTGAAGAAATGACACATGTGGGAACAGGAAAAGATGCTACATTTGTCTGAAAAATAAAGGTATAAAACAGTAACAAATATGCGATTTATGCGAGAGAAATGTATGTATTGAGCATTTGATTAGTCGATTACAGAACTAATTTGTACTAAATGAAAAAATTAATCATTATGTAACACGCAATTATTATTTTCTAAAAATAATAACATACCTTAAACAAATATTTTTACTATTAAAATTACTCTTATTTAATAACACACATACTACCAGCGGGCCTACCGGACCCGGGTTGCTCAGGTACACAGGTAAAATGCATTGCCCCGATAAGCGTAAAACGCAGTGAATAGTGAATTGTGGTTTATGTTTTTTAAAATACCATCTTACCACGGCTTAGATTTATTACCCCTCAGGATTATATTTAAAGATGTATAAGTACTGAAGGCTACAATGTAGGAAATGATGGTATTTAAAATATGAACATTTCCGTGACAGAACACTGTTGGTGGACCTCTTACCTCTATTTTTGTTTATGTGACCAACATCACCAACATGAAGTATCAAAAATTACTACTAGTACAACTCAACTAATAACTACTGAAAAAAAAGTGAAATAAAAAAATGTATCTACAGATACTAGATACCCAAAAATGTATCTAGATACTTTATTTAGATGCAAGTATCTAGATATTGTCGAACACTGGTCATGTTGTTGACATTTAAACTGACTGCTAATTTTATAAGTGTGTAATTTCAAAAATTATATTTTTATTATTATTATTATTATTATTAATCATGTTACGGATTACTCCAATTTACACAGATAAACTAAATAAATGTACAAAAGACTGAAACATATAAGTACTTATATCTAACTTATATCTAACCTAACACTAACTTAAACATAACTCATGAGCAAAATTAACGGCAATTATTGTTAAGAAGAGAAAGGAATTCACGTTTGAATATATGTTTTGAATTCTGGAAAAGATCAAACTTTTCTATGGATGCAAATTTGTTTCCAAGTTCCATTAGTCTATTAATTGGATTATTAAAAACAAAATTTGTTTTTAACGAAGAATGGACTCTAAAAATGTTTACACTGCGTGTGTTACAAACCGAAGGATCGGGAACATAGAAATCCAATTGTGATAATATTTCAGGGCTAACAATATGAGCATTTATGACACCATGTAAAAGGCAACCATCCGACAGTATCCTCCTTGCATGCAAAGAAGGCAGGTTTATGAAACTGGTGATGATCTCGTATTGGCCTTTATGGTGGGGCCAATACATTCGGAACTCCAAACATCTAAGAAACTTCTTTTGAATTCTTTCCAAATAATCATTATCCGTCTTATAAAAGGGAAACCATATTGGTGAACAATATTCCAAATGCGAACGTACGAGGGAACAGTAAAGTGTCTTTAAAGAGAACGTAGATAACATGTGACAGTGACGCCATACAAAACCCAACTTGTTCATTGACTTTTTGAAAATATAATCGTAATGAGATTTAAAAGACAATTTTGAATCAAACACCACACCGAGGTCTTTTATTTCATTTATTACCTTCAAGACACTGTCATTTATTTTATAGGTATGTTGGTATAAATTTTTTACTTTACAGAATGTTATAACATAACATTTATCAGTATTTAAAAACAATTGATTCCGATCACACCAGTTATATAAGCTATTTAAATCAGATTGTAATTCCAACGCATCCTGAGGAGATTTAATAAGTTTAAAAATTTTCAAGTCATCGGCGTAAAGTAAAAAATTAGAATATTTGAAACAAAATTGTAGATCATTGACAAACAGCAAAAATAATATTGGGCCACAGTGTGATCCCTGAGGTACACCAGAAGTAACTTCAAAACTGCGGGATATAAAATTGCCGATTCTAACCTGTTGACATCTGCCCGATAAAAACGAAAACAACCAATCTACAGTGGAACTGTTAAACCCTAGTTGACTCAGTTTAGAGATCAGAATGTGATGACTGACCCTATCAAAGGCTTTTGCAAAGTCGGTGTAAATGGAATCCACTTGAGACCTTACTTGAAATGAATTATTAAGAAACACGTAGTAAGACAATAAGTTTGTAAGAGAAGATTTACCTTTACAAAACCCATGTTGATGACTAGATAAAATCGAAGAAGAAGACCACTGTAGTTGTTTCGCAATAATGTAATCTAAAATTTTGGGGATTACTGATTGGTTACTCACCCCTCTATAGTTTTCTACTTTGGTTCGTGCTCCCGATTTAAAAATCGGAGACACATAACTACACTTCCAAACATCAGGAACTTTGGATTCCATAAGGGATGATTCAAACAATAGGAACAATGGAACAGCCAAAGTACAAATGCATTTTTTATAAGCATACTTGGAACACCGTCGGGGCCACAGGAATAAGAAGATTTAAGATTGCTAATATTTTGAAAAACTTCCAATAATGTTACCTTTAATCCACTATCAAAGACTTTTAAATTAGGTGAATTATTATTTTGTAAATTTGTTGTGGGATCAGTAACATAGACTGTAGAAGAATATTCCGCAAACAGATTGGAAATATCTGCTCCATTGTCCGCTTTCTTATCTTTAAATGACATGTAATTAGGAATCCCATTATCCTTGTTCTTATTACGAATATATTTCCAAAAATAATTAGGGTTGGATGTAACACTAATATCAACTTGGACAATGTACGAAGAATATAAATTTTCATTAAGGGTCTTGCAGCGAGATCGAATCGACTTGAAGTTAAGATAATCTACTAATTTGCCAGACAATTTATATTTAAAATGAGCGAGCCTTTTCTGGTAGCACAAATTTTTAAGATCCCTGTTAAACCATATCGGATAAGAACACTCAGATTTAATCGTTTTCTTTGGAATATAGTAATTAATGCCTGTAAACAAAATGTCATAGAATATCGAGACTTTAGTATCAACATTTTTATTACTGAAACAACACGTCCAGTCCACAGATGCCAAAAAATTACACTGGTCAACAGCTAAGCTCTAACTTTTATTATAGCAGCCAATTATTATTTAATTAACAATTTTAAATGATATTATAAACGGCTAAACCAAAACTTAGCTCTTATTTAAAAATAATCTTAAACTATTATCCTTTGAAAAATACAAAAATCGTATTATTAAGTAATAGGAAACTTTCTATAAGGTGTATTTTTTTGTGATCAAATTGCTACCAACTTCTTAGGAAACAATAGGAAAACTACGTTTAGTAAGTAGAAAACATGTTATCATCATATAAAAAATTTAAAATTAACATATACATAAGTGCATTTTATGTATTCGCATCTTGATTTTTTTCCCAAAAATTATGACGATGTGAGTGATGGACATGGAGAACGCTTCCATCTGGGCATTTTGTCGATAGAAAAACGTTAACAAAATCGATAGAACACCTAAATGCTCGCAGAATACTGCGGAACCATCAAGCGAGAGATCACCAATGAAATCTATAGGAGACAACCGAAAAAACGTCGGTCTTAGTTGTTTCTTTTGTTTTTTTCGTTTTTTAAAATATAATCGTTGTTTTTTTCTTAATTATGGTTGTGGTTTTGTTAATACATCACTTTTTGCCATTAAAGATACAAAAATTAAATTGTTTTACCTGATTTTTTGTTTTTAACATCAAATATGCATTTTTCTTTTTAATTGAGCTAAGTTATAAGGTTTATGCCCTTTGTTACAAACACAGAGACAAATTAAACGAAAACATTACAATTACGTCAAAGTTAGAGAGAAAAAATTGAATTTTGTTGACCAGTGATTATTAAGTGAGTGATAATCTCCATTACCAAAATCAAAAACATACTTCTCCAAGGGAGTAAGGGAGCATCTGCTATACAAGATACAGACCACATATAAGGAATATGATGAAAATTTACATTCGATAACAGATCCATAGCTTCGCTAATTTCTATATCATTAATATTAGAAAAGATTAGATCAAGAAAGACGCCTCTTTCATTTGGGATCATATTAATTTGGTTCATGTTTAAAAACGAATACAACCCACTGATTATATCAAAATTGCTCCGTGGCCCTGCACACGACATAAACATATTGTCATCAACCTTTATATTAGGTAAATTAAAATCCCCTGCAATAATATATTTGGACTCAGGCTATTTGTTAAAAATATTTTCTAAATCATCGCAGTGGTTCTTCTAATAACTTCCGCAGAACCAGGAGGAATATAGACGCCTCCCACAATAAAGTTAAATTCCTTAATCTGAAGACGAAGGTAAATACTTTCTACTGATTGACCTATAAAGATAGTTGAGGAACATATATCTTTTTTACAGCCACCAGTACACCACCACCTCTAACTTTACCAGTAACACTAAAACTTCGATCAGCACGAAATATGTTAAAATTAGATAAACCTAGTTCTACATCGGAAACTTCATGTGTCAACCAAGATTCTATTATTATAATAACATCGTAAACATCGTATTAACTCTATTTGAAAAATCATGAATCTTAGTATTTAAACCTCCAACATTGTGAAAATAAAAATTTATTCGTTTTTTGCTTGACTTCTGCCTTCATTCCTCCGTGTAATCAATGCCATATTGTTCCTATAGGTCAGCGCAATGTCGTTCTCTCCACGCGATTTTTTCCTTAAATTTCTCAATTATGGAAGAATTGGATTGTCTTTGCCGTGTAGTCAAATCCGGGCGAAAGTGATTTTGTTTATTGGGATTTTTAACGTTAAATTTTAGTATACTCTTGGCCTCATCATTGTTCGAAAAAATCATCTTTAACGGACGTACCACATTAGGTTTTGGAGAACCAATACGGAAAATTTTCTTTGGCTGTTGGAATGCCCCTAGAGGTTCCAAAATGGACGAAACATGAGTTAAATCGTCAATTACGCGTTCGTCTGCAGATTTAGCCAGTGACTCAGGGACATTGTATAAGAGAACATTCTTACTACGGTCATTTCGGTCACAAATCTCCAACACTACATCATTAATATCATAAGAGTCCGTCTTATTGGTAGAGGAAATCTTAAGATGAATAATTTCAGATTGTATTTTTCGAACATTATCTTCAACATCAGAAATTCTGTTATTAATTTGCAATGATTTTTCATCAATTATGTGAGAAAATTCTAATTTCAAGTCCTCCTTTAATTTGCTGAATTGATTTTCAAACAGCTTCTCGACTGCCGCAAGAGTTATTGGAGTATCAGAGGCCGGAGCAATTGAAGAACACTTTTGACACACCCACTGAACGTTGGTAGATATATTTGGGACGGTCACGGTTGAACACCTAACATGAACATGTTTTTGCAATTTGAACATTTGATCGATGGTGTGGAAGGTGTAACAGTAGATTCGCAGATCAAACAATAAAACGTCATTACTGATATTTTAATGAAAGGGAATTAAAACGAGGACACAGCTTTTCACACCAACAGGGCCCTTTGTTGGTGACTATAGTAAAAACAAACAGAGTAGGCCTCGGACAGGATACAGGAAAATGAACAAGAGGTGAATGACACTTGTTAGTCGAAAGAAAAAGAAGAGCATCAAAAAAGAACAAAAAAAAAGCACTAACTGATATGATAAGAATAAACCTTGCGTACACCTTGATTTAAGTTATACAGAAACTTCAAAAGGACACCAATCCGCAGTATGCAAATTACGGAGCTACACGATTGCACAACAGTCTAACTGTATTCCAAAATTCAATAAAATACACTTTAAAAAACCACAAATTTAACTTAAACTGTGTAAGACACTTGCCGTAACGAATGCACGAATCTCTCGAATTATACAGGGTGTTCATTTTACCTGTTCAGGTCTGAATATTTCTGCATAGGCAACCCATTTAACGTTTCATAAACGGCTTTGATTAATTTTTATTTTTAAATAATAATGAACGCCTAGATAGCAATAATCAGAACCAAAATTATGACAAATTATTTCTGTCAGCCAAATATTTTCAATTTTCGTTTGCTTTCCACCACGTCATTGGTCCACATTTTTTCAATGAAAATTTAAACGGACCTATGTATCTAAATTTTTTAACGAATATTTTACCTGAACTGTTGGAAAACGTAGAGCTAGACATATCAAGAATAATTTGGTTTCAAAATGATGGCGCTCCCGCTCATTAATTATTATCAGAGAGACGTTAGGAACTTATTACACAGCGTTTTTCAATTTTGTCATTATTTGGCATTGACATCTTTGTCTTTTTTTTCTGTGATTGCCATGATTGCGTATTAAAAAAAAATTAAATTGGACGAAGTCGTCTCTTGGGTGTATAATATGTTGCCTATGCAAAAATTGTCAGACGTGAACAGATAAAATGAACACCCTGTATAACAAGTTCACTAACTTGTCGTTTCCTGTGTTCATCTTCTATTGAAACAACTTTTTTAACGCAATTGAACCACTCATTTTGACCCACTGTTTTTACTTGATTCGTAATTACGGCGATGACACTAGTACTAAATTTTGGATTGTTGTTATTTCCACGTACTCTTGGTTTTAATATGGACGATATCATTTCAATCGGGTTAAGCTCGCAGTGATAAGGAGATAACCGCAGGACATAATGACCGTGTACCGCGGCCTCATCGTCGATGACATAGCTTTTGTTAAATTCTTGTGTGTGAGAACTTCTCGATCCAGAATTTTGTTGGTTGACAAATTTGGAAGACATTTAGTGAAAAACCCCTCACAAAATATGTCTCTCGTCATCTCATTGTGGTAGTCAACTTTCGCATCCTTGATGTTTTTCCCGGAAAGATACAATGCTTCCGGAACAAAACCTTGTTTTGATCCGATGTGTGAAATTAGTATCCGTTGGCCTCTGGATGAGGGCACATTTAAAACACAATCTGAACTGTTGTCAACATATCCTTTTTTACCACGTCATGCGAATCGTACCATGTTTCATCGAGAACAATAATGCTTTTATCCTCTTTCCTGAGTTTCACTATTTCACGAAGGTACTTATACATTCACTTATTGCTTTTGATTCTTTCATCACATGCCTTTTATCCAATGTTTTATAATCAAATCGAATTTTTCCTACAAATGTTCGAATTGTTTTTCAAGGCAACACTACAATTCAATAAACCCTGCAATTCTTTCTTGATATATTTCAGTGTCGGCACGTAATTATTTTTGTATCCGTCATAAATGATTTTTCTTACAGTGTACGCATGTTCTACTTTCAGTTTTTGAACAACTCCCTTATCCACTTTTTCCTTTCTTATTGCAAAACCCGATTTCACAAGTCGCTAAACAGATCTGTAGGGAACTTTTCTATATTCGGCTGTTGTTTCAATTAATTTTTCTTCTTGCGCTACTTTTTTTCTTTGAATGAATTATACACCATTAAGTACAATTTATTTTGCCTCTTGAGGAAGACAAAGTCGTTTAGAGTGAGCACCCCCGCTATTGATTTCGAAATTCTCTTCACGATTATCCACTGCCCCATATTCGAAATCCAGTGCTGCCTCATCTTCGAAATTCATATCTTCATTTCCAACATTTACGGCTCCTCTTTCTTCAGCACTTACTTTGTTCCACATGTTTACTTGTTTTCACCACCTTTGACTGATCACAGCGAAAGACTCCTATCAACTGAAAGCTACCGAGGTTGTAACGATTCTTTTATTTCCAAATTTAGGGTGATTAATAAGGATTATTTGAATACATTTTAAAACAAACAAAGTTAAATTTTTATTTAAACGTTTATCAGTATGTACTTATTTAATCTTTCTAAGGAATATAAGTATAAATACAGGTCTGGAAACCAACCCCGAAAAAGCAGGTTACTCTAGCAGGTTACTTTTATAGGGACTAAGCTCAATAACAGGCAATTGGAGGTTAACCAGGGGCTAATGACACTCATAAAGTGATTAACTCTGTTTCCAAATATCTTTAGAAATGCTTTACGAAGTTTTCATTATGTGTCTTTTTCCTTGTAATAAAAATAGAAATTCAACAATTCTTTTAGTAACACAGGTTCAAGAAGTATATATTAAAACCTTTTCTCATAAGGGAAGTACGTGGATTAACAGAAGAAAAAGTTTGAAAATTGTAAACTGAGTTTTCACATTTATTTGAATAGATGTTGTTACGGCGATTACCATTTGACACCAATTTTTTGTTGAAAAAAAAAATTTGTTTCGATAAATTTGGAAAAAAACTCACTTTTTACGTTTCTTTGAATATATTTCATGACGACGATTTCAGATGTGTATTTGGCAGACGATTATCTACATTTTGACGCCAATTTTCAGTCGAATGAATCCATTTTAACAATTGTTTTTGGAAAAATTTTAAAAATTATAAAACTCACTTTTTACGTTTACTTGAATAGAAGTGATGATGGCGATTTCGCATTTCTATTTAGTGAAAGATTATTTACAATTTGACACCAATTTTCAGTCGATTGAACCCATTTTAACCACTTTTTTTAAACAATTTGGAAATTGTAAACTCATTTTTCACGTTGATTTGAATTGATGTTGTGACGATTATTATTTCGGATTTGTAATTGGTGGAAGGTTATCTACAATTTGACACCAATTTTCAGTCGATTGAATCCATTTTAACTATTTTTTAGAATAATTTTGGATATTGTAAACTCGCCTTTAACACTTATTTGAATAGATGTCGTGACGGTGTTTTGGACTTGTAATTGGCGCAAGATTATCTACATTTTGACACCCATTTTCTGTCAAATGAACCTGTTTTAACCATTTTTTTGGAAAAGTAATTTTAAACTCACTTTTTACATTTATTTGAATAGATGTCGTATCGACAGTTTCGGATTTATAACTGGCTAATAATAAGTGGTGGAAAGTTATAATTTGCTCTCATTTAAAATATTCAATAAACTGGCCGTACGTGTTGTATTGTGAATATTAACGTTGAATATTTACTGAGGACTTTTGGGTTTGAAATTGGACTAATATTTTGGGCATTTTAGTTTTTTCTAAGATTTTTAAGTTTCCAAATGTAAAAGTTGTAAAATCTATACATAACGGGTGTCCCACGTAACACTTTCGGGCGCGATAACTCAGGTATTTTTTTGAAGGGATTTTCATGAAATTTAAAACAGGTGTAATATAATAGGTAAAGATTAGGCTTATAACAAAAAAACTATTTTATCGTACAAAACACGAATTTTAACACAGCTTCCTATTGTTAAAAATTATTCCAAATTGCGTTATAACTTTAAGCAACTAAAATAAGGCCTGTGCGCGAAAAAATAATTAAATCACTGTTTTTGTTTAAAACAATTACGTTAATAAAAACCCAAAAATTAATTAATTTGTTTTTTTAAATTTAACAGTGCTGTCGGTGCAAAACAATTGCCTGCGTCGCCGAGTTCAATTTTGTACACCCCTGACATTTTTGTCAAAATCTGACAACTTATTGAAAATTGTTCGCTTTTCTTTAATTATTAAAACAGAAATCATTTTAACCTACGGAGAATGCCGTACAGACCTAATGAAACAATCAGGACTCTTATCGAACGGTTTCCCGATGACGAACTTACCAAATTCAAAGTACAGAGAATAATAAACTTATTTGAAGATACGGGAAGCGTACCAGACCTAAAACGAGTGAAAAAAACAAGATGTTAAATACACCTAGCAAAATTATTTCCATTCAAGTTAGAATTAATTCCTGAACCTAAAGCAATTTTGCACCTTCGAAAATGTTGTAGCCGAGCAACTGAAAATTAGTATTTTAACGCTTGGCAAGTAGGTATCAAATTCCCGCAAGGGTATCCATAATGCGAGGAATGCAGTTTTTTGTTTCATAGCTACCTATCCTTAATATATACTTTTTGGAATTATTTGCGCAATAATTTATGGTTTTTTATCTAACCAGACGTATTTCGGAGATGAATTTTTGCATACAGTATTTATTTTTCATGTTTAATCAAGTAATACAAAACTTAATTAATTCAAAATTAAATTAAGGCATGGAAAATTTACTTTTTCCATATAATGATTATTCTCACCGTTTCATATTAATCCTCACCTATCAAAATACCTACATTTCAAATTTCATAACAATCCGTTCAAAAATACCTGAGTTATTGCGCCCGAAAGTGTTACGTGGGACACCCGGTATAGATTAAGAGAAGAAAAATTTTGAAAATTGTAAACTCAGTTTTCACGTTTATTTCAATAGACGTTGTGACGGCCATTAGCATTTGACACCAATTTTCAGTCGAATGAACCCATTTTGACAATTTTTGTGGATAAATTTTGAAAATTATAAAACTCACTTTTTTACATTTATTTGAATAGATTTTGTGACGGCGGTTTCAGATTTGTATTTGGCGAAACGCTATGTGCAATTAGGCACCGATTTTCAATCGAATGAACCCGTTTTAACAATTTTCTTTGGAAAAATTTTGAAAATTGTAAACTCACTTTTCACGGTTATTTAAATAGATGTCGTGACGGCAGTTTTGGATTTGTAACTGGCGGAAGATTATCTACAATTTGACACCAATAAATTGGTCGAATGAGCCAATTTTAACAATTTTCTTTGGAAAAATTTTGAAAATTATAAAACTCACTTTTTAACATTTATTTCAATAGATGGCATAACGGTGGTTTCGGATTTGTAATTAGTGAAGGATTATTTCGAATTTGGCACCGATTTGCATTCGATTGAACCCATTTTAACCATTTTTTCGGAAAATTTTTGAATTGGTTATCTACACAATTTGACACCAATTTTCAGTCGAATGAACGCATTTTACTTTTTTTTTTTTGAAATTGTGGAAATTATAAACACACTTTTCTCATTTATTTCAATAGACGTCCTGACTGCTATTTTACTCATTTTCTTTTTTAAACAATTTGGAAATTGTAAACTCACTTTTCACGTTGTTTGAATCTATGTCGCGACGATTAATTATTTCGAATTTGTAATCGGTGGAAGGTTATCTACAATTTGACACCAATTTTCAGTCGATTGAACCCATTTCCATTTTTTTAATGTCGTGAGGGCGTTTTTGGACTTGTAATTGAAGGAAGATTATCAACATTTTGACACCCATTTTCTGTCAAATGAAGCCATTTGAATATGTACTGAGATTTTTTGGGTTTGAAGTTGGACTAATATTTTGGGAATTTTAATTTTTTCTAAGAATTTTAAGTTTCCAAATCGTAAAAGTTGTGAGATCTGTAGAAAGAAAGTGAATATTCTTTAAGATTTTAAATTTTAACAAAATAAGTAATAATTCTTTGTGAGGACAAGTTAACAACCAATTTTGTTGTAAGAATTGAAAATGCGGGAATTATTTCGTCCCAGATTTTTTTCATCTCCTAGTTTTTCATTTTTCTTATCATAACCTTTTAGTTATAAACGTTACACTCAATAGTTCTTAACACAAGTTTTAGATAGGTAAAAAAATCGTTGCACAAAATTTTTGTTGGACTCACTGGCCTGTATTTTTCCCATTTTTGTTAATCGGATCAGCATACAATAAAATCGGAGTTAAAACATCTTTAGTTATACGAATATATCGACTTTCAAAGCAATTCACGAGAATTTCTAATAATATGTAAGCTGATAATGATAATGACACTAATAGTCTGGACACTGTTAAAGGCACCGTTAAGATAATTATTTGCTGACCACTCTAGTGTTGTTGATAAGAAACAACCTTGTTATGATAGTTGATATGGTAACAATGTTATAAATACCGTACAATTTTTTAAATTTCACATAGGGGACGAAACAAAAGATGTGAAGGGCGTAGGGCACAAATTGAGGTTAAACTAATTGAACTAGGCCCTACATCTTTTACATCTTTTGTTTTCAGAGCCCCCTCTTAAGCCCAATTTAAAAAATCATGAGGATAAATATCTAGAACTAATGTTCCTGGGAGTGTAATTTGTAAACAACATTTTTCTAGGACTGCCATCCAAAAATTTTAAACCAAAAAAAAATTATCTTAGTAGACTTTCATCTTCAATGGGGTTAATTACCTTTTTGGATCCTTCTTAATTTTTTTAATTTGCCACTTTACCTAAATTCTAGTGTAGACCTATAAGATTTAAGTTCATCCAAGGTTATGCAAAAATGACGGAAAAGCTCGATGGTAAAAAAAATCCTTAAACCAAATTTTTGAAAATATTAAACTTCAAATTTGAAGAATTAACTTCGTACTAACTGGGTGTATACGTCGTCTGCAAAAAAAGCGGAGTTTTGCAACGTGTTATATACAAGATTTTTTGCAATTTTGAACACGTATAGCTATAACTTAATTTCGTGTTTGAATTCTTAAAATCATCTTAACTTCTTCCTTTTAATTTAGACCTCAATAAAAAATTATGTAATGCGGGTTCACGATTTTTTGGTAGCGGATCAGAAATTTTCCACAGCAAAATTTTCTAACAAAACCATTTCGACCCGAAAAATCCAAATCCAAATTTTCGATGTTTTTCTATTTTGCAGCTTTTTGTTTTTTCAGTTTTTCGAGTTTTCATTTTTTCCGATTTTTTGGTTTTTCGATTTTTAACTTTCCTCTCTTTAAATTTTTCAATTTCTCGATATATCACAGTTTTTCGACTTCACAATTTTGACGATTCTATAATTTTTCGATTTTACAGTTATTTCTCAACTCCAAAAAACTGCAAAATCCTCAAATCCAAAAAACACGAAAATCCTCAAAACACCAAAATCCTCGACTACCTAAAACACCAAAATCCTCATATCCTCAAAACACCAAACAAAAATCCTCAAATCCTTAAAACACTAAAATCCTCAAATCCTCAAAACACTAAAATCCTCAAATCCTCAAAACACAAATCTTCAAATATTCAAAACACAGAATACTCAAATTCTCAATCCTCAGAATCCTCAAATCGCCAAAACATCAAAATATTCAAATCTTCAAAATACCAAAATCCGCACATCGTCAAAACAACTAAATCCTCAAATGCACAAAACACTAAAATCTCAAATCTTCAAATCCTTAAAATCCTCATATCCTCAAAACACCAAAATCTTCCAACCAAAATTTAGTCTTTCGTTTGGAATCGTTTTTTTCAAAATTTCCAATTTTTTAATTCATTATTATTTTTTCGGTTTTTAAGTTAACTTTCTCGATGTTTAGTTTTTCAATGTTTCCATATGTCGGTACCTCAGTTCTTTGATTTATAATTTTTTCGATTTCACAGTTTTTTCTATTTTGCAATTTTTCGTTTTTTCAGTTTTTCGAGTTTTCAATTTTTTCCGATTTTTTGGTTTTTCGATTTTTAATGTTTGTATTTTTTAACTTTTCAATTTCTCGATATATTACAATTTTTCGAGTTTGCAATTTTGACGAATGTATAATTTTTCGATTTTACACTTCCCAAATCCAAAAAAACAGCAAAATTCTCAAATCCAAAACACCAAATCCTCAAGTCCTAAACACAAAATCCTCAAATTCTCAAATCCTCATAATCCTCAATCCTCAAAACATCAAAATCCAAAACACAAAATCCTCAAATACTCAAAAACCGAATCTCAAAATACAAATCTCAAATCTTTAAACATACAATCCTAAATCCTCAAAACAACTAATTCTCAAATGCTCAAAAACTCAAATCCTCAAATTCTCAAATCCTTAAATCCTCAAATCCTCAAAACAACAAAATCCTCAAATACTCAAGACACCGAAATCCTCAAAACAACTAAATCCTCAAATGCTCGAAACACCAAAATTCTCAAATCTTCAAATCCTTCAAATCCTCATATCCTCAAAACACCAAAACCATCCAACCAAAATTTAGAGGATTTTTCGTTTGGATTCGTTTTTCTAGTTTTCAATTTTTTGATTCATTATTTTTCCCCTCTCTAAAATTTCAGCGCCAATATCGTTTTTTTCAAAGATAATTCTTCTAGAGCAAGTACTCCGGCACTTGTGGGTTCATGAATCCGTGTTGTTTGTACTCTAGATATACAGGTTTTTGGATAAAAAAAATCAAAATTTTATAACATTTTGCAATCGCCAGCTTTGGAAATTCAAAAAATTAATGACGTCATCTCAAAATTTTGTCGAATAAATATTATCTAAAATATGTATTATGATTTTATACATGTGGTTTATGAATGGATTCATGGATTTTTTAATTTCTTATACAGGATGACTCAAAAAAATCAAAAATGAGGCAATATATTGTTACGAAATAAACCCATATGCCACCCCGGTACAACGCTTATAGGCCGTCGAGAGTTTTCTAGTATGCACGGCAATGCTGACGTCCAGACAATGAGAGAAGTTGAGTCTAGTCAAATCCATTCCAGTCGAGTCGGAATTATTCTGTACATAATCGCTGTGTAGTTAATCGTGTAAATTAGTATAACTGAGAAATAAATTCTTCAATTTTACCCACGCCGATCTGAAAATACCCGTGAAACGTAACAATATTATACCGGGTGTCTGAAAAATGGCGGATTAACTCTTCAGTACGTTATGTACGAGGGTTTCGAGAGTCCCAAAAAATAATAAAAAAATGTTTTCTAGAAAAATAGCCATAAGAACCAGTAGTTATTAATCGTTGTGCATTATTATTAATAAAACAAACTGTTATTTTTCATTAATAAATAAACTCAAACAAAATTTAATAAGACATTTATAAATTATAAACAAAAACAAAACTAACAAAAGAAAAATCCATTAAAGCATAACCAACTAAACACTGGAAGAGATGTTAAAAATTCCTGCCTTGTGCATATGAGTAAATTCGTAATATTTCCAACTTTTGATCATTTTTTCTATAATTATCATCAGTACTTGATAAGATAAAACTGATTTTGGCAAATGATATATCGTCTAAAAAAAAAGAGGGTGGTGGGTGGGGTTAGTAGCTGCTAAAATAAGATCATTTTTGGTAAATGACATACCTTCTAAAATAAGAGAAGGTGGGTGGGCGGGGCTAGTAGTTACTAAGATAAGATTAATTTTGCCAAATAACATACCCTCTAAGAAAATAAAGTGTAGAGGCACTTGGCAAAATCAGTCTTATCTTGACAAGTATTGACCCCGCCCACCCACCCTTTATTTTCTTCGAGGGTATGCGATTTGGCAATATCAGTTTTATCTTAACAAGGACTAGCCCCGACCACCCACCCTCTCTTTTCTTAGAGGGTGTCTCATTTGCCAAAATCAGAGTTATTTTGGCAAGTACTAGCTCCGCCCAACCGCCCTTTATTTTCTTAAAGAGCTGGTACCTGCTCAGATAAGACTGATTTTGGCAAATGAGATACCCTCAAAAAAGAGAGGGGGGTGGGCGGGGCTAGTACCTGCTAAGATAAAACTGATTTTCACTAACGATTTATCCACTAAAAAAAAGAGGGTGGGTGGATGGGGCTAATAACTGCTAAAATAAGACCATTTTTGGTAAATGACTTACCTTCTAAAATAAGAGAGGGTGGGTGGGCGGGGCTAGTAGTTACTAAGATAAGATTAATTTTGCCAAATAATATACCCTCTAAGAAAATAAAGTGTAGAGGGTATATCACTTGGCAAAATCAGTCTTATCTTGACAAGTATTGGCCCCGCCCACCCACCATTTATTTTCTTCGAGGGTATGCGATTTGGCAATATCAGTTTTATCTTAACAAGGACTAGCCCCGCCCACCCACCCTCTCTTTTCTTAGAGGGTGTCTCATTTGCCAAAATCAGAGTCATTTTGGCAAGTGCTAGATCCGCCCAACCGTCCTTTATTTTCTTAAATGGCTTGTACCTACTCAGATAAGACTGATTTTAGTAAATGAGATACCCTCTAAAAAAAGAGAGGGTGGGTGGGCGGGGCTAGTACCTGCTAAGATAAAACTGATTTTCGCAAATAAAATTCCTCTAAGAAAATAGAGGGCGGGTGGGCGGGGCTAGTACCTGCTAAAACGGAACCGATATTGGCAAATGGCATACCCTCTACTAAAAGAGAGAGTAGGGGGTATATCATTTGGCAATATCAGTTTTATCTTAGCAACGACAAGCCCCGCCCACCCACCCTCTCTTTTCTTTGCCAAAATCAGAGTTATTTTGGCAAGTACTAGCTACCCTACTACTAAGTAGTCAGATAAGACTGATTTTAGCAAATAAGATACCCTCTAAGCAAAGAGAGGGTGGGTGGGCGGGGCTAGTACCTGCTAAGATAAAACTGATTGATGAAGCTGTAACAAACTTTTTTCTTCCGGAACCAGTTCCAGTTGAATTAATCATTAATGTCATCAGGTGCTGTTACATACACCCTAAAAATATGTTTTCTTCGCTTAATCAACATTACATGCGTAGCTCATGGTACAAATAGAGTGGCTCAGAAAATTTGAAATTTATTTCCAATAGTAAATGATTTAGTCAATAATGTTGAAAAATTTTTGTTAAATCGTCTTTGAGAGTACAATTTGGAAAATTTTGAAAAACATTTAATAATCAGAAACTTAATCATTAGTAGCATTTTCCGAGGATTTCTATGCCTTAGTGAAACAACAAAATAACGATTCTCTAATTCGAATCCGTCTTGCAGTTGAGAGCACCACAGCTCTTCATCCGCTCCAGGAAAGCCCCATCTCCTGATGGCTTCATCCAGCACTCGTCGAAGCTGGAGAGCTTTTCCTTGAAGCCGTTCTACGTGGCCTGGAGAGGAGGAAGAATCGAGAAAATTCTTCTGCCGAAAGGGGATCCGAAGGCTCTGGTGAACCTGAAGAAGGGGATCGCGAGTTTGTTCCAGGTAAGAGCTGCGAAATTGTGCGCGTTTTTGACATGTCAATTACCCGCCGATTGACGTAATAGTTATTCGAAGAATTTGGTTTGTTTGATTTGTAGATTGTGTATTTAAGATTCCACCTTTGTCACTGTCGTGTTTGATGTTCACGGAATTTAGATGTTTGGTGCTTTTTACGTTTTAATTAGAGTGTCGTTGCAATTTTGGACTGGTTGTTCCTTTTTTGGCATTTGCAAGTTAAATTTGTCGTTAAGTGGATTCTGTTGTGCCCGATTTTTATTTTTTATAAAGTGGCGTGAACAAGTTTACCAATTAAGTTAATGCTTCTTCTTTTATTTGTGTCGTTGTTTTTGGAAACTGGTCTTGAACGAAATCCGCTTCAGTTTTGTAGAAGTTTAAATCAGACCCACGAGGTCAGGTAATGGGTGTGAATCAATCTTAGATACAAAGCGATTGTTCTCTTCAGGACTAGCCCATTAATTTTATTGTTTCCAATTTGTTACGCAATTTACGTTTATGTCCAGTAGTTGCGTCCACAACAATACAGCTTTTAATTAGTAGTAGGTGCAATAACATTCCGAAGATGCCTCATTCGTTATTCGATCAAAATTTATTTGTTCGTTTCTAGTTCCAACTTCTGGATGGAGAAACGAACGAAACCGATTCCTCCGGCTTCTGCAAAACCACCTACCACACGATCGATCCAACCAAATTCCAGAAAACCAAAACGAGATGTCTTTCCCCGGATCTACCGTTCGTGCGAACCCCCGACTCACTTCTGGACGTCATCGTGTCATCAACGCGCCAAACCACCTACGAACTAGACCCACAACTCACCCACTTCCAGACCATATATGGAAAAGAAACCCATCGGATGATACCGTCGGTCAAAGAAGACATCGGGAGCATGGTGCACGCCGACCAAATCCTCAACTTCGTCAAAAAGGAAAAAACGGACACTTTGAGAGGACCGAGTCTTGAGGAAGTCCTCGAGTTGGTGATGAACGGGCACGAAGAAGACACTTTGTTGACGGAAAAAGAGGATATCGGTGGCGAAGAGAGGAAAACCTTCCCGAATATAGTCAACGAATTGAGGGACAATCTAGCTGAGAAAAATTTAGGGAGTTTGGTGTCTGCGAAAGCGTTTTTGAAGATTTTGGAGGTGGCACGGAAGGCTTCCAAAGAAGAGGTTTCGAAAGTTTTGGGGTCCAAGAAGAACCAGAAGATTCTGTGAGTGTTTTCTTTGCTTTTTTTGCTGTTTTAGTGGTGTTTTTCAGGCCTCAGATTTATGATATTTTGGGCTACGTTCAAACCCCCGAAACTCACAAGATTGTAATGAAGAAAGTCCACTTTGACCGCGAGGACCACCTAGACTTGAGTGAACGCTACTTATGGGCGCTGTCAATGTCGACTCATCCAAATCCAGAAATTGTCAAGGATCTGCTCAACCGCTACCGAAAGAATGACAATTTTCCTGAAAAAGTCAAAGAGACTCTTATTTTGACGATTGCAGCCATGGCCCGTGGTACACAACAGCGCAAAGTAAGTAGCAACGTTGCGATTCGTCTATTTTATGTTTTTTACTTCCCTACTCTTATTTTTCTGGACCTTTCATTACCCCTAGAATACGAAAAAATAGGTCTTCCGTTTCCGTCCGTCCGTCCGTCTGTCTGTCTGTCTGTCTGTCTGTCTGTCTGTCCGTCCGTCCGTCCGATTGATATCAAATTTTGTATGTATATTGGAACTATAATGTAGATGCGCAAACACTAGCCAAAAATTGGATAATCATCCCCATCAAAAATTTGATGACGTCATCATCAAAATTGACATTAGTACCTATAATAGTAGTATTGATTTAACTTACAAGGGTTATAAAAAAATATAATATTCAAAATCAAACCTTGTAATTTTTCGAAAAATTTGGATTTATTTACCCCTGACCAATTTTTCCTTTATTTTTTCAATGTTTCTTTCGATTTTACAATTTTTAATTTAATCAATTCTTCAAATTTTCGTTCTTTGATTTTTCAATTCCTCAATTATCCAATATTTAAATTTTTCAGTTTTTCAATTTTCCGATTTCTTCAATTATTAATATTTCGATTTTACAATATTTCTTTTTTTTTCGATTTTGCACTTTTTCGATTTTTAAGTTTCTCAATTTTTAATCTTCGATTTTTCAATTTTTCGCTTCTTCAATTTTTCAATTTATTGATTTCCAATTTTAGATTTTTCAATGTTTTCATTTTAGATTTTGTCATTTTTTTGATCCGAATAGTTGAAAAACCGAAAAATTAAAAATCGGAAAATCGAAAAAACGAAAAATTGTAAAGTTGAAAGACTGTGAGACTGAAAGATCGAAAAAGTGAAAAATTAAAACAAAGTAAAATCCAGTATGTAATTGAAAAATAAAAAAATGATAAAATCATAAAATTAAAAAACTGAAAAATGTTAACAATAAATTCTAATTATTATTAAATGCACATTTAAAATGAAAACTAAAAGAATTGCAAATCAAAAATTGAAAATTCGAGTAACTGAAAGATCTAAAATTGAAAAACCGAAAAATTAAAAAATCTGTAAGTTGAAAAATACAAAAACTGAAAAATTACACACAAAGTTATTAAATCTGAAAATCTAAAAACCGAAAAATTGAGAAAGTAAAAAATCAAAACGAAAAATTGTAAATCGGAAAATTGAAGAAATGAAAATTTAAAACATCTACAAACTACAAAAGTTGGAAAATTGGAATATTGAAAAATTTTAAAATGAAAATTCAAAGAGATTCATATTGTATAATTGAAAAAAAAAAAGAAAAATTCAAAAACTACAAATCGAAAAAATGATGAATCCAAACATTGAAAAATTTCACTTGAAAAAAAGAAAAACTATAAAATCAGAACACCAAAAACCGACAAATTGAAAAAAAAATTAAAAATCGAAACGAAAAATTGAAAAACTGAAAATTTGATAAATTAATCTACAATCTAAAAAATTAAAAATTAAAAATTCGTCAAATTGCAAATCAAAAAATTACAAAATCTAAAAACTAAAACATCCAATAGTTGGAAAATTGAAAAATCGAAAAATTGCTAAATTTAAAAATTAAAGAAAAAAAAGAAAAATTGAAAAATTGAATAAACGAAAATTGAAAAAATTAAAATTGAGAGAACATAAAATTATAAACTTGAAACATTGAAATTTCAAATAATAGAAAAGATCAAAAAAAATAAAAACCGAAAGAAAAAATTGTAATTCGAAAAATTAAAAATCGAAAACTCGAGAAACTCATTGGAAAAAAATGGAAAATCCAAAAACTGAAAATTTTCACATTGGAAAAAAATTATAAAATCATAACATCGAAATATCGAAAAATTGGGAAAATAAAAAAAAGAAACAAAAAATTGAAAATTGAAAACTCGTGAAATTACAAATTGAAAAATCGCAAAATCTAAAAATTGGAACATCCAAAATTTGGAAAATTGGAATACTGAAAAATCTGAAACTGAAAACTCGAAGAGATTCATATTGTAAAATTGAAAAAAAAAAATCGAAACGCAAAATTGAATAATCGCAAATCGAAAAATTGAATAAACGAAAAATTCAAAAAATTAAAATTGAGAAAGCATAAAATTATAAACTTGAAACATTGATTTTTCAAATAATATAAAAGATCAAGAAAATAAAAAACCGAAAGGAAAAATTGTAATACGAAAAATTGAAAAATTAAAAATCGAAAACTCCAAAAACTCAAATCGAAAAAAATAGAAAATCCAAAAATTCAAAATTTTCACATTGAAAAAAAGTTATAAAATCATTACATCGAAATATCGAAAAATTGGGAAAATAAAAAACCGAAACAAAAAATTTAAAATTGAAAACTGGTGAAATTACAAATAGAAAAACCGCAATTCTAAAAATTGGAACATCCAAAATTTGGAAAATCGGAATACTGAAAAATCTGAAACTGAAAACTCGAAGAGATGCATATTGTAAAATTGAAGAAACAAAAAAAAAATAAAAATTGAAAAACTGCAAGTCCAATTAAAAAAAGAAAAACAATAAAATTAGAACATTGAAAAATCCAAAAATTGAAAACAAAAATAGAAAAAACTTAAACGAAAAATTTAAGGATAATGAAAAATTGAAATTGAAAAGACAAAAAATTATAAAATCGGAACGTTGAAAAATCGAGAATTTGAAGAAATGAAAAATCAAAGAATCGAAAAATTAATTAAATCGAAAAATTACTAAATCTAAAAATTCAAAAAATAAAAATTGAAAAATTGAAAAAAAAATATATTATAAACTTACAACATTGAAAAATCAAATAATTGAAAAAATACAAAAGAAAAAACCGGAAGGAAAAATTGCAAATCAAAAAATTGAAAACTGGATAAACTCAAACCGAAAAAATGAAAAATCCAAAAACTGAAAATTTTCACTTGAAAAAAAGAAAAACTGTAAAATCAGAACACTAAAAAATCGACAAATTGAAAAAAAAAATAAAAATCGAAACGCAAAATTGAATAATCGCAAATCGAAAAATTGAATAAACGAAAAATTCAAAAAATTAAAATTGGGAAAGCATAAAATTATAAACTTGAAACATTGATTTTTCAAATAATATAAAAGATCAAGAAAATAAAAAACCGAAAGGAAAAATTGTAATTCGAAAAATTGAAAAATTAAAAATCGAAAACTCGAGAAACTCAAATCGAAAAAAATGGAAAATCCAAAAACTGAAAATTTTCACATTGAAAAAAAGTTATAAAATCATTACATCGAAATATCGAAAAATTGGGAAAATAAAAAACCGAAACAAAAAATTGGAAATTGAAAACTGGTGAAATTACAAATCGAAAAATCGCTAAATCTAAAAATTGAAACATTCAAAATTTGGAAAATGGGAATACTGAAAATCTGGAACTGAAAACTCGAAGAGATTCATATTGTAAAATTGAAGAAACAAAAAAAAATAAAAGTCGAAAAAATGAAAAATCCAAAAATTGAAAAAGTCGCATTAAAAAATGAAAAAAACAAAAAATTATAAAATCGGAACACTGAAAATTCGGGAATTTGAAGAAACAAAAGTTAAAGAATCGAAAAATTAGTTAAATCGAAAAATTACTAAATCTAAAAATTCAAGAAATAAAAGAAGGAAAATTAAAAAAAGAATAAAGTTATAAACTTACGACATTGAAAAATCAAATATTTGAAAAAATACAAAGGAAAAACCGGAAGGAAAAATTGCAAATCGAAAAATTGAAAGCTGAATAAACTCAAATCGAAAAAATGAAAAATCCAAAAACTGAAAATTTTCATATTGAAAAAAAGTTATAAAATCAGAACTTCGAAAAATTGAAGAAATGAAAATTTGTAAAATCTAAGAACTGAAAACATGAAAATTGAAAACTCGTGAAATTACATATCGAAAAATCGCAAAATCTAAAAATGGAACATCCAAAAGTTGGGAAAATCGAAACGAAAACTGAAAATTTGATAAATTAATCTACAATTTAAAAATTTAAAACTTAAAAACTCGTCAAATTGTAAATCGAAAAATTACAAAATCTAAAAACTGAAACATCCAAAAGTTGGAAAATGGAAAAACCAAAAAATTATAAAATCGAAAAATTGCTAAATTCAAAAATTAAAGAAATAAGAAAAGAAAAATTGAAAAATCGCAAATCGAAAAATTGAATAACCGAAAAATTCAAAAAATTAAAATTGAGAAAAAAAAAATTATAATCAAGAAAATAAAAAGCCGAAAGGAAAAATTGTAATTCGAAAAATTGAAAAATTAAAAATCGAAAACTCGAGAAACTCAAATCGAAAAAAATGGAAAATCCAAAAATTGAAAATTTTCACATTGAAAAAAAATGATAAAATCATAACATCGAAATATCGAAAATTGGGAAAATAAAAAACCGAAACAATAAATTGAAAATTGAAAACTCGGAATACTGAAAAATCTGAAACTGAAAACTCGAAGAGATTCATATTGTAAAATTGAAGAAACAAAAAAAAAATAAAAATTGAAAAACTGCAAGTCGAAAAAATGAAAAATCCAAAAATTGAAAAAGTCGCATTAAATCAAATAATTGAAAAAATACATAAGAAAAACCGGAAGGAAAAATTGCAAATCGAAAAATTGAAAACTGGATAAACTGAAAACGAAAAAAATGGAAAATCCAAAAACTGAAAATTTTCATAGTGAAAAAAAGTTATAAAATCAGAACATGGAAAAACCGAAAAATTGGGAAAATAAAAAACCGAAAGAAAAAACTGCAAATCGAAAAATTGAAGAAATGAAAATTTATAAAATCCAAGAACTGACAACTGAAAATTGAAAACTCGTGAAATTACAAATCGAAAAATGGCAAAATCTAAAAATGGAACATCCAAAAGTTGTAAAACGGAATACTGAAAAGTTTGAAATGAGAACTCGAGGAGATTCATATCGTAAAAATGAAAAACTGAAGAACTCCAAATCGAAAAAATGAAAAATCCAAAAATTGAAAAATTTCACATTGAAAAAAGAAAAAGTAAAATCAGAACACTGAAAAACCGAAGAATTAAAAAAAAATAAGAAAAAAACGAAAAGAAAAAACTATAAAATTAGAACATCGAAAAACCGAAAAATTGAAAAAAAACCGAAACGAACATGTAAAAAATGAAAAATCGAAATAAAAAAAACAAAAAATTATAAAATCGGAACATTAAGAAATCGCAAATGTGAAGAAATGAAAAATTAAAGAATCGAAAAACTAACTCAATCAAATAATTGCAAAATTAAAAATTTAAGAAATAAAAAAATTAAAAATTTAAAAATCTACAATCGAAAAATCGAATAAAGAAAAAGTTGCAAAAATTAAAGTGGAAAAAAAAACTCGATAAACTCAAATCAAAAAAATTAAAAATCCAAAAACTGAAAAATTTCACTTTGAAAAAAGTTATTACATCGGAACATCGAAAAACCGAAAAACTGAGATAATATAAAACCGAAACGAGAAATTACAAATTAATTGGAAAATCTAAAATTTGGAAAATCGGAATACTGGAAAATTTGAAAATGAAAACTTAGAGAGATTCATATCGTAAAAATGAAGAAACAAAAAAAATGAAAAATTGAAAAACTGCAAGTCGAAAAAATGAAAAATCCAAAAATTGAAAAATTTCACATTGAAAAAAGAAAAACTAAAATCAGAACACTGAAAATCCGAAGAATTAAAAAAAATAAAAAAACGAAAAGAAACATTTAAGAAATGAAATTTACAATCTGAAAAATTAAAAATTGAAAACTTATCAAATTGCAAACGGAAAAAATTACAAAATCTAAAAATTGAAACTCCAAAAGTTGAAGAAATTGAAAAATTATATATAAACCCGAGAATTAAAAAACAAAAAATTGAAATTGAAAAAACAAAAAATTAAAAATCCGAACATTAAGAAATCGAAAATTTGAAAAAATGAAAAATTAAAGAATCGAAAAATTAACTCAATCAAAAAATTGCAAAATCTAAAATAAAAAATAAAAAATTGAAAAATCGCACAATCGAAAAATCGAATAAATAAAAAGTTGCAAAAATTAAAGCGGAGAAAACAATAGATTATAAACTTGAAACATTGAAAAAAATTAATTGAAAAAATAAAGAAAATAAAAAACCGGAAAGAAAAATTGCAAATGGAAAAATTGAAAAATTAAAATTGTAAACTCAAGAAACTCAAATCAAAAAAATTTAAAATCCAAAAACAAAAATTTCACATTGAAAAAAAATTATAAAATCATTAAGAAATCGAAAATGTGAAGAAATGAAAAATTAAAGAATCGAACAATTAACTCAATCAAAAAATTGCAAAATCTAAAAATTGAAGATATAAAAAAATAAAAATTTGAAAAATCGCACAATCGAAAAATCGAATAAATAAAAATTTTCAAAAATTAAAGTGGAAAAAAAAACAATATATTATAAATTTGAAATATGAAAAAAAAAAATAAAAATAAAGAAAATAAAAAAACCGGAAGGAAAAATTGAAATCTCGAGAAACTCAAATCAAAAAAAATAAAAATCCAAAAACTGAAAAAATTTCACTTTGAAAAAAGTTATTAAATCGGAACATCGAAAAACCGAAAAATTGAGATAATAAAAAACGGAAACCAGAAATTACAAATCAAAAAATTGCAAAATCTAAAATTTGGAAAATCGGAATACTGGAAAATTTTAAAATGAAAACTCACAGAGATTCCCTATCCTACCCAAATAATTGTCCTTGCAAAAATGTTGATGACGTCATAAAAAAAAATTGTAATTACAAAACTCTCCCAAAACAAACGCCCTTTACTTTAACATTACACACATATTTTTATTTTGACTTATAAAATAAAATTCTCCAAATAAAGTCCTATAATATTTCGAAAAAGGTAGATTTGTTCTACTGTACTCCAGGAGCGAGGAAAGTTCTGTTAAAATACCTTTCAACCGATTTTTTCCCCAGATAATCGGATCCGCGCAAGAAGTAATAGTCAACAACCTAAACTACGCAAAAGGGGAAAGCCGCTACGCCTTCCTTCGGGCCTTAAAAAATCTCAAAAGCCCTACCACAGTACCCCTGCTCTTACAAACAATCAAAGACGGAAGTTTCAAAGAGGGAGTCCTTGCTTTCAAAGCCCTTCGATCAATGGACCCGTCTCTATGGGACGCCGAAGTACTCAAAACCGCTCGACGCACCTTCTTGCAACTAGACAAGAAGTACGACAGCAGTTCCCGGACCCAAGCTATCGATATCCTTCTAGAATCCCAGCCGTCGAACAACGTCCTCCAAGACATGCTCCACTACCTCAAAGTAAACGATTCGAGTGTCGAAGTCAAACAGTACGTCATGCAGCGCCTGCAGATGTTGGCAGACGAAGACCCTTCCTTTAGTTCTCGACTCGCCGACCTCATCAAAAGCGACCCCACAATCAACAACTACGAGATTCTGTCACCCAAGGGTTTATCCACAGCGTTGAAACGCAGCTTCCTGCGGAACCCATCGGCGAACGGGAGTCTGGTAACCATCCAGGAAATCTTCGCTGGGATTGTCAAAAGAGGGATCGTCAACGTGGTATTGAATAAAAACGGCGCGACCAAAGAGATGTTTAGTGTAAGTAGGAACTTGTCACCTAATAATAATAACGGTAGTGTAGTTAGGGATCTTCGCTGGAGGGTTGAGTAGTTTCATGGGTGGTGAAGTGGAAGGTGACGAGGAAACGGCAACGGCTGGGATGGAACTTACCATTTTGGACACCCAAATTCGCCCGTTTGTGTTTTTCACGGGACAGGGTGAATTGATGGGTCACGTATGGTCGGGTACTGCTTCCGAGCGTACCACGGCGTTCCAGGCGCTGGTTTTGCTTCAGGACCATTTGGAATATGTGAGGTTAGGGCCTGGGTTCATCGCTGAGTTTAATCTAAAAGGGGGAGCGTCGTTCGACTTGTCGGGGAACATAGAGATTTCGATTTGGAGTCGTACCGCGGATTCGGTGGTGGAAAAATCGTACGTATTTTTTAAATGGGTGTGATGGTTTAGGGCTGAGTTTGTATTGTAGGGCTGGGATTGTTACCAATGGGTTGATCGCCATAGACACGGCTTTCGTGAGGTCCCAGGTGGAATTTAGTGCGTCCGTCGAGCCAAGGTTGAACCTCAAATCCGACATAGACTTTTCCGGGAATATGAATCTGTGTATGAGAGTGACAACCCCGGACTCTACCTTCAGGTGGGTACTTATTTCAAGGTATATTTTGTGCTACGTGTTCTTCTTCCAGACACAACATCTTCAAAATCGAGCGCATCCCCGGCAGTAAACACAAGATGCGCATCGCCAAGTACAAGAAAACCCCCATTCCGGGTACTACGTACTCCCTCAACCGCAAAAACAATGAAATGTGTAGTGCTATGTTTAATTAATTTGTGCTGTGTGAAGACTGGTGCTCAATTAAAACTTAGGTTACTGTAGTACTTTATTTCACTCGATACACCAAAATTACTAACGTCTCCTGCATCTGGTCGCCCTCACAACGTTGCCACGTTTTGCCTTGACGATTTTCTTCTTCTTTTTCACTGGAGCGTGCTTGGCCAGTTGGCAATACAGCAACTTGTGTCTATCGCTCATGCTGCGCCACAACTCCGCCCCTTTTTGCATCAACTGGCTGCTAGCGAGTCTCGGGTTCCAGTTTCGGAAGTCGCGCAGAAAATTCAAGAAGGGGTTTCTCGATAGGATGTTCTTCACCCTGGCGGCTTTCTTCTTGGGGGGCTTTTTCGGGGTGGGGCGACCGCGAAAGTCCTTGCTCCAAGTCAGTCTTTGCGAGCGTTTCATTTTAGACAAAAATTTTGACACTTGTGACAAAATTTGTTAACAAACAACTAGATTATCTATAGCTGCATTGTAGAACTACATAATAAGGGCAAAAGTTTTGCCAGTGTGGAACTAGATGCCTACTGCTTGTTTAGTCTAAGTATATGTTAGTCCAAATAGTGGTATGGAGACCCACAAAAAATCCCTGGATGACAGATTAGGTATTATAACTACAAGGGCTTAGATTTTGCCCTTTTTTCTTAATATGTGTAGTCTTTGGTTCACAACAAGAAAGGTAAAACATGTTTAAACTGGTAAATTTTTCTAGGAAAGTAACGATTTTGCAATTAGGCTCCGCCCTCGGTCTGACAACGAATAAAAAATTCATCGCGATTGAGATCGAGACGGATGGGTGGGGCTTCTCTTTAAGTTTTCTTTTTTAATTAATACATTTGGTTTTCTTTGTATAACACGTTTTCGTAAGAACATATTTCACGTCAAGAAATAACGATTTTACAGTTAAGCTCCGCCCCTCGGCTTACGACGAATAAAAAATAATCATCAGTATTTAGATAGGGCTAATGAGATACCTTCTAAGAAAAGAGAGGGTAGGTGGGCGGGGCTAGTACCTGCTAGGATAAGACTGATTTTGACAAAGAAAAGAAAAATAGAAGGCGGGTGAGCGGGGTTAGTACCTGCTAAGCTAAGATCGATTTGAATTGAAGAAATGAAAAATTAAATAATCGAAAAATTGAAAACCAAAAATTTTGAAATCAACATTTGCAAAATCTCAAAATTGGAAAAATTCAAAAGTTGGAAAATCTAAAACTAAAAAGTTAGAAATTGAAAACTCCTGAAATAGTAAATTGAAAAATTGAAGAAACAAAAAATTATAAATTCGGAATATTGAAAAATCGAAAACTTGTAAAAATTAAGAAAATAAAAAACAACGAAAAATTGTAAATCGAAAATTTGCAGAAATGAAAAATTGAAGAATCGAAACATTGAAAAACTGAATAATTTAAACTTAAAATTGATGAAAAATTATAAAATCAGAACACTGAAAAACCGAACATTGAAAAAACAAAGAAAATAAAAAACCGAAACGAAAAATTGCAAATCGAAAATATGAAGAAACGAAAAATTAAAGAATCCAAAAATTTGAGATATTAAAATTTAAAAACTAGAAATTTGTAATCGAAAAACTGAAAAATTCAATAGTTGGAAATTTGAAAAATTGAAAAATTGAAACTTGAAACCTCGAAAAATGAAACAGCTGAAGGAATAATTGCAAATCGAAAATTTGAAGAAATGCAAAATTAAAGATTTGAAAACTCGAGAAATTTTGGGTTGAAACATTGCGAAATCTAAAAATTGAAAATTTTCATAAGTTGAAAAATTTAAAAAAATTAAAAATTTAAACTTAGAAACTCGAAAAATTGCAAAAAGAACTGAAGAAACGAAAAATTGAAACATTAAAAAACTAAAAATCCAGAGACGAAAAAATCGAAAAAAATTAATTAATCGAAATATTGAGAAGAAGCAAAAACGAATTGAATTGAAATTGAAAAATTTCACATTGAAATAAAGATAAATTAGAAAATCTAAAATAATAAAAATTGAGAACCGAAAATTTTGAATTGAAAAATTGGAAAAATTCAAATGTTGGAAAATCGAAAACTGAAAAATTAGAAATTGAAAACTCGTGAAATTGTAAATTGAAAAATTGAAGAAACGAAAAATTGAAAAAACTGAAAGTAAAAAGACAAAAAATTATAAATTCTGAACATTGAAAAATCGAAAATAAATAAATAAAATAAAAAAAAACCGAAACAAAAAATTGCAAATCGAAAATTTGTAGAAATGAAAAATTAATGAACCGAAAAATTGAAAAATTAAAAATTTAAAAATCGGAAAAATTCAAAAGTTGGAAAATGAAAAACTGAAGGCAGCTACTAGGCCCGCCCACCTACCCTCTTTTTGTATAGAGGGTAATTAATTTGCTAAAATCAGTTCTATCTTAGCAGATACTAGCTAGAATAAGACTGATTTTGGCAAATGAGGAACACCCTAAGGAAAGATATGGTGGGTGGGCGGGGCTAGTACCCGCTAAGCTAAGATCGATTTGAATTGTAGAAATGAAAAATTAAATAATCGAAAAATTGAAAACTAAAAATTTTGAAATGAAAAATTGCAAAATCTGAAAATTGGAAAAATTCAAAAGTTGGAAAATCTAAAACTAAAAAATTATAAATTGAAAACTCCTGAAATAATAAATTGAAAAATTGAAGAAACAAAAAATTGAAAGTGAAAAAACAAAAAATTATAAATTCGGAATATTGAAGAATGGAAACTTGTAAAAATTAAGAAAATAAATAACAACGAAAAATTGTAAATCAAAAATTTGCAGAAATGAAAAATTAAAGAATCGGAAAATTGAAAAACTGAATAATTTAAACTTAAAATTGATGAAAAATTATAAAATCAGAACACTGAAAACCCGAAAATTGAAAAAACAAAGAAAATAAAAAACCGAAACGAAAAACTGCAATCGAAAATATGAAGAAACGAAAAATTAAAGAACTGAGATATTAAAATATAAAAACTAGAAATTTTTAATCGAAAAATTGAAAAATTCAATAGTTGGAAAATTGAAAAACTGAAAAATTGGAACTTGAAAACTCGAAAAATGAAAAAGCTGAAGGAAAAATTGTAAATCGAAAATTTGAAGAAATGAAAAATTAAAGAATTGAAAACTCGAGAAATTTTGGGTTGAAACATTGCAAAATCTAAAAAAGTTGGAAAATTTAAAAAAAATAAAATTCAAACTTAAAAACTCGAAAAATTGCAAAAAGAACTCAAGAAACGAAAAATTGAAACATTAAAAAACTAAAAGTCCGGAGACTTAAAAATCGAAAACAATTTATTAATCGAAATATTGGAAAGAAGCAAAAACGAATTGAATTGAAAAATTGGAAAACCCAAAAATTGAAAAATTTCACATTGAAATAAAGAAAAATTATAAAATCTAATATAATAAAAATTGAATTTCAGTTTTCAATTTTTATTATATTAGATTTTAATTTTATTATATAATTAAATTTTGAATTGAAAAATTGGGAAAATTCAAAAGTTGGAAAATTGAAAACTGAAAAATTAGAAATTGATACCCTCTCTTTTCTTAGAAGTTATTTCATTTGCCAAAATCAGTTTTATCTTAGCAGCTACTATCTAGGATAAGACTAATTTTGGCAAATGTGATAATAATAATGTTTATTTTGCCAAAAAGTAAATAATTTCTATAAAAAAATATCTAAGGTAATACTGAAATAAATCGTGTGTTTTCTGAATTTTTAAAATTGAACGAAAGACATTTTTTAATAGATTTCGACTTCCAGACATTGGTTTCAGCCTCATTTCTTCGACAACTCCTCTATTTTTTCATTTTTTCGGGATTTTCAAACAGAATATTTCTCAGATCTTGCTGCGGAACCATAAATACATTTTTGGAATTAGCACGATGAAATCTGTTTTCGTCCGTCTGTCTGCCGTCTGTATCGATCTTTACTGGGCAGATAATCTCCAAAATTTCTTAAATTATCGTTCGATGACACACAGAGAAAATAATTCAAATCTACGGAATTAGAACAACATCTGTGACAAAATTTATTAGCAAACAACTAGATTATCTACAACCACATTCTAGAACTACCATATCCTTGTAAGCGTACCGATAGGTGAGAACGCCGTTGTTGTCAACATAGAGGATAGATATAGAATCTAGGTTTGTTGGGACGCAGCAGGACCTCGAAACCTTGGAAGGCGAGACGCTGTGGAGAAGAGCTTGAACGATAGCGTGTTTCGTGGGGTTGAGATGTTCAGCCACTGGATAAAAACACTTGCCTTGGCATTGGTACGCCTGAAAGCAACAATTAACCCAAACATTTTAACAACCCAAGTGCGTACTTCGTATCCACGGGGCTGAACGATCCACATGTCGAAATTTATCTCGGTAAAATCTATGTAGAGAGGTTTTCTGCGACAGGTGTTCCTCCTGATTTTCTTCACTTGAGTTTTCTTAGCATTATCGTCGTCCCACACTCTATTGGTCTCTTCTTCGTAATCTTCTTCAATACTTCGTTTCGTTCTGGTACCACTTTCCCCACTACTATTCCTTCGACTAGACGAGTATGACAAGAGCAGAATGGGATAGTCGTGGTCAAAATCGTCCCTCACGGGCATCAAAGACAACCTAAAATCACCCCCCGGGTTCTCGTAGTACGGCAAAAACGCACTCACCGAAATCACTATCTTCAAGTACTTCTCCCTGCCACTTTTCCTCAAAACCTCAACCACAGGTTTCGTCACGTTAAACGACAACCAAGTGTTATTCAAGTGATAAATGCGCACCTCCTCCAAACTATAAAACGTCTTGGTTGCGTCATCATAAATCGACACTTTCAGCTGCCTTTCAACTCCGGAAATGACATCAGATTTAATTTCGACCAAAGTCAAAATTCGCAGCTCCGCCCCCACGAACTCCTCTTCTTCATCGGAGTTCGGTAAATCGAAAACTAGAAGGTGGTTGTCCGACTCTTTCACCACTTCGTTCTCGCGTATCGGACCTACAACCAAATGTTTCTTGTTTCCACTCTTGTGACAAAATTGACAACCCACCTGCATGTTTCGGGATTAAACTGCGCACAACATCAGGCAATGTCCGGTTGTCCTTTTTCATTTTGTTCCTCTCGTACAACTCCAGCATGAACTTCGGGACGTGGTATTTCTTGATTTTGTTTTTTTGTTCGTTGTGTTTGGGGGTGGTTTGGAAGTTGTAGTTGGAGATTGTGTTTCGGTTTGCGTTGATGTTGAGTTGGATTGAGGTGTGGGGTAGGTTGTTTCTGATTAGGATGAGGAGGCAGATCCAGGAGAGGACGAATAAAGGGACTAGGGTGAAATGGAGGACTTGCATTGTGCGATGTTGTTTAATACGCGATTATTTTGAAACTGAGTATTGTGAGCGCCGAGACGACGGCGTCCATGAAAACACTTGAGATCCATTTAGGTGTTTATCGAGCTTGTTGGTTCTTATCAAAGAATTATACCTGTTAAAAATAACCGATGGGTGAGCGGTGGGGTGATTTTTTATTGTGAGTTTATTTTTAGCGGGAGTGTTTTTGTTTACAATTTTTGTTGTGGTTGAAAAGTGATAATTCATGAAAAAATAATTTAAACGTAGTTATTTGAACGAGAGGAGAGTTATATTTAAGCAAAATAAAACTAGTATGTGTTGTTAATTCTTTTGTAGTTTGAGGGTATAAATAAAAATATACGACGTATAAAATAATAGTCATTTTCTAGACAGCCCAAGATATACGAGTTATATAACAAAAATCTTACAGGACTATTTATATACCGTAGTTATATCGTCGTATTAAATTTATGTTCTGTAACAAAATTCTAACATTATTTGTTGCTATAATATAAGAGTCTTATAGTGTAACTGAGTTAGCAATTATTTTAAACATTTTTTTACAAAAGCTTAACTCCATGAAAATTTCAACCTTTTTGTTGGCTAAATACGAAAATGACTTACAGTTTTTTGTAAATTTCAACTTCCAAAGTTACGGCGTCATTTTTCTGAAAACTCTTTAAATTTTTCCAGAATCGCTCAATGAAATATGGTAATTTTTAGGATACAACCAAATTATTCAGTACTTCCCCTTTATGACCATTTCGACGTTTTATCGATCATCAGTTTAGAAAATTACCAAAGGGGATGTTTTTGTAGATTTTAATCAAACTTCTTCATAAACGCCTACCATTTGTCCAGAATCACCCAAACAAATATGTCAATTTTCAAAATTTAAAAAAAAAATTCAAATACAATATTTTTAAAATCATAAACAGGCGATATTTTTGAAACCAGTACATCGAGAAATACATCCTATATTTTTTGTCTGAATTTTTAAAAAACTTTTTCAAAAATGCTATTTTTCAGTTCTCTTTTATGAAAATTTTGACATTTTTTCGACCACTTTCGACGTTTTAAAGAATTGAATTTCAAACCGAATATTTGTAAAATTTTGCTCCAGGACAATAATCACACTACATTACTCGAATCAGGACATCGAGATCTATATTCCAAAATTTTTAGCAATTTTTAGGAAACCTTCTCAAAAGCTCAATCAAAAGCTCGACCACCTTCGAAACTTACCTAAGGAGATTTTTTTTAGAGTTCGATCTCGGGAACTGACTTCCAGCTTCATTATGTCGAACACTCCTACCGTTTTGTCCAGAAGCAACCAATTATTAATGGCAATATTTAAGAATTTTTGAATGTAATTTCAAACCGAACAACATTTATCGGAACGGTACACCGAAATCTATCTAAAAGAATTGTTCTAGTATCTTTTCCAGAAATTCAATTTTTCAATCAATTCAATTTCAAACATCAAAATTTTTACCTTTTTCCGACCACTTCAAAAATTACCGAACGAATTTTTTTGGTCAATTTCGACTCGAAAAGTTACTTTTGAGCCCAAGGAGACTTTTTTTATAGATTTCGACTTCGAGAAGTACCGATTTCATTCTTTTTTAAATTCTTTAAATTTTTCCAGAATCGCCCAATGAATTAGGAAACAAAAAAGAAATTATTAATTTATTAACCGATTTATTTTTTCGACCAACTTAGAAAATTACCTACGTATTTCTTCTTTTTTAGATTTAATCGTCCAGAAGTTGCTTTCGGCCTCACTTCTTTTAAATCTTCCTCTTCCAGAACTGCTCAGTGAATTTATATGTTTACAATCTTTCTAAAAAATTGAATTTCAAACCGAATATTTAAAAAATTTCGCATTAAGCACACTATATTACTAGAATCAGTACATACAGATCTATATTCCAAAATGTTTTGCAATTTTAGGCAACTTTTTCAAAAGCTCAATTTTTCAACGAAAATTTTTGACCTTCTATCAACCAGCTTCAAAAAATACCCAAAGAGATTTTCTTGTAGATTTCGACCTTCAGAAGTTACTTGAGGCCAATTTTTCGAAACTCCTACCATTTTTCCAGAACCGTCAATGAAATCTGGTTATTTATAATACGTATTAAAAAAATCGAAATTTTCTAAAATCTTGACCATAAAAATGCTGTATTTTTGGAATTAATAGGTCGAATTGCAGAAGTTTTTTGGATTAGTAAACAACTTTTTCAAAAGCTCGAAAACATTATTTCAACCCGAATGTTTCTATGTATAATCATGCTCCGGGATTATAAACACGTTATATTTTTTTGATCAGCACGTCAAGTTTAAATATGTCCCAGATTTTTTTATTAATTTTCTGACAACTTTTTCAAAAGCTCAGTTTTTCAATACTTCCCCCTCGTGAAAATTTCGAGCGTAAAAAAACTCACCAAAAATTCCAACTTTCTTTTTCTAAGAAAAATAGGAATTGTTTCAAAATGAAAACACCGGGAGCCCAAGTTTCTTTTACTAAACTCTTAAAAAAAGCGCACAATTTAAATTGATTTCAAGAACAAAATACTAGGGATTTTAGGGGATTTTTCAGTTCCTTCAAAATGAAAACATCAAAAGTGTGGAATATTTTTTCAAATTCTTTCTAAAATAAAATACCAAGGGTACCGAGATTCTTTTAATTAAAAAAAAAACACAATACTGACGAACTTTTTTCAAAAGCTTAATGCTTTAATACTCCCCCTTTATGAAAATTTTGACACTTTTCGACCACTTTCAAAACTAACCTAAGGAGATTTCTTTTTAGATTTCGACCTGGGGAAGTGACTTTTAGCTTCATCACGTCGAAATCTCCTACCGTTTTTTTCCGGAAACAACCAATTAAATATGGCAATATCTGGTAATTTTTTAAGAATTGAATTCCAAAGAGTTCTTCCAGACCACTAGTATTTCTCAGACCGGTACCTCGAAATCTATTTCCAGGGATTTTTGTAGTCCTTTTGGTATTTTTTTCACAAATTTTCATTTTCAGTCAACAAAATTTTGACCTTTTTCCGACCACCTTCAAAAATTAGCGAAATACATTGTTTGTAGATTTTTATCTCGAGAAGTTAATTTTGACTTCATTTCTTCGAAAACTCATACCGTTTTTCCAGAACCGCCCTATAAAATATAACAATTTTTAGGATTTTTTGAAAAATTAATATTTACATAGAATATTTCTAAAATGCTCTACCATAAAATACTGTATTTTCAAAAGCCCAGTTTTTCAATGAAAAGGCAAAATTCAGTTATGAAAATTTTGATCTTTTTCCAACCAGCTTCAAACATCACCTAAGGAGATTATTTTTTGTAGATTTCGACGTTTAGAAGTTATTGTGGCCTCATTTTTTTCGAAAACACCAAACATTTTTCTAGAAACGCAATGAATTATGAAAATTTTTTCAATATCGATAATAAAATTGAATTTTTCGGTCACTAATTCAATATTTATATCTCCTAATTTTTTAATGGATTTTTTGACAGTTTTATCAAAAACTCAGTATTCACTACTTATGAAAATTTTGACACTTTTTCCACCACCCTCGACACTTATCTAAGGAGGTTTTTTTGTAGATTCCGACCTCCAGAAGTTAGGGCTTAATTTTTTTTTTAATTCTTTCAATTTTTCCAAAATACCCCAACGAAATATGCTAATTTTTAGGATATAAAATGGAAGGGACGAATTATTCAGTATTTCCCCTTTATGGAAATTTCGACGTTTTATCGATCAATTTCGAAAATTTCCAAACGGGATGTTTTCATTGATTTTGTTCACCAAAAGTTTCTTCTGACCTCACTTCGCCATAAACTTCTATCATTTGCCTAGAATCGCCCAAACAAAAATATGTCAATTTTTAGAATTTAAAAAAATATATACAATTTCAAATAATAATAATGTTTCTAAAATCTTGTTTAGGGATTATCAACACGCCATATTTTTCAAACAAGTACGTACGTCGAGAAATATATCCTGTTTTTTTTTTGGGTGGATTTTTAGAAAACTTTTTCAAAAACGTAATTTTTTAATCCGCTTTTATGAACATTTTGACTTTTTTCAACCACCTTTCAAAATTACTTGTGATTTTTTTTTTGTAGATTTCGACGTCCAGAAGTTACTTACGGTCTTACTTCTTTTAAACCTTCTAGTATTCTTATCGCCCATTGAATTACAGCAAATGTTTGGGATTTTTTTAAAGAACTGAATTTCAAACCGTATATTTCGAAAATTTTGTTCCGGTACAATAAACACGCTATTTTACTCGAATCAAGACATCGGGATCTATATTCCAAATATTTTGTCAATTTTTAGGCAACAATTTTAAAACATCAATTTTTCAATGAAAATTTCGACCTTTTATGGAGCAGAGCTACAAAAATTACTCAAAGAGATTTTCTTGTATATTTAGACCTTCAGAAGTTACTTAAGGCCATTTTCCAGAACAGTCCAATGAAATTTGGTAATTGTTAGGTATAAAAAAAAAATCAAATCTAAAATTTCTAAAATCTGGCCCATAAAAATGTTGCATTTTTCGAATTCATAGTTATATATCGATCATAAACACGATATATTTTTTTTGAACAGCATGATTGATATATGTCTCAGATTTTTATGAATTTTCAGACAACTTTTTCAAAAGCTCAAATTCTTTCTAACATAAAATACCAAGGGTACCGAGATTCTTTTAATTTCTTAAAAAAGACACAGTACTCACGAACTTTTTTCAAAAGCTCCATTTTTTAATACTCCTCTTTTATGAAAATTTTGACACTTTTTCGACTACCTTTAAACTTACCTAATTCAATTTTTCAAACAATTCAGTTTCAATCAAAATTTTGACCTTTTTCCAACCACCTTCGAAAATTACCGAAGGATTGATTTTTTTTTTTCTAAAATTCGACCTCGAGAATTACTTTTGACCTCATTTCTTAGAAAACTCATACTCAATATTTCTAAAATCCTCTACCATAAGCATGCTGTATTTCCCAAATTAAATAGTACATCGAATTCTATATATACCCAAGAATTTTTCGGGAATTTTTGCGGATTTTTTTTGTAGATTTTGACAGTCAGAAGTTACTTTCAGTCTCATTTCTTCGATTTCTAACATTTTGCCAGATGTCAATGTTCGCCAATGAATTATGGCAGTTTTTTATAGTTAAAAATTAATTTCAACATGAAAATTACTAAAATCTTGTTTCATCACTATAACGCTATATTTTTCGAATCACAATTCAAGATTTATATCTCAACTTTGTTTATGGCTTTCTAGAAAACTTTATTAAAAGCTCAGTTTTCAGTACCTACTTGTGAAAATTTAGACCTTTTATTGTCACCTTCAAAATTACTGAAGGAAGCCTTTTTGTAGATTTCGACCTATAAATGTAAATATAAATTCGGCTAAATTTCTTCGAGAACTCCTATCAGTTTTTTCAGAATAAAAATCAAACAACATTGGAATAATTGAAAAATCGGAAAATTGATGAAACGAACATTAAAAAATGGAAAATTGAAAAAATGAAGAATTGAAGAATTAAAAAACTAAAAAATGGAAAAAAACTTTAAAACTGAAAAATTCTAAAATTCAAAGATCAAAAAATTAAAGAAACAAAAGTGTAAAATTGAAAAATGCGAAACACAAATCCAAAATTGGAATAATTGAAAAGTCGGAAAATTAATGAAACAAAAAGTAAAAAAAGCGAAAATTGAAAAATCTAAGATGAAAAATCAAAAAATCAAAAACTGAGAAAGTGAAGAATCGAAAAATTGTAAATGCAGTAAAATGGAAAAATTGAAAACCGCAAAATTGAAAAGTCGAGAAATAGAAAAATTAAAAAATCGAGAGATTGTAAAATCGAAAAACTGTAAAATTTAAGATTGAAAACAAAATAAATACTAAAAATTAAAAAACGAGAAACTAAAATATCGAAAAATTGCAAATCGAGAAACTGTAAAACTGAAAATTCAAATTAAAATTGAAAATTGCAATAATTGAAAAATTGGAAGATTGAGGAAACGACAAACTGATACATCCAAAGACTGAAAACTCGAAAAATTAAAAATTGAGAAAGTGAATAGTCAAAAAGAAAAATCGAAGAATTGAGAAATTCAGATTTTACATACGGTTAAATTTATTCGAGAACTCCTATCAGTTCTTTCAGAATAAAAATCAAACAAAATTGGAATATGTAATTGAGAAATCGGAACATTGATGAAACGAACATTAAAAAATCGAAAATTGAACAATCCAAAATTTAAAAAATCGAAAAATGAGAAACTGAAGAATCGACGATGAGAATTCAAGAATTGAAAAATGCGAAAGTTGAAAATTCAAAAAATTAAAGAAATAAAAAATTAAAAAACGGAAAAAACTTTAAAACCTGAAAACTCGAAAAATTGCAAATCAAAAAATGGAGTAATTGAAAATTTAAACACGAGAAATTGAATAGTTAAAAATTCGAAAAACTGAAAAACTCTAATGTTGAAAGATCAAAAAATGAAAGAAACAAAAGTGTAAAATTGAAAAATTCAAAACACAAATCCGAAATTGGAATAATCGAAAAGTCGGAAAATTGATGAAACAAGAGTAAAAAAAATGAAAATTGAAAAATCTAAGATGAAAAAATCAAAAAATCAAAAACTGAGAAACTGAAGATTCGAAAAATTGTAAATGCCGTAAAATGGAAAAATTGAAAACCGAAAATTGAAAAGTCGAGAAATTGAAAAATTAAAAAATCGAGAGATTGAAAAATCGAAAAACTGTAAAATTTAAGATTGAAAACTAAAAAAATACTAAAAATTAAAAAACGAGAAACTAAAATATCGAAAAATTGCAAATTGAAAAACCGTAATAATGAAAAATTCAAAATAAAATTCAAAATTGCAATAATTGAAAAATTGGAAGACTGATGAAACGACAAACTGAAAAATCCAAAAGCTGAAAACTCGAAAAATTAAAAATTGAGAAAGTGAATAGTCAAAAAGAAAAATCTAAGAATTGAGAAATTCAGATTTTACATACGAGAACTCCTATCAGTTCTTTCAGAATAAAAATCAAAAAAATTGGAATCTGTAATTGAAAAATCGGAAAATTGATGAAACGAACGTTAAAAAATCGAAAATTGAACAATCCAAAAGTTAAAAAATCGAAAAATGAGAGACTGAAGAATCGAAGATGATAAGAATTCAAGAATTGAAAAATCCGGAAGTTGAAAATTCAAAAAATTAAAGAAATAAAAAATTAAAAAACGGAAAAAAACTTTACAACTGAAAACTCGAAAAATTGCAAATCAAAAAATGGAATCATTGAAAATTGAATGTCGACAAACTGAATAATTAAAAATTCGATAAACTGAAAAATTCTAATGTTGAAAGATCAAAAAATGAAAGAAACAAAAGCGTAAAATTGAAAAATTCAAAACACAATTCCGAAATTGCAATAATCGAAAAGTCGGAAAATTGATGAACCAAAAGTAAACAAACTGAAAATTGAAAAATCTATGATGAAAAATCAAAAAATCAAAAACTGAGAAACTGAAGATTCGAAAACTTGTAAATACCGTAAAATGGAAAAATTGAAAACCGCAAAATTGAAAAGTCGAGAAATTGAAAAATTAAAGAATCGAGAGGCTGTAAAATCGAAAAACTAAAAAATCTAAAAGCTGAAAACTCGCAAAAATATAAATTGAGAAAGTGAATAGTCAAAAAGAAAAGTCGAAGATTTGAGAAATTCAAATTTTACAGCTAAATTTATTCCAGAGCTCCTATCAGTTCTTTCAGAATAAAAATCAAACAAAATTGGAATATGTAATTGAAAAATCGGAAAATTGATGAAACGAACATTAAAAAATCGAAAATTGAACAATCCAAAAGTAAAAAACTCGGAAAATGAGAAACTGAAGAATCGACGATGAGATTTCAAAAATTGAAAAATCCGAAAGTTGAAAATTCGAAAAATTAAAGAAATAAAAAATTAAAAAACGGAAAAAAACTTTAAAACAGAAAACTCGAAAAATTGCAAATCAAAAAATGGAATCATTGAAAATTTAATGTCGAAAAATTGAATAATTAAAAATTCGATTAACTGAAAAATTCTAATGTTGAAAGATCAAAAAATGAAAGAAACAAAAGTGTAAAATTGAAAAATTCAAAACACAAATCCGAAATTGGAATAATCGAAAAGTCGGAAAATTGATGAAACAAAAGTAAAAAAATTGAAAATTGAAAAATCCAAGATGAAAAATCAAAAAATCAAAAACTGAGAAACTGAAGATTCGAAAAATTGTAAATGCCGTAAAATGGAAAAATTGAAAACCGCAAAATTGAAAAGTCGAGAAATTGAAAAATTAAAAAATCGAAAAAGTGTAAAATTTAAGATTGAAAACTAAAAAAAATACTAAAAATTAAAAAACGAGAAACTAAAATATCGAAAAATTGCAAATCGAGAAACTGTAAAACTGAAAAATTCAAATTAAAATTGAAAATTGCAATAATTGAAAAATTGGAAGATTGATAAAACGGCAAACTCAAAAATAAAAAAGCTGAAAACTCGAAAAATTAAAAATTGAGAAAGTGAATAGTCAAAAACAAAAATCGAAGTAATGAGAAATTCAGAGTTTACATACGGCTAAATTTATTCGAGAACTTCTATCAGTTCTTTCAGAATACAAATCAAATAAAATAAAATTGGAATATGTAATTGAAAAATTGGAAAATTCATGAAACGAACATTAAAAAATCGAAAATTGAACAATCCAAAAGTTAAAAAATCGAAAAATGAGAAACTGAAAAATCGACGATGAGAATTCAAGAATTGAAAAATCCGAAATTTGAAAATTCGAAAAATTAAAGAAATAAAAAATTAAAAAACGGAAAAAAACTTTAAAACAGAAAATCGAAAAATTGCAAATCAAAAAATGGAATCATTGAAAATTTAATGTCGAAACATTGAATAATTAAAAATTCGAAAGACGAAAAAATTCTAATATTGAAAGATCAAAAAATGAAAGAAACGAAAGCGTAAAATTGAAAAATTCAAAACACAAATCCAAAATTGGAATAATCGAAAAGTCGGAAAATTGATGAAACAAAAGTAAAAAAATTGAAAATTGAAAAATCTAAGATGAAAAATCAAAAAATCAAAAACAGAGAAACTGAAGATTCGAAAAATTGTAAATGCCGTAAAATGGTAAAATTGAAAACCGCAAATTTAAAAAGTCGAGAAATTGAAAGCTTAAAAAATCGAGAGGTTAAGAAATCGAAAAACTGTAAAATTTAAGATTGAAAACTAAAAAAATACTAAAAATTAAAAAACGAGAAACTAAAATATCGAAAAATTGCAAATCGAGAAACTGTAAAACTGAAAAATTCAAATTAAAATTGAAAATTGCAATAATTGAAAAATTAGAAGATTGAAGAAACGACAAACTGAAAAATCCAAAAGCTGAAAACTCGAAAAATTAAAAATTGAGAAACTGAATAGTAAAAAAAAAATCGAAGAATTGAGAAATTCAAAAGTTGAAAAATCGAAAAATTGAAGAAACGAAAATTCAAAAAACGACATATAAGTACGTATATTAAGACAGGAGGAACAAAAAAACTGGAAAATGGAAAAATTGAAAAATTCAAATAGAAATATCAATAAAATACGACAATTTTTATAACAAAAAAAATTTCAAACCGAATACATCCGAAATCTTGTTGCGAGATATTTGGCCTCTTTTTGAAATGCTCAATTTTTTAATGAAAGGTCAAAAATTACAGTTATGAAAATTTCGATCTTTTATCAACCATCTTCAAACATTATCTAAGGAGATTGTTTTGTAAATTTCGACATTTAGAATTTATTTTGGCCTCATTTCTTTGAAAACTGCTACCATTTTTCCAGAATCGACCAATGAACATTTAGTTTTTTTTATTTAAATTTCAAATCCACATATTCATTCTTCGAAAATTCCTACCGTTTTCGTCCAATGAAATATGACAATTTTAGTACATATTTTTTTTTATTTGATCGATCATAAGATACGTTAACGTGACGTCATCAGAGTGTTGGTGGGGTTTACAGCCTAGAGATTTTGTCAAATTAAACGTTTCGAGGTAGAATAAAATCGTCAACAGTTACCTACTCCACATTTTTTAGTTTTAGTTTAAACAGGTTGTAAGATCGGCTATCGAATCTTATTCTTTCCGCACATTATATTTTACGACGTTAGTTTTTACTCAAAAGTCCTATTTTAGACCAGTCCAAGGTTAAAACAAACTTTTAATCAAAAAAAACCTACTGAAAAAAATATTTTAATGAAGCAATTCCTAAATCAAGAATGCCGGCTCTAATGAAACTGTCCCAAATTACCTTGGTACCTGGAAACCGGAATAACTGGCCTTGAAATTCACCAAACTAGGGACAGGGTTATGTTTTTATTTATTTTAATATAATTTTTAATTGAGATTTAAAAAAAAAATCTACACCACTGCTACACTTATTACTGTTATTAGATAGAACACAAACAAATTTCAGTTGCACTACTAATATAAAACAGAAACATTCCTGAAAGCATAAGTGGAATATTAAAACTGCTAAACTGCATCATGCATAACAATAACACCACAATAACAACAGAATAAAACTCAACTGAAACTGAAATTTGTAGATCACTTCATAAAAATAACACATTGTCACAACGATAATTGTGACAAAAAAAAAAATATCGGTTTCGACTTCATTTTACAAGAACATCTTTTTATATATAATCAAGAGGAAATACATATGTATATAATCCCCGCACCAATCCGATCAGTTTTAACAGCTCGCTGATAACTATATTCGAATTATCATCAAGAGATTCAGTGCTGTGTGTTCTTTAGAAGTGGATGAGTCTACCTGTTATAAATACACCTCGATATTAATAGACCTCAAACCTATCTCTTCATATCACACCCGATCAGAACGCAAGAACAAGCCAAACGTAAGTAAAAACCGTTCATTGTTTATCACAAGAAACTTTGACTTATTTCCGGCGTGAAACCGCAGCGTGGCGTGTGGCTGAGTAGATTCCTGCAAAGTTTCAGCTGCTGAAAATGTAGTTATTTCAGGGCTAACAGATGGCTCTTGCAGGCACTCCTGCAAACTTTCTCCTGAAACGCCAACGCAATATTGTAAATAATTGAACGCTAAAATCGCGAACTGTGTACTAGTTTTTATTTATGGAAAAAAAAGAAATCAATAGTGAAAGTGCAAGTCACCCCTGTTGAAGCACAGTTACACAATAATGACCCTAAATGTCACTGATACGTGTAGTGTAAAGTGGTTACGATAATGACTGAAAAAAGTAATGAATGAAACGAATTATCGATTATACCAGAGGCGACTGTTTAAATTTTCCTGAAATTCTGCAGACTCAGCAACTGGTGTTAAGATTATTTTGTACACGTTAATGTCTTGTTTCAATGCGGCAAGAACTTATTTTAACACTTTTTGGAAAATTTTCGGAAAATATTTTTTATTGAAATAGAACTCATTATAATAATGTTTTTAATGAATAGAGATTTTTCTTGGTTATTTGAAGAAGCAACAACACTTTTTTGGTAAATTTTTAGCAAATACTTTTCCGCTTTGTTCGATTATTTCAGAAGCAATTCGAACAAAGATCACTTTTTGAAAATTTTTGGAAAATGTTTGTCCTTGTTTAAACGAATTTTAAAACTTTTAAACAGCGTCTTGATGGATTGAAAGATTTGCGACAAAAATAGGTTTCAGGTTCATAATATACAAAAATTCTCCATAAGTCTGAAAGGGCCCATTATAATAATAAAAAAAAATTGAAAATTATTTATCCATTTTTGAAAAACGTTTTCCCATTTTTCTTAGTTAGTGCAAGAATTCTTTGTAAGTTAGTGTAGCTTTCCATTTTTTTTCTTTGAAATTTTTTTAAAAATATTTTTGCGTTTTGTGAGGTAATTTCAGAAACTTTAGAACATTTTCAATAATATAGTTTCTCCCCGCTTTCGAATAAAGATCATTTTAACACTTTCAAATTTTTGAAAAATGTTTGCTCATTGTTTGGTTTAATGGACAGTCGGCTAATCAGTCCTATGAGTTACTACTTTTTAAATCAAAAAAACAGAATCGGTTTTAAAACTTTTTTGCAAAATTTTTGGAAATTTTAATTACATTATTTAACGATTTATCACAAAAATGACTTTAGATTCATAATATGACTCTCAACAAATTACAATTTCTTTTTCATTTAAACGTCGCTTTGGAAATTTTCTGAAAATTATTTTTCCATTTGTCGGATATTTAAAAAGTTATAGCACTTTTTGAAAAATTTGTGGAACATGTTTTCCCACTCTCTCGATTATTTAAAATCAGTTATCGCAGAAGGATTTCAGATCATTAACCTGTAGGGAAAACTCTAGAATCTGGTGTATCTTTTAAATTCCAGTGGGGCACGTTTTAACACTTCCTTGGAGAATTTGTGGAATTTATTTTCGTATTTCTGCTAGATGTTTGAAAAATTATAGGAAAAAAAAGGTTTCAGCTTCATAATCTACGAAAAATTTTCTACATATAAGCCGGCCCTTTTTATACTAAAAACAAATATTATAATACAAAAGTCACCAAAAAAAAAATTGAAAATTATTTGTCAATTTTTGTCAATAGTATACATAATAATAATAACGGGTTAAATTTATATGAAGATATGTAGCAAAAAAGGCTCCAAATTCACAATCTGTAAGGTATTTTCGATAAGTTAATATCTTTTGACATTCGACCAAAGTCGAGTTTTTTGAAAAATCTGTGGAAAACATTTTCCCATTTTTCTTGATTATAAATAAATATAAATAGTTTCAGATTATTATTAATCTGCGAAGTATTCTTTATAAGTGCCTCTTTTCATTTGAATAGCGCGGTTTTAGCACTTTTCTGAAAAAATTTTGGAAAATATTTTCGGTTTATTCGGTTTCTTAACAAACTATAACAAGAAAGGCTTCACCTTGTCTTTTTTCTGGTGAACGGTGGTCACTCTGATATCTTTTTAGAAAATATTTTCCCGTTTTTCTGGATTATTTAGAGATATATGAGAGATTCGTGATTTAGGAGAAAAACAAAATACCAGGGACCACGAGATTATTTCAAGTCAATAAAACATTAATGGTCCCCGAGATTTGTTTAAGTTCTTTTGAAAATAAAACCACCAAGAACTTTCAAGGATTTTGACATAAAAAAAATGTTGTGGTCCCGTAGATTATTTCACATTCTTAAAAAAAGACACTAGGTGCCCTCAAGATTTTCGCACACTTCAAAAACAAAACATCAGAAGCTCTCAAAATACCTTCATTCTAAAAAAAAAAAAATAAAGAATCTTAAGATTTTTTCAAACTTTTTTAAAATCAAATTAAAACACTAGGGGTTCCTAAGTTTCTCTCAAATTTTTTCAAAAACGAAACACCAAGAGCCCTCAAACATCTTTTCAAATCCTAAACACACGGAAGCTCGAAGATTGTTTCACTTAATAAACACACTAAGAGATTTCCAGATTCTTCCAAGCTCTTCCAAAATCAAAACATCGGGAACGCTCAAAATCGTTTCAAACTATTTCAAAAACCAAACACAGCCGTACTCAGTCCTCGAATTCAAGTTCTTTCAAAAATAAAACCACCAAGAACCTCCAAGGATCTTGACTTAAAAAAAATCATGGAACCTCAAGATTCTTTTAAACACTTAAAAAAAATAACAACAGCTCACAAGCCTTTTCAAGATCTTGAAAAAATAAAACACCCCAGACCCAAAGATCCTTGCACGTTCTTAAAAAAATCAAATGCTCTAAGATTCTTCCAAACTTTTTAAAAACAAACACAGGGAGCCCTCAAGATCTTTTCAAACTCGTTCAAAAACCAACACAAGGAGCCTTGAGGATCTTTCAATTATTCTCAAAAACAAAAGACCAGGACCCTTGAGATCATTTCAAGTTGTTTCCAAAATAAAACCCCAGTGACATTAGTTTCAAATTCGTTAAAAAATAAAACACCAAGAACCTCCAACGATCTAGATATAAAAAAATTATGGAACCTCAAGATTCTTTTACATTAAAACAAAACATTAATAGTTTTAAAAAGAAAATTCCAAGCCCTCAAGATCTTTTCATATTGTTTCACAAACAAAACACTAGGAGCTTTGAGAATCTTTCAAATATTTTCGAAAACGAAACACCAGGACCCCGAGATCATTTCAAGTTGTTTCCAAAATAAAACACCAATGACTCCAGACTCACATACTTTCAAAATTAAAACTACCAAGAACTTCCAAGGATCTTAACATAAAAAACTATGGATTTTTTAGTATTAAAAAAACATTAGGCAACTTCAAGATTCTTTCAAACTCTTTCAAAAAAATACCAAGGGCCACAAGACTTTTTCAATTCTTCTTGTTAAAAAAATTAGGTGTCCCCAAGGTTCTTTCAAACTCTGTTAAAACTAAAACAAAAGGAGCATTCAATATATTTTGAAATTCTTTCCAAAATAATACACAAAATGTGCCGAAAATTTAAAAAAGATTTCTAAAATTCTTTCAAACTCTTTCAAAAACAAATCATCAAGAGCCTTCGAATTGTTGAAGAGCTATAGCAAAAATGGTATGAGATTTGCAAGTAATTTTTTTCAAAACGAAATACCACAAGCTATTAAGATCTTTTCAAATTCTTTCAAAAACTAAACACACAGGAGGACCCGGGTGGGTTAGTTAGCATCGTGCTTGCCCTCTACACCTTGGGTCGTGTGTTCGATTTCCGCCCTGCCTTAAAAAAAACATTAATGTATTCTTTCATACTTTAAAAAAAAAAATTCAATGGTTCACATGACTTTCAAATTTTTGCAAAAATAAAATATCCACAGCCACCAGCATCCTTCCACATTCTTAAAAAAAATAAGCCCTCCAAGATTCTTCCAAACTCTTTTAAAAGCCAAACACAGGCAGCTCTCAAGATATTTTCAAATCCTTTCAAAAACAAAACACCAGAAACTCGCGATATTCAAGTTCTTTCAAAAATAAAACCACCAAGAACCTCCAAGGATCTTAACATAAAAAAACTATAGAACCCGCATTAAAAAACACATTTAAAAACTTCAAGATTCTTTCAAACTCTTTTAAAAACAAAACAAAAGGGGGCTTCAATATATTTTGAAATTTTTTCAAAAATCAAACACAAAAGGCGGCGAAAATTCCCAAAGGACCCCTTAAATTCTTTCAAACTCTTTCAATAACAAATCACAAAAAGCCCTCGAATTGTTGAGACCTATAGCAAGTGATTTTAGATTCACAATCTACGAAAAATTCTTCAGTGAAATTGAACCCAATATAATGTTTCCCAAATTACATATTTTAAAAATTATTTGCAATTTTTTTTTCGATTATACATATGAAGAGATGAAGCAAAAAACGGCCACAGATCAACAATCTCCTGAGAATTTGCTGTTTTTTTACAACCATAGACTTATAACAAAATGACTTCAAATTTTTAATCTGCGGGGAATTCTGTATAAGCTGGAGTCTTTTTTCCATGCTTTATTAGAAAATTTCTGGAAATTATTTTCCCATAATGTATGAATATGTCGAATATTTCAACAATTATGGATTTCAGGTTCATAATCTACGCAAAATTCTCTACAAGCCAGCACTTTTTCCATTGAAAATTCACAAAAAGATGGAAAATTATTTCTCACTTTTTAATGGGTGAAATTTATATGAAGAGATGTAGCAAAAACGGCTTCAAATTCACAATCTGTAAGGAATTTTCAATAAATTAATATCTTTTGACATTCGACTAATGTCGATTTCAACAGCCTTTTTGAAAAACTATGGGAAACGTTTTCCTTTTTTCTTGGTTATCATCTATATATATATAATAACTTCACATCATTCTGCCTCTTTTCATTTGAATCGAACGGTTTTAGCACTTTTTGAAAAATATTTTTCCACTTATTCAGCTACTTGACAAACTTGTCTTTTTTCTGGAGAACAGTGGCTACTTTGACATTTTTTTTAATTTTTTGTTTTTTAAATTTTTCCCGTTTTCCTGGATTATGACAGATTGGTGATTTAGGAGGAACTTTTTCAAAAACAAAACACATGAGTACTCAAGATCTTTTCAAAAACAAGATGCTTTCAGAAACAAAACATCAGGAAATATCTTTAAAAAATAAAACACTAATGGTCCCGGAGATTCTTTAAGGTCTTTTAAAGATAAAAATAACAAGAATTCTCAAGGATTTTGACATAAAAAGAAACACTTTTTCAAAAAGAAAAATCGGGAGCCTCCAAGATCTTTTCAAACTCTTTTTAAAACAAAACACTAGGTCATTTCAAGTTGTTTCCAAAATAAGACACCAACAGTCCTCGAATTAAAGTTGTTTCAAAAATAAAAACAACCAAGAACCTCCAAGGATCTTAACATAAAAAAATCTAGTAACCTCAAAATTCTCTTACATAAAAAAACAATAATGGATGTCCAGGTTATTTAAAATACTTTCAAAAAGAAAATTCCAAGCCCTCACAAGATTTTTTCAAATTCTTTCAAAAAATAAAACATCCACAGCCTCCAAGATCCTTCAACATTCTTAAAAAATATAAGTCCTCCAATGTTCTTTCAACATCTTTTAAAAGCAAATTACAAAGAGCCCCCAAGATATTTCCAAACTCTTTTAAAAACAAAGCACTAGGAGCCTTCAAAATCTATTAAGGCACTTTTAAAAACAAAACACCAGAGACCCCCAAGATTCAAGTTCTTTCAAAAATAAAAGCACCAAGAACCTCCAACAATTTCCCTTCACATTAAAAAAAAAAAGACTCAAGTACCTCCAACGATCTTGACACAAAAAAAAAAACTATAAGACCCCGAGATTATTTACCTTCAGAAAAGACATTAGGGAACTTCAGGATTCTTTCAAACCCTTTAAAAAAAAAATAGGTGTCCCCAAGATTCTTTCAAAACACTCTTAAAATCAAAATAAAATAAGACTTCGATATATTTTGAAATTCTTTCCAAAATAAAACACAAAAGCCACCGAAAATTTTCAAAGGACCTGTAAAATTCTTCCTCTTCAATGAAATGGGACCCAATATAATATTTTCCCCAAAATATTTTGACCGTCATTTGCCGATTTTTCTCGCTTATATCAAGAAATGTAGCAAAACGGCCACAGATCAACAATCTTCTGAAAAGTTGCTATTTTTTACATCCATAGTCAATTTTTACAAATTTTGTGAATAATGTTTGGAAAGTTTTTCCCATTTTTTCGATTACTTACAAAAACTTATCACAAAATAACTTGAGATTTTTAATTTACGGGGAACTCTCTTTAAACTGGGATCTTTTTCCCATTCGAATAAGGTCCGTTTTGACACTTTTTTTGGAAAATATTTTCCCATTTTTTGTTTACTTCACAACCTAAAACAAGAAAATTTCAATCAAGTTTTCTTTTTTTTTTTTTTCGTCGTTTTGATATATTTTTTAAACTTCATTCATTAGTTTTTTAGTAACTTTAAAAGATTTCAGAGTGTTAGGTTCTGCACAAGTTAAATTATAAAATGCTGATATTTTTTCCAAAAATTTTAATGCCTAAGATAAGAAATCAAGGTACATTTATAAAACATGAGCACTGAAGAATGTTATTTTATAAAATTTAAATAACATTTACTTTGCCCAATTTTGAGGTGAAATCACCATATCTTTGGTAGGGATGATTTAATAAATTTTGTGAATAATGTTTGGAAAGTTTTTCCCATTTTTTCGATTACTTACAAAAACTTATCACAAAATAACTTGAGATTTTTAATTTACGGGAACTCTCTATAAACTGGGATCTTTTTCCCATTCGAATAAGGTCCGTTTTGACACTTTTTTTGGAAAATATTTTCCCATTTTTTGTTTACTTCACAACCTAAAACAAGAAAATTTCAATCAAGTTTTCTTTTTTTTCGTCGTTTTGATATATTTTTTAAACTTCATTCATTAGTTTTTTAGTAACTTTAAAAGATTTCAGAGTGTTAGGTTCTGCACAAGTTAAATTCTAAAATGCTGATATTTTTTCCAAAAATTTTAATGCCTAAGATAAGAAATCAAGGTACATTTATAAAGCATGAGCACTGAAGAATGTTATTTTATAAAATTTAAATAACATTTACTTTGCCCAATTTTGAGGTGAAATCAGCATATCTTTGGTAGGGATGATTTGATAAATTGTGGTTAGAGTTCTTCCATCTACTTCCTAAAATACATATAAAATTTGACAAATATTGACATAGATGACATACAGACGACAGACGATAGAGACAGACGATAGAGACAGACGACAGACACGGAAACCTATGACCTTCTTTAGCTTACGCTCGGAAAGTATAATATAAAGTTTTTGAATTATTTGAATTTTGGGCATCACTAAGAATAATAAATTAATGTGTCAAAAATTTCTGATCCACAATGATGCGAGAAGTGTTATTAAATCTGCTCCTAGTAGCAACAATGAAATCGAATTGTAGCAAAAATTTCTACCAGACGTAGGTCGATAGATTCCTGCTGTGTTTCAACGACCTCAATTTCAGCCATTTCAGAACCTACAGATGTCTCTTCCAGTCATCCATGCAACTCCAGCACAAAATTATAAATAATCCAGCAACAGAAATCACGAACGGTGAAGCCGTGACACGGATTTGCATTATTAATCATCAAAAAAGAAAAAAAATCCAAACTAATCGATGTCAAAATCGCTCCTTTTACATATGTAGACAATACTCAATCCCCTCTCCATTCCAAATACAAACAATGGAAATTTTTCCAATCTTAGCAACAGTACTATCATTATGCAGATGTCCCAATCCCGGCTCTGCCCTTTATTACAAAACTGAATAGTATTGACCTAGTCCAATATGACGTCACACTCTGTCGTAACCCCAAGCTTGGCGAAAAGGTGGTATTCATCCACAACCTTACCACAATCCCCTCATCCAAACCGTTTTAATAACAGACCACCCAAGCCGACCCATCCATAATTCATACCCCTTGACATTCCCGTCCCGGCGTCACCCATCGCCGCCCCTTCGGGCCCATTAGCCCGCCCATCACTCACCCCATCACTCCACTCAAAGTCCTTTTTGCCATTAAAATTGCGCTTTGTCCCCCGTCCCGAGTAAATTCAGCTGAATATTTGATAGAATATTGATTAATTACGTCTGCCGCCACCTCCACACTACACCCTTGCGTTCACTGGGGTTGCTTCCAGTTTGACCGTGAACGCTGCAAAGCGTGATGCCCGAAAATCCGGCTTTCGTTACTCGATAACCGGACAATCTGCTGTGATTTAAGTGATTGTGGTAATTAAGAGAATGCAAAGTTCAGTGATGTAATTGTTGAGCGGCGATTCGAGGAGTTTTACGCGAGTCGTCGATTGTGATATGCTACTGTTGTGATATAGTCGAATGCCAATTACTTATGATCGGTTTGAGTTACTTTCTTAACGCCACGAAGATGTCTGTGCAGCTGGTGCAGAAGATGGATGTGGGAAAGATAGGTGAGTGGGGTGCTTGTGGGGTCGTGGGCTTTCCGGCCGGTGCGTTAGTTTGGGAGTGTGGGTCCTAAAATAGGTTCTTTTCCATCGATCCGGTAAATTGGTGCTTAAATATTTAAGAATTTGTAATTATATACCATTATGCAATTATGGTGGTAAAAATAGCGAAGAATACAAGGCTGGATGATACGTAAATTTTCGTTTTGTATTGTCATGGCCGGCGACATCTGGATCGTGATGTTTCAATTCCAATTTCAGTTCTTAATTTTACTCGTACAAAAAAAAATGTCTTAGGAAACCCGTTTTGAATCTGCATATGCAAAATCGGCATTAAAAACATATATTAAAATTATAACCTTCGTGACATTAAAAAATTACCATTAACTTGTCTTGCAAAAACTTTATTAATACAATTATACTCGCCACTGACCCGGAAGTGAGTGAAATAACCGGCTTTCAGAAAGTTCTGTCATTAGATACGGGTGTTAAGACTAATTGTTATTAATGTTGCGTAAAACATATTTCAATCCTCCCCTTACCTCCATGACTAGCGATAATTTATACGCGTCTCACTTGAAAAGTGACCTACACTACTCTGATCTACTTGTGCTAACCTAGTCTAACTTACGAACAATAGAAAATATAGTAAGTTTGTTACACGTCAGTTATACAATGATCAAAATTACCTCACTTTTTCTTGCTAGTTGGGAAATCTGTCGAAATTTAATGCTATACATGAGAACACAAAAAAGTCACTATATTCAGAAAAGGCCAATAATGACTCATTAGGTATATAATGAAATAAATGAATATTTTACCACAGACAAACTTTTGCCTGATGCGCAGAAAGAATTAGAACTTACAATTAGAATTTCGGCGAAGAAAAACAAAATGTTTCAACATTATTAAGTCTAATTCAGGCGACTCCGATATTCTTCAAATTAGTTCAAAAATTGGACACATGGCGTCCTCGACAGTCTTCCTAGTTACTACAAAAACAAGATATGAAATCTCCGAAGTTCTTACTACTTCAAAACTAAAGCAAAACGGAGTCCGCGCGATTCTGTCAAACTACTTCAAAAATAAGACAACGGATTCCAGGATTCTTTCAAACTATTTCAAAAACAAAACAGAAGAAATCTCCGAGATTCTTTCAAACTATGTACTTCAAAAATCAGGTACAAGAGATTCCTAAAATTTTTTCAAAACACTTCAAAAACCAGGCACAAGGAGTTCGCGAGATTCCTTCAAACTAATTCAAAAACAAAACAAAACAGATCCCCGAGATTCTTTCAAACCACTTCAAAAACCAGGCAAAAGAAGTTCCTGAGATTCTTTTAAACAACTTTAAAACCAAAACAAAAGGGGTCCCTGAGATTCTTTCAAACTACTTCAAAAACCAGACACAAGAGATCCCCGAGATTCTTTCAAACTACTTCAAAAACCAGTCATAAGGGATCCCCGAGATTCTTTCAAATTACTTCAGAAACACGACACGGGATCCCCATTTCTTCAAAAACGAAATACAAGAAATCCCCGATATTCTTGAAAACAACTTTAAAACCTGAGACAAGGGATTCCGCAGATTCTTTCAAACTACTTAAAAAATACATACAAGCAGTCCCCGAGATTCTTTGAAAAATATTTAAAAACAAAACACAAGGGGTCCATGAGATTTCTAAAACAATTTCAAAAACAAGAAAAGGGTTCCCCAGGATTCTTTCAAACTATTTCAAAAACAAAACAAAAGAAATTCTCGAGATTCTTTCAAACTACTTCAAAAACCAGGCACAAGGGGGGCCAGAAATTCTTTCAAGTTACTGTAAAACCAAAACAAAAGCGGTCTTCAAAATTCTTTTAAACTACTTTAAAAACACAACAAACAAACAAGAAGAACAAAAGAGTTCCTTACATTCCAACAAACTACTTCACCCAAGGAATCCCCAAGATTCTTTCAAATTACTTCAAAAACAAAGAAGGGATCGTCAGACCTCTTTTAAACTACTTCAAAAACCAGGCACAAAGGATCCCAATATTTATTCAAACTATTAAAAAAGCGGACACAAGAGGTCCCCGAAATTCGTGCAAATTACTTCAAAAAAAAAACGCAAAGAACCCCCGACATTCTTTCAATTTACTTCAAAAACAAGACACGGGATCCTCAGGATTTTTTCAAACTACCTCAAAAACCAGGCACAAGAGATCCCCAAGATTCTTCCACGCTACTTCAAAAAGCCGACACAAGAGGTTCCCAAGATTCATGCAAACTACATAATTCAAAAACACGAGACAAAGAATCAACGAGAGACTCTTTCAAATTACTTCAAAAACAAGACAAGGAATCCCCAGATTTCTTAAAACTACTTCAAAAACCAAACACAAGGGATCAACGAGATTCTTTCAAACTATTTCAAAAACAAAACACAAGAAATTCTCGAGATTTTTTTCAAACTACTTCAAAAACCAGGCACAAGGGATCCCTGAGATTCTTTCAAACTACTTTAAAAATCAGACAGAAGAAGTCTCCAAAATTCGTGCAAGCAACTTCAAGGAATCCACGACATTATTTAAATTATTTCAGAAACGAAACTCTGGATCAACGAGATTCTTTCAAATTACTTCAAAAAAAAGACAAGGAATCCCCAGAATTCTGAAAAACTACTTCAAAAACCAGGCACACGGGATTCCCGAGATTCTTTTACGCTACTTCAAAAAGTAGACACAAAAGCTTCCCGAGATTCATGCACGTTATATAATTCAAAAACAAAGCAAAAGGTATCAACGAGACTCTTTGAAATTACTTCGAAAACAAGACAAGGAATCCCCAGATTTCTTAAAACTACTTCAAAAACCAAACACCAGGGATCAACGAGATTCTTTCAATCTATTTCAAAAACAAAACAAAACAAATCCTCGAGATTTTTTTCAAACTATTTCAAAAACCAGGCACAAGGGATCCCGGAGATTCTTTTAAACTACTTTAAAAATCAGACAGAAGAAGTCTCCGAAATTCGTGCAAACAACTTCAAAGGATTCACGACATTATTTAAATTATTTCAGAAACGAAACTCTGGATCAACGAAATTTTTTCAAATTACTTCAAAAACAAGACAAGGAATCCCCAGATTTCTTAAAACTACTTCAAAAACCGAACACAAGAAATCAACGAGATTCTTTCAAACTATTTCAAAAACAAAACAAAACAAATCCTCGAGATTTTTTCAAACTACTTCAAAAACCAGGCAGAAGGGATCCCTGAGATTCTTCCAAACGACTTTAAAAATCAGACAGAAGAAGTCTCCGAAATTCGTGCAAACAACTTCAAAGGATCCACGACATTATTTAAATTATTTCAGAAACGAAACTCTGGATCAACGAAATTCTTTCAAATTACTTCAAAAACAAGACAAGGAATCCCCAGATTTCTTAAAACTACTTCAAAAATCAAACACAAGGGATCAACGAGATTCTTTCAAACTATTTCAAAAACAAAACAAAACAAATCCTCGAGATTTTTTCAAACTACTTCAAAAACCAGGCAGAAGGGATCCCTGAGATTCTTTCAAACTACTTTAAAAATCAGACAGAAGAAGTCTCCGAAATTCGTGCAAACAACTTCAAGGAATCCACGACATTATTTAAGTTATTTCAGAAACAAAAGAAATCCTCGAGCTTTTTTCAAACTACTTCAAAAACCAGCCACAAGGGATCCATGAGATTCTTTCAAACTACTTTAAAAATCAAACAGAAGAAGTCTCCGAAATTCGTGCAAACAACTTCAAGGGTTCCACGACATTATTTAAATTATTTCAGAAACGAAACCCTGGATCAACGAGATTCTTTCAAATTACTTCAAAAACAAGACAAGGAATCCCCAGAATTCTTAAAAACTACTTCAAAAACCAGGCACAAGGGTTTCCCGAGGTACTTTCAAACTACTTCAAAAACAAAACAAAAGAATTCCTCGAGATTTTTTCAGACTACTTCCAAAAGGCACAAGGCATCCCTGAGATTCTTTCAAACTACTTCAAAAACAAAACAAAAGAAATCCTCGAGATTCTTCTAAACTTCTTAAAAAACCAGGCATAGGAGATCCCTGAGATTCTTTCACGCTACTTCAAAAAGCCGACACAAGAGGTTCTCGAGATTCATGCAAACTACATAATTCAAAAACAAAAGACAAGGAATCGACGACATTCTTTCAAATTACTTCAAAAACAAGACAAGGAATATTTCAAAAACCAGTCAGAAGTGATTCCCAAGATTCTTTCAAACTGTTTCAAAAACCAGACACAATAGATCGTTCAAACTACTTCAAAAATAAAACAAAACAAGTGCCTGAGATTCTTCCAAATTTCTTCAGAAACCAGACAAAAGAATTCTGAAAATTTACTTCAAAAACCAAGCAGAAAGAGATTCACGAGATTCTTTAAACGCTACTTCAAAATGCAGAGATAAAAGGTTCCAAAGATTCATGCACATTATATAATTCTAAAACATAGCAGATGGTATCAACGAAACTCTTTCAAATTACTTCAAAAACAAGACAAGGCATCCCTAGAATTCTTAAAAACTACTTTAAAAACCAGACACAAGGGATCCCCGAGATTCTTGAAAACTACTTCAAAAACAAACACAAGGGATCAACGACATTCTTTAAATTACGAGTACTTCAAAAGCAAGATATGGGAGCACCATGATTCTTTCAAACTACTTTAAAAACAATACAAAAGAAATCTTAGAGATTCTTTCAAACTACTTCAAGAACCAGGCACAAGGGATCCCCGAGATTCTTAAAAACTACTTCAAAAACAAACACAAGGGATCAACGACATTCTTTAATTATTTCAAAAACAAGACACGGGATCACCATGATTCTTTCAAACTACTTCAAAAATAAAATAATCCTCGAGATTCTTTCAAACTATTTCAAAAACAGAACACAAGGTGTCCCAAAGAGTCTGTTAAACTACTTCAAAAACAAAATACAAGGTATCCACGAAATTCTTTCAAATTACTTCAAGATAAGACAAGGGATCACCAGGAATCTTCCAAACTACTTTTAAAACAAAACAAAAGAAATCCCGAGATTCTTTCAAACTACTTCAAAAACCAAACACAAGGGATTCCCGAGATACTTTCACGCTGCTTCAAAAAGTGGACACAAGAGGTTCCCGAGATTCTTTCAAATTACTTCAAAAACAAAAAATAAGATATCCTCGAGATTTTTTTCAAACTAATTAAAAAACCAGGTACAAGGGATTCTTGAGATTCTTTCATACTATGTACTTCAAAAATCAGACAGAAGAAGTTCCCAAAATTCGTCCAAACAACTTCAAAGACAAACACAAGGGCTCCACGACATTCTTTAAATTATTTCAAAAACAAAACACTGGATCACCAGGATTCTTTCAAACTACTTCATAAACAAAACAAAAGAAATCCTCGAGATTCTTTCAAACTACTTCAAAAACCAGTCACAAAAGATCCTCGAGATTCTTAAAAACTACTTCAAAAATAAACACAAGGGACCAACGATATTCTTTAAATTACTTCAAAAACAAGACACGGAATCACCAGGATTCTTTCAAACTACTTCAAAAACAAAAGAAATCTTCGAGATTCTTTCAAATTACTTCAAAACAAGACAAGGGATCACCAGGAATCTTTCAAACTACTTCTAAAACAAAACAAAAAAAAATCCGAGATTCTTTCAAACTACGTCAAAAACCAATTCTTGCAATCTATTTGAAAAAAAACACAAGAGTTCTCCGAGATTCTTCCAAATTACTTCAGAAAGAAGACACGATATCACAACATTATTTTAAACCATTGCTGAAAAAAAACAAAATAAGAACGGGATCTCTAAGATTCTTTCAAACTGTTTCAAAAACCAGACACAAGGAGATCCCCGAGATTCGTTCAAACTACTTCCAAAATAAAACAAAACAAGTGCCCGAGATCATTCCGAAATTGTTCAGAAACCCGACAAAGAATTCTGAAAATCTACTTCAAAAACCAAGCACAAGTGATTCACGAGATTCTTTTAACAGTACTTCAAAAAGTAGATTATATATTTCAAAAACAAAGCAGAATGTATCAACGAGATTCTTTCGAATTAAATACTTAAAAAACAAGACACAGGATCCCTAGAATTCTTAAAAACTGCTTCAAAAACCAGGCACATGGGATGCTTGAGGTTTTTTCAAACTACTTCAAAAATCAAACAGAAGAAGTCTCCGAAATTCGTGCATACAACTTCAAAAACAAACACAAGGGATCCACGACATTCTTTAAATTGTTTCAAAAACAAAACACTGGATCACCAGGATTCTTTCAAACTACTTCAAAAACAAAACAAAAGAAATCTTCGAGATTCGTTCAAACTACTTCAAAAACCAAGCACAAAAGATCCTCGAGGTTCTTTAAATTACTTCAAAAGCAAAACACGGGAGCACCAGGATTCTCTCAAATTACTTCAAAAACAAAACAAAGAAATCCTAGAAATTTTTTCAAACTACTTCAAAAACCAGAAACAAGGGATCTCCGAGATTCTTTCACGCTACTTCAAAAAGTAGACGCAAGAGATTCCCGAGATTCATGCAAATTACATAATTCATAAACAAAATACAAGATATCAACGAGACTCTTTCAAATTACTTCAAAAACAAAACAAGTAATCCCCAGAATTCTTAAAAACTACTTCAAGAACGTAGAAAAAGATCAACGATATTTTTTAAATCAGGTACTTCAAAAACAAGACACGGGATCACCAGGATTCTTTCAAACTACTTCAAAAATCGGCCACAAGAAGTCCCCGAAATTTGTGCAAATAACTTCAAAAACAAAATACAATTGATCCACGACTTTCTTTCAAATTACTTCAAAACAAGACAAGGGATCACCAGGAATCTTTCAAACTGCTTCTAAAACAAAACAAAAGAAATGCCGAGATTCTATCAAACTACTTCAAAAACCAGACACAAGGGATTTCCGAGGTTTGTTCAAGCTACTTCAAAAAGTAGACACTAGAGAGATTCAAGATTCATGCAAATAATAATTCAAAAACAAATAGAAGGTATCAACGAGACTCTTTCAAATTACTTCAAAAACTTGACAAGGAATCCACAGAATTCTTATAAACTACTTCAAAAACAAGACACAAGGGTCCCCGAGATTCTTGCAAACTACTTCAAAAACCATGTACAAGGGATCCCTGAGACTCTTTTAAACTATTTCAAAAATCGAATAGAAGAAGTCCCCGAGATTCGTGGAAACAACTTCAAAAACAAACACAAGGCATGTACAACATTCTTTAAATTATTTCGAAAACAAAACACTGGATCACCAAGATTCTTTCAAACTACTTCAAAAACAAAACAAAAAAATCCTTGAGATTCTTTCAAACTACTTCAAAAACCAGACACAAAAGGTCCCCGAGATTCTTGCAATCTACTTGAAAAAAAATACAAGCGGCCTCTGAAATTCTTTCAGATTACTTCCGAAACAAGATGCGATATCAGAACATTCTTTTATGAAAAAAAAAACAAAAAAAAAAACGAGATCTCTGGATTCTTTCAAACTACTTAAGAAATCAGACACAAAAGATCCCTAAGATTCGTTCAAACTACTTCAAAAATAAAACAAAATAAGTGCCCAAGACTCTTTCAATCTTCTTCAGAAACCAGACAAAAAAATCCCCAAGATTTTTAGGAACTACTTAAAAACCATACACAAAGATTTCTCGAGATTCTTTCAATTTTTTTCAAAAGCAAACACAAAACAGAATTTTCAGATTACTTCAGAAACAAGACACGGGAACCCCAGGATTCTTTCAAATTATTTCGAAAACAAGATACAAGTGGTCCCCGAAATTTTAATTCATTTAAAAATATATAAAATGTGGGTTCGAACATTTTATATCCGTTTAAATGAAGTGAAATTTTGATTTTTCAAGTGCAGGTCTAAATTTGTTTGTCCTTGACGTGACGCGACGTGACGTGACGTGACGTGACGTGACTTGACGTGACTTGACATGACTTGACGTGACTTGACGTGACTTGACGTGACTTGACCTGACCTGACTTACCTCTCTATTGTCCCAAATAAACACATAAACATTTCTGTGAATAAATAAAAACCAAAAAGTACATCCTTAAATTTTATTTTGTCGGAAGCTATATAATATATAATATAAAATATAAAATACATAGAAAATGTAACAACAATTGGTCCAGTAGTTTCGGAGATTATCTGTCTAATAAAAATCCGGACCGACGGCAGAGGCACACAGACAAACTGATAGACAGACGGAAGCGGGAGACCTATTTTCCTTAGTCTATGGGTCATAAAACGTCGAGAAAACATGAAATTATCCAGTAGAATACGATTACAATACATCCTCAGCTTATACCTGGGAAGAAAAAGTAATAATTCATAATTCGACAATTTTCAAAAAAGCCCTCTATAAATGGTAGGTTTATTTCTGCCAACGTTTTACATGTATTTGTGAGTCTATGGAGAACGTTTTCTAATGAAATTTTTTAATATTCATAAATTTTTTCCTGTTCAGCATTTTTTTCTTTTAACCAATTCCATCTAGTCAGAGAAAACTTTGACGTGTTCGACATTTCTGCCTAAAATATGCTAAAATAGTAACGCAAATCAACATGAAAAGCGTAAATCTTATATTGCCTCCTGTTTCGCAAAAAATATTTTAATTTTCTTTTTTATCTAACTCATTTACATGCCACATTTACAATTCTTAAATTTTTGAATTCGATTGTTCTGAAATTTAGCAATGCAAATTCAACCTTAAACTCGTTGGTTACGCACAAAACAAAACGTATTACTGGTTGCCTACCCACAGTATTATTTAGTTTTGCCAAACCAGAATTTCAAAAAAGTGCGTTGTCGAGGTAAATTGCGGTGTTGGTGAAAATAGAAACACAATTAGTTCCAGTAGAACAGAGAAATATATTTGAAACAGTATAAACAAAGAACAAGCGATACGAATTCATGCGCCCACACGCAAAAGTAAATATTTCCTCGGAAGAAATTTTAATTACTGTTGAACATTCATAACTTACAGCAATATATTTTTTGCTGCTGGAGGTTTAATTTTGCAGATATTCGTCAGATGAATTCTCCACACACTTCTTTGACGTTTCCACGATCGATTCCGTCCCACATTCTTTTTCGCTGCTCTAACTTCGGATAGAACTGACAGCCTTTCAGTGACTTTCCATTATACGTTACAAAATTAATTAACGTAATGAAACGAGAACATTGAGGACACCACATTGTAACAGATGAAATTATAAACTCCAAATCAATTCCCGCATAGTAACGACACCGCCACGTAGCAACGTGACACTAAACGATAAAAATTTTATCATAATATCTGATTATTTTTGAAATTTTGGCCACTTTTTTTTTGAAAAAACGACTAACATACTAGAGGACAGACGGTTGTCGAAATTTTATGGTTATCTTCAATGATTACACTTGATTAGAATCAACTCAGTGCTATTAAAACACATATACATTTCAATCCAAGTCAAATTGAACAGTGCACGAAATGTGTTCATTGTTTTAATATAAGACTCGACGCTGTCTCAAGTGGACGTGAATCTGGTGAACACGGCGGCGACCTAGTGAGACCCGAAACGAAAAACCATTAAAAGATAACTCACAGAAGATAATAATAGTTTGGCACTTTGCTTACATAACAGATTTTCTATACTATTTACCGCCAACAATACAACATGAAAACCCGTAGTTATTACATTATCTCACTCCGATAACACACAAAATTAACCTTTGTATCTAATGTTCTAACCAACTATTTTAAACAACAGTATTAAATACACTAGTACAAAGGCGACAACGTTCAACAATGTTTGAAAGAATCCGTAAGTAGCAATCTTCCCATTTTTATTAGTTATGTATAGTATTACCATCCTATCCGTTATCTTATCTTTTTTGTGTCCGCGCTATTACTCGTAGACGCAACAACAAGTCTGGTCCTTGAGTGCTCCATTTATTAGTTGCACAAAAAAAAAGGAAAAAACCCGTTACACGAAGCACAACAATGAACCGTGGAAGTAATTTCTAGATGCTGTTTATTAACTGTATTTGTATTACACGGTCCAGTGGCCCGTCGATTTTTTCAAATGTCGTGTCATCACACTCGACACATTTTTTTGGTGCCGCATTACTTCCCTTTGCGTCGTCGCTCGTCACTGGAGAGTTTTTTTGATAATTGACGGTTTTTATTGATTAAGCACTTGGAGTTTGCCACTTCAAGCGCCCATTACTTTATAATTTTGTTTGTCATTCAACTGTCTCCCTATCTCTATAAACGTCGTGTTTGACAAACATTTGCTTATTGGAGGTGCGCATCTGTTGGCGGCATGTGCCAAAAATAATTAATAAGTTGCAACGTTGTGGCAATTTTCTGCAAGTGGTTGTTCACATTTTATTTAGCTAGTTGACCTTTAAGTGATCGATTTTGCATTAAGATATTGATTTGCCGCCTTTGCAACAGTGTGGTAGCAACTCAGGTGGTAATCAGTCCACTATTCAAACAAAGCGTGAACAACATTTACGGACACCGTGTATATAAAATTTAACGCAAATTTAGAAATTGTGTGGAATAAAATCAGGTTACAATATTTTAAGTACTTTTATACGACAAAATTTAGATAGACCTGCGCACGTAGCGTAGAAGTTGGCACAAACTCAAGGCTTGACCATGAACCGTCGTAATGAATCGAAGGAGTTATTTTGTGTTTTAATGATAATAATAATCATTAAGCACTTTACAACATTCTTTTTCAAAGATAAGTCTACTACTAGATTACTACACTGTTCCTATTGTAGCAACACACGTCAAAATACCTCATTTTAAGGTAAATATTACTGTATTGAGCGACCAATGCGATGAGGATTGAATATTTTGTGAGCCGTCCCTGGATTTAAGAATACGTAAGGACACTACAGGAAATTTATGGTGGGACTGCTAAGCAAATTAAGAGCGATCTACAAACGGAAACAGGAGACCACTTTTTACGTAGTCTAGGGGTCATGAAACGTCGTCGAGAAAACATTGAAGTAGCAAGTCGCCCTATTGACTTGATTGGAATACGGCCTTTTACACTTGGGAAGTAAAAGTATCCAAAAAATGTATTTTGGGTTGCATACTGCTTGAATAATTGTTCTCCTATTTACTGCTTTTTTCTTCCATCTGGTGATTTTCAATGGTAATGTTTTTCTTTCAGTATCTCTTGTGTCTTCAATAGTGCTTATTATTTTTCATATTTTCTCTTCGTATTTTGTCAGTGGATGTTAATCTGGTGGGTTTCTTTCCTTTTTCTTTTGTTGTCTTGTTTTGTTTCTGTTGACCGGTAGAATGCGTATTTTGACTCTACCGTGACCATGAAAAGAAAATTTTTGATTTTTCTATTTTCTGGTGTTTTGATTGCTCCATTTTAAAACTTTCGATTTTTCGAATTTTTAAATTTTAGATTTTTCACCTTTTTGTTGTTTTGATTTCTCAATCTTTCGATTTTTCAATTTTTTGGGATTAATTTTTCAGTTTTTCGATGTTTCGATTTTTCACTTTTTGGTTGACGTTTTTTTTAAGTTACAAATTTTTCAAACTTGAATTTCACATTTTTTTATTTTTAGCTACTTCCATTCCTCAATTTTCGATTTCGATTTCCCGATTTCTCAGTTTTTCGATAATTCATCTTTTCGGTTTTTCGATTTTCCAATTTTTCAACGTTTCAATTTTGGGTTTTATATATTTGAATTTTTCGATTTTTCAATTTTTGGCGTTTCTAAATTGTTGGATTTTTCGATTTCTCAATTTCTCAATTAATGGATTTTTTAATTCTCCCAGTTTTTGATTTTTCGTCATTCCGATTTCTCGACTTCTCAATTTTTCGATTTTCAAATTATTATCACTGTTTAAGTTTTGTGATTTTTCGATTCGTTGATCTCTTGATTTCTCGATTTTGTAAATTTTCAATTTTTCGAATTTTTAAATTTTAGATTTTTTACTTTTTTGTTGTTTGGATTTCTCAGTTTATTGATTTTTTGCCTTCTCATTTTTAGATTTTTCGATTTTTTAATTTTTCGATTTAGATGGTTTTTTTAAGTTTAAATTTTTCAATTTTGAATTTTCTCATTTTTCAATCTTTAACCATTTCGATGTGTTAATTTTTCAATATTTCCACTTCTCGAGACTTACCGATCTTTTGATGTTTCGATTTCGGGTTTTTCAGTTTTCGACGTTTCAGTTTTGAATTTATGTATATAAATTTTTGGATTTTTCAGTTTTTCAATTTTTGGCGTTTCTAAATTTTTGGATTTTTCGATTTCTCAATTTCTCGATTAATGGATTTTTTAATTTTTCGACTTTCTGATTTTTCCTCTTTCCGATTTCTCGACTTCTCAATTTTTCGATATTTGAGTTTTTCGATTCCTCAATTTCTCGATTAATGGATTTTTTAATTTTGGGTTTTATGTATTTGAATTTTTCGATTTTTCAATTTTTGGCGTTTCTAAATTTTTTGATTTTTCGGTTTCTCAATTTCTCGATTAATGGATTTTTTAATTTTGATTTCTCGATTTTGTAAATTTTCAATTTTTCGAATTTTATATACTTATATAGATCTTTTGCTGTTTCGATTTCGGGTTTTTCAGTTTTTCGACGTTTCAGTTTTGAATTTATGTATGTATATAAATTTTTGGATTTTTCAGTTTTTCAATTTTTGGCGTTTCTAATTTCTAGATTAATGGATTTTAGATTTTTCGATTTTTCAAATTTTCGATTTATAGATTTTTTAAGTTTAAATTTTTCAATTTTGAATTCAATTCAATCTTTAGCCATTTCCATGTGTTAATTTTTCAATATTTCCACTTCTCGACTTACTGATCTTTTGATGTTTCGATTTCGGGTTTTTCAGTTTTCGACGTTTCAGTTTTGGAATTTATGTATATAAATTTTTGGATTTTTCAGTTTTTCAATTTTTGGCGTTTCTAAATTTTTGGATTTTTCGATTTCTCAATTTCTCGATTAATGGATTTTTTAATTTTTCGACTTTCTGATTTTTCCTCTTTCCGATTTCTCGACTTCTCAATTTTTCGATATTTGAGTTTTTCGATTTCTCAATTTCTCGATTAATGGATTTTTTAATTTTTGGCGTTTCTAAATTTTTTGATTTTTCGGTTTCTCAATTTCTCGATTAATGGATTTTTTAATTTTGATTTCTCGATTTTGTAAATTTTCAATTTTTCGAATTTTATATACTTATATAGATCTTTTGCTGTTTCGATTTCGGGTTTTTTTCAGTTTTTCGACGTTTCAGTTTTGGAATTTATGTATGTATATAAATTTTTGGATTTTTCAGTTTTTCAATTTTTGGCGTTTCTAAATTTCTAGATTAATGGATTTTTGATTTCTCGACTTTTTGATTTTTCGTCTTTCCGATATCTCGACTTCTCAACTTTTCGATTTTTAAATTATCAATGTTAAAGTTTTGTGATTTTTCAATTTTGGTATTTATCAATATGTATGTATTTCGACTGTTAAACTTTTAGATTTTTCGACTTGCTGTTTTTTTGATTTTTTACTTATTCGGTTTTTCAAAATTTTGCGATTTTTTTAAATCTTACAGTTTTGGATTTTTCAATTTTTGATTTTTCGATTCGTTGATGTCTTGATTTTTCGATTTTGTAAATTTTCAATGCTTTTTCGAATTTTTAAATTTTAGATGTTTTACTTTTTTGTGGTTTGGATTTCTCAGTCTGTCGCTTTTTTACCTTCTCATTTTTAGATTTTTCGATTTTTCAATTTTTCGGAATTAATTTTTCAGCTTTTCGATATTTCGATTTGTCAATTTTCAATTTATCGGGTTTTTTAAGTTTAAATTTTTCAATTTTGAATTTACCCATTTTTCAATCTTCACTCATTTCAATTTCTCAATTTTTCGATTTCAATTTATCAATTTTTGAGTTTTTCGATTATTCGTCTTTGCGATTATTCGAGTTTCCAATTTTTCGACGTTTCAGTTTTGGATTTATATATTTGAATTTTTGGATTTTTCGGAATTTCAATTTTTGGCGTTTCTAAGTTTTTGGATTTTTCGATTTCTCAATTTCTCGATTAATGGATGTTTTAAATTTCCGACTTTTTGATTTTTCGTCTTTCCGATTTCTCGACTTCTCAATTTTTCGATTTTCAAAGTATCAATGCTTAAGTTTTGTCCTTTTTCAATTTTGGGATTTTTTAATGCGTATGTCGATTTTTAAATTTTTAAATTTTTTGACTTTGTTTTTTTTGATTTTTTCAAAATTTTTCAATTTTTTAAATCTTACACTTTCGATTTTTCAATTTTTTGATTTTTTGGGATTTTTTAAGTTTAAATTTTTCGATTTTGAATATTACCATTTTTCAATTTTTAACTATTTCGATGTTTCAATTTTCGATTTTTCCATTTCAAGAATCATCGATCTTTTGGTGTTTCAATTTCGGGTTTTTTCAATTCTGCGATTTCGATTTCTTAATTTTTTAGTTTTTAGATTATTCGTTTTTTCGATTATTCGAGTTTCCAATTTTTCGACGCTTCAATTTTGTGTTTTATGTATTTGAGTTTTTCGATTTCTCAATTTCTCGATTAATGGATTTTTTAATTTTTCGACTTTTTGATTTTTCGTCTTTCCGATTTCTCGACTTTTCAATTTTTCGATTTTCAAATTATATTATTTTTTTGTTTTTTGTTGTTTGGATTTTTCAGTCTGTGGATTTTTTGCCTTCTCATTTTTAGATTTTTCGATTTTTCAATTTTTCGGAATTAATTTTTCAGTTTTTGGATATTTCGATTTTTCAATTTTCGATTTATCGGATTATTGAATTTTGAATTTTTCCATTTTTCAATGTTTAGCCATTTCGATGTCTCAATTTTTCGATTTTTCCACTTCTCGACTTATCGATCCTTTGATGTTTCGATTTCAGGTTTTTTCAGTTTTTCGATTTCGTTTCTCAATTTTTCAGTTTTTGATTAATGGATTTTTTAAATTTTCGACTTTTTGATTTTTCGTCTTTCCGATTTCTCGACTTCTCAATTTTTCGATTTTCAAATTATCAATGTTTAAGTTTTGTGATTTTTCAATCGGTATTTCGATTTTTAAATTTTTAGATTTTTCGACTTTCTGTTTTTTTTATTTTTTACTTATTCGGTTTTCCAAAATTTTGCGATTTTTTAAATCTTACATTTTTCGTTTTTTCAATTTTTTGATTCTTCGATTCGTTGATCTCTTGATTTCCCGATTTTGTAAATTTTAAATTTTTCGAAATTTTAATGTGTAGATTTTTTACTTCTTTGTTATTTAGATTACAGTCTGTCGATTTTTTGCCTTCTTATTTTTAAATTTTTCGATTTTTCCACTTATCTACTTATCAATCTTTTGATGTTTCGATTTCGAGTTTTTTCAATTTTTCGATTTCGATTTTTCAATTTTTCAGTTTTTCGATTATATTCGAGTTTCCAATTTTTCGACGTTTAAGCTTTGGGTTTTATGTATTTGAATTTTTCGATTTTTCAGTTTTTTTATTTTTGGGGTTTCTAAATTTTTGGATTTTTCGATGTCTCCATTTCTCGATTGAACTTTCCGGCTTTTTGATTATTCGTTTTTCCGATTTCTCGACTTTTCAATTTTTCGATTTTCAAATTATCAATGTTTAAGTTTTATGATTTTTCAATTTCGGGATTTTTCAATGCTTTTCGATTTTTAAATTTTTAGATTTTTCAACTTCCTGTTTTTTTTTATTTTTTACTTATTCGGTTTTTCAAAATTTTGCGATTTTTTAAGTCTTACACTTTTCGATTTTTCAATTTTTTGTTTTTCGATTCGTTGATTGATTTCTCGAATTTGTAAATTTAAAATTTTCAATTTTTTGAATTTTTAAATTTTAGGTTTTTTACTTTGTTGTTGTTTGGATTGCTAAGTCTGTCGATTTTTTGCCTTCTCATTTTTAGATTTTTAGATTTTTCATTTTTCGATTTTGAATTTTCCCATTTTTTTTTTGTAGCTATTTCGATGTCTCAATTTTTCGAGTTTTCCACTTCTCGACTTATCAATCTTTTGAAGTTTCGATTTCGGGTTTTTTTTATTTTTTCGATTTCGGTTCCTCAATTTTACAGTTTTTCGATTATTCATCTTTTCGATTATTCGAGTTTCCAATTTTTCGACGTTTCCGTTTTGGGATTTATGTATTTGAATTTTTCGACTTTTTAGTTTTTCAATTTTTCGCGTTTCTAAATTTTTGGATTTTTCAATTTGTTAATTTCTGGATTAATGGATTTTTTAATTTTCCGACTTTTTGATTTTTCCTCTTTCCAATTTCTCGACGTCTCAATTTTTCGATTTTCAAATTATCAATGTGATTTTGTGATTTTTCAATTTTTGGACTTTTCAATATGTATTTCGATTTTTAAATTTCTAGATTTTTCGACTTACTGTTTTTTTTATTTTTTATTTATTTGGTTTTTCAAAATTTTGCGATTTTTTAAATCTTACATTTCTCGATTTTTCAATTTTTTGATTTCTCAATTTTGTAAATTTTTAATTTTTCGAATTTTTAAATTTTAGATTTTTGACTTTTTTGTTGTTTGGATTTCTCAGTCTACTGATTTTTTGCCTTCTCATTTTTAGATTTTTCGATTTTTCCATTTCTCGACTTATGGATATTTTGATGTTTCGATTTCGGGTTTTTTAAAATTTTCGGGTTTCGATTTCTCAATTTTTCAGTTTTTTCGATTTTTCATCTTTTCGATTTTTCGATTTTTCAATTTTTCAACGTTTCAGTTTTGGGATTTATGTATTTGAATTTTTCGATTTTTCAATTTTTCAATTTTTGGCGTTTCTAAATTTTTGGATTTTTCGATTTCTCAATTTCTCGATTAATGGATTTTTTAATTTTTTGACTTTTTGATTTTGTCTCTTCCGATTTCTCGACGTCTCAATTTTTCGATTTTCAAATTAGCAATGTTTAAGTTTTGTGATTTTTCAATTTTGGAATTTTTCAAAATGTATTTAGATTTTTTAATTTTTAGATTTTTCGACTTTCTGTTTTTTTGATTTTTTACTTACTCGGTTTTTCGAAATTTTGCTATTTTTTTAAATCTTACAGTTTTGGATTTTTCAATTTTTGATTTTTCGATTAGTTGATGTCTTGATTTCTCGATTTTGTAAATTTTCAATGCTTTTTCGAATTTTTAATTTTAGATGTTTACTTTTTTGTGTTTGGATTTCTCAGTCTGTCGATTTTTTGCCTTCTCATTTTTAGATTTTTCGATTTTTTAATTTTTCGGAATTAATTTTTCAGTTTTTCGATATTTCGATTCGTCGGGTTTTTCAAGTTTAACTTTTTCAATTTTGAATTTTCCCATTTTTCAATCTTCAACCATTTCGATTTCTCAATTTTTCGATTTCAATTTATCAATTTTTGAGTTTTTCGATTATTCGTCTTTGCGATTATTCGAGTTTCCAATTTTTCGACGTTTCAGTTTTGGGATTTATCTATTTGAATTTTTCGATTTCTCAATTTCTCGATTAATGGATTTTTAATTTTCCGACTTTTTGATTTTCGTCATTCCGATTTTTCGACTTCTCAATTTTTCGATTTTCAAATTATCAATGTTTAAGTTTTGTAATTTTTCAATTTTGGGATTTTTTAATACGTATGTCGATTTTTAAATTTTTAGATTTTTAGACTTTCTGTTTTTTTTTGATTTTTTACTTATTCGACTTTTCAAAATTTTGCAATTTTTTAAATCTTACATTTTCGATTTTTCAATTTTTTTATTTTTCGGGTTTTTTAAGTTTAAATTTTTCAATTTTGAATATTCCCATTTTTCAATTTTTAACTATTTCGATGTCTCAATTTTTCGAGTTTTCAACTTCTCGACTTATCGATCTTTTGATGTTTCGATTTCGGGTTTTTTCAATTGTTCGATTTCGATTTCTCAATTTTTTTGTTTTTCGATAATTCGTCTTTTCGCTTCTTCGAGTTTCCAATTTTTCGACGTTTCAGTTTTGGGATTTATGTATTTGAATTTTTCGATTTTTCAATTTTTGGCGTTTCTAATTTTTTGGATTTTCCGATTTCTGAATTTCTCGATTAATGGATTTTTCAATTTTTCGACTTTTTGATTTTTCGTCTTTCCGATTTCTCGACTTCTCAGTTTTTCTATTTTCAAATTATCAGTGTTGTTTGTGATTTTTCCATTTTGGGATTTTTCAATATGTATTTTGATTTTTAAATTTTTAGATTTTTCGACCTCCTGCTTTTTTTTTGATTTTTTACTTATTCGATTTTTCAAAATTTTGCGATTTTTTAAATCTTACATTTCTCGATTTTTCAATTTTTTGATTTTTCGATTCGCTTATGTCTTGATTTCTCGATTTTGTAAATTTTCTAATTTTTCGAATTTTTAAATTTTAGATTTTTTACTTTTTTGTTGTTTGGATTTCTCAGTCTGTCGATTTTTTGCCTTCTCATTTTTAAATTTTTAGATTTTTCCATTTCTCGACTTATCGTACTTTTGATTTCGGGTTTTTTTCAATTTTTCAGTTTCGATTTCTCAATTTTTCAGTTTTTCGATTATTCGAGTTTTCAATTTTTCGACGTTTCAGTTTTGGAATTCATGTATGTATTTAAATTTTTGGATTTTTCAGTTTTTCAATTTTTGGGCGTTTCTAAATTTTTGGAATTTTCGATTTCCCAATTTCTCTATTGATCGATTTTTTAATTTTCCAATTTTACAATTTCTTAATTTCCGATTTCTCTGTTTAAGTTTTGGGATTTTTCAATTTTGGTATTTTCCAAGATTTCGATTTTTAAATGTTTAGAATTTTCGACTTTCTGTTTTCTTGATTTTTTACTTACTCGATTTTTCAAATTTTTCTTACATTTTCGACATTTTCAATTATTGGATATTTTTAATTTTTGGATTTTTGGAGTTTTTAGATTTTTAAAATTCTTGATTTTTCAATTTTTCGGTTTTGACAATATTTTGATTTCCCCTTTGAAAACAAAACATCACATATTCAAAAAAAGACGCTAGGAGCCTCTAAGATTCTGTGAAATTCTTTCCAAATGAAGAACTCCACGAATCCTCGAGATTTTCTTTAAGAAAAGAGAGGGAGAATAGGCGGGTCACCTGCTAAGATTAAACTGATTTTAGCAAATGAGATATCCTCTAGGAAAAGAGAGGGTGGGTGGGCGGGGCTAGTCGTTGCTAAGATAAGACTGATTTTGGCAAATGAGATACCATCTAAGAAAAGAGAGGGCGGGTGGGTGGGGCTAGTACCTGCTAAGGTAAAACTGATTTTGGCAAATAATACTTATAGTATTACTATTGTATATCTTGTTCTGTTTCTTTGCTGATTTCTACAGAAAACTAATCTCTTCAAATATTGCTCTTTTTGCTATTGACATCTGTGATTATGAACTTAAAGTGGGTATTTTGATTTTATTCTTCGGGGGAGTACTTGGAAACATTTTAAGAGCATCGAAAGCATAATAAATCGTTAATCAAAATTTATCTGTTTATTCCTTCCAAAAAAATTAATGACGTCATCTCAAAACTTTTGCGGAATAAATCCTACCTAAAATATGCATAATATGATGAATCCATATTTTTGGTTTGTTATCGTGAGCATAAGCTAAGGATGTATTGTAATCGGATCCATGGGCGACTGGCTATTTTTATATTTTTCGACGTTTCAAGACACCTAGAGTGTGAAAAAAATAGATCCTCCGTTTCCGTCTGACTGTGTGCCGTCTGTGCGAATTTGTATTACCTCCGAAACTGCTGGACCGATTGTTGTCAAATTTTGTGTATTAAGAATATCCAAAATTTGGATAATCATCCCCACCAACAATAGGATGACGCCATTTCCAGAATTTACATTAGGAATTATTATTTAAATTTTAAAACTCCTGCACATCTGGTGTATGAATCCGCGTTAAGTTAACTTTCATCGAATTCACCAAATTATAAATTATCTTAATTGTTATCAGACTATTCATGTTTGCCTATAATGATTGGCTAATTTACGCATTTCATCTGTTTCTTCAGCAGCAGCAAAAGACTTTTGCAGTCTAGGAAGAATTTTTTTTTTCTGCCAAGGCAGTAAAGTGGAACTTCGTATTTGTCAACTGACGTACGCAATGTTTCGTGAATATATTTCATTAAACAATATTGTTAAAATTGAATTAACCCTAGACATCTAAATTTTTCGAAAAAAAACCTCAAAATTGTTTAACAACATTTTTCAATTTAACTTTGAAACTGCAAGCATGGTAAATCAAAATTTACTCGTTTATTCTGTCCCAAAAAATTAATGACGTCATCTCAAAATGTTGGCGAGTAAATCCCATATAAAATATGCAAAATTTTCACAGTCTGTGCTTGTGATTTATCAAAGCACTTATATTTTTTACAGGTATTTATACACGGTGACTCAAAAAAATTAATGAATGAAGCAATCTATACCTATTGATCAAATCAAAATTTTCAAAATTTAAGTAAAATCTTGTTATGGGGCAAATTTAAATTTTATAATTTTTCGAAAAACCAATGTTTCCATCAAAATTTGGCGTTTTCACATGGGACAACCCAGTGGCAGTATTTTTGAAGATTCGCTATTTCAACCAGTTTCCGGCATGGACTTGGTAGATAGTGATGACGAAGCAATGTATATTGGTAGCTGTGGTAACAATATGACGTCAACTTTTTTTTTGATCGAACCATATCAGTTTCTTCATTTCAGTTCTTGCAATATAACGGTTACAAAAATACCAGACACATTACGAATCCAACAGTACGGACAAAGTATCAGATTTTACAGTGCCGCGAATCCGATTAATTCCATCAAATAGTTTATTGCCAAAATCGCCAAAAAAATTTTTTAAAGTCAAATTCAAAATATGATCATTCTAACGTCAAAAATACGTAGCGGTGTCGAGATTAAGGACTAACATTTTAGACAAATGGTACAACATCTGCAACTAATTATATTTATTATCATTATTATTATTTAATTTAAGTGCTTCTAATGTCTTTTGACATTTGTGTGTATTCTGTCGGGAAATAAATCAACAAAATTAAAATTCTGTGTAACTATAATTAGACTCAAATGGGTCAAAATGAAAAACTACACTACACCGGCTATTTTTAACACTTTGCGGATTAAATTATTTAACAGCACTTCGATTGGCGTTTTTGCCTCTCGTAAAAAAGATCAGAGTCAAGGACAATTTTATGATATTTAGACAATGAAATATTAATCACGCGCGAGATATTTTATTAAACAATGTTAGCCCACATGTCGCTGTAATTTATTTATTTACAAAAGGAAATTTAACAATGGGTTATTTGTTATTTTTTCATTGTCATTAGTTACATTAAACTTGTTTTTGTGGTCCATTTCCGCGTACCCACCATTATGTTGTACGGTGGTTTCATGACGATATTTCTGCTACATAATTTGGTTTTCGGTGTGTGTAAATAACGGTAGAGGAAATGGTATTGTGATGAAGGACTATAATTCCAGGTGCCGCTTATCTGCAATCAGGGTGTGCACTAATTGTGCCGCTTTTCTAAAAACGTCTTATACTAGCGTAAAATAATTTCCATGTCCAGTTTGCTCAACGCGTGCATTTTCTTACATGTGGCTGCATTTTTAATAAATATATGAGTCATGTTATTAAATTTAAAACTGTCGCAGCTGTTTATCAAATAAAATAAAACGAAAATCACGATTTAAGTATGTGCAAAGTCTTCTAATTGGATTTTTCTGGTTTCATCTAATAAAATAAGATAAACAAATTTGTTTCAACCGAACTATGGTGTCACAAAATCAAAGTGAACAAAAATGATAACAATTACCTTAATGTGGCAACGCTGATTCTTCTATTTTGGTTCGTTCCACGTTGGAAATTTGTAGTGAAAAGATCTGTCATCATTTATTTTTCCTTTTCTCGTAAATTGATATTAATGACCTCCTTAAAATGAGACCGTGCTTTTCTATTATTAAACAAATAGTAGGAGAAAAAATAGATAAATTTGGATGTTTTCAACATATTTTTTTAAATTTTATTTATTAATTTTATTAAATTGACAGACGATTTTTAAAACATACTTATGTACAAAAACGAAAAAGGCAAAATTCAATTTTCTCAACAAATTTCCAAATGGGGAAATTGTCAATGAAGTCACCCATACTCAAAATTTCATCGAAGACTTCCGAAGTGTTCCCACAAAAAATTTCAGTCCTCGGCAGACCGCCAAAATCGTCAATGCTTTTTTAAAAATGACGTGTTCTGAGAAAATTTCAACAAAATTGCAACACAATTTATCATAATCAGACGTGCTTCGAAAGTTCTACTGTTCATTGTCTGTGTCAATAGGCATCTAATGTGAATTTATCATGACACATTTATGGTTTAATAAAACACATGTGTCTATGACTGGTGCATACATAGTTTGAATTATTATCAGGAAACCACGAAGTTGTCGTTTATGGCATTTCTGAAGGCACGGACTACTTCTATGCCCACGAAGGTTCAGGACCGTACTTGACTATTCGAGAAAATATTTTAATCATTATTATTTAAAAAAAAATGTACAAACGTTGTAAATTTCTTATAAACGTGCTAATCAAGTATATCTGTTCAACCCTTCCTATAACTTGATGACGTCATTCCAAAATTTTGCTGAATAAATTCTATCTAAAATTTTGACTTTTCTACCTTTTCCCGAGCACCGTCAAAAATTATTTTTATGTTATTATATTTATAAGTTTTATTTCTGCGAAAATTCATACCATTTTTCCAAAATCCAAAATTTCTTAAGAAATAAATTTTTCAAAATTTTATTAGAGACATAATTGCCAAGATCTTGCCATATTCTCGTGTCTTCAAATTTTCAATATTTGATTTTTCAATTTTCTAATTTTCCAATTTTTTAAATTTTGAATTTCTGGATTTCTCAATTTTCCGATTTTCCGATTTTTAAGTTTCTCAATTTTTAGTCTTCCGATTTTTCAATTTTTCATTTCTTGGGCGTTTCAAATTGATTTCCAATCATTAGATTTTACGAAGTTTTCGTTTATTTATTTTTGATTTTTCTACTTTACAATTCTCGAATTATTCCATTTGTTTTACTCGAAAAGTTGAAAAATTGAAACATTGAAAAATCGAAAAATTAAAAATGGAAAACCTAAAAAATCGGAAACAATTGAAAAATCGAAAAACTGAAAAAAGGAAAAATTTCGAAATGAAAAAAGTGCAAAATCGAAAAATTCCAAAACGAAAAATTGAAACAATGAAAAACTAAAAATTAAGATACTTAAAAATTGAAAAAGTTAAATTGTTTTTAAATTATACTCCTAATTATTATTTGATAGACAGATATAGACAGAAATTTGAAATCGAAAAACCAAAAAAATCGGAAAAAATTGAAAAATCGAAAAACTGTAAAAACGAAAAACTGCATAATTGAAAAATTACAAATCGAAGAACTGAAGAAACGAAAAATCGAAATATTGAAAAACTGAAAATCGTGAAACTTAAAAATCGAAAAAATTAATGGAACAAAAAATTGGAAAACCCAAAGATTATGGAATCTTCCAAATTCTAAAATTTAAAAACTGTAACATCGAAACATACAAATGAACAAGTTTTAAAATCCAAAAATCAAAAATTACAGAAACGAAAAACTGAAAAATCTGTAATCGAAAAAACGGAAAATCAACAAATCTATTGAAAATCAGAACCTTGAAAAACGGAAAAATTGCAATATAAAGGGAATAAAAACCAAAATGAAAACAGGAAACCGAAAAATTGAAGAAATGAAAATTTGAACAAATTTTCAGTGTTTAATTTTCCGATTTCTTTACTTTCACTATTTCGATTTTACAATATTTCATTCTTCGATTTTGCACTTTTTCGACTATTAAGTTTCTCAATGTTTAATCTTACGATTTTTCAATTTTTTGTTTCTTCAATTTATCAATTTTGAGATTTTTTTTTCGTTTTTTTCATTTTCGATTTTTCAATTTTACCATTTTGCATTTTTTTTGATTCGGGAAATTGAAAATTGAAAAGTTAAAAATCGAAAAAAAATTGAAAATCGAAAAATTGCAAATCGAAGAACTGAAGAAACGAAAAATTGAAATATTGAAAAACTAAAACTCGGGAAAGTTAAAGATCTAAAAAAATTGAAATAATAAAAAAAATAAAAAACCGAAACCAAAAAGTGCAAATCGAAAAACTGAAAAATTAAAAATTGAAAACTCGTGAAATTGCAAATCAAAAAATTGTAAAATCTAAAAATTGGAATATTCAAAAGTTGGAGAACGGAAAAAATGGAAAATTTAATAATTACATATCGTAAAAATGAAGAAATAAAACATGAAATATTGAAAAATTGCAAATCGAAAAACTGAAAAAATTGAAATTGAAAAGACAAAAAATTGTAGAATTAGTACAGTGAAAAATCAAAAAAATGTAAAAATGAAAAATTAAAGAATTGAAAAATTTTCTTGAAAACTTCGAAAAATTCAAAGAAAAAACAAATCGCATCGAAAAATTGGGAAACACAAAAATTTAAAAAAATCACGAAAAAAAAGACAAATTATAAAATCACATATTGAAAAACGGTAAAATTGAAAAAAACCAAGAAAATAAAAAACGAAACGAAAAATCGCAAATCGATAAATTGAAGAAACGAAAAATTGAAAAATCGAAACATTGGAAAGTCGAAAATTGTAAAAATAAAAAAATAAAACACCGAATCGAAAAAATGATAAAATCAAAAATTAAAGAATCGATTTGATAACTAGAAATTTTTAATCGAAAAATTCAAAAACTCCAAAATTTCAACTTGAAAACTCGAAAAACAGCAAATCGCCGAACAGAAGAAACGAAAAATTAAAATATTGAAAAACTAAAAATCGGGAAAGTTAAAGATCGAAAAAATCACTGAATCGAAAAATTAGAAAGAAAATCCGAATCATTTGTAGAAATGAAAAATTAAAAAATTGAAAAATTTTAATTGAAAACTTGGAAGAATTGAAAAACGAAAATACGAATCGAATCGAAAAATTGGGAAACACAAAAATTAGAAAACATCACATTAAAAAAAACTAAGAAAATGACCGAAACGAAAACTCGCAAATCGATAAATTGAAAGAAACGAAAAATTGAAAAATCGGAACATTGGAAAATCGAAAATTGTAAAAATAAAAAATAAAAACACCGAATCGGAAATATGAAGAAATCAAAAATTAAAGAATCGTAAATTTAAAAAAATAAATTGATAACTAGAAATTTTTAAACAAAAAATTCAAAGGTTGGAAAATTGAAAAACTGAAAAATGTCAACTTGAAAACTCGAAAAACAGCAAATCGACGAACAGGAGAAACGAAAAATTGGAAAACACAAAAAATTATAAAATCAGAATGTTTAAAAAACCGAAAAATTGAAAAAATAAAGGATAGATAAAACCAAAACCAAAATATGCAAATCAAAAAATTAAAGAAATGAAAAATCGAAAAACCGAAAAATTGAAAGCACGTGAAATCGCAAATCGAAAAACTGCAAAATCTAAAAATTGAAGCATCCAAAGTTGAAAAATCGGAAAACTGAAAAATTTAAAAATAAAACTCGAAGAGATGCATATTGTAAATTGAAGAAACAAAAATGTAAAACTGAAAAAACAAAAAATTATAAAATCGGTGTAGTAAAAAATCGAAATATTGTAAAAATAAAGAAAATGAAAAACTAAAACCAAAATTGCAAATCGAAAACTTGAAGAAATGAAAAATTAAAAAATCGAAAAATTGAAAACTCGAGAAATTTGAAATCGAAGAATTGCAAAATCTAATTATATTTTTTTTAAGGAAAGAAAATTTTTATTTTCATTCAGATAAATTGATCGAAGGGTATTTCGACGGAACTTCCCTCGCCCTTGGAGTAAAATAAAACATAACCAACTTTATCGCAAATCGAAAAATTGAAAAAAATTCAAATTGAAAAAAAAAAAGAAAATAAAAAGTCGAAACGAAAAATTTCAAAATCTAAAAATCGAAAAATTGAAAAGTTGTAAAACTGAATAACTGAAAAATTCAAATCAAAAAAGCTACGCCATTGGTTTTTAGTTTATAGAGGCTGTCAGTAAACAAAAATCGCAAAAAATTTTGTACGATCCCCTCATTTGTAGGCATTTTAATCCTCATTACAACCTTACTTGGACATCAAGAATCCTAAGAAAACTTTTTTGGCTGTCCCCCATTTTATTGTTACCTAATTTCTCTAGAATCACACTTATGATTTTAAAAATCCAAATGAGATTGTAATGTCGATTAAAATAGCTTTCAAATGAGGGGTCACTCAATCACCTTAAATTTTTGACAAAATGGCACTGAGAGGAGCTTCTTTTGGAAAAAAGTTGTGGTGACATAGAGAATCGATTTATCATTTAAACAAAATGTCTTTGAATCCACGTGCTCTTTCAAATTTTTGAGAGAGGGGCCCGCGTATCGCCCTGTTTACATGCCAGTTCTAATTTTATTTCTAAATTACATGCGTTAAAAAAAATTAAATTGTCCGAGCACTTTTGCCAAAAAACTATACTCGCAGTGGTAATCAAAGACCGCTTTAGAAAAGTAGACGCTGTTGAGTATTATTGGTTGTTCTAACAGCTGTAAATTAAGTGTAATTTTGGAAAAATATGTGAAATGAACTTTATTTAAATTTAAAAAAAATGTTCAAAATGTTCTCATATTTTCAAAAATATTAATTAAACATTGAAGTATGTAGTTGAGAAACTACAATAACAGTATTCTTGACTTCGGTTAATGTCATTAATGTGATTCTTGAATACGATATTTTTACTATGCCCGAATAGAAAAAAATTCAAGAACAGTGGAGATCGAGGCACAATAGGCGAGATCAAGCGTTCGCCAAAATATATAGTATGTGAAGTATGAGAATATTGCATTGGGCACATGGGCCCTAGCATCATCTTGTTGAAAGTATCCTCGCTGTTCTTCATTACCCAGTTGGTTTACGAATTTTCTAAAGTCACCCGCCTTTTTTCCCTCACCTTGACAGGTACTAGCCCCACCACCCGCCCTTTATTTTCTGAAAGGATATGTCATCTGCCAAAATCAGTCTTTCTTACAAGCACTAGCCCCCCCACCCACCCTTTATTTTCTTAAATTAAATTTTAATCAAAATTATATTTTTGTAACAATGAATTCAGAAAAAAAAGTTGGGAATTTCTGGACGAATGCTCGCAATTTCGTTACGTATGCGTTCCTGTTAAGTCTTCAGTGTGAATCGGTCTATTGATATAAACGCGATTCTTCAATTAGCTCCACAAAAAAAAAGCAAGGGGTGTCAAATCCGGTGACATGGCAGGCCACTCAATAGTACCACTTCGGCCTATCCATCTGCCAGGAAAAGTTTCATTTAAGTACTGTCGCACTTGACGTCCAAAATGGGTGGAGCACCGTCTTGTTGAAACCAAATAGTTTCTGATGATAACTCCGGATTTGAACGTCTTTAACACTTCCAGTTTCATTACATCTTCTTAGGGTTTTTGAAACCGTCGACTTAGAAATGGGTTCTCGCACAGGATGAATTTCATTGAAAAGTGAATGATTAGTACAATTTGTTCTCAAGATATTTAACCGTTTCGTACATCTGCGCCTGTATAAATTTGAACCAGTGGACAGTAACTAGAGGGACCAGAACATTTGGACTTTTGGCAAACGAAATTATTTTCCTTATTTTAGATACAAAAACGATGTAAAAGCCCCAGATCTAGATTTTCGTTAAGATTTTTCCAACATTGGCAATGAAAAAAAAATTGTGAAAAATTGGTTACAAATAACAGACAATTAACATAACCTCAAAACCATGTGTAGTACAACATCACTTTCTGACATTTAACAAATAACGAAATAAAGTGTCGTCATTTATTAAATCAAAAATAAAAAAAATCCTGCCACCAAAACCTCAATGTTCGCGTCACCTCTCCCAAAACCGTTTCGCTCTCTACCACTCCACCCATAGATCACGTTTCCTCACAAAACCCGAAACCTCGGTCTCCGGCTCTCCCTTGCGCAACGCCCCGCCTCCCCCCTCCCCCGTCCCTTGCTTTTTGCGCGCCCATCGCCCGTCACTCTTTGTCTCCGTTTTTTGCATCCCAGTTACGACACCGCTCCACCGTCACCCATCGGTCCCACCGCCGCTCTCGCCCCACGATGACTAAGCCGCTCCCCCCCCATGCCCCATCGCCCATGCGGGCGCCCCTCCAGGAAGCGCCGTCAGCCAGCGTACACCTACAACAGGTGAATGTCCTGTTCACTTGGTCACTGTACCAGCGCTCTTCAGCTGTTCTTCGTCGGATGGCGTGACGCGACCTCGATTTCGGCGCCTAACGGACCGGTCCTAACAAGGTCAGCGAAGGTACCTTGCCGATGGTACTGGTACTACCTCGAACCCTTCGCTATAAATAACGCGCGGTCGACGAACCCACGTGGTAAAAAATTATGTGGGTCGCGAGCGATTTTATTATTTTTGTTCATTTCCGCATGGGCAACCTTGGTTTCGCCAGTGCGGCGGCCGCTGGCGCAATGGCGGGGAGGGGGCGGCGCTGCGGGGTGGTACCAGGCGAGATGGACGGCTGCGGCACGAGGGCCGCCAGTGGCGGCGGGGGCTGCAGCTTTTGAAGAAAACCCAAAGATATATCTTCATTTTCGTGAAATGTACGAGTAGTACCGATTAAGAACTGATTCAAGCGTGAAGAACGACGAAAAATTTCTTTAAAAATTGATGACGACGTTTTGTAAGCTACACACCACTTTAGAAAGTTGAATACTTATTTAACAAAACTTATCCAAAAATATCCAAAGTATTTGGAAGATTTATTGCGTTCTAAATATTAAATGACAAATTATTGAGCAAGAAAAAGAAGAAGACATTTTGGGTTAAAGAAAGAGAATGTAATTACAAGACAAGTAAAATACACCGAAAAAACCTTTTTCTATATAAAGATAACTAATACAATAGTTTTTTGAACCACACTATGATTAAATCGAACCTTCTATGGAACAAAATAGGTTTCAACAAGAGCGGTATTCGCACTGAGTCCTCTATTATTTGCGAATATTATGAATGATCTTAAGAATGACATAAAATCGTGGAAAAAGGAAATTTATAAAAAATAAGTTTATTTGATTAATTTGTACACTGTTCTAAAATTTCAAAATTTCTGTTCTTTATAATAAAAACTAACACCAGTCACATCTAACATCTGAAAAAATGTAATTAAAAAAAAATAGTTAAAAGAAAAAATCACGTCTTATGTTTTTAAACAAAAAAAAAAACAGTTTTAAAACAATTTAAGCAAACCGTTTTTTATTCGCTAACATCTCTAGGTCAAAATTTAAGTAAACTGTGTATTGAATAACTAGGAAACAGTCATAAAAAGAAACACAAATGTGAAGAGAAGTCAAATTTTCGCGCCAAAAAGTGGACTAGAAACCCCACTATTCATCAATGAGAATAGCGAAAATAGAAACGAAAATCAAGTACGAGCGCACAACAGAAGAACTTAAAGAAGCAATAAACAAAGATTAGTGAAAAATCAACGCAAAAATGTTAAACAAAAAAGAATTATGATGTTAAAAAAATTATGGTCATACAGAACACCACCAAGAAATAAATAATCAAGGATTAAACTAAAAATTTAAAAATAAGCAAGTTTTAAACAAAATTAATAAACTAGAAGAAGCATTAGAAGATTTTGGAGGAGGTGAAGAAGCTAAAGCAGCAGAAAAAAACCGTGTTCGAAAATACACCAAAGTTCGCTAAAATTCAACTTTTCCCTTCTACAAATGAGCTAGAACCCGAGCATGCGTAGAATCAAGTTGGCCAGAACCGAGCAATCGCAAAATTAAGTGGGCCAAAAACTGCACCTGCGCACGAATTCAAATTTTCGCGCCAAAAAGTGGACTAGAAACCCCACTATATAAAAATGAAACTATCGAAAATAGAAACCAATTTAAACCAACCAGAAATAGAAAACCAAAGCAAAAATGTTAAAACAAGAAAGAATTGGTTTGTTAAAAAAATAATGGTCAGACAGAAACCGACCAAAAAATATATAATCAAAAATTAAACTAAAAACTGAAAAATAAGTAAACAAAATTAATAAATCAAAATAAGCAGCAGAAAGATTTTTTTATGGAGAAAAAGGTAAAATAACAGAAAAAATCGGGGTCGAAGATACTCGATGTTGTTCGAAGTGAGTCGACTTTGGCCGAATTAGGTCCACCTTGGCCGAAGTTAGCTGAAATTTAACTATTCCTTCCAACAAGTAAGCTAGAACTCGAGCATGCGCAAAACCAAGTGGGCCAGAAACCCCACTATATAACAACGAAACTAGCGAATAGTGAAACGAAAATTAAATACGAACTGACAATGGAAAGATTGAAAGAAGCTTTAAACAAACAAAAAAGGGAAAACCAGTGTAAAAATGTTAACACAAGAAAGAATTTTGATGTTAAAGAAAATAAAAAGCCAAAAATAAATGAGTTGAAAATTAATAAACCGGAAGAAGCGTTATAAAGAATTTTTTAGGGTGAAAAGCTAAAACAGCAGGAAAAGTCGTGATCGAAGATACTCGGCTTTGTCCGAAGTGAGTTGACCGTGGCCGAAATGAGTCGACCTTGGCCGAAGTTAGCTGAAATTCAACGTTTTCTCCCCAATAGAAGGCTAAAAGCCGAGCATGTGCAGGATCAAGTGGGCCAGAACCTGCTTCTGCGCACGAATTCAAATATTCCCGCCGGAAAGTGGAGCAGCAGCCCCACTATATAACTACTAACGACAAAAAAATGTTGAGATCCAATTAAGAAAATGTGCGCAAAATCAGATAAGTGGACAGAAAAACAACCCGTAACAAAGAATTAAAGTTTGACAAAGTGAACCTCAAAAGAAGCAAACGAAAATAAACCTTATAGATACGTGTGTGGAGACGACAATACGACTAGAAAAGAAAAGAGAAAACAAATAAAATTGGAACAAAGTGAGTCGACCGTGGCCGAAATTCAAAAATTCAAATTTTTGCGCCAAAAAGTAGACCAAAAGCCCTATTATATATCGACTTACGACAAAAAAATTTCAGATTCAGTGAAGAGAAATTTGTGCACAATCAGAGAAGTAAAAAAAACAAAAAATCGTCGGTACTAAAATAGATTTTCGTTGATTTGTCAGTTCCCCAATATATCCTATGTTCGTTCTCGGTTGCCTAGTATATTCTATAAATATAGGATAGCCTATACACTAAGGGACCGAGAACGAACATAGGGTATACTAGGGAACCGAAAAATCAACGAAAATGTATTTTGGCCGACTCGTGAATGTGTTTCGTTCTCGGTACCTTAGTAGGTTCTATAAAGTTAGAGTATACCAGGAAACAACGAAATTTGAAAAATTGGTTTTTTGATCCCCTAGTATATTCTATGGTCGAGTATCCGAATTTGTGGTACTCTAGTATAGGTATATCCTATGTTCAAAAGCCATACTAGGGTTCCACAAAAACGGATTATCGAATATCGATTATACCAGGGGACCAAAAATTCAAATTTTCATAGTATATCATATGAATATTAATTAGATACTCCATATTTAATGGGACTGAAATGAAACATAGGATATACTAGGAGATCACAAAATTTGCAAAATCGGACTTCTGGTCCCGTAATATGATCGATGGTCGAGGTTCCGATTTTGTGGTCCCTTAGTTATATCCTATGTTCAATTTCGATTCCCTAGTATATCTTATGAACATGAATATTTTATATACTACGGGACTAATACCAAACACAGGATATATTCGGGGACTACAAAATTGGAAAAATCATATTTTTGATCCCCTTGTATTTCCTACGTCGGATGATCCAATGTTGTGGTCCCTAGTATGTATATTCCATTTTCGATTTCGGTTCCTTAGTATATGGTATGTCCTACCTTCATAGGATATACTAGGGACCACAAAATCGGATCATTGTACAAATGGTATACTAGGATACCAAAATAGATTTTCGTTTTCGGCACCTTAGTGGGTCCTATATATGTAGAATATACCAGGAAACCACGAAATTTGAAAAATCGGATTTTTGGTCCCTTAGTATATTCTATGGTCGAATATCCGAATTTGTGGTACTCTAGTATAGGTATATCCTATGTTCAAAAGTCATATAGGGTTCCACAAAAACGCATTATCGAATATCGATTATACCAGGGGCCCAAAAATTCAAATTTTCAAATTTTGTGGTCCCCTAATACATCCTACGCTCGTGTTGAGTCCCTTAGTATACCCTATGAATATTAATTAGATACTCCACATTTAATGGGATTGAAATGAAACCACAAAATTTGCGAAATCAGACTTCTGGTCCCATAATATGATCGATAGTTGAGGATCCGATTTTGTGGTCCCCTAGTATATTCTATGTTCAATTCGGTCCCTAATACATCTTATGAACATGGAACATATCATATATTACGGGACTGATACCGAACACATAATATATTAGGGGACTATAAAATTGGAAAAATCGTAGTTTTGATTGCCTTGTATTTCCTATGTTGGATCATCCAATTTTGTGGTCCCCTAGTATGTATATTCCATATTCGATTTCGGCTCCTTAGTATATGGTATGTCCTATCTTCATAAGAAGTACAAGGGGACCACAAAACAGGATCATTGTACAAATGGTATACTAGGGTACTAAAATAGATTTTCGTTCTCGGCACATTAGTGGGTCCTATAAATGTAAAATATACTAGGAAACCACGAAATTTGAAAAATCGGATTTTTGGCCGCGTAGTATCCGAATTTGTGGTATCCTAGTGTGCGTATATTTAGTATATCCTATGAATATTAGATGTTCCATATTTAATGGGACCGAAATGAAACATTGGAAGTACTAGGAGATCACAAAATTTCAGAAATCGGACTTCTGGTCCCATAATATGATGGAGAGTTGAGGAGCAGATTTCGTGGTCCCCTAGTATATCCTATGTTCAATTTCGGTCCCCTAGTACATCTTATGAACATGGGACATATCATATATTACGGGACTGATACCGAACACATAATATATTAGGGGACTATAAAATTGGAAAAATCGTATTTTTGATTGCCTTGTATTTCCTATGTTGGATCATCCAATTTTGTGGTCCCCTAGTATGTATGTATTTCATATTCGATGCGGCTCTTTGTATATGGTATGTCTATCTACATAAGACGTACAAGGGGACCACAAAATAGAATCATTGTAACAATGGAATACTAGGGATTACTAAATATGGATTTTCGTTCTCGGTACCTTATGGGTCCTATAAATGTAGAATATATAGGAAACCACGAAATTTGAAAAATGGATTTTTGGTCGCGTAGTATCCGAATTTGTGGTATCCTAGTGTACGTATGTCTAGTATATCCTATGAATATTAGATATTCCATATTTAATGGGACCGAAATGAAACATAGGAAGTAGTAGGAACCACAAAATTTCAGAAATCGGACTTCTGGTCTCATAATATGATGGATAGTTGAGGATCCGATTTCGTGGTCCCCTAGTATATCCTATGTTCAATTTCGGTCTTATGAACATGGGACATATCATATATTACGGGACTATAACAAACACAGAATATATTAGGGGACTATAAAATTTGGAAAAATCGTAGTTTTGATTCCTTTTATCTCCTATGTTATCCAATTTTGTGGTCCCTAGTATGTATATTCCATATTCGATTTCGACCCCTTAGTATATGGAATGTCCTATCTTCATAGGAGATACTAGGGGACCACAAAATCGGGTCATCATACATACACATACTAGGGTACTAAAATATGTTTTGTTCTTTAATTTAATACTTAAGAGTTGGAACAAGCTTAAAAATATTTTCTCCGGTGGGTAAAAAAATATCACATGAATTTTTATCTTAGATCGAAGTTAATGCCATATGACATGATTCAAATATTTCTGATCAAGGGAGCAGTGTACTGAAAAAAAAAAGATCAGCTGACTTGTCTTAAAGACAGCCTTCTCTTATTTGAAATTTTCTGAAGCTTGATGTGTAACTCCAAAACGTAAATTGACACCCACTCAAATAATGTTTTTGTAAACTCTAGTCCATCACCAATGCTTAATTTTCTCATTAGTATAATTTTATAATTATTATACTAGGAACGACAAAAAGACAAAGTTTTAAATACCTTGGTGTCCAACTTGTAAAATCGGCAATTTTTTCAGAACTTACTCCATCTGATTAATTTAATTTGAAAAACCGAACAGTTAATCCGAATGCAGATCGTAAATCACACTAGAGTGATTCAAATGGCCCATGTCTTAAACAAATCATTTTAAGAATAGTTAAGATCGAATGTCCTAAATATAGCGGTGAAGTCATGTATATTTCATGAAAATTAATATTTAATTACCACTACGGTTCTCATAACCTTGTCAAATATAAACCTACCCACATTAACACCGAAAAGTATAAGTATTTTAATAACGATTTCCTCGTTCTATAATACGTGGTTCTAAATTTTTAGACCACCACGTACGACCTAAATAAAGTTCTTGCGATTAGGGGTAAAAAAGCGAAATAAATCCATGCGAATATCCGTTCGCTGTACCATAAATGGCAAGTTCCATTTTCCGTAAAATTTCGCAACCGCCTCCCCCCCAGCGCCGCCACTGCCCGTCCTCCGATCCGCCGAATGCGGTACCGTAATTCTCGCGGTGGTACGACACGGGTGTTTTTGCTTTGTCTGTAGTAGCGCTCCGCGCTGACAAACCAACAACCGATAGTCCATTGTTTTTGTTTACACCTCTCCAAAGATTGGCAGTACCGATTAATCTCAGGTTATTGGCCTTGTCCGAATTATCCATCCCAGATAAGTGCGTTTATCAGGCGATCGCGGCGGCGGCACTCTCGGTCCTCCGGTGAAATGGTCCATCGGCCTTCCGCTCTTCACACTTCTCTAGTTCTTCGCTTCTTCCGAGCCAAAAAGTCCCCTCTCTCGTGATCTCGTTCACCGTTACCATATTCGACTCCTTCAGACCGAACTATGAGGTGCTGTTGTGCGTGAGGGATGGACGCGATCATATTCCGAACCAAGACCTTCATCAAGGAGCACCAGAAGGTGAAGAAGAAGAAGCGGGATGAGGAGAAGAGCAGCCACAGGTGGAGGAACAGTGAGTGCTATTTAGGCTTAATGGGTCAGCGGGTTCGGTGCTTGACCTCGGTGGCTTTTCTAAAATCGCATCTTTCACTCGTAGTACTCCTCGCCTACTTTCTACGGATTTTTTCCGGAGCCGGCCTGGAACCTGATATCTAGCGGGATTTATGGCGATCGGGGTTACTTCCGTGTAGTACTACACGGTACTGCTTTGCATATGTTTATCGGGTCGAAAGTCGGGCGGAAAATCGCGGTACTTCAAAGAGCCGCAACCGGCCCGAAAAACGCTCACCTAATTCAATTACGTACCTCGACGGTTCACTGCTTTCGGTGGTTTCGTGCCGGCAATCGCTAATTTATTGCCGTTTTCGGTGTTGCAACCAAAAATCGGTTGCAGCAACCGGACTTTTTCGGTCGACAATAAACGGTCGGTTTATTCGTCACGATAAAGGAAACCTACAACTACTAGTATCAGTGTGGGAGGATTTATCTGCGTTTTGAATACTTGTTTCACTGTTAATAGCATCACATTCGCGCTGATTTTATCGACTTATTATTAAATTTACGATTCAGATAAAAATAAATAATGGCACGTAATTCGCTTTTCTAATTCGATTGTTGTTTCCTTTGCACATAAAGTTCGCATTTCGTTAACAAAATGTTGACAGAATCGCTTTAAAGTGGAGTTCCTGTTTGAGAAAATTGCGGATTTTCACAGGAAGTCCGAGCGAAACTGCTCATGTGTGTCCGTGTACCTAGGTATGCGTTTCTGGTTTGCGTGCGATTTTTGACTGATTACAGCACTCTCGGTCGGAGAAGTCGGTTTCGAAGTGCACGCCGCTTGAAAACATTTTTTCGCGTTATCGTAATTAAAGGTGTAGCGCATTAATTCCTTTATTAAAATATCACTGCTTATCTCAGGCGGAAATCCATGACTGACAGTTCTATGAATTCGATTGTGCTTTGTTTCATTCACTCACGTTCAATATTATCTTGTTGCATGAGTAACAGATTTTTTGCGGTGGTAGCGTATCTTAAATCATGCACGATTTGCCGTTGACTTTTCCATTCAAAACCGCGAAATGTGAATTTAAAACATTCTTAATTTTTATGTTTGATATTTTTTCTTCTAGAACGAGAATAAGAAATATCTTTCTATGTTTGGCTACTTTTATGTGTGCCGAATAAAACGTTCTTCAATGTTGTAAATAACATGCTACTGCATTGCGATTTATGAATCCGTGTTGAAATTGTAAAAACCGAATGCTGTGAAATTTTGCAAATATTTTAAGTTTATTTTTGCAAGCATGGCAAATCGTTAATCAAAATTTGTCCGTCATCTTACAATTTTGTGGAATAACTACTTTCTTCAAATTTATGAGTGCTTGTGAAAAAAAAACTCTGCTGTTAACCGCTGATTTTTGTATTCTGAACATTAGTACGTTCAGATTATAGTAAGCATCAGTCGGAACTTTTTTAAAGTATAAACATACAGTCGATGTTAGGAATGTATTGAGAAACTGAAATATCTACATTTTTTCCATTGGTTACGTGCTTTAAATATACATATTTCATACTGTGCACACTCTTGCCGACCAGGGGGTGTTAATACACCACAATTTTGTACTTTATAGAGGTTATCACAAAACGAAAATCGCAAAATTTTTTTCATAATGTGAAAACTTTCGGCTTCAACTTTTTTTTTAGAATGTGAAACCTTCTCGGGGTCCCAATTGTCTTCTCTTTAAAAAAGGGAAACCTTCTCGGAGGTCCCAATTGTATTTTTTCAAAGGGGGTGAAACCTTCTCAAGGGCTCCAACTGTCTTTTTTTGGACAAGATGAAACCTTATCGGGCGCCGCAACTGATTTTTTAGGGAATGTGAAAATCATCTCGGGGCCCTAACTGTCTTTTATTTTAAGAAGATGAAACCTTCTCAGGGATCCCAATTGTCTTTTTTTTAAAGCAGGCGAAACCTTCTCGAGGGCCTGAATTGTTTTTTTTTAAGAATGTGAAACCTTCTCGAGGGGTCCCAATTGTCTTCTCTTTAAAGAAGGGAAAACCTTCTCGGAGGTCCCAATTGTATTTTTTTAAAGAGGTGAAACCTTCTCAAGGCCCCAACTGTCTTTTTTTGGGCAAGATGAAATCTTCTCGGGCGCCCCAACTGGTTTTTTAGAGAATGTGAAAACCTTCTCGGGGGCCCTAACTGTCTTTTATTTTAAAAAGATGAAACCTTCTCGGGGTCCCAATTGTCTTTTTTTAAAGGAGGTGAAACCTTCTCGGGGTCCAAATTGAATTTTTTTTAGAGGGGTGAAACCTTCTCAAGGGCCCCAACTGTCTTTTTTTTGGACAAGATGAAACCTTCTCGAGCGCCGCAACTGGTTTTTTTAGAGAATGTGAAAACCTTCTCGGGGGTCCCAATTGTCTTTTTTTTAAAGGAGGCGAAACCTTCTCAGGGCTCCACTTGTCTTTTTTTTTGGACAAGATGAAACCTTCTCGGGCGCCGCAACTGATTTTTTAGAGACTGTGAAAACCTTCTCGGGGGCCCTAACTGTTCTTATTTTAAGAAGATGAAACTTTCTCGGGATCCCAATTGTCTTTTTTTTAAAGGAGGTGAAACCTTCTCGGGGTCCCAATTCTCTTCTCTTTAAAGAAGGGAAACCTTCTCGAGGACTCAATTGTATTTTTTCAAAGGGGTGAAACCTTCTCAAGGGCTCCAACTGTCTTTTTTTGGACAAGATGAAACCTTCTCGGGCACCGCAACTAGTTTTTTAGAGAATATGAAAACCTTCTCGGGTATCTTAACTGTCTTTTATTTTAAGAAGATGAAACCTTCTCGGGGGTCCCAATTGTCTTTTTTTAAAGGAGGTGAAACTTCTCAAGGGCTCCAACTATCTTTTTTTGGACAAGATGAAACCTTCTCTGCACCGCAACTGATTTTTTAGAGAATGTGAAAACCTTCTCGGGGCCCTAACTGTCTTTTATTTTAAGAAAATGAAACCTTCTCAGGGATCCCAATTTTCTTTTTTTTTTAAGAGGCAAACCTTCTCAGAGGTCCCAATTGTCTTCTCTTTAAAGAAGGGAAATCTTCTCGGAGGTCCCAATTGTATTTTTTTAAAGGAGGGAAACCTTCTCAAGGGCTCCAACTGTCTTTTTTTGGGCAAGATGAAACCTTTCGGGCGCGCAACTAATTTTTTAGAGAATGTGAAAACTTCTCGGGGCCCTAACTGTCTTTTATTTTAAGAAGATGAAACATTCTCGTAAGCCCGAATTGTTTTTTTTAAGAATGTGAAACCTTCTAGGGGTCCCAATTGTCTTCTCTTTAAAAAGGGAAACCTTCTCGGAGGTCTCAATTGTATTTTTTTAGAAGAGGTGAAACCTTCTCAAGGGTTCCAACTGTCCTTTTTTTGGACAAGATGAAACCTTCTTGGGCCGCAACTGCTTTTTTAGAGAATGTGAAAACCTTCTCGGGGCCCTAACTGTCTTTTATTTTAAGAAGATGAAATCTTTTCGGGGTCCCAACTGTCTTTTTTTAAAAGTGGTGAAACCTTGTGAGGGGTCCCAATTGTATTTTTTTAGAAGAGGTGAAACTTTCTCAAGGGCCGTAACTGTCTTTTCTGGACAAGATGAAACCTTCTCGGGCGCCGCAACTGGTTTTTTAGAGAATGTGAAAACCTTCTAGGGGGCCCTAACTGTCTTTTATTTAAGAAGATGAAACCTTCTCGGGGTCCCAAATGTCTTTTTTTTAAGAAGGTGAAACCTTCTCGGGGTCCCAATTGTATTGTTTTAAAGGAGGTGAAACCTTCTCAAGGGCCCCAACTGTCATTTTTTGGACAAGATGAAACCTTCTCAGGGGTCCCAATTGTATTTTTATAGAGTGAAACCTTCTCAAGGGCCCCAACTGTCTTTTTTTGGACGAGATGTGAGCTTCTCGGGCGCCGCAACTGCTTTTTTTAGAGAATATGAAAACCTTCCCGGGGCCCTAACAGTCTTTTATTTTAAGAAGATGAAACCTTCTCGGGGTCCCAACTGTCTTTTTTTTTAAGAAGGTGAAACCTTCTCGGGGTCCCAATTGTATTTTTTTTAAGGAGGTGAAACCTTCTCAAGGGCCCCAACTGTTATTTTTTGGACAAGATGAAACCTTCTCGGGAGTCCCAATTGTATTTTTTTAAAGGAGGTAAACCTTCTCAAAGGCTCCAACTGTTTTTTTTTTGGAGAAGATGAAACTTTCTCGGACGCCGCAACTGTTTTTTTTAGCGAATGTGAAAACCTTCTCGGGGCCCAACTGTCTTTTTTTTATAAAAGTGAAACCTTCTCGGTGCCCAACTGCCTTTTTTTAAGAAGGTGAAACCTTCTTTCTTTCTCTTACACTGTGACTTCCTGTATTTCTCCATAGAGGTTATCACAAAAAAAAATAAATATCTCAAAATCAAATTTTATCATTTTTCAAAGAAGCAGGACTGTACTTCAGGGGCGAGGGACGTTCTGTGGAAATAACTTTGGACCATTGTTTTTTTATTTTGGATTAACTTGATGTAATTTCAAGACAAAATGGCTCCGTTATGTGAATTTTTTGGTCATTTCTGGTCTGAAAATTAGAAAAAGCAACCAAAGAACTTTGACAGTTTTAACTTGGATGAAAAAACTGTCTATGTTTTGAATTTCTACGAACCGTTAGACAAAAAAAAAACAACAAATGAAACTGCATCGAGAATCCTCATAAAATATGTAATTTCACAAAAAAGTTGTAAAAATAATAAACTTTATAGTGCAATAAACCTGGGAGATAATGAAGACGAACATGGTTCACTGGCGGCAAAAAACACCGTTGTAGGGACAATAAACATAATTAAACTTTAGAATGCCTTACTTTTCTTCTAAGCAGAACTCATATAAATTTTATTCGTGGTTTTTACTATGATAAAAAATATCACGTTTGGAGAAAAACATTATTCCGATCTGTCGAATTTTCACATTATTTCAAACACGCTAAACGTAATCCTTCACATTTCATTAAAAATCCTGCTTTAGTCTGAGTCACAATTTAATTTCGCTAAATTCTATTTTAAAGACAAGAGAACTAGTAATTATTTTTAAAACAAAAGTAGAAAAGAATGTCAGCTCGTAAATTTACACGAGTGTCTTAAAAGAGTGTCCACAACTCACCTTCGGTCTTAAATGAACCAAACCAAAACTGTCATGCGAAGACCCTACAAATCATGTGCTGTACAGTTCACGTGTGATCAAATAAATTCACTCTGAAAATTTTTGGGAGAGTATTTTTAGAAAACAACATTGACGTTTGATAAAGCCCATTACATTTCATTAAAACTGGATTGAAGACATTCGTTTACTGTGAAATCGATTAAATAACAAAATATCAGAGGCACACGCTTAAGTAAATATTGCATTAATGCACACATTGTTAGCTAAAGAAAGTTTACACAAAAGACTATGATTTTAAAGCTTGTTATTCATGGAAATACTAACAAAACAGTTAACATAATGTGGAATAACCTACAAAATATTTTTGTTGGCTCCGTCCGCAACAAATAGGCAAAGTTTAAAATATACATATACAGTTTCAAATTGAAGTTGAACCAAAATTTAATTTGCAATATCGAGATGTCGTAAAATTAAAATATGTTTATTTGCCAAGACAATCACAACGAGGTATGTCAGCACAACATAAGTAATTACTGCTTCTAAATATGAGAATAACTGAAGAATTTGAATACACAGTGAGAAATGATAGATCAAAAATCTTTCCTATAGCTCCTAAGAAATCTTGATTTTTTGCTCTCAAAATTTCTTTATTGTCATTTCCCACTACCCTCCTAAAATAATGACAGGTATAAGATTTGTCTACGACCGATTTTTGTTTCTGAACATCATCAGTGGGCGTCACAAGGTAGATCCTAGAACTTAGAATTCTGCTCAAATATAAGTTTTTTAAATGTCTTAGATTTTCTCCAAAATTTTTGTAGTCATCTTGGTTCAACACTATCCAAAATTCCTGAAACATTTTTTTTTTTTTTAAAAAAGTCATAAATAAAGTTCCCTGATTTTCGGTTAAGAATTTTTTCCTTCTCGTTTCCAAGTGGATTTCTTCTCAAACACGACTTTTTTAAATATCATAGATTTTTTTAATCATCATAGTTTTCATTTTTGATAGCGCTACATTGTCAAAATTTCCTAAAATAAACTTTTTTCCGAAAGAAAACACTAACTTTAACTTCCGGATACTTCGCACGTCTTAAGAAATGGATAGAATTCCCAATAATTCGATCATCTTCTTTTAAGAAATTGTTTCATTTTTCGTCTCTACATAGACTTCTTCTAAAACTCAGAATTCTTCCCAATCAGCAATTTCCTAAAATTCTCCAGAATTTCTTGAAAAGTTTGTAGAATTTCCAAAATTTCCTAAGGAGGACTTCTTTCCAAAACAAATCTTGAATAAACTTCCAGATTTTTGGCTTATATTATCTCTAGCAAATTTTTTCTTTTTCGTTTCCAAATAGATTTCTAGTGTAACTTTCTTATCAAATACTGATTTTGTAAATGATCTAGAATTTTGTCAAAAATCTTTATGGTCATCTTTTTCATAGTGGATCTTCTTATAGGCTATTAAAATTTCCCAAATTATGAAACGTCTTTTCAAAAAAAGACTACCCATTACTTCGATGATCTTCTTTCAAGAAATCGCTTACTTTTTGGTTTCCAAATAGATTTCTTGTTAAAATAAGAATTATTCCTAGATATGATTTTGATTATTTTGATTAAATGCTCTAAAACTTCTAGGAAAATCTTTACAGTCTTATTTATCCAGTAATTACACTACACTATCAAAATTTCCTAGAGCGGACTTCTTTTCGTAAGAAATTTTGGATGGACCTTCAGATATTTCGCCAATATTCTCATTAGACTTTTCTTTATTATTTCTTTCGAAATATATTTCTAGTAGAACTTGGAATTCTTTTCAAATGTTGATTTTGTAAATGCTCTAGAATTTTTTTGAAAATGATTGTGTGATCATCTATTTTGTTTGTGAGTATTTTCTAAATTATCAAGATTTTCTAAAGTAAACGTCTTAAAAAATGGATGGAATTCCCAGTCATTCGATAATCTTCTTTCAAGAAATTGTTTCTTTTTGCCTCTCTACATTAGACTTCTTCTAAAACTCTTTTCAATTACCAATTTCTTAAAATGCTCCAGAATTTCTTGAATAGTTTTTAGATTTTTCAAAATTTCTAAAGGTAAACTTCGTTTCAAAACAAATCTTGGATAAACTTTTCGATTTTTGCCTTATATTATCTCTAACAATTTTTTTTCTTTTTCGTTTACAAAAAGATTTCTAGTGTAACTTAGAATTCTTATCAAATACTGAGTTTATAATAAATGGTCTAGAATTTTTGCGAACATTTTTATAGTCAACTTTTTTTGAAACTGGATCTCCTCTAAACTATTAAAATTTCCCAAATGAAACATCTTTCCAAAAAAAAATTGTCCATTACTTCGGTGATCTTCTTCCAAGAAATTGATTACCTTATAGTTGTCAAATAGATTTATTTTTAAACTAAGAATTAATTCTTCCCAAATATCAGTTTGATTAAATACTCTAGAATTTCTAGGAAAATCTTTAGAGTCATATTTGTCTAATAATAATTACTCCACACTATCAAAATTTGCTAGAGCGGATTTCTTCTCACTAGAATTTCCTTTATTTTTCCTTTCCAAATAGATTTCTAGTAAAACTTAAATTCTTCTCAAATATTGATTTTCTAAATGCTCTAGAATTTTTATTTTAAATCATTGTGATTATCTTTTTTGATTATGAATATTTTCTAAATTATCAAAATTTTCGAAAACAAATATCTTAAAAAATGGATAGACTTCCCAATCATTTGATCATCTATCTTCTTTCAAAAACTTGTTTCATTTTTCGTCTCCACATAGACTTCTTCTAAAACTCAAAATCCTTGTAAATCACCACTTTCCTAAAATGCTCCAGAATTTCATGAAAAGATTTTAGAGTCATATTTCTCTAATAGTTTCTCTACAATACCAAAATTACCTAGAGCGGACTTATTTTCAAAACAAATCATGGATAAATTTCCAGATTTTTGGCTCATATTATCTCTAGAAAATTTTTCCTTTTTCGTTTCCAAATAGATTTCTTCGATTCTTATCAAATACTGATTTTGTAAATGGTCTAGAATTTTGCTAAAAATCTTTATGGTCATCTTTTTCATAGTGGATCCTCTATAAACAATCAAAATTTTCCAAATAGAACGTCTTTTCAAAAAAAAATAGATAGACTTCCCGTTACTTCGATGATCTTCTCTCAAGAAATTGCTTACTTTTTAGTTTCTAAAAAGATTTCTTCTAAAACTCTGAATTCTTCCCAAATACTATTTCGTTTAAATGCTCTAAAATTTCCTGGAAAATCATTTTGATTGTCTTGTAATTAAGTAGAATTCTTCTCGAATATCGATTTTGTAATTGCTCTAGAATTTTTTTGAAAAAAATTGTGGTTATCTTTTTGGATTGTGAGCATTTTCTAAATTATCAAAATTTTCTAAAGTAAACATCTTAAAAAATGGATAGACTTTCCAATAATTCAATGATCTTTCAACAAATTGTTTCGTAAAATTTCTTGGAACGTATTTAGACACATATTTCTCTAATAGTTTCTCTACACTATCAAAATTTCCTAAAGCAGACTTTTTTCAAAACAAATCTTGCATAAACTTCCCGATTTTTGGCTTATATTATCTCTACCAATTTTTCCCTTTTTCGTTTCCACATAGATTTCTAGTGAAAATTAGAATTCTGATGATCAAATATTGATTTTGTAAATGGTCCAGAATTTTTGTCAAAAATCTTCATAATGATCTTTTTGAGACTGCATCTACTTGCAGTAATTGTTCTACACTATCAAAATTTTCTAGAGCGTACTGCTTTTCCAAAGAAATATTGGACAAAGATTCAGATATTTTGCTAATATTCTCATTGGATTTTTTTTTTATTTTTCGTTTACAAATAGATTTCTAGTAGAACTTGGAATTTTTCTCAAATAGTGATTTTGCGAATGCTCTAAATTTTTTTTGAAAAATATTGCAGTCTCTTTTTTCGATAGTGAATAATTTCTAAATTATCAAAACTTCCTAAAGTAAGTCTTAAAAAATGGACAGACTTCCCAATAATTTGACGATCTTCTTTCAAAAAATTGTTTTCTTTTTCGTCTCTACATAAATTTCCTCTAAAACTAAGAATTCTTCTCAAACACCAATTTGCTTAAATGCTCCAGAATTTCTTGAACAATTTTTAGAGTCATATTTCTCTAATAGTTTCTCTACACTATCAAAATTTCCTAGAGCAAACAAATCTTGCATAAACTTCCCGATTTTTAGCTTATATTATCTCTACCAATTTTTCCCTTTTTCGTTTCCACATAGATTTCTAGTGAAAATTAGAATTCTGATGATTAAATAATGATTTTGTAAATGGTCCAGAATTTTTGTCAAAAATCTTCATAATCATCTTTTTAACAGTGGATCTACTCTAAACTATCAAGATTTTACTAATTTTTTAATCTTTTCAAAAAGAAGTAGATAGACTTCCCGTTACTTCGATGATCTTCTCCCAAGAAATCGCTTAGTTTTTCATTTCCAAAAACTTAGATTTCTTCTAAAATTCAGAATTTTTCCCAGATACCATTTTATTTAAACGATCTAGAATTTCTTGGAAAATTATTAAAGTCACATTTGTCCAGTAATTAATTGTTCTACACTATCAAAATTTCCTAGAGCGGATTTCTTTTGGAAAGAAATATTGTATAAAGCTTCAGATATTTGTTTCCTTTTTCGTCTCTATATAGATTTCCTCTAAAACTAAGAATTCTTTTCGAAATTTCTTGAAAAGTCTTTAGAGTCATATTTCTCTAATAGCTTCTCGACACTATCAAAATTTCCTAGAGCGAACTTGTTTTGAAAACAAATTTTGTATCAATTTACCGATTTTTGGCTAATATACAATTCTAGCCCGCCCACCCGCCCTCTGTTTTTTTAAAGGGTATATCATTTGCCAAAATCAGTCTTATCTTTGATCTCGGCAAATAATATACCCTAAAGAAAATAAAGGGCGGGTGGGCGGGCCTTGTAGTTGCTACGATACCAATTTTGGCAAATGACATACCTTCTAAGAAAATAAAGGGCGGGTGGGTGGGGCTACCACTTGTAAAGATAAAACTGACTTTGGCAGATGATATATCCTTTAAGAAAGTAGAGGGCGGGTGGGCGGGGCTTGTATTTGTTAAAATAAGACTGATTACAATGTAAATACTTTGACATCATGCAGACGTTTGAAAGTTATTGTAAGCTTAGTAAATTGTTAATCAAAATATATCTGTTTATTCCCCCAAAAAATTGATGACGTCCTCTCAAAATTTTGCTGAATAAGTTCCATCCAAAATGTGCAAAATATGATTTTTCAGAAAATTTTTGGAATACAATTGTGTTATTTTTCAATTTAAATTTTACACTAAATAAATTAAGTCAGTGAAATGGGGAAAGAAGGTGAGCGGGGCTAAATTTAGCTTTTTACTAGTTTTATGAGAAAGCAGTAGCCACGCCTACCCACCCCTTCTTCGTTCCAGTGACTACTCTCAATATTGTTCAGTCCTATCTTAGCAAGTTTTAGCAATTGTATTTTTTAGAGGATACGTCATCTGCCAAAATCAATCTTATCTTAACAAGTTCTAGCCCGCCCACCCGCCCTCTATTTTTTTAAAGGGTATATGATTTGCCAAAGTCAGTCTTATTTTTGATTTTGGCACATTATATATCCTTAAGAAAATATAGGGCGGGTGGGCGGGGCTTGTGTTTGTTAAGATACGATTAGTTTCAACTATTTAACTTTTTATTTTTGAAATAACGATGCGACGTTGCCACGTTATGTAAATTTTCTTGAAATTTTTAGCATTCCAGGGGTTAAAGTAAGATATTATAATAAAATTTCAACATCTATTTTATAATATCTTATATACCGAGTGCTATGTTATATTTTTTAAATAACAGACCTGTGTTTCCATAAAATATTCAATGAATACAATTTTTGAACCAACAAGTCAAAATTTTTGGGATAAGTGATTCTTCAATATATATATATATGTATCTTCATTAAAAAAAGTCGTACGATTTTTGTAGTGACATACAGAAAATAGGGGTGGGCGGGGCTAGTACTTCCTAAGATATGACTGATTTTGGCAAATCACATACCTTCCAAGAAAATAGAGGATGGGTGGGCGGGGCTACCACTTGTAAAGATAAAACTGACTTTGGCAAATGATATATCCTTAAAGAAAGTAGAGGGCGGGTGGGCGGGCTTATATTTGGTAAGATAAGATTGATTAAAATATACACTAAAACTAGTTTCAACTATTTAGCTTTCTATTTATTTTTGGAATAACGATGCGACGTTGCCACGTGAGTAACAAAAAAAAATGAATCAGTCAATTTATTTTATCGAATAAATCAAAAATTGCAAAACTGAGTACTTTGAAATCCTGGAGACGTTTTAAAGTTATTGTAAGCATGGTAAATTACTAATCAAAATATATCTGTTTATTCCCCCCAAAAAATGATGATGTTTTACTTGTGATTTATCATTGCATTCATATCTTTTAGATTTGCTTATACAGGTGGCTCAAAAAAATTAATCTAATAATCTTAGCAAATTTTAGCCACGCCCACCCAACCGTTTTTTTCTTAGAGATATGTCATCTGCCAAAATCAATCTTGACTTAACAAGTTCTATAATCTGTAGCAATTTTTTACTTTTTTGTTTCCAAATAGATTTCTAGTGTAACTTAGAATTCTTTCGAAAATCATTATAGTCATCGTTTTCGATAGTGGACCTAAAACATGCAGAGATATATGCAAGTTTTGCATATTTTTAATAAAATGGTGCATATTTTGACTAAAAATGTGTACAATCCGAACCTTATTGATAAATGCTCTCACCTATTTATGTGAATTCACCGGATACGTATCCTTAGCTTTAGATAATCGCTTTCAAGTTGATGCCATATACACTGATTTATCCAAAGCTTTTGATAGAGTAGATCATTGCATATTGTTAAAAAAACTTGATACATTAGGAATATGTCATCAGCTAGTAATGATTTTTAGAAATCTCCTGTTTGGTAGGGAACAATTTGTTGAAATTCACGGAGTCAAGTCAACATTCTTTCCTGTTAACAGCGGAGTTACTCAAGGCTCAAACCTAGGCCCGCTGTTATTTACTGTTTTCTTCAATGATGTCCTAAATGTTATTAGTTGTAGAGTGTTTATATATGCCGATGATTTAAAAATAGCTAAAGTAATAAAAACGAACAGAGATTGTTTAGTTTTACAAGATAATGTAGATAAATTAGCGCTGTGGTGTGAACAGAATAAGTTATGCCTTAATAAAAAAAAATGTAGAAAAATTACATTCTCCAGGAAAGACACTAATTTTAATTTTTATTACAATATTAATGGAACTTTGCTAGAAAACTGTAATCAAATACGCGATTTAGGCATAATTGTAGACTCTGCACTGTCATTTGTTCCTCATATCATTGATATAACAAATTCAGCTATCAAAACACTTGACTTCATCTGTAGAAATACTAAAGAATTTAATAATATTTTATGTATTAAACAGCTTTATTATAGTCTAGTTAGGTCAAAATTAGAATACTGTTCTATAATTTGGAGACCTCATCACCAAATTTACATTAATATTATAGAAAACGTTAACAGGAAATTTGCTAAGTATCTGTATTTTAAAATGTTCGACTGTTATCCTGTTAGTCATTGTAACCAGAGAGCTCTTCTTAATATAGTGAATGAAAATTTTCTCGAGTATAGACGAAATATTGCTTGTTTTGTATTTTTGCAGAAATTGGTGCGTGGTGATATATTCTGTCCAGCGTTACTAAATAATATTAACTTTTGTGTTCCTCGTTTATTGTGCAGAAATCCATCCACTTTTTACTATCAAATTCCTAATTCTTATCATCACTTTAATAGCCCCTTAATTACATGTTTTAGACTTTATAATAACTGTACTTTAGACGATAGCATTGATATTTTTCACGTTAATTTTAATAAAGCATCTTTCAAAAAAAAGTTATTAGCACGATATGCACAATAATATATGTAGGTACATAATATTTGTTCTGATGTTAGATTTAATTTTTTTTTTTTTAGATTTTTTTTAAATTGTAAGTTTAGTTTAAGTTGAATTTAATGTCTTTTTGTGTATACATGTCCACCATAGACTAACGTCTGTTGGAATGAATAAACGTATTATTATTATTATTGTTATTATTAAATGCTAGACACTGCCTAATTACAGAAACGACTTTACTATTTACTGTAATTAAAACCTACTATCTTGATACATATGTATATTGTATTATATATACATTATAATAAGCTAGACTACAAGGTAACACCCATTAAAAAAGCACTCGTTATCTGTCCCCGACATTGTCTATATTACCCACGATTATCGATAGTCTTTAACTATCGCAGTCCTCGTTAACCACACGTCACAAGTACTCATACCTTCTCAAACCACCGTCTCCCTATCGATCCTTTAATCAACTCCACCACCCATAAATAATTCCCACACAATTACCATAAACATTTCAGCCCCACGTTCTCATTGCGTTTTCTTTCCAGTGGACGACATGGAGCAGTACCTGCACTACATCGGCGGCGGCGCCGGGGCTCTGGCCCTCACCGGTGTGGCCGCGGCCTCAGCCTTCTACTTGGCCAGCAGACCGTCCTCCCAAAAACCATTGTTTCCTCTAGACGAGCAGTGTCTAGTCGAACCGGTAAGTCTTCCATCAAACTTTCCTAACGGTCCGCCCGGAGCCGATCCGAGCGGTTAATTAAGGGCGAATCACGAGATAACGGACGCCGTGACGTCATTAATAGCAAGATTAGCTGTTTTGGAACGCGCCGATCTCGAAAATAACACCGCATGGCTGTGTTCCAAATCGGCAAATGTCATGTGTTGGTAGAGCGATTTCGCAGCCTCGTGACTGCAAGCAAGGAGTTTTTGCGATGCGAGATCGGGATTTGGGACGGTTTTCGACCGCTGACCTGGATGGGATCGGTATTGATTGGAACGTGGCCAGATTTGGGGTCATGGGAGGCGGCGCTGGGTCGTTGGGAAATTCGAGATTTGGGGCTGCGGTTGGAAGGGTGACGTCACGGGAATGAAGTGACGTCAGGTGGGACCAGGTGGCGATTGGCGGGATGCATGCACCGCAGGTGCTAAATAAGGTACGCGCGGGAAGGTGTGACACAAGTCACGATTATTTTTAAAACATTTACCATTAACGTGTCTTCGCAGAAAAATGAAGAATAGTAAACACATATTGCACTGACCTTGCTATGAGTAAAAATAAAAACGTACATTTGTTATATTTGCTGCGTTGTGAGTTGTTTAAACACCAAAAATAATAAATAAAAATACACCGTCTCGACTCGTCGGCCTTTTTTGGATACATTTAAATAAAGCCATAGAGACAAAAATTCAATTTACTTTAGGTTGTCAAATTTATCATATTAGGTTACGTTGTTTTTGTAAGGTTAGAAAATCTGACAAAAACTGCACACTATTGCCAGTAATTTCACACTTTATATTTTCCATTCCAATAAGTACGACTTAAAGCACTGAAGTGAACAATTATTATTTTAGTGTTTAATAAGCATATAGTCAATTTAATCAAATTTAAAATTCACATTTGAATAAGTAATAATTAATTTTTCAGTTTAATAGCCATAAATACTTCACTCTATTATTTTATTTTATTTATTTAAGAATTAATCAGTTACTTAATACATATAGTTTTCTTTAGTGTTTCATATGATAATTTCTTGAAGAAAAATAAGAATTTTGCAATTAAGCTCCGTCCCCCTTCTCACGACGAATAGAGAAAATTATCAGTCATCACAATTGAGATGGGGCGGGTGGGGGGATTTATATTTTCCCCCTTTTTTTCATTATTTAGGATTAGAATATAACGATGTACCTGTAAAAAAAATTATCAAGTTGTCATTAAATTTTCTTTTTTTTTGACGTATGTCTGTGCTCAAATTCATATTTATGATCTAATCTAAAACTTGCTAAGAAGGACTGAACAATATTAAGAGTAGTCACTGAACGAAGAAGGGGTGGTGGGCGGGCTACTGCTTGCTCATAAGAACTAGAAAAAGCTAATTTAGCCCTGCCCACCTCCTTTCTCCTTCAAAAATTGAAAATTTGTAAGGAAAAATTGGAAATGGAAAAACTAAAAAACTGAAACAGCCAATCGAAAACGTGAAAAATCGAAAAATTGAGGACGAGAAAGCCTAAAATCGATAGGTTGATTTTTCGATTTTTTGAAAGATTGAGAATTATAAAAATAGAAAAACCGAAAAATTAGAAATTATGAAATCGACAGATCGAAAGTTTGAAAAATTGAAAGATCGGAAAGTCGCATAAATTAGAAAATCGAAAAATAAGAAAAATTCAAAATCGATAAACCGAAAAATCAGAAAACTGAAAATTCGAGAAATTGAAATGTCTAACAATCGAAATTTGTATAATCGAAAAATTGGGAAATGGAAAATTAAAAACCTGAGACAACGGACAATTGAAAAGTGAAAAAGCCATGATTTGAAAATTTGAATAATTGAAAAAAGAGAAAATCAAAAAATGAAAAATAGAAAAATTGGAAAATATAAAATCTGAATAATTGGAAATTGAAAAATCGAGGTCGAGAAAGACAAAATCGAAAATTTGAAGAATCGAGAAATCGGAAAGTGGAAAAATTGGAAAATCGAAAAATCGAATAAAAACCCAAAAAACGATAAACCAAAAAGTCGAAAACTGAAAAGTTGAAAGATCAAATGGTCCAAGAATTAAGAAATCGATAAATCGAGGAAATTAATTATCAAAAAATTGAAAATTCGAGAAATTGAGTGATTTAAAAATTGAAAATTTTATATAATCGAAAAGCTGGAAAATAGAATACTTAAAAACTGAAACAACGATTCGAAGAAGTGAAAAATCGAAAAATTGAGGACGAGAAAGACCAAAATCGAGAAGCTGAAAAATCGAAAAATTGAAAAATCACAAATTTCAATTTCTCGATTTTCAATTTTTTGGTTTTGTTGTTTTTCATTTTTTGTTTTTTTGGACTTTTCGACTTTTTAAAAGATTGAGAAATATAAAAATCGAAAAACTGATCAATAGAAAAATCGAAAAACCGAAAAATTTTGAAACTGTGAAATTGAGAATTCGAAAGTTTGAGAAATTGAGAAATCGGAAAGTCGCATAAATTGGAAACCGAAAAATCGAAAAATCAGAAAACTCAAAAAATTGAAAATGCGAGAATTTGAAAGGTCTAAAAATTGAAAAATCGAAAATTTGTATAATCGAAAAATTGGGAAATCGAAAAATTAAAAACCCGAGACAAGGCATCATTAAAATTTGAAACAGCGATGATTGAAAATTTGAATAATTGAAAAAGAAAAAAATCGAAAAATCGGGGGCGAGATAGACAACAATAGAAAAGTCCAAAAATCGGAAAATCCAGAGACAGAAAAATCGCAAAAGTTAAAAATGGAAAAATCTAGAAACTGAAAAATCGCAAATTTCAATTTCTCGATTTTTCAAGTTCTAGGCTTTCAGGTTTTTCAATTTCTGGATTCTTCTATTTTTTGACGTCTCGATTTTTCGACTTACAAAAACTGAAAAATCTAAAATGTGAAAAATCGAAAAATTCAAAAATCTAAAATTTAAATAATTGGAAATTTGAGAAATCGAGAAATCGGAAAGTGAAAAAATTAGAAAATCGATAAATCGAAAAAAAAAGAAAAGTCCAAAAAACGATAAACCAAAAATCTAATAATCGAAAAGTCGAAAAACTGAAAATTGAAAGATTGAATGGTCCAAGAATTAAGAAAACGATAAATCGAGGAAATTAAATATCAAAAAATTGAAAATTCGAGAAATTGAGAGATTTAAAAATTGAAAATTTTTTATAATAATCGAAAAGCTGGAAAATAGAAAAATTAAAAAACTAAAACATCGAATCGAGAAGTTGAAAAATCGAAAAATCACAAATTTCAATTTCTCGATTTTCAAATTTTAGATTTTGCTGCTTTGCATTTTCTAGTTTTTTGGAAATATAAAAATCGAAAAACTGATCAATAGAAAAATCGAAAAACCGAAAAATTTTGAGAATGTGAAATCGACAAGTCGAAAGTTTGAAAAATTGAAAGTTTAAAATTGAAAAATGTAGAAACTCAAAAATCGCAAATTTCAATTTCTCGATTTTTCAAGTTTTAGGCTTTCAGGTTTTTGAATTTCTGGATTCTTCTATTTTTCGACGTTCAATTGAGATTGAAAAATTGAGGACGAAAAAGACCAAAATCGAGAAGTAGAAAATTCGAAAAATTAAAAAATCACAAATTCCAATCTTTCGATTTTCAATTTTTAGGTTCTGCTGTTTTTCATTTTCTGGTTTTTTGGATTTTTCGATTTTTCATTGTGTCGATTTTTCGACTTTTTGAAAGATTGAGAAATATAAAAATCGAAAACCTGATCAATAGAAAAATTGAAAATTTTGAAATTGTGAAATCGGAACGTTGCATAAATTGGAAAACCAAAAAATCGAGAAATCAGAAAACTAAAAAATTTGAAAATCGAATAATTGAAAAATTAAGAAATTGATAAATCGAAAAAAATCCAGGAACTGAACAATAAAAAAATTGAAAATTGGAGAAATTGAAAGGTCTAAAAATTTGTATAATCGAAAAATTGGGAAAACGAAAAATTAAAAACCCGAGACACCGAATAATTGAAAATCGAAAAAGCGATGATTGAAAATTTGAATAATGGAAAAAGAAAGAAATCGAAAAATCGATTTTGCAAGTTTTAGGCTTTCATTTTTCAATTTCTGGATTCTACTATTTTTTGACGTTCGATTTTTCTATCTCTCGATTTTTCTACTTAAAATAACCTGAAAAATCTAAAATGTGAAAAATCGGAAAATTTTAAAATCTAAAATCTGAATACATAATTGGAAATTTGGGAAATTGGAAAGTCGAGGTCGAGAAAGACAAAATCGAAAATTTGAAAAATAGAGAAATTGGAAAGTTTGAAAATTGGATAATCGAAAAATCGAAAAAAGAAAAATCTAAAAAACGATAAATAATAATCGAAAAGTCTAAAAACTGAAAAGTTGAAAGATCGAATGATCCAAGAATTAAGAAATCCATAAATCGAGGAAATTAAATAATTAAATATCCAAAAAGTTGTAAATTCAAGAAATTCAGATTTGAAAATTGAAAAATTTGTATAATCGAAAACCTGGAAAATAGAAAAATTAAAAAACTGAAGCAGCGAATCCAAGAAGTGAAAAATCGAAAAACTGAGGACGAGAAAGACCAAAATCGAGAAGTTGAAAAAACGAAAAATTGAAAAATCATAAATTTCCATTTCTTGATTTTCAATTTTTTGGGTCTGTTGTTTTTCATTTTCTGGTTTTTTGGATTTTTCGATTCTTCAATGTCTCAATTTTTCGACTTTTTGGAAGATTAAGAAATATAAAAGTCGAAAAACTGATCAATAGAAATTGGAAAACAGAAAAATCGGAAAATTAGAAAACTTAAAAAACTGAAAAATTAAGAAATCAATAAATCGAAAAAAATCCAGCAACAGAACAATACAAAAATTGAAAATTCGAAAAATTGAAAGGTCTAAGAATTGAAAAATTGATGACTGAAAATTTGAATAATTGAAAAAGAAAAAAATCGAAAAATCGGGGACAAGAAAAACAAAAATAGAAAAGTCGTAAAATCGGAAAATCCACAGACAGAAAAATCTTAAATTTCGATTTCTCGATTTTTCAAGTTTTAGACTTTCCGGTTTTTCAATTTCTGAAAAAAACCTGAAAAAAAATTTAAAAATTTAAAATCTGAATAATAATTGAGAATTTGAGAAATCGAAAAGTCGAGGACGAGAAAGAGAAAATCCAAAATTTGAAAAACCGAGAAATCGGAAAGTGGAAAAACTGGAAAATCCTAAAAACGATAAACCAAAAATCTAATAATCGAAAAGTCGAAAAACTAAAAAGTTGAAAGATCGAATGGTCCAAGAATTAAGAAATCGGTACATCGAGGAAATTAAATATCAAAAAATTGAAAATTCGAGAAACATGAGATTTGGAAATTGAAAAATTTGTATAATCGAAAAGCTGGAAAATAGAAAAATTAAAAAACTGAAACAACGAATCGAAGAAGTGAAAAATCGAAAACTTGAGGACGAGAAAGACCAAAATCGAGAGGCTGAAAAATCGAAAAATTGAAAAATCAGAAATTTCAATTTCTCGATTTTCAGTTTTTACGATTTGCTGTTTTTCATTTTCTGTTTCTTTGGATTTTTCGATTTTTCAATGTCTCGATTTTTCGACTTTTTGGAAGATTCAGAAACATAACCATCGAAAAACTGTTCTATAGAAAAATCAAAAAACCGAAAAATTTTGAAATTGTGAAATCGACAAGTCGAAAATTTGAGAAATTGAGAAATCGGAAAGTCGCATAAATTGGAAAACCGACAAATCGAAAAATCAGAAAACTCAAAAAATTGAAAGACCGAATAATTGAAAATTGAAAACTGCGAAGTTGAAAAATTGAATAATTGTAAAATAAAAATGGAATGAAAGCAAAAACCGAAAAACGAATAATCGAAAATTCCACAGAAGGAAAATCGCATAAAAAGTTAAGAAATCGAAAAATCGTAAACATTGATTTTTCAAGTTTTAGGCTTTCGGTTTTTCAATTTCTGGATTCTTCTATTTTTCGACGTAATTAATCTCCGAATTTGAACATTAAAAAAACTAAAAAATTTAAAATCTAAATAATTAGAAATTTAAAATCGAAAAGTCGAGGTGAGAAAGATAAAATCGAAAATTTGAAAAATCGAGTAATCGGAAAGTTGAAAAATTGAAAATCCAAAAACCGAAAAAAAAAAATCCAAAAAAGCGATAAACCAAAAATCTAATAATCGAAAAGTCGAAAAAGTTGAAAGGATCAACGGTCCAAAATTAAAATCGATAAATCGAGGAAATTAAATATCAAAAAATTGAAAATTCGAGAAATTGAGAGATTTGAAAATTGAAAAATTTGTATAATCGAAAAGCTGGAAAATAGAAAATTTAAAAACTAAAACAGCGAATCGAAGAAGTGAAAAATCGAAAATTGGAAAAAGAAATCAACAAAAATTTCAATTTCTCAGTTTTTAATTTTTAAGTTTGCTGTTTTCATTTTCTGGATTTTTGAATTTTCGATTTTTCATGTCCCGATTTTTCGACTTTTTGAAAGATTGAGAAATATAAAAATCGAAAAACTGATCAATAGAAAAATCGAAAAACCGAAAAATTTTGAAATTGAAAATCGACAAGCGAAAGTTTGAGAAATTGAGAAATCGCAAAGTCGCATATTAAACAAATCCGAAAATCAGAAAACTCAAAAATTTAAAATCTAAAAAATGAAAAATTAATAATCGATTATCAAATTAAAAAAAATCCAGGAAACTGAACAATACAAAAAAAAGGAATAATCGAAAATTAGTACTGATAAATTAAAAATCGAAGATTGCTCTTAATGAAAAAAGTGGAAAAAAAATAAAACTGATGACAAGTGACATAATTGAAGACATTAAAAAGCGGTAATTGTAAAAATTTTTGCATATAATATCAAAAATAAAGAAAAATCCATAAAATCAGTCTAGGTGCGACCCAACTTACAAAAATAGAAAAGTCGAAAATGAAAATCCACGTAACATTAAAATTCAAAATTAAATTACTGAAAAACTTTCTAAATCTCACATACGCATCTTCGACAACAAAAACGAATTCATTCGTGTTTATTGAATATTACGAATAATAGAGTTAGAAGGGTAATTAATGGTAACCTCTAGTACTTGATAATATAAAATTGCTTTTGACAAATAATCTACTCTCTTATAAAACAACGGGCGGGTGGGCGGGCTAGTACTTGCCAAGATAAGACTAGTTTTGGCAAATAACCCAGTCTCTAAGATGGTAGGAGGGGCTAGTACTTATTAAGATAAGACTGATTTTGTCATATGACATACTCTTTATAAAAATAAAGGGTAGAGGCATTTGCATAATCAGTCTTATCTTGGCAAGTCCTAGCCCCGCCCACCCACCCATTATTTTCCTAGAGAGTAGGTCATTTGCCAAAATCAGTCTTATCAGAACGTTTGCTTGTTGGTTAGTGTGAAAAGAACTATTTTTTTTTTAATTTGGAAAAAAGAACACGTAAAAATAAACTGAACAACGAGACAGACGGAAAATTGGATAAAACGTATTAGCGTAAACAACTGTCAAACTACTGTCAAATGACTGAAAGCTAGGTTATATTATGTCAACAAAAATTAAACCCTCGTCACATTTAAAATAATTTATTTATGAAACACCCTCATTCATGCATTAAATCCTCCACAAGTGACGCAATCTAGCGCAACAGCACGAAAGCGCAGTTTACAACAACCTGAATGACAAATAACAAGAAATATCTGAATTATTCGTTCATTCGAGCAGTAAATAATTAACAAAAATGTCTCTACCTTTAGGTAATACCAATACCTACTTTCGCCATTAATTTTTCCTTGCACCAGAAAGCTTCATCCATCAAGTGCAGATACAGATATATCTTTGCAAGACAAATGCAAGAATATAAAACTAAGTAACGACACAGCTCTGCAAATAAATCCATTAAACAATGATCAAATAACAATGTTCCTGCTTATTATGCACCATAAATTAGAACTGGTAAACAGTACTCACGTTTCACAATTATACCTGTTTTATTTATCTTTCGGTATTTATCTTTTACACCTCAATGCGCATATAATTTTAGTGCAGTTTTATATTTATGTTCGCGTTTACGACTGGTTGCGATATCTTACTGCTCGCTATCCAATCGCACAATTTTGACAAAAAAAACGAAATACTAAGTCGGTGTTATCGCAGTACTTAAATTCAAGGAATTTCTTTTTGATGCTTATTGGTCTAATGACATTTGAAACAAACAATCATGCAAGTAGTTTTTGAAGCAGAAACCTATTTTCTTCTAAGATCGAAGAAGTAGTTTAGCAACACGGTAGGTCTATAATTTGTAATTTCAGCCGGATCTCCTTTCGTGGAAATGGGACAAATCGATTTGGTCTTAAGTGTTAAAATTAAATGTGTTCAGTCCCATGGTTAGGAGTTTTTGCATTGCTTCAAGGCATCTGGGATCTCATAGTCTGATAGATAATTTATAGTCATTCCGCTGGTAATAAAAATCATGTTGTTCTAATGCGACGTCAGGAACAGAGCCAGAATAAACGGATTTAAAATAATCGTGGGAGTTTCAGCGATCAATTTTGGAGAATTTAATTCGGTGTTATAGTGTTCCATCACGTCGGGAATTCTTATTATTATTTTTTTTTGATGTGTAATCAAGTGCCCAAAGCTTTGGGTTTTTTGGAAAGAAGCAGTTCGTAACTCTTTATATAAACTTATAACTTTAACTAAAAAACTGTTGGTGATTGACAAGACAATATTTGGAAAATTTCATTAATGAAATTGAGAAAAGTTTTCACTGTAGCAGAAATCTCAAAAAATCAACCCATACCATTAATACCGTTAAAAGAAGAAATCATATCCAGTGGTTGATATATGGGGTACAAAAAGATCGGTTTCTTTGATATGGAAAACAAAGAAATAGAAAATGTATTAATTGTGGGAGATTTGAATGGACGAGTAGGAAACTAACGGTGACACAATAGTAGAAATAAGCGTAGAAAATAAATTAGTGGTAGCAAAAATCAAAATTCTAAAAATAAATGGCAAATGTAACAGTGAAAATAAACGAAATAATGTTTGCAGAGGACGTGGCTCTAGTGGTAAATTTAGAAAATTCTTTGGAATATAATCTTATTAACTGCTTCAAAGAGAAATCAATGAAATAAACGAAATCAAAAAACATAATGACATCAAAAGAAAGTAAAACACAGAATATACAACTACAAGGATAATAAACAAATCAAGTGGAAGGTTTTAAATATTTGACTCCATAATTGAAAACCACGAGAAAATGCAAAGGAAATGGTGAGGTTCTTACGATACATAAGAAAATAAAACTACAAGAGACGAGATTAAGAATTACATATATAGAAAAACCTACCTTTTTATAAAATTTTTGACATTTATCCAAACACTTTGAAAATTCTGAAAAAATAGTTGAAATTTTCGAATAAATGAAGCTAAAGATAATTTGCAAATCGAAATCAACAAAAAAAAATTCCTTGGGTAATTTTCGTAACTACTGGGAAAAAGGTAAAAAACTTCAAAAGGAGGAGTATTGAATTAATGAGCCTTTAGACAAACGTTGCTTAAACATCTAAAAATTTCCAGGCCAAGATTTTCGAAATATTCGGTTTCAAATTTTTAAAAATATCCCAAAAACGACCACTTTTTGTTTTGTCGCTTCTGGAAAAACTGTCGCAATTCGAAGAAATGAAGTCGAAAATAACTCGTGTAGATCGAAAAGAACAAAAAAAATCTCTGCTGGAAAAAACGTCAACATTTTTATAAGGAAAATAGTGAAAAAGTTTTTGAAAAAGTTGCCTAAAAATTCAAAAAAAATTATAGGAAATATTTAGATATCGATGTGCTGATTCGAAAAATATAGCGTATTTGTAGTCCTATACCAAGATTTTCGAACTATTCGGTTTCAAAATAAATTTTTTAAAACACCCCAAAAATGACTATGTTTCATTTTGGCGGTTCTGGAAAAACAGTTTAAATATTGGAAGAAATGAAGCCGAAGACAGTTGAAGTCAAAATCAACCAAAAAATCTCCTGGGATATTTTCGAAAATGCTCGGAAAAGGTCAAAATTTTCATAAGGGGTATTGAAAAAAAAAGAACTTTTGGAAAAGTTGCCTGAAAATAAAAAACAATCTAGAATATAGCTCTCGGCGCCGGCGTGCTAATTCCAAAAATATAGCGTATTTATGGTTGCAGGTCAAGATTTTCGAACTATTCAGATTCAAAATAAATTTTTTAGAACATCCCAAAAATGATTATATTTACCCAATTAAATTTTTGGCGATTCTGGAAAAACGGTTGGAATACTGGAAGAAATGAAGTCAAAAATAACTTAAGTCAAAAACAACCAAAGAATCTCTTTGTGTAATTTTCGAAAATGCTCTTGAAACGTCAAAAATTTCACAGAGGCTGAAAATACGAAGAAAATATCTTCTGCAAATCTAAATCAACAAAAAATCTCTTTAGGTAATTTTCAAAATTGTTGGAAAAAATTCAAAAATTTCATGAGTTTCGAAAATTTGAGCTTTTGACAAGGTTGCTTAAAAACTTTGGGAAATAGATCTCGACCTGCTGATTCCAAAAATATAAAGTATCATGATCCCAGACCAAGATTTCCAAAACACTGGGTTTCAAAATCACATTTTTAAAATATATATCCAAAAAAGGACCATATTTCGTTTTAGCGATTCTGGAAAAATGATTGCAATATTCAAAGAAATGAAGCCGAAGATAATTTAATTCGTTGAAATCACCAAGAAAATCTTTTTGGGTAATTTTTGAAAATGCCGTGAAAAAGGTAAAAAAATCTCAAGAAATTTTGTGAAATAGATTTCGACAAGCTGATTCGAAAAAGATAGCCTACCGAATTTTTAAATAATTCCAAATATGAGGATTCTAGAAAAATGATTCAAATTTTCAAAGGACTGATACCAAAGAACATTTTGTAATTCTAAAATGAACAAAAAATCTTTTTGGATAATTTACGAAAGTTGAAAAAAGGAAAATTTATAAGGGAAAAGTTGAAAAAAGATCTTTAGAGAAGTTGCCTAAAAATCCAAAAAAGGTAACGTGTTTTATGATCTCAGACTACGATTTTCAATATTTACTGTCAAAATAAAATTCTTAAAATATCCCAAAATGACCATGTTTCATATTGGAGGAAAAACGGTTAGAATATTCGAAGAAATCAAGCCGAAGATGACTTAAATCGAAATTAACAAAAAAAAAAACTTTTTGGAAACTTTTTCGTAAATGCTCGGAGAAGATCAAAAATTTCATAAGAGGAATTGAAAAAAAATGAACTATTGGAAAAGTTGCCTGAAAATCTAAAAAAATCTAGGAAACACGTTTATGATCCCAGGTTAAAATTTTCCCAATATTCGATGTCAAAACCGAATTCTTAAAATATCTCGAAATGGCAATATTTCATTTTTGCGATTTTGGAGAAATGGGTGAAATTTTCGAAGTAATGAAGAGGAAAATAGCTTCTGCAAGTCCAAATTAACAAAAAAATTTGTTTTGGTAATTTTCGAAAGTTGAAAAAGGGTCAAAAATTTCCTAAGGGAGAAGTTGAAAAAAAAAGCTTTGTGAAAAGTTGGCTAAAAATCCAAAAAAAAAACAGGATATAGATTTCGACGTGTCGATCCCAAGAATATAGCCTGTGTGTAATCCCAAACCAAAATTTTGAACTATTCAGTTTCGAAATCAAATTATTAAATACCTCAAAAATGGCCATACTTCATTTTGGCGATTCTGGAAAACGCTTAGAATATTGGAAAAAATGAAGTCGAAATCAACAAAAAAAATCTCTTTAGGTATTTTTCAAAAAGCTGATGCGAAAAACATAAACCTGTTCAAGTTTTCAGACTTATTCGGTTTTAAAAACAAATTTTAAATTATTCCAAAAATGGCTATATTTCATTTTAGCAATTCTAGAAAAATGGTTTTTATTTTCGAAGGACCCATGCCGAAAATACCTTCTACAAGTCTAAAATGAATAAAAATCTTTTTGGGTTATTTTCGAAAGTTGTGGGAAAAAAATCAAAAATTTTATAAGAGAGAAGTTGAAGCGTTTTCGGAGAAGAAAAAATTAGGACACAGATATCAACGTGCTAATTCCAAAAATATAGCCTGTTTATGGTGCCAGACTACGATTCTCAAAATACTTAAAATCAAATTCTTAAAATATCTCAAAATGGTCATGTTTCATTTTGGTAGAAAAACGGTTGGAATATTCTAAGAAATGAAGCCGAAGATGTCTTGAATCGAAATCAACAAAAAAATTTTGGATAAATTTCGAAAATGCTCCAAAAAGGTTAAAAATTTCAAAAGAAGAATTCAAAAATCGAGCTTTTGGAAAACTTGCAGGCAAACACAAAAATAAAAAATCGAAAATATAGATCTCGACTTACCGAGTCCAAAAATATGGCATGTTAATGGTTCCAGGCTAAGATTTTTAAAATATTCGGTGTCAAGAGTCAATTCTTAAAATATCTCAAAATAGCCATATTTTGTTTTGGCGATTCTGGAAAATGGGTTGAAATGAAAGTAATGAAGCAGAAAAATACCTTCTACAAGTCTAAATCAACGAAAAATCTCTGGGTAATTTTCGAAACTGCTGAGAAAAAAAACAAAAATTTCGTATTCAAAATAGTATTCAAAATTTGAACTTTTGAAAGAGCTGCTTTAAAATTCACAAAAAAATGTGGGATGTAAAAACCAAATTTTTAAGATATTCCAAAAAATGGCAATAGTTTATTTTGGCAATTCTAGAGAAATGGTTTGAATTTTCGAAGTAATAAACCTGAAAATAACTTTTGCAAGTCCAAATCAACAAAAAAATCTCTTTGGGCAATTTTCGAAAGGTTAAAAATTTCACAAGGAAGAAGTTTAAAAAAATGAGCTTTTGGAAAAGTTCCCGGAAAATCAAAAAAATTCTAGGATACAGATATCAACGTACTAATTCCAAAAATGCTAAGATTTTCAAAATATTCCTTGTAAAAACCTGATTCTTAAAATATCTCAAAATGGCCATATTTTGTTTTGGCTATTCTGGAATTTTCGATATGATGAAGCCGAAAATATCTTATGAAAATCCAAATCAACAAAAAGTGTCTTTGGGTAATTTTCGAAATTGCTCGGAAAAATAAAAAAATATTCAAAGAGTATTGACAATTTGAGCTTTTGACAAAGCTACTTAAAAATTTACAAAATAATCTAGGATGTAGATCTCGACGAGCTGATAGAGTCAGACCAGAATTTTCAAAATATTCGGTTGCAAAAAAAAAAACAAAAATGGCAATACTTTTTCAGTAACAAAAGTCTCTTTGGGAAATTTTCGAAAGTTGATGAAAAAGATCAAAAAATTCATGAGGGAGAAGTTGAAAAAATAAGCTTTTGGGAAAGCCTGAAAGTCCAAAAAATTCTAGGATACACCTAGATGTCAAAGAGTTAACTCGAAAAATATAGCCTGTTTATGGTCCAAATTCTTAAAATATCCCAAAGTCGCTATGTTGCATTTTGACGATTCTGGAAAAACGATTGGAAAATTCGAAGAAATGAAATCAAAAATGACTTAAATCGAAAACAAAAAAAAGAACCTTTTGCATAATTTTCGAAAATGCTCATAAAAAAATTAAAAAAAGTGCGATTTTGGAAAAGTTGCCCAAAAATAAAAAAAAAAAATCCAAGATGTAGATCTCGACGTGCTGATTCGAACAATATAGCGTGTTTATAATCTCAAGCCAAGGTTTTGAACTATTTGCTTTCAAAATCAAATTATTAAAATATCCCGAAAATAACCATATTTCATTTTGGCGATTCTGGAAAAACGGTCAGAATATGGAAGAAATGAAATCAAAAATAACTTAAGTCGAAGTGAACAGAAAAAAAAATGTTTTTAAGTAATTTTCAAAAAGTGCTTGGAAAAAGGTCAAAAATTTCTTCTTATTGAAAATTGCACTTTTAGAAATTTGTCTAAAAATCCAAAAAAAAATCTATATTCCTATCATATCTGGTCCCAGGTCAAGATTTTCTAAACGTTCTATTCCAGAATCAAACTTTTCAAATTTCTCAAAAATGGCAATATTTCTTTTTGGCGATTCTGGAATTTTCGAAATAATGAAGGCGAAAATAGTTTCTGCAAGTCCAAATCAACGAAAATCTTTTTTGGTAATTTTAGGAGGCTGTCCGAAAAAGATGAAAAATTTCGTAAGAGGACGCTGAAAAAATGAGATTTTGGAAAATTTGCATAAAATCCAAAAAAATTCAAGGATACAGATGTCAACGTGCGAATTCTAAAAATATAGTGTATACAACACTAAGGTTAAGATTCTCAAAATATTCTCTGTAAAAATCAAATTCTTAAAATTTGCCAAAATGGCTACCGTGTTTCATTTTGGCGATTTTGGAACAACTGAAGATGACATAAGCCGAAATCAACAAAAAAATGGCTAATTTTCGAAAATACTCAGAAAAAGGTTAAAAATTTTATAGGAAGGAGTATTGAAAAAAAAGAGCTTTTGTTGCCCAAAAATCTAAAAAAAAAATCAGGATACAAATGTCTGGACGGTATATTTCAAGATTCAAGAATATAGCCTGTTTATAATCACAAGCCAAAATTTTGAACTATTCAGTTTCAAAATCAAATTACTAAAATACCCCAAAAATAGCCATAGATTCTGGAAAAACGTTTAGAATATTAGGAGTAATGAAACCGAAAATAACTTTTGCAAATGTAAATAAACAAAAAATCTGTTTGAGTAATTTTCAAAAATTGTCCGAAAAAGGTCAAAATTTTCATAAGATAGAAGTAAAAAAAAATGAGCTTTTGGAAAAATCCTACTAAACTGTGGGTTACATACAGGTGTCAACGTATTAATTCCAAAAATATAGCGTGTTTATGGTCCCAGGCTCAGATTTTGAAGTATATTTGCTATCAAAATCAAATTCTGAAAATATCTCAAAGTCGCGATGATTCATTTTGGCTATTCTGGACGAAATCAACTCGAAGATGACTTAAATCGAAATCAACAAAAAAAGACACAAAAATTTCATAAGGGGAACCATTGAAAAAAATGATATTTTGGAAATGTTTGCCCAAAAATCTAAAAAAAATCCAGGATATATATCCATGTAGATTTCGACATTCTGTTTCAAAATTAAACTTTTAAAACGTCCCAAAAATGGCAATATCTCATTGTGGCGATCCTGGAAAAATGCTCGGAAAAAGTCAAAAATTTCATAAGAGCAATGAAAATTTGAACTGTTGTCAAAATAGCGTAAAAATCCACAAAAAAAATCTGGTATATAGATAGATTTTGACGAACTGATTCGAAAAAAAACCTGTGAGGGTGTTTGAAAATCAAATTTTCAAAATATACAAAAATCGGGAAAACGTGAGTAGAGAGACAGTAATGGTATTTGAATGAAAAAAGAATAAATAAAAAAATATAGAGGAAAAACTACAGAGCAAAACCTACCTCTATCTATTCTCTGTCATTCTCGTTGCATGTTGTGGATCCGAGTTTGCAAAATCTATCAAACTAAACAAGAAAAAACACATAAAATTCGGCAACAAGTGTCATCGCGTTATAAAAAACACTGACACATTTTTAAATCAGATCTCGGAATCCGGTGTAATTAGACGTTGGCACTAGCTAAGCAGGCTTCAAATCTGCACATATTTCTAACAAATTAAGATCAACATGTTTATTATGTTACTTTCAGTTCTCGTATATCCATCTGTCAAATTCCATTTGCCGCCCCACATCCTTCGGTGCTAGACCTCGACCAAACCGACAATTACACATTACTCAATAAATAATTCCGCTATTTCTGCATCGATAAATCAGTCTTGCCACATGCTCAAATCACACGCTCCAAACAATGACGTCCCGTCAACAAAGTACGCATTTTCGAAATTCCCGATATTTCCGTCCCGGAAAAGTCCGCATTTTCGAACCGCCACCGCGACACATGTCCAATTAACCTGGCCCTTGAACGCATCTTTAATTAGAAAATCAATTAGGAATTTTCGGACAGTCAACTGCAGCTCGCCGGAGTGGGATGAGCGACGACTATTCTCGTCCGCTGTTATCCTTCAGGACGCCAGTCGGACCCATCCAGGCGTCGCGCCACCCCAATCGTGCGCTTTTCGCGAATTTTCTTACGAGTCTTACATAAAAATCGCGCCTTGAAGGGACGCCAAATCCGAGCGGTGACTAAGTGAAACCTTCAATGAGTTTAAAAATATTGTTCGCGAAGTTGTACAATTCGCTGCAGCAGGTTATCATGCGTCTCGAGGTCTGATCGGAAAAGCGCGAAAATGTGCAACTGTTGCTGTGCCACGGTGCCCCCGATCACGTTTCCTATCAATAGGAACAATCAGTCGGACACGCTGAATTATAAAGTAAGTTGTACGTCGTGAATGAAGCGGTTTCGGGAGCTCATTATTAGCCCGTAAATTATTTTTGGTGTGGTTATAAAACTCTTAGCAGCTCGTTGATTGCGGCTATTTAAATTGCGGATATTTTTCGAAAAGGTCACACTGGTTTGTTTACGTGGTGGACGCGTCAATGCGTTTTTGGGAGAATTAAATCAAGAGATTTATGATGTTTTTCCACGGGATGGTCAAAAACTGACGTGTTTTTGAACAATTTTGACGATGTCAAAAATAAATAGTTTTTGATTTGCGGGGGTTCGTAAAATATTGCATCACTGATTGCAATATTCTAAAGGTCGCACGTGTTAAGTTATAATTATCTTGTTTGAAACTTTATTAATTAACATCATCTGTCTTTTCCATTTGATGATAAACTTTGAAAGTTTATTTCTTAATTTCTAACTTTAGTTTTCGGAAACTCAAACAGTTTGTGTTAAAATTGAGAAACATGTTTGCATTACCTGCGTTAAAATTAAGCTTTAACAATCAGCTGTTCACATTAGAACCCCTGATGGTGGCGTATAACACTGGGAAAACATCCAAAACAATGAACATAACTATAGTTATGTAGGTATGCCAAAAATTATTTTTCAAAGCACTTTGTGTCCGTACAAATAATGTTTTCCATGACACAAAAAAATGTGTGTTTAGGTTGAGTCCATAAATAAATTCGTTAAAAAGTTCAGAGGTGTTTTATTCGATTTAAAATAAAAAAAAAGTCTAACTACTAATTAGGACTTCGTTTCCTAGTATGTACGTCTCGTCGAAAAAATATCGTCCAAATCGTGCGAATAGTGAGGCGGCACACCATCTAGTTGACAACATTTGCTTCATCTAAATATTTGTTTTTAGTTCAATTTTTGTTTTTGTTTTGGAGTCTATTTATTATCAGATAAATTTTAGTTGTCGTTTAACACTTTATCTTTTTTATTTATGTATATGATATTCCTAAAATACAAATAAAGTTTGATAACAATCAGTCCAGTAGTTTCGGAGATTGTCTATCAGTGATTGATTTAAACCGTCCTTAAAAAGGTCGTAATATGCATTATATTTTCTCAGTTTGAAAAGAAAATTAAAACGAAGAATGATTTAAATCGTGACTGAATTCTATGAAATCTAAATAAAAACAATATTCATCATTTTTATTATACGCCAAATTTAAAAATATTGAAAGCTGTTTGTAAATATGTCATTTTACCCAAAATAAATAATAGTTTGTTAAAAATTACCTGTTAATAGTTTTTAATAATCAAAACCTTTGGTATTAATAAATAGACTATAAAACAATACTAAAAAATACTTTTTCAAAAGTATTTAGTCGTTTTACTCTAAAATGAAGTGTTTTAAATGAATACATACGAAAATGGCCATTAAAAAAATCCAAAGCATACTTGCAAATTTTGAGAGCCTTTTACCATATACACAAAATTTGACAACAATCGGTCCAGTAGTTTCAGAGATTACTTCTTTAATAAAAATCGACACAGACGACAAATGGAAACGGGAAACCTATTTTTCCTACTCTGAAATTCATGAAACGTCGAGAAAACATGAAAGTAGGAATTTACCGGGTAGATCCTATTACAATATTTCTTTAGCTTACGTTCAGAAAGTAGAATGTATTTTTGTTACATTTTCTCAGATATTTTTATATTTCAAGAAAATTTTGGAAAAAATGCCTAGATAGTTTTACACGATTATTTGTAAAATTGTAGTAAGTACTTGCTAAGATAAGAATCATTTTGGCAAATGATATAATCTCAAAGAAAATAAAGGGCGGGTGGCGGGCTAGTACTTACTTAGATAGAACTGATTTTGGCAAAGTAATACCCTCTAAGAAAATAAAGGGCGGGACTAGTAACTTGCTAAGATAAGGCTGATTTTGGCAAATTATATTCCTTCTGAGAAAATAGAGGGCGGGTGGGCGGGGCTAGTACTTAGTAAGATAAGACTAATTTTGGCAAATGATATAACCTCTAAGAAAATAAAAGGCGGGGCTAGTAACTTGCTAAGATAAGGCTGATTTTGGCAAATTATGTTCCTTCTGAGAAAATAGAGGGCGGGTGGGCGGGGCTAGTACTTAGTAAGATAAGACTAATTTTGGCAAATGATATAACCTCTAAGAAATATAAAGGCGGGGCTAGTAACTTGCTAAGATAAGGCTGATTTTGGCAAATTATGTTCCTTCTGATAAAATAGAGGCGGGTGGGCGGGGCTAGTACTTGGTAAGATAAGACTAATTTTGGCAAATGATATAGCCTTTAAGAAAATAAAAGGCGGGGCTAGTAACTTGTTAAGATAAGGCTGATTTTGGCAAATTATATTCCTTCTGAGAAAATAGAGGGCGGGGGGCGGGGCTAGTACTTAGTAAGATAAGGCTAATTTTGGCAAATGATATAACCTCTAAGAAAATAAAAGGCGGGGCTAGTAACTTGTTAAGATAAGGCTGATTTTGGCAAATTATATTCCTTCTGAGAAAATAGAGGCGGGTGGGCGGGGCTAGTACTTGCTCAGATAAGACTGATTTTGGCAAATGATATTCCTTCTAAGAAAATAGAGGGCGGGTGGGGGGGCTAGTACTTACTAAGATAAGACTGATTTTGGCGAATGTCATATCCTCGAAGAAAATAAAGGGCGGGTTGGCGGCGCCAGTACTTCCTAAATTTCTTGATTCATTAATTTTTTGACGCTCTGTATAAACAATTCTTAAAAATAAAGTGTATCTATGCACAGGACCATGTTTTTCTTAATATTTTAAATACCATGTTGAAAATAAGACAGATACCTCTATTTCTATTTGTTCAAATTTTCTGTTCCATTTTGGCGATTTGGAAAAACGGTTGGAATATTCGAAGAAATGCAACTGAAGATGACATAAACCCAAATTAACAAAAAAAATTGGGTAATTTTCGAAAATACTCAGAAAAAGTCAAAAAATTTATAGGGGAGATTGAAAAAAAAAGGTTTTGTTGCCCAAAAATCTAAAAAAATCCAGGATATACGACTACATCTGGACGATAGATTCTGGAATGGTTAAAATATTGGAAGAAATGAAGTCGAAAATAGTTGAAGTCGAAATCAACAAAAAATTTGAATTCGAGCAACAGGATTTTCGAAAATATTTTGTTGTCCTAATTTTTAAATTTGGATTTCTCGAAGTAATGAAGCTCAGAATAACTTTTGCGAATGTAAATCAAGAAACAATCTGATTGAATAATTTTTGAAAATTGTCCGAAAAAGGTCAAAAATTTCATAACATAGAAGTCAAAAAAAATGAACTTTTAGAAAAGTTGCCCAAAAATTCAAAAAAAATTCAAGAATACATACAGATATCAACGCATTAATTCTAAAAATATACCCCGTTTATGGTCCCCGGCTAAGATTTGCAATATATTTGCCGTCAAAATCAAATTCTTAAAATATCCCAAAGTCACTATGTTTCAGTTTGGCGATTCTGGAAAAATGGTTGAATATTCGAAGAAATGAAGCCGAAGATGACTTAAATCGAAATCAACAAAAAAAAACAATAGAAAGATCAGAAATTTCATAAGGGGAACTATTGAAAAAAATGATATTTTAGAAAAGTTGCCCAAAAATTAAAAAAAATTCAAGAATACATACAGATATCAACGCATTAATTCTAAAAATATACCCCGTTTATGGTCCCGGCTAAGATTTGCAATATATTTGCCGTCAAAATCAAATTCTTAAAATATCCCAAAGTCACTATGTTTCATTTTGGCGAATCTGGAAAAACGGTTGAATATTCGAAGAAATGAAGCCGAAGATGACTTAAATCGAAATCAACAAAAAAAAAAAACAATAGAAAAATCAGAAATTTCATAAGGGGAACTATTGAAAAAAATGATATTTTAGAAAAGTTTGCCCAAAAATTAAAAAAAAAAAAACAGGATATGACTGATTTTGGCGAATGTCATATCCTCGAAGAAAATAAAGGGCGGGTTGGCGGCGCCAGTACTTCCTAAATTTCTTGATTCATTAATTTATTGACGCTCTGTATAAACAATTCTTAAAAATAAAGTGTATCTATGCACAGGACCATATTTTTCTTAATATTTTAAATGCCATGTTGACAATAAGACATATATCTCAATTTCTATTTGTTCAAATTTTCTGTTTCATTTTGGCGATGGAACAACGATTGTAATATTGGAAGAAATGCAACTGAAGAAGACATGCACCGAAATTAACAAAAAATTGGGTAATTTTCGAAAATACTCAGAAAAAGGTCGAAAAATGTAAAAAAAAATCTAAAAAAAATCCAGGATATACGAGTACATCTGGACAATAGATTCTGGAAAAATGGTTAAAATATTGGAAAAAATGAAGTCAAAAATAACTGAAGTCAACAAAAAAATTTGAATCCGAGAACGGTCCCAGACCAGGATTTTGGAAATTATTCTGTTGCAAAACCTAATTTTTAAATTTGGACTTCTCGAAGTAATGAAGCTCAAAATAACTTTTGCGAGTGTAAATCAAGAAAAAAATCTGTAATTTTCGAAAATTGTGCAAAAAATGTCAAAAATTTCATAAGATAGAAGTTAAAAAAATTAGCTTTTGGAAAAGTTGCCCAAAAATCCAAAAAAAATCAAGAATACTATACAGATATCAACGTATTAATTCCTAAAATATACCCCTTTTATGGTCCCCGGCTAAGATTTGCAATATATTTGCCGTCAAAATCAAATTCTTAAAATATCCCAAAGTCACTATGTTTCATTTTGGCGAATCTGGAAAAACGGTTGAATATTCGAAGAAATGAAGCCGAAGATGACTTAAATCAAAATCAACAAAAAAAAGATCAAAAATTTCATAAGGGGAACTATTGAAAAACATGATATTTTGGAAAAATTGCCCAAAAATCTAAAACAAAAAACAGGATATGACTGATTTTGACGAATGTCATATCCTCGAAGAAAATAAAGGGCGGGTACTTATTAAATTTCTTGATTCATTAATTTTTTGACGCTCTGTATAAACAAGTCTTAAAAATAAAATGTATCTATGCACAGGACCACGTTTTTCTTAACATTTTAAATGCTTTGTTAAAAGTATGACAGATATTTATATTTCTATTTTTTCAAATTTCTTGGAAAAAAACGAAAATTAACACTTGTTTTGAGATTTTGGATTTTTTTTATTTTCAACCGTCCAGCTTTCCCTTTTTACAAAGTAAAAAATGTTAATTTAATAGTAATAATAACACCACCTGTTGAAATAAGTTAGCAAGTTGGTAGAACAAAAAAATTTCAAATTTCATGACACAAATGTCAAAATAAAATAAACAAAAACAACAGTTTTGAATGAAAATCAAGATCATCCTAACCTAATTTTTTTTGGCAGCACATCTTGGCACCAAAAATCTCCCCAGACAATGTTGCCGGTTGAGTTTTCGTTCTATGTTGCCAGTTGAATGGTCTTTTAATTTTTGTACAGATTTTTGGTTTTGGTTTGTAAATTTAGTAATACTTAAGTGTCGTTTCAAAAGTTAATTATGTAATTACGGAGACGAAATTTCAGTACGTATTGCATTTAAATTTAAGTAAGTGACTAAAAACTGCAATAACTCATCTATAAGGTATTTTTACGTTTTTATTAAGCAAATATAAATCGGTTATGGCTACCCCCAAAATGATAACATTTTTTAATTTCTCAGAGTTAGTGTCATACAAAATAACGTACAAATTGACCATATTTTTTTTTTTAGCTTAAACACAAGATTTTTTTTCATAGAAAACACTTTTAACTTGCACCTTTTAGACTTTTTAAGAATTCAATAAGAAAGATAGAAATTCAACATGAAATCCATCCTGCCAAAACTATGACGTTTTTGTAAAAAGTCATCAAGTTGGTATTAATTTGTAAACATTGTGTACAAGTTCTACAATTAGAATCAGTGACAACGTGACAACGCGACAACTGACAATGACAACTAACCTCACTTTTTCGTATAATAAATTAAACTTTTCAACAATACTGTCAAGTGTCAATATATCTGTTAAAACTGAAATTAACAAAAAAAGTCACAGAATTTTTATAAAATGTTACAATTTTCAAGTATCGATATTTTTGTTCTCTTTCTTTCAATATGTCGGTGTGTCCTTTAAAAAAGTAAAAAATCTCAGTGTAGTGACTATCAACTTTCAATACAAAAAATACTTAATTATTCTACGTTTATAGTATTACTTTTTTTTTTTTTGTTATAAACTGGTAACCAAAAGTTGTGCATCTAGCATCCCGAATAGTGACGCTATAGTGTGCCAAAAGATATAGTGGTTTTACAATTTTGATTCCTTCAGCCGTCCCATTTCTCCTAAACAGGAACGGCCGGTGTTCAGCATGTTAGCTAAAGATGCTCTTTATTGGCAAACTAGAGGCTTAGAAAAGTCAAAATCATGAAACCACTATATGCTTGGCCACAGTATACAACATCACGTATTTATGTAGATACACAAAAGGTGAAAAACGTACAAGGTTTTTTTGCAACCCATTTTTAGACAAATTCTTAAAACTCAAAATTTAAATTCTGTTCAAATAAATAAAAAAATGCAGTAACTAAGTAATCTAGGAAACAGTTTGGTAGCCTCGAATTACAGTTTAATTCCAACCGCCACACACTAATTGAAAGCATCACGAAAACAAAGAAATTCACTTTCATGCCTGCAATGAAGTCCTTTGTGTTGTGCAGCTCAATGCATTTTTTCCTTCATCAAGTACGTGACGGTGTTGACAATAAAACGCGGTGGAAATTTGTATTTTTCCTCCAAATTAAAATTCTTCGGCGGTGCCGCAGGTGTTTTCGAGGTAAATTGCTCGGGTATGTGTCTGCAATGTTAAAATATGCTAATTATCTATTTCCTGGTAACTCGTCCAATTTGAAACAAATACTATTTTTGATTCTTATATCGATAAAAACTAAAAAGTGTTCGTCTCATGCAACTAGGTGATAATTGTATTTCTGAATTCCAAACGCCAAACATCAATCTCAAAATAAATGCCAATAATTATAATATTAGTGCCCACGAGGTGCCAATTTTTGTAAATTTTAGTATCCCATTTCGTGACACAACGGTGATAATTGGCAAAACAAAACGCTGAAAATAAATTTTGAAATCTCAAAAAAAACTCATATTTTTACACAATGCGCTATAATTAGTTATGGTCTAGGCGTACAAATGTTTAAGCTGTTATATTTAACCATTAAAATGCTGGTATTATTTATTGTATTGTTGAGGGTATAAATAAATGTTACTAGTCCAAGTAGTTGGCATAATATTCGTGCTATACAGAGTGTGATAGCTCAGTATGAATATTTTTGTATTTTTTGAATATCCATATTTTCCATTTTCATTTTTGCTGATGAGTATTACTGGTTGCCTAGAAGTTAGAAATAAAGTTTATGTATAGCCTAACAAATTTAGCCATCATCCCCCTCCAACGAAAAAAATGTACACTATACCTATTTCTAACAACTAATTTAGTTTTATTGTGTCTCACATTCTATATAAAATTGTCAACAAACTCCAAACTTAATCCACTTTGGATTAAAACCTTTTTTATTACCAGTTATGCAATATCCTACGCTAAATATAAAAGTAGACCACCCTCGTTACCTTGATCACAAATTCCCGACAAAACCGACAAACTTCACTCGAAGGTTCGCCTAAAATTAAAACTGCAAATTTTCTTCCAGGGTCCCGAGCTCATCCGCGTCTCCCGCTTCTACAAAGAAGCCAAAGAAGGCAAATTCGTCAGTTATATGTTCCCCGATTCTCGAACCCTCTACGAAACCTTCAGACGCGGCGCAAAAGAATCGAGTAAGTTTCGTTCCAATCCCTGAACCGTAACCTATTTTTCCCAACTTTTGATCGCCACGATCATGATAAATTGGGTTAGACATTCTTGGCACCGACCCCAGCGATGTTTCACGTAGCGTTTTTTCGTTAGATAACGGACCATGTCTGGGCTGGAGGGAATCCTACACAAAACCTTACCAGTGGCTAAGCTACAACGAGGCTCTTCTGAGGGCCAAGAACTTCGGCGCAGGAATGGTGGCCCAAGGACTCACCCCTGGAACGAATACTTTCATCGGGATCTACTCCCAGAACTGCCCGGAGTGGATCCTGGCGGAGCAAGCTGCTTATTGCTATAGCATGGTCTTGGTGCCGCTGTATGATACTCTCGGTCCTGATGCATGTGCCTTCATTATAAAACAAGGTTCGTTTTTTGAGTTGGAGTAAGTGAGTCATTATTTATTCCAGCCCCGTAGCTAGAAAACTTATTCAGGGGGGGCAAGTTTGTCGACAGAGGGGCTTCATGTAAATATTTATATTTTAATAATACACTCAGATAACTACTTTATTTTTTCTGAGTTTTTATATTTGAAAGAACATTAAAATAATTGGAAACGTCGATTTTTTACGCTAAATTTTCGTAAAAACCTGTCGAAGTCCAAAAAATTAGTACGGTACTTGGTTAAAATGCTGGTTAAAACAGAGAATGTAGATTCACAAACAGCTGTACTGCATCCAAAAATTTGTGTAGTGACCATATAGGTAACATCCAATTTGTTTGAGTTTATTTTTTTGCATGTTTAGTACATATTTTAAAAATCCGACTTCGAAACCAAATATTTCGAAAATTTTGGTACGGAACCATGAACTCGTCATGTTTTTTTAAACTCGTCGAAATGTGCATTTCACAATTTTTTGTCAACTTTAACAAAAGCTCAATTTTTGGAAACCCATATAAAATTTTTGGCTTTTCCCAAGCATTTTCGAAAATTACCAAAAGAATTCCTTTGTTCATCTCGATTTCTTCCAAAAATCGTTTTGGATTCAATTTTTTTGAAAATTCTTACATTTTTTGCAGAATCGACGGAAGAAAAATGGCAATTTTTGAGAACCTGTATCAAATTTTTGACTTTTTTCAAGCACATTCGAAATTACCAAAAGGGATTCCTTTATTGATTTCGATCTCCAGATGTTGTTTTTGGTTGTTTTTTCGAAAATTCGTACAATTTTTCCATAATCGCCAAAAGAAATATGGTAATTTTTGAGAAATTTTGAAAATTCCAGCTCGAAACCGAGTATTTCGAAAATTTTGATCCGGAACCTTGAACCTGTCATGTTTTTTTAAGCTCGTCGAAATCAATATTTCAGAATTTTTTGTCAACTTTTACGAAAGTTCAATTTTTGAAAACCCATATAAAATTTTTGGCTTTTCCCAAGCATTTTCGAAAATTACCAAAAGAGATTCCTTTGTTCATCTCGATTTCCAGAAATCGTTTTGGATTCAATTTTTTTGAAAATTCTAACTTTTTTCCAGAATCGACGGGAGAAATATGGCAATTTTTGAGAACCTGTGTCAAATTTTTGACTTTTTTTCAAGCACGTTCGAGATTACCAAAAGGGATTCCTTTATTGATTTCGATCTCCAGATGTTGTTTTTGGTTATTTTTTCGAAAATTCGTACAATTTTTTCACAATCGCCAAAAGAAATATGGTAATTTTTGAGAAATTTTGAAAATTCGAGCTCGAAACCGAGTATTTCGAAAATTTTGATCCGGAACCATGAACCTGTCATGTTTTTTTAAGCTCGTCCAAATCTATATTTCAGAATTTTTTGTCAACTTTTACGAAAGTTCAATTTTTGAAAACCCATATAAAATTTTTGACTTTTCCCAAGCATTTTTAAAAATTATCAAAAGAGACTCCTTTGTTCATCTCGATTTCCAAAAATCGTTTTGGATTCAATTTTTTTGAAAATTCTTACAATTTTTCCAGAATCGACGGAAGAAATATGGCAATTTTTGAGAACCTGTATCAAATTTTTGACTTTTTTCAAGCACGTTCGAGATTACCAAAAGGGATTCCTTTATTGATTTCGATCTCCAGGTGTTGTTTTTGGTTTTATTTGGTTGAAAAGTCGTAAAATTTTTCAGCAATCGCCAAACGAAATGTAATTTTTGAACTTTGAAACCGAATGTTTCGAAAATCTTGATCTGGGACCATCTACACCTTGTGTTTTTTGACTGAGCTCGTCGAGATCAACATTTCAGATATTTTTGTGGATTTTTAGTCAACTTCAACAAAAGCTAAATTTTTGAAAATCCATAAAATGTTTTTGACTTTTCCCAACCGTTTTCGAAAATTAGCAAAAGGGATCTCTTTATCGATTTCGATCTCCAAATGTTGTTTTTGGTTTTATTTTCTCGAAAATTTGTACAATTTTTCCAAAGCCGCCAAAAGAAATGTAATTTTTGAGAAATTTTGGAATGTCGACTTTGAAACCGAATTTTTCGAAAATCTTGGTCTGGGACCATCAAGACCTTATGTTTTTGGATTAAGCTCATCGAGATCTACATCTCGGAATTTTTTGTTGATTTTTTGTTAATTTCAACAAAAGCTCAATTTTTGAAAATCCATATACATTTTTTGACTTTTCCCAAGCATCTTCGAAAATTAGCAAAAGGGATCTCTTTATTGATTTCGATCTACAGATGTTATTTTTGGTTTTATTTTTTTGATATTTCGTCGAATTTTTCCACAATCGCATAAAGCAATAACTTTTTTTTAAGTCACTTTTGAGATTTTTTAGAAATTTTAGGTAGAACCCAATATTTCGTAAATTTTGCTCCGGGAGCATGAACATGTTTTTCGATTAAGCTCATCGAGATCTATATTTCAGAATTTTTTGTCAACTCTAACAAAAGCTCAATTTTTGAAAACTAAATAAATTTTGACTTTTCTTAGCATTTCCAAAAATTACCGAAAGTCATTCTTTTATTTATTTCAATCTTCAGATGTTGTTTTTGGTTTTATTTGATCGAAAATTTGTAAAATTTTTCTAGAATCGTCAAAAGAAATAGGAGTATAATTTTTGAGAAATTTTAAAAATTCGACTTGGAAACCGAATAGCAGCAAGACCTTATGTTTTTTGACTAAACTCGTCGAGATCTACATCTCAGAATTTTTTGTAGATTTTCAGCCAATTTCAACAAAAGCTCAATTTTTGAAAATCTATAAAAAAAATTTGACTTTTCCCACGCATTTTCGAAAACTAGCAGAAGGGATCTTTTTATTGATTTCGATCTCCAAATGTTTTTTTTTTTGGTTTTATTTTTTCGAAAATTCGTACAATTTTTCCAGAGCCGCCAAAAGAAATGTAATTTTTCAGAAATCTTGAAATGTCGACTTTGGAACCGAATTTTTGAAAAATCTTGGTCTGGGACCATCAAGACCTTATGTTTTTTGATTAAGCTCATCGAGATCTACATCTCAGAATTTTTTGTCGATTTTTTGTCCATTTCAATAAAAGCTCAATTTTTAGAAAATCCATATAATATTTTTGACTTTTCTCAAGTACCTACATAGTAGGCTATGGAATAAAATGTGACATGTTCATTTTTTTATACGGTCAACATCAACGGTAAGGTGATATTGCCAAATAATATACCCTGTACGAAAATAAAGGTGGGGCGGGTGGGGCCAGTTAATATGCTTCGGCAATCGGCATTATATTGAAATTTTATTACTAATTTGAAATTTATAATATATAAGTCTTCCAGGGGGGGGCAACCACAACTGCTAGGGGGGGCTCAGCCCCCCCTTGCCCCCCCGTAGCTACGGGGCTGATTTATTAGCCACGGAGGAGTTTGTTTGGTAAATAGCCGGAAATTGCGAAGAATAAAGCAATCGAATTTAAATATAAACAAAAACTGCAGCTAAAAATACCGAATGACCGAAAAGTGCATGTAAACTCCTTCGTGTTTGAACGAGCTTTTTCCCCGATCCATTAACTTCTCGTCACTCTTGAATTATTAAATAATAGTTTTCCGATATGGTCGCATTATCCACGTGTCCCTAACTCTGTTTTTCCTTCCAAGCTGAAATCTCTGTCGTCATTTGTGAAGACGACTCCAAATGCAACCTCCTTCTGGAACGGGCACCTCGATGCCTGCGCAAACTCATCGTCTTCAGAGACGTCCGACCAGCTACCAGACAAAGAGCAAAGAACCGCGGCGTGGAAATCGTCACGTTCCACGAGGTCGAAGTCCTGGGGTCCAAATCGAATCACGTAGAAGTCGTAAGTGCGCAAAGGGTGGTTTTTCAGACGGTTATTGAAATTGTTGCAGCCCCCAAAACCCTCAGATCTCTGCACCATCTGTTACACCAGTGGCACCACGGGTAACCCCAAGGGAGTGATGTTAACCCACGAGAACGTGGTGGGCTCTTTGAGCGCGGTCCTCATGCAGATGGGCGACCATAAAGTGAGAAGTACCGACGTGCTGATCTCGTTTCTCCCGCTAGCCCATATGTTGGAGCGCTGCTGCGAGGTAAAACCCCGTCTTTCGCTATTTCGAGTCTTGTCTACTATTGATTTGTTTGTAGAACGCGATGTACATGATGGGGGCGTCCGTGGGGTTCTACTTAGGCGACATAAGGCGATTATCTGACGACATGAAAGCCTTGAAGCCTACTGTAACCGCTGCAGTTCCTAGACTTCTTAACAGGATTTACGACAAAGTCCAAGCGGAAGTCAACGGCAGCTGCATCAAGAAGATGCTCTTTAACATGGCGATGAGTGCCAAGGAGAGTGAAATCAAAAGGGGGGTACTCAGGAGTAACAGTTTCTGGGATATGCTCGTCTTCAGGAAGGTGCAAGAAGGAATGGGAGGCAAACTAAGACTCATGTTGGTAGGGTCTGCACCTTTGGCGGAGAACGTCCTCACATTCACTAGATGTGCGCTGGGTTGTTTGGTACGTCTGTGATACCTTGGAAAGGGTAAAGGTCTAACGATTATTATAGGTGATTGAGGGTTATGGCCAGACGGAGTGCACGGCCCCTATTACCCTAACCATCCAAGGCGACCACGTCCCCGGACACGTGGGTCCACCCGTGGCCTGCAACTGTGTCAAACTGGTCGACGTCCCCGAAATGGAATACTGGGCGAAGAACAACCAAGGCGAAGTGTGCGTCAAAGGCACCAACGTTTTCCAAGGTTATTACAAAGATCCCGAAAAGACTGAAGAGACAATAGATGCAGGAGGGTGGCACCACACCGGAGACGTCGGCATGTGGATGCCAGTAAGTCCCAAGATCACTAAAACCAACATCATTAAATCCGTTTCTATCTTTGTAGAACGGAACCTTGAAGATCATCGACCGTCGGAAACACATCTTCAAACTCTCCCAGGGCGAATACATCGTGCCCGAGAAGATCGAAAACATCTACATTAGGTCGCAGTACGTGAGCCAAGTCTACGTCCACGGCGAATCCTTAAAGGTATAACTACCTCGAGGTCGACCTCTCCTTAACGTTTCGTCTTTCAGTCGTGCATCATCGCCATCGTGGTCCCGGACGTCGACGTTATCAAATGCTGGGCGTCCGAAAACGGCATTCCCGGCACTTTGAGCGTCCTTTGCAACAACGATGACGTCAAGAAGCTAATTATGGACGACATGATCGCATGGGGGAAAGAAGCGGGGCTTAAATCGTTCGAACAAGTGAGTGTGCGTCGATTTGCATCGGAATTGTTGCGAGCCTTTTGTGTTTCAGGTTAAAGACATTTATTTACATCCAGATCCGTTTAGTGTACAGAATGGACTGCTGACGCCCACGTTAAAATCGAAACGTCCGCAGCTGAAGGCTTATTTCAAACCGCAGATCGAAGATATGTACAGTAAACTGACGTAAATTGTTGAAGTTGAAGTATTAGGAAATTTTAGACCTAGAAAGCACCAAAGCAGAAGTTTCTAATTCAAATAAAGACTTGTTTCATAGCAATATCGTCGGAAGTTGCAATAAATTTTGCATATCTATACTTGATTAAGGCCGTTGAGGTCGTCTAGAAGGTTGCCAAAATCAAGTTTTTGATATTTCTTTACGTGTTCATTTATACCCATTATCAATTATGCATTATCTTGCCTTTTAGACATAGGTTAACACTTAACCACCTTATTATCTTAGGTTAGCATTTTGTTGTATCTGACAGCTATTTTATTTATTGTTCGTTGTTATATTCTGAACAACCCCTTTAATAAAATTATTTGCAAAAACCCGCACACTATTATTGCGTCACGAACACAACACAAAAAAGGATTTTATGGATGGGACATGAAACAACCTCAGTACAAATTACACATTTATTAACTTGTCCTATTTCTTGGTTTTAACGGCCTGTTGGGCTTTCAAAACCTTAACGACGATCTTTTGTTCCTCGATGAGGAAAGCTCGGACGATCTTTTCTTTGACGCACTTGTGGCACAGGACGCCACCGTAAGCGCGCTTGACGGTCTTCTTGCGTCTGCAGAGGCGGAACGCTCCTGAGGGCGCGCTGGAAGGATGCCCCTTAGTTTATCTTTGCATTGTCCGCACCTGGGGATCTTCTTGGGTTTCTTCAGGTATTGGTATACCAGTCTGCCGCCTGGAGTGCGAACACTGGAAAACGAGATTGTTATGTTAGTTATGGGAAACGATGCAGTGAAGAAATTGCGTGTGTTGAGGATATTCAGACAAGTGAACGATAAAGGTTGTCGTCACTGTGGTCAGGACTCTAGCCAGTACTCATCATTAAAAAAATAGAAACATATTCTACAATAATACAGAACGTACAAGGTTCCGTCTGGTCACTAACTGCCTTATTTACATAATAAAACAATAAAAAACCTTCTCAATATTCATAATGTTTAGTTGTCTAAATGGTAAATTGGAATATTATTTCTTATGACATCAACTAGTCTTGAAGTTGTTCTTGTTAAGAGATTTTGAATGTTGTCAATGCCTTGATTTCCTTAATAAATATTAACTTGTTCTTCTATTTTAAAACACCCGTTACTAGATTTAGTTCTCGATCTGGATCACCCGGATGTACTTATGCAGTAGATTATCAGAACAACATATTTTTATCACGATTTATAACTATGCCACTTCATCACTTATTATAAAGACAAATTTATCCCGTGAATTAAAAAAAACTTGTAAACTTTCGTAATCTGATTAAGACTATTGGCTACATTTTATTGTTAAACATTTATCTACAATTTATCTCTGAATGCTCAGCACAGCACAAGATTGGACCTAAAACTAGCAATTTTGTAAAGAGTCCCTGCAAGAACGTCATCGAACTACAAAAACATAGTAATAGAAACACCGAAGATCAACATTTTCGTATTCTACAAACTGCGGCACGTGGAATTAGATATTTGTCAAAATTATACTACATATACGAGCGATAATATAATTAAATAACTTGTGTTTAACAGATAATTATTTTGTGCAGGATATGGCATGAAAATTTTAAATTAATATTGAAAATAATAATTCCATTTTTTTCTTTATAAACAATATTATTTTTCCATAACCGTAATCATACATTACTAATCTACAAGTTTGAGGATCTTTTCTTAAATTACGACCCCTTATTAATTCACTCGAAGCCGGAGCCAATTTTGTAGCTAAAAGTTTAACTTTTTCTTAGAGAGTCTTTTACCATCTATTTTTTATAAGGTGTTATTTGCCAAAGTTAGTCTTATTTTAGCAGCTACTAACCCCGCCCACCCGCCCTATTCTCATTTTAAAACGATTTTATTTCTGTTCCAAGTATAAAATTCACCTTTGATTAAGACACAATGAATCAGTAAAATGAAGGCGGGGTAAATGGGCGGAGTATGTTCTTCTGTAAAGTGGTAAGAAATAATAGAACCTGGGCGTTAAAATGAGAAAAAAGAACGCTAATCGTATTTATTTTTTTTGTTACAGTATTTGCTACAAAAATGCATTTCTTATTTCAGAAGAAAAAAAAAACCGGGTGAGTGGGCGGGGCTAAGTTTAACTTTTTCTTACAGTCTTTTATAAGCAAGCAGTGGCCCCGCCCACCCACCCCTTCTTCATTCCAGTGACAACACTAAATAGTGTTCAGTGTTATCTTGGCAAGTGATGCCCCGCCCACCCACCCTCTATTTTTTTGTAGGGTGTTATTTGCCAAAATCAGTTTTATTTTAGCAGGCACGAGCCCCGTCCACCCGCCCTATTCTCATTTTAACGATATGATTTTTGTTCATCAATATAAAATCCACCTTTGATTCGGATACAATGAATCACTAAAATGAAGGCGGGGTAAATGGGCGGAGTTAATTATATGTTCTTCTGTAAAGTGGTAAGAAACTAATAGAACCTAGACTGTTAAAAAGATCAAAAAGAACGCTAATAGAATTTTTTGTTACACTATTTGCTATAAAATGAATTTCTTATTTCAGAAGAAAAAAAACGGGTGGGTGGGCGGGGTTAGGTTTAAATTTTGCTCACCGAGTCTGTTATAAGCAAGCAGTAGCCCCGCCCACCCACCCCTTCTTCATTCCAGTGGCAACTCTTAATATTGTTCAGTCTTATCTTGGCAAGTGATAGCCCCGCCCACTTGCCCTCTATTTTTTTGGAGTGTTATTTGCCAAAATCAGTCTTATAGTAGCAAATACTAGCCTCACCCACCCGCCCTATTCTCATTTTAACGATTTAATTTCTGTTCATCAATATAAAATCCACCTTTCATTCAAATACAATGAATCACCAAAATGAAGGCGGGGCAAGTGGGCGGAGTTAATTATATCTTCTTCTGTAAAGCGACAAGAAGCTAATAGAACCTAGGCTGTTAAAAAGAACAAAAAGAACGCTAATCGTATTTTTTCATTGTTACACTATTTGCTATAAAAATGCATTTCTTAGTTCAGAAGAAAAAAAAACGGGTGGGTGGGTGGGGCTAAGTTTAACTTTTTCTTACAGAGTATTTTATAAGCAAGCAGTAGCCCCACCCACCCACCCCCTCTTCATTCCAGTAACAAATGTTAATATTGTTCAGTCTTATCTTGGCAAGTGATAGCTCCGCCCACTCGCCCTCTATTTTTTGGAGAGTGTTATTTGCCAAAATTAGTCTTATATTAGCAAATAGTAGCCCCGCCCACCCGCCCTCTTCTCATTTTAACGATTTTATTTTTGTTCATCAAAAGAAAATCCACCTTTCATTCAGATACAAGGAATTACTAAAACGAACGCGGGGTACTAAGTGGGCGGAGTTAATTATATCTTCTTCTGTAAAGTGGCAAAAAGCTAATAGAACCTAGGCTGTTAAAAACATCAAAAAGAACGCTAATCGTATTTTTTTTTGTTACACTATTTGCCATAAAAATGCACTTCTTATTTCAGAACAAAAAAAAACGGGTGGGTGGGCGGGGCTAAGTTTAACTTTTTCTTACAGAGTTTTTTATAAGCAAGCAGTAGCCCCGCCCACCCACCCCCTCTTTATTTCAGTGGCAACTCTTACTATTGTTCAATCTTATCTTGGCAAGTGATAGCCCCGCCCACTCGCCCTCTATTTTTTTGGAGAGTGTTATTTGACAAAATCAGTCTAATCTTATCAAATACTAGCCCCGCCCAGCCGCCCTATTCTCATTTTAACGATTTGATTTCTGTTCGTCAATATAAAATCCACCTTTCATTCAGATACAATGAATCACTAAAATGCAGACGGGGCAAGTGGGCGGAGTTAATTATATCTTCTTCTGTAAAATAGCAAGAAACTAATAGAACCTGGGCTGTTAAAAATAGAAAAAAGAACGCTAATCGTATTTTTTTGTGACACCATTTGCTATAAAAATGCATTTCTTGTTTCAGAAGAAAAATAAACGGGTGGGTGGGCGGGGCTATGTTTAACTTTTCCTTACAGTCTTTTGTAAGCAAGCAGTAGCCCCGTCCACCCACCCCCTCTTCATTCCAGTGACTACTCTAAATATTGTTCAGTGTTATCGTGGCAAATGATGCCCCGCCCACCCACCCTCAATTTTTTATAGGGTGTTACTTGCCAAAATTAGTCTTATTTTAGCACGGTACTAGCCCCGCCCACCCACCCTATTCTCAATTTAACTATTTTATTTCTGTTCATCAGTATAAAATTCACCTTTAATTCAGATACAATGAATCACTAAAATGAAGGCGGGATAAATGGGCGAAGTTAATTATATGTTCCTCTGTATTTTTTTTTCTGTTACGCTTTGCTATAAAAATGCATTTCTTATTTCAAAAAAAAAAAAAAAACGGCTGGTTGGGCGGTGCTAAGTTTAACTTCTTCTTAGTCTTTTATTTAAGAAAGCAGTAGCCCCGCCCACCCACCCTTTCTTCATTCCAGTGACTAATCTTAATATTGTTCAGTTTTATCTTGGCAAGTGATAGCCCACCCACTCACCCTCTATTTATTTGGAAAGTGTTATTTACCAAAATCAGTCTTATCTTAGCAAATACTAGCCCCGCTCATCCGTCCTATTCTCATTTTAACGATTTTATTTCTGTCCATCAATATAAAATCCACCTTTCATTCAGATACAATGAATTACTAAAATGAAGGCGGGGTACTAAGTGGGTGGAGTCATTTATATCTTCTTCTGTAAAGTGGCGAGTAGCTAATAGAACCTAGGCTGTTAAAAAGATAAAAAAGAACGCTACTCGTTTTTTTTTTTGCTACACTATTTGATATAAAAATGCATTTCTTATTTCAGAAGAAAAAAAACGGGTGGGTGGGCGGGGCTACGTTTAACTTTTTCGTAGAGAGTCTTTTATTTAAGCAAGCAGTAGCCCACACACCCCCTCTTCATTTCAGTGACTACTCTAAATATTGTTCAGTTTTAAGTGATCATTTTTGAGACATCCCTAACAAGCAATTTAAAAATAATAAAAGCTTGAACAAATTTCTTGACAAAACTATTTTAAGAAATTCTATGAGGTGATTTAATCAGTTTTCTGGGAGATAAATCAATAAATTTAGTCTAGATTTTATAATAATCCCTAAATCATTGTTTTTACGTTTCGAACACGATGAAGTATATTATACAAGGTGACGAAAAAGTACGTTATTGAAAAGGCTCTGAAGAACTCGAAAAAAAAAAAATGGTTAAAAAAATCCCTGAACCAAATTTCTGATGTTTTAATGCTAACTTTATTGACCGTATAAAATTCCGAATAAAATTGTCAAAACTGACATATGTCAACAGTAAAAAGATGACGTGGATCGTATTTTTGCAAATTATTATTAAAATAATAATAACTAAATATTAACACACAGTTCATAAAACAAATCAGAATTACGAACTTAATTCTTTAACTTTGAAGAACATTTTCAAAAGTTTGGCGAAGGTTTTTTTTTAAACCATTTTTTTTTAGTTTTCCAGAGCCTTTTTGACAACGTATCATCGAATTTATACTTCACTCTTTATCACCCTGTATAATCTCAAATATAAACCATCAAAACTTAATATTATTTTTTTCATTTTACGTAATTTTTGCTGATTTAAAAAAATGAGTACCAAGTGAATTTGACTTTTGTTTCAGAAATTGAGAAATTTCAAAGTTTACTAAATGTGTGTCAACTATTCATCAATAATTTGACATTTCAAATTCTAATAAGACAGAACAAAAAAAAATTAACCCGACATTTTTACTTCTCAAGCGTCAGCTACTAAGGAAATATTATAATCAAGGCCATCAGGCGACTCCCTACTTTCATGTCTTCTCGACGTTTTATGGCCCCAAGAGTACGAAAAAATGGGTCTCCTGTTTCCGTCTGTCTGTCGTATGTCAATTTTCATTACATAGTTGATCTCCGAAACTACTAGACCGTTTGTTGTCAAATTTTGTATGTATATTAGAAATGATTTTGAAAAGCCACCAAAATTTGTTATAGTTAAAATAAAATGAATCAGTTAACTTTAATTTTTGATAAAAACTTCTCACCAAAAAAATCTGATCTGACACCGTTCTGGGTGTAAGGGAAGTACTGTATAAATTCTTGAGATTAATTTTTTTAAGTTAGTTGACAGAGTTAACTTAAGCTTTGAACTGCTTCTGTATTTGAACTGGCTATTTCGAATCATTGAAATAAATTATTATGTTACAAAAATTACTAAAAAATAATATATTACAAATATTTGAAGAAGATTATTTTCAATGTTTAGAACTTAATTACATTTAAAGAATCTGTTTTATAAAATACAATCAAAAAATGATAACAGAGGAAACAATGATTTAAAAAAAAAACTCAAAAATAAAAAGCATTCACAATTTCGGCAAAAATTAAAAGAAGCTCTTTTTGGAACTTTGAAGAGTTGAACCTTCGGTCAGGTATCAAAATTTCATGTATATAATTAGGCAACCAACAATACACAACATCATGTATGATAAAACCAAATTTTATAAAACGTTAATTTTAAATTACTTTAATACGTCTAATAGCATTCTTATACTTATACAAACCACTAAAAATAATGAATAATGACTCTTATTAAAGTACTTCCAAGAGTACTTTAAATTCACATCTTTTATATGACCAGACTCACGCTTTACAACATATTCAAACTAAAATTAATTCGTTTGATTCTTTAATTACAACGAAAATGAGAAACCAAATACAATGGTTTTTATTTTGAAAGCGAATTCAAATGTTGGTTCACCACATGAACAGCAACATAACCTCAAAACAGTGTAACTCCTGGGAGCCTCATTTCCGAATTTTCCGCACCCATTTGGGCATTTTCGCACACACCACACAAAATAAATATCATTTTACTTACATGTGCCGCCTATTTGACTTGGTATTGTACGACAAACGTCGTCTAAACACTAGCCGCTGCACCATCTCGACCTACAACAAAAACACCCAATCAGCCCAAAATACCACCAACAATCAAAAATAGCAATAATAACAAACCACAAATCTCAATCTTCACGTTAAAAATACAACAAAATCAGCGGATGACCGCCGATGAAAAAATCACAAGAACCCACACTAACCTGTCAACTTTGACGTTCAGCAACGAAAGAACTGGCGCAGGCGTACCAACCCACAACACTCAGTCATCGCCATCTACGTCAAAAATGTCGAAATCAAATTTCTCCTGATAGAAATTCAGATATGGTTTCTCTATTCGAGAACTATGAACAGCAATATTCAGTGCTCACGGCTGATATTACGGCCCAGATCGGCCAGCTCGCCGCCTCCGCCACAAGTAAGCCCCCGACTTTTGACATGTCATCGTCGTTCAGTTGTTTTTTGTGTTCGCAGAGGACCGCCGCCAGCTCATCTCCAATATCGAGAAGCATGTCGAGGAGGCGCAGGAATTGGTAAGGTCTGGCGTGTTTTCAATCCGTGGTGGCTAATTGGGGTTAATTTAGCTCGAACAAATGGATTTGGAGGTTAGGGAGGTCGAATCTGCAAAAAGGCAGAGGTGCAGGACCAAGCTAGATTGCTACCGTGCTGAACTCAAGCGGCTGACGCTGGAGTACATCAAGGCTCGGTCGATAAAGCAGTTAAGTTATGACAGCGCGGAAGAATTGAATGATGTGAGGATGGCGTCGGACCAGAAGCAGAGATTGTTGGACAACTCGGAGAGGATAGAGAGGACGGGGAGGCAGCTGGAGGAGGGGTACAGAGTGGTGATCGAGACGCAGGAGATAGGGAATCAGGTCATGCAGAATTTGAATAACCAGAGGGAGACTATCAAGAGGACGCGATCTAGGGTATTTTTAATGATTTTTGTTTTGCTTATCAACGAATATAATATTTTTCGATGACGTGTTTTTGAAATTTGTGCCAGGTGCGCCATCTATCAGATATTATTTGTTTTAGTTACGGGAGACTGACGAGGAGTTGGGCCGTTCGTCCAGACTGATGGGTTCGATGATTATGAGGTCCATTCAACAAAAAATTATCTTGTTCATTGTTGGTGCCTGTTTTCTAATCGCCCTATGCTTAGGGCTGTACTTAGGCTTGAGCAAATAGATTTTACACTGTAGGTATTGTATATAGTTAAGCATAAACAGAAGTATTCTCTTGTGTCATATTATTTTATAGTTTCCAACTTATTTAACCGTTGTTATTTTATTTGTTATACATTCCTGTTATTTGTGATGTTCTTGTTCGCACTGATTTTAGCAATAGTGGATGATGAATACAATAATTAATTTATTTTAATAATACAGAAGTACAAAGCAATTTTTGTGGTTTCTATAAATTTTAAATAAAAGCACTACCCTCAATTTTTTCGAAATTTTAGAAATCCGTAAAGCTGTCAAAAATACAAATTAAATTGCGTAAATGAACAAACTTGTTTCAACAGTCCCATTTTGTCCTTAAATTCTCATTTTATATTAGTACCAATATCTGGTTTCTCGTAAGTTTCTGTTCCACCCTTCAGTTACAAAATTCTTTTCCGAATAATTTTGTAAGATATTTAATATGCAATTTATATTTTTCATGTTTAAGTTTTCATAGCTACCTACAACCAGTGATTATATACCGGGCATTTTTTTTAAAACTGAACATATCCCTATGTTCAGTTTTAAAACGACGTAGTCAATTGCAACTGTAATGCAACCAACATTACAACAACTCCATCGTTTAAAAAAGTAGAATCAAATAGAATGCTTTGAAATGTTTTCTAAAATGTCAAAACTGCTTGCACACAATGTATTCGACAGAAGAAAAAATTCAAATACTGCAATGGTACCAAGCTGGTAGTAGCATGCGAATTGTAAGGGATTTATTTTCCATACAGTACCCTACTAGGCCAATTCCGTCTCTCGCAACAATTTGGAACATAATTAAAAATTTTAATGCAAGAGGATGTGTCGTCAATAGCCATCATCAAAGAAATAGGAGATGTCACATTTTAACCGAAGAGATGAAATTAAACCTATTATGCTACGCTGAAGAGGAACCAATATCCACCATAACGCAAATGAGTAACTACTTCGGTATTTCCAGATTCTCAATTCGAAAAGTTTTGAAGGAATGTCGATTTAAACCATATAAATTTAGGAATCATCAATACCTCACTGAAGAGGATAAAATTAGGAGGACGGATTTTTGTGAATTGATGTTTAACTCACTGAACACTAATGAACACAACTTTTAGAAAACATTATGTTTACAGACGAGGCATCATTTAGTAGGAATGGCGAAGTTAATTCACAAAATTATCGGTTAGATTTTCTACAATTTTATTATTCAATGCTATTTATGCCAAAATGTTCTTATTACAGATACTGGGCCCGCACAAATCCTCATGTGCAAAATTTAATTCGCCATCAAGTACAAGAAAGACTAAATGTGTGGGCTGGCTTAATAAACAATAGGCTCATTGGACCATTTTTTATTGATGGCAATTTAAATGCAAATAAATTTCTTAGACTTTTAAGGAACCATATTATTCCTGAAATTGAACCACTAAATATTGAGAATATTTGGTTCCAGATGGATGGTGCACCAGCACATTCGTGTATGATGTATTTGGTGAACGTTGGATAGGGAGATTTGGTCCTGTAGCTTGGCCTGCACGATCACCAGATCTTTCGCCAAATGATTTTTTTCTCTGGGGACACCTACATAATACAATTTATAATCACGTAGAAATTCAAACAATTCAGGAGTTACAGGAACGAATAGTCAGAGCTTGCCAAGAGTTGAATCCAAATTTCGTACGAAATGCAGTGCAAGGATTCCATCACAGACTTGGTTATTGCTTGGAATAGGGAGGCGGTCATTTCGAATATTTGTTATAAAATTTAGTTTTTGTTTTATAAAATTTTTGTCGTATTTATGGTTTTGTTTATTGTTGAACATGTGCATAACACGCTGTAGTTTCGGTGAAAAAGCTCTGCTTTACTCAAACGATTTCTCGTGGTTATGCAACCAACAATGTTCCTGCATTGACAGCGTCGTTTTAAAACTGAACATAGGCCTATGTTCAGTTTTAAAAAAAATGCCCGGTATAGTCACTGCTACAACCCTTTGATACCTTACCAACCGCTACATGGCACCCGCTTTTCTAGAGGCATTTTACAACTTTATTCAACAGATGGCCCTGTTATAAGTTTATTCTTTATTTGTTCTTTGCATTCCACCTTTCATCAGGGTTTGGGACCTCTGGAAAGGAGAAACTTTCAATTTACATACTTAAATTTAGCGTAATTTTTTGTATCAACTAAGGTGATGATTTTTTTTTCTTATTGTAATTCTAATTTTATTGTTCTAATTCAAATGCCAAAGTAGTGTTGATTTTGTTGTTAAATTTTATACTTGGATTTTTACGGAAGAAGAATGTACAACGAATTTGTTGAAAATTGCAAAAACTGAAAATTTTGAAAATCCAAAAATCCCAAAATCGAGAAATTGAATATCAAAAATCGAAAAATTAAAAGTTCGAATTAAAAAAATATAAAACTGTAAAATTTAAGTGAAAAATTGCACAACTGGGAAATCAAAAAATTGAAAAAACAAAATCTGGAAAATCGAAAAATGAAAAATGGATGAATTAAAAATCGGGCCAAAAAAAATTAAACAAAAAATCGAAATTGAGAAATTGAAAATTGAAAAATTAATGGATTGAGAAGTTGAGAAAGTACAAAATTGTACATTTGAAAAATTCAAAAACTGGAAGAATGGACTGAGAAATTGAAAAATAATTAAATCAGAAAAAAAATTAAACAAATTAAAAATTTGAACGATCGAATTGAGAAATTGAAAAATCTGAAAATTGAAAATGGAGAAACTGAAAAATCGGATAGCTGAAAAGTGTAAAAATTTGTGTACATCTTTGAAGAAAGAAACATTTGAAGAATCAAAAAATTTAAAATCGAAAAATTGAAAATTCAAAACATCGGATTAAGAAATTGACGAATTACAAAATTTTAAAAATCATCTGAAAAACTAGAAAATCGGGAAATTGACAAATCAGATGTCGAAAAATCGAGAAATTGAAATAAATCAAATACTAAAAAATTAAAAAATCGAAAAATTAAGAAATTAAAACTGAAAAATCGAAAAACTGTAAAATGGAAAAATAGAAAAATTAAAAATCTATAAAAATTTAAAATTCATAAAAATTGGAAGATCGGATATAGAAATTGAAAAACTACAAAATAGTAACATTAAAAAATTTAAAAATTGAAAAAAGTTTCTCAAAGATCAAATAACTGAAAAAACGGAAAGCTGAAAGATAGAAATATTTCAAATTCGTAAAAGTGAAGAAAGAATAACTGAAAAATCAAAAAATTAAAAATTGAAAACCTGGAATTCGAAATTCAAAAACTGAAAAATTGGACTGAGAAATTAAAAAATTACTAAATCGAAAAAAAATTAGAAAAATTGAAAAATTGAAAGATCGGATTGAGAAACTGAAAAATCTAAAAATTGAAAATGGAAACACTAAAAAATCGAATAGCTGAAAAGTGGAACAACTGAATTTGAAAAAAAAAAATTGAAAAATCTAAAATTGAAAAATCTAAAATTGAAAAATTAAAAATTTGGACAACAAAACTAAACGAAAAATTGAAAAATTGAAAAATTCATAATTCAAAAAATTGAAAAATTGAAAGATCGGATTAAGAAATTGAAAAATCAAAAAATCGAAAAGTCGAATAGCTGAAAAATGGAAGAATTGCAAAATCCTAAATTTGAAAAAAAAAAAAACTGGAAACCCGAGAAACTCAAAAATCAGATGACGAAAAATCGAAACATTACAGAATCATTGTTAAATTACAAAATTTAAAAAATGGAAAATCCATAAACTGGAAAAAGGGTGACAAACTGAAAAATTAAAAAATTAAAAATCGAAAAACTGAAAAATTGAACTAAAAAATTGAAAAATTAATAAATCAAAAAAAAAACATTACAAAAATTGAAAAATTGAACTAAGAAATTGAAAAATTCCTAAATCAAAAAAAAATTAGAAAGCTTGAAAAATTGAAACATTGGATTGAGAAATTGAAAAATCTAAATATTGAAAATGGAGAAGTTAAAAAATCGACTACCTGAAAAATAGAAAAATATATTACATATTTGAAAAAAGAAAAACTGAAAAATCCAAATTTGAAAAATTAAAAATTTGGACATGAAAAACTAAACGAAAGATTTAAAAAACAAAAAATTTAAAATCGAAAAATTGGAAATTCAAAAAATTGAAAAATTAAAAGATGGGATTAAGAAATTGAAAAATTACAAAATTTTAAAACTACAAAATCAAAATTTGGAAAATCGATAAATTGGAAAAAGTCAATATGTGACAAAATAGAAAATCAAAAAATTAAAAATCGAAAAACTGCAAATTGAAAAATTGCAAGATTGGATTGAGAAATTGAAAAATCTAAAAATTGAAAATGGAGAAACTAAAAAATCGACCAGACATATGTATTTGAAAAAAGAAAAATTGAAAAATCCAAAATTGAAAAATTAAAAATTTGGACATGACAAACTAAACGAAGAATTTAAAAATCAAAAAATTTAAAATCGAAAAATTGAAAATTCAAAAAATTGAAGAATTAAAAGATCGCATTAAGAAATTGAAAAATTACAAAATTTTAAAATTACAAAATCAAAATTTAGAAAATCGATAAATTGGAAAAAGTCAACATGTGACAAACTGGAAAATCAAAAAATTAAAAATCGAAAAACTGCAAATTGAAAAATTGAAAAATTGAAAGATCGGATTGAGAAACTGAAAAATCTAAAAATTGAAAATTGAAACACTAAAAAAATCGAATAGCTGAAATGTGGAAAAACTGAAAAAAGAAAATTTGAAAAATCTAAAATTGAAAAATTGAAAAATTAAAATATGTTAAATCGAGAAATTTATAATTCAAAAAATTGAAAAATTGAAAAATCGGATTAAGAAATTGAAAAATCAAAAAATCGAAAAGTCGAATGCTGAAAAATGGAATAATTGCAAAATTGTAAATTTGAAAAAAGAAAAACTGGAAAACCGAGAAACTCAAAAATCAGATGACGAAAAATTACAGAATCATTGTTAAATTACAGAATCTAAAAATTGGAAAATCCATAAACTGGAAAAAGAGTGACAAACTGAAACATTAAAAAATTAAAAATCGAAAAACTGGAAATTCGAAAAATTCAAAAACTGAAAAATTAAACTAAAGAATTGAAAAATTACTAAATCAAAAAAAAATTACAAAAATTGAAAAATTGAAAATGGAGAAACTAAAAAATCGACTAGCTGAAAATGGAAAAATTTATGTACATAGGAAGGAAAAAAAATTGAAAAATCCAAAAGTGAAAAATTAAAAATTTGGACATGAGAAACTAAACGAAAAATTGAAAAATCAAACAATTTAAAATCGAAAAATTGAAAAGTAAAAGATCGAATTAAGAAATTGAAAAATTACAAAATTTTAAAATTACAAAATCAAAATTTGGAAAATCGATAAATTGGAAAAAAAAACGTGACAAACTGAAAAATCAAAAAATTAAAAATGGAAAAACTGGAAATTCCAAAAATCCAAAAACTGAAAAATTGGACTAAAAAATTATAAAATACTAATCGAAAAAAAATTAGAAAATTTGAAAAATTGGATTGAGAAATTGTAAATTTGAAAAATGACGGAATTGTAAAATCACAAAATCAAAATTTGGAAAATCGATACATTGGAAAAAGTCAACATGTGAAAAACTGAAAAATCAAAAAATTAAAAATCGAAAAACTGCAAATTGAAAAATTGAAAAATTGAAAGATCGGGTTGAGGAACTGAAAAATTTAAAAATGGAAAATAGACACTAAAAAATCGAATAGCTGAAAAGTGGAAAAATTTAATTTGAAAAAAGAAAAATTGAAAAATTGAAAATTCAAAAAATTGAAAAATTGAAAGATTGGATTAAGAAATTAAAAAATCAAAAAATTGAAAAGTCGAATAGCTGATAAATGAAAAAAGTGAAAAATCGTAAATTTGAAAAAAGAAAAACTGGAAAATTGAGAAACTGAAAAATCAGATGACGAAAAATGGAAAAATTACAGAATCATTGTTAAATTACAAAATCTAAAAATTGGAAAATCGATAAACTGGAAAAGTGTGACAAATTAAAACATCAAAAAATTAAAAATCGAAAAACTGGAAATTCGAAAAATTCATAAACAGAAAAATTTAACTAGGAAGTTGAAAAATTACTAAATCGAAAAAAATTAGAAAATTTGAAAAATTGAAAGATTGGTTTGAGAAATTGAAAAATTTAAAAATTGAAAATGGAGAAACTAAAAAATCGACTAGCTGAAAAATGGAAAAATTTATGTACATATTGAAAAAAGAAAAATTGAAAAATTAAAAATTTGGACGAAAAATTGAAAAATAAAAAAATTCAAAATCGACAAATTGAAAATTCAAAAAATTGAAAAATTCAAAGATCGGATTAAGAAATTGAAAAATTACAAAATTTTAAAATCACAAAATCCAAATTTGCAAAATCGATAAATTGGAAAAAGTCAACATGTGACAAACTGAAAATCAAAAAATTAAAAATGGAAAAACTGGGAATTCGAAAAATTCAAAAACTGAAAAATTGGAGTAAGAAATTGAAAAATTACTAAATCGAAAAAAAAAATTAGAAAAACTGAAAGATTGGATTAAGAAATTGAAAAATGTAGCTCTGAAGATGATATCTTAGTAAAAGTATCCTTATATGAGGCATCGACTTATCTCTCTCAACGTTTTAAATCTATTGCAAATATTTATATTGTAGGTACTCATTTACCATTTTAGCAATATATAAAAACATCTGATTATTTAAATTTTTAATTATAACTTTTGAAACCTTATGAATATCTATTAAATTTATTGGTAAATTAACGGATCGATGAATAATTCGAAATAAATGTGTATTGTGAGTTGCAGAATAACATTCCCAATTTAAGCATAATTGCAAAATCGATATTTCCTTATAAAAATTTTCCATTTTAAACATGTTTTAAGTTTCATGTTGTGAAAAGAAGTCTACACATATTAAAACAATTGTGATGATTTTTTTTTATTCGCCGTGAACCAAGGGGCAGAGCTTAACTGCAAAATACTTATTCCTTTATAAAAAATTAAGAACCTGTTTTTGAGTATCGTGTTCTTCAAAGAATACCATGTATATTAAGAAAAAAAAAAGGCAAAATATTAGATGTTAAAAAACATTAGAATTAGGAGAAGTCATTATTTTCGGGTAGGTAGGAAGGTAGCTATGTGTTTTAAGATAAAACTTTTACTAATAACTTTAATGAAGACATTTTTCATAATGTTAATATGCAACTGATAGCGTGCTTCTGAAATATTGGTGGTCTTTTGTCTTATTGACAAAAAAATCTCTCTGGATTAATCAATGAATGTCTCCAAATATCAACTTAGGTGTATTGTGGGTTGCAGACTTGTATTACCTATTTAATATTGTCTAAAAATTGAGAATTAATAATTACTAAAAACTCTACAATTCGTAAAAAGTCATTTACAAAAAAGGTACACAAGCTTTGTAATATATTTTTGCGTGAATTTTATTTACCTATCATCAGTCTGAAGAAATGTATCTAAAATTTTGAATAGTGTCACCAGAGGAACCAACGAATACCAAAAACCGACAGGTGTGACATCAGAGACATTTAAACGATTCTGACCTCTATCGAGAGTTCATAGTATTTACTCGAGACAATGACCACTAAGGTGGGCATAAATGTAGGTGTTTTAATCACTAGAATTAGCAGAAATCATTGATAGTCAACTTCCTGTTTCACCTACAACGAAGTATCCAAAATTAATGTATACCTATTTCACGCTACATGTTTCAGACACAGGTCACTTAACTATTAATTTAGATCTTTTGTTATTTATGGTATTGAGAAATTTAAGTTATGAGAAAATTCTGACATTTATGTATAGAAGTTCATTACAAAGCCGGAGAAAAGCACTATAAACCCATAAGGTAAGACAGGTTTGTGTAGTCCGACTTACCAATTATTGTTTTGAGTAGATAACATAGATTGCAAAATATAAAAAAATTCCTGAGTGATTAAAAAAAAAGTGACATTTTGGTGATAAAACCAAATATTGCAACAATGCGTTTCTATTGTGAAATGTAAACAACTTCTGTTATCACTTTTATGCGACCGCTTATTAGCATTTGTAAATATTTGTCTTTTCCAAATATTATTGTGATTATCAGCAGCTTCACTGACGATTACATAATGGTGACAAGGTACTAAAAATATAAGTTCCTAAAAATTTTCAGTTTATTATTATCTAGAAGAGAACAATACAAAAAGAATCAGTAAATAAAAGAATCTCATATAGGTTTCAATAAACATGATTCTTCCGACACAAAGAAAATAAACTGGTCCATAGAGCAATAGAAACATCCGAGGCATGGTGCTCATTCTACACACATAATATATTTATCAAGAAAAATCAATATTTAGTCAATGTTTAATAATTTATTGTAGCTATATTTTAACAAACATTTCCAGACCGCAGACATACAGTCTGCTCCCGCGTTTATTTTTATCTCAACCCATCTGATCCTTATCACACTTATCTGCACACATCTACACACAAAACCTCATCCACGTACTCATCAAGATAACAAACGCCACTTAACCCGCAATCCCTTGCAAACACCGCCACTTTATTTACTTTCCACTCATTCCCACCCTCTACAATTCAAAATTCAAACCTTCCCGCTCATCAAACGCTCGTCCTCCCGCTAGATGTCGCCACCGCCTCGACAAAAACATCAAGTCGCCATCAGTGCTCGAATGTAGTGGATTGTGTCGTAATTGTGCAAGGATTTGTGCCTTTGTGGATGCATTTGTGGGCTTAAAATGGCCGGTTCTCGCGAATCGGGGGTGCAAATCGTCACTATCCCAGGCAGCAACGCGTCGGCGGCGAGTTTCGTGCAGACATGTAAGTCCATTATTGGTTATGTTCATGGCCTTCTGGTATGCGTCACTGCGATCTTAAATCCCAGCCAGCTGTGCCAGTGTTTATGATCTGCGATTCATTCATAAATCGGCGACGGATCGCGGCTCGGCGGCGGCGATCTTGCATCATCCGCGGTATCGATTCGCGATTTGGGGAGCAGGAGGAATCCCGGAGACGGAGGCAAGGTCGCCGGGATCGGGGGCGGCGGTCGGGGGTGGAGGCGAGAGCTGTCAATGCGGGATTTGACAGGAGGTTGACGGATGACAGGTGATGGCGGGCCGTGACAGCGGATGCCAGAGGCGTGGTGTGCGTCGGGGCCAGATGACCCGGTGACTTTGAACCTCGTTGACGTTGTTTCCTTGTTGCTTAACCTTGTTTTGGTTTTGTACGGTTGGCAGGAGTGGGAGGGTTGACGTGAGGGGTGGGATTGTGTGTACGCTAAGTTAGAAAAGTTTGGAATCTAACATTAATAAACCGCCGAAATTGTATGCACAATGTGCAATCTGTCACTTTTTTGAGGTTACTTAAAGACAGAATCACACCAAGCAATTTGGATTTTTTTTCTAAGAAATAGAAAAATTATGACGGAATTTGTAGGATTCAGTGTGTTAGATTTAGGAAAGTCACAATTATCATTAACATTAATAATTATGACTTCGACAACAGTGCGTTGTATTAAGTTACCTAATTTCCGCATTTATTCTGCTACATTGTCACTCTTTCATTAAATAAAGGTTTTACAGTCACACATTGTTTATGGTTTGAAATCATTCTATGGTATGTAGAAAAATTTATCAAAAGGTTTTTTGATCTAAATTTTATGTTAAAAATTGTCTATTTTTCGTTTATCGAACAGATGGAGTTGGGTGGTTTCACGTGGTCTTTTAAAGTCCAAGTATTATAGGTCATGTGTATATAAATCAATAATTTTTCTTTGTTATTTCAAAAATAAGCAATGTAAAATATCTCTAAAGATATTTGGAAACAGAGTTAATCACTTTTATGTCATTAGTCCCTGGTCAATCTTCAGCTGCCGGTTATTGAGCTTAATTCCCCTAAAAGTACCCGAGAAATTTTTTATTCGAGGTTGGTTTCCAGAACCATATTTATACATGTATTTTGTTAGAAAGATTAAATACTTATTGAATAAACGTTTAAATAAGAATTTCGTAATTTTTGCGACTCTGTGATATTTTGCTATCAATTCGCTGTTCGTCTTGTATGTACCTATCTCTTCTTTAATATTGGAAGAGTACTTTCCATGAATTCCCATAAGTGTTTTTTTTTTTTTTTTTGTATTGTTTGATTGGAAGCGAATGTTACATTTTACCACATAATTTTGCATTTTCTTTTTGTTACATGAACGATTTGGAAGTTTTTCAAGCCGAATAGAGCGATATGGAGCATTGTCCATCACAATATAAAGCCGGAATCAACTGGTTTTAAACAGTTCCCCATGCATCGTTTGATGGCAATCTCTGTCGTTTTACTTGATTGCAGAAGAAAACCACAACCTTCAAGAAATTCAAAACTACACCCTGTTTGTTCGGCTTTCGTACTTAAAAATTGGTTGTGGGCAGAGATTCGTTATCTATATTTTGGTTATTGACCATGTTTTGACTTAATAAATGAATTTTATAATAGCAAAGTCTTGTTTGTACCCGATTAAATTTTCTTTAGCAAAACCAAGAAATCATCTAACTTGTTTAGTTATAATTCTCAAGTTAGTTGTTCTAAATTCCATACTTTTGTCTTTCAAATAACTCAGATGTTCCAGGTGTGCGAGCGCGAGTTCCCTATTTACATAAATTCGCAATTAAGGTTTTTATCTTTTTTGTTTATTCACATCACAAGTGTAATAATTAACTTAACACAATTTGCAATGTTAATGGGTTCACGATTTTGTTCTCTTTAAAATAAATCTGGTGCTTTCGTGGTTGTCGTTTTTGATATTAATTTTCGTGACTGTATCTATTTTGAAAGAAATATAACACGATATTTATTTTTTATGGCACTATCAACAGGTCGCTGTTATCGTTTCTGATGGCCTGTGACACCAGATTGTGAAAATAAGTTTATAAAAAGGGAGTCATCCACAAATAGTCGCAAATATTGTAGTAGGACTATTTTGATAAAGTTGACGTTTTTTGACGTTTGCAATTATCAAATTTAATTTTGTTGCGACGTTTAAGCTTCGCTAAACTTTAATGTGAATATTTTACACATGTTTTACAGCTATATAGGGAAAGTTACAGCTAAAGACCTCGCGACTACATCGACATAAAAATTTTACGACGTCGAACAAAAGAGTTATTTTTTGTATTTATTTTTAAAGAAGCAATTTTTTTATATTTTAACGTAAGTGCCATGGACTTTGTCTTTGAGTACTTACCACAACTTTACAACCATTATTTACGATTTTGTGCCCCAACTCCAAATCATCTCCGATCTCTAGCTACAACAAAATAAAACGCAAACCGAAACAGGTTACTAGCAATAAATTTCGGCCGGGTCCGTATTATACCAGCCCCGAACCTGGGCTCCTATACTCCGCGCCAACGTATAATAAATATAGCCCTCCGACCAAACCACGAAGTAAATTTAATTAAGATAAAATAGTCAATTGCTAAACAAAACTGTTTACTTGGAAAATTTTGCTTAAATACAGGGTGTTTTTGAAATTTGTGCAAAAAATCAGGTATCAGAATCAGAAATCTCCAAGAAAAAATTACCTGCGTCCATATTTTTCTTGCGCCAATGCAAATATTAATTAGGTGCAAGGTGTATAATTGATTTCTAGTAACTGTTAATTATTTGACAGTTTCTAAACTGTGAGTATTTAAGGCGTTAGATTAAGTGGAATCGGAATTTGCGGCACACCTGAGAAAATATCTAATAAAGACATTAAAATAAAATAAAAAGTATTACGTCATCTTGTAAAAAATTGAGTAATTTGAAAAATTAAAAACTGAAAAATTAAAAAAAACGAACAATCGGAAAATTGATTGTAATAATTGAAAAATCCATTCCTACATTTCTAAGATACGACTGATTTTGGCAAATGACATACTTCCTAAGAAAATAGAGGGTGGGTGGGCGGGGCTTGTATTTGCTAAGATAAAACTGATTTTGGCAAATTATATACCCCCTAAGAAAATACAGGGCAGGTGGGCGGGGCTAAAACTTGTTAAGATAAGACTGAAAAATTAAAAAAATCACAAATTTCAGTTTCTTGATTTTCAATTTTTAGGTTTTGCTGTTTTTCATTTTCTGGTTTTTTTGGATTTTTCAATTTCTCAGGGTCTCGATTTTTCGACTTTTTGAAAGATTGAGAAATATAAAAACCGAAAAATTTTGAAATTGTGAAATCGATAAGTCTAAAGTTTCAGAAATTGAGAAATCGGAAAGTCGCATAAATTGAAACCGAAAAATCAAAAAATTGAAAGCTCGAATAATTGGAAAATTAAGAAATCGATAAATCGAAAAATCCCAGGAACAGAACAATCAAAAAATTGAAAATACGAGAAATTGAAAGGTCTAAAAATGGAAAAATTTAAAGTTTGTATAACCGAAACCTTAGGAAATGGAAACATTAAAAACCCGAGACAACGAATAATTGAAAATTGAAAAAGCGATGATTGAAAATTTGAATAATTGAAAAAGAAAGAAATGGAAAAATCGGGGGCAAGAAAGACAAAACATAGAAAAGTCGAAAAATTGGAAAATCCAGAAACTAAAAAATCGCCAAAATTTAAAATTGAAAAATCTAGAAACTGAAAAATCGGAAATTTCAATTTTCTCCTCCTGGATTCTCCTATTTTTCGACGTTCGATTTTTCTATCTCGCGATTTTTCGACTTTAAAAAACCTGAAAAATCTAAAATGTGAAAAACTGAAAAATTAAAAATTTGAGAAATCGAAAAGTGGAGGTCGAGAAAGACAAAATAGAAAATTTAAAAAATCGAGAAATCGGAAAGTGAAAAAATTGGAAAATCGAAAAACCGAAAAAAGACAAATCCAAAAAAGCGATAAACCAAAAATCTAATAATCGAAAAGTCGAAAAACTGAAAAGTTGAAACATCGAAGAATTAATAAATCGATAAATCGAAGAAATTAAATATCAAATAATTGAACATTCGAGAAATTGAGAGATTTGAAAATTGAAAATTTTGTATAATCGAAAAAGCTGGAAAATAGCATATTTAGAAAACTGAAACAGCAAATCGAAGAAGTGACAAATCGAAAAATTGAAAAATCACAAATTTCAATTTCTCGATTTTTAATTTTTAGGTTTTGCTGTTTTTCATTTTCTGTTTTTTGGATTTTTCGATTTCTCAGTGTCTCGATTTTTCGACTTTTTGAAAGATTGAGAAATATAAAAACCGAAAAATTTTGAAATCGATAAGTCGAAAGTTTGAGAGATTAAGAAATTGTAAAGTCGCATAAATTGGAAAACCGAAAAATCCAAAAATCAGAAAACTCAACAAATTGAAAAATCGAATAACTGAAAAATTAAGAAATCGATAAATCGAAAAAACCCAGGAACAGAACAATCAAAAAATTGAAAATACGAGAAATTGAAAGGTCTAAAAATTGAAAAATCTAAAATTTGTATAACCGAAAATTTGGGAAATGGAAACATCAATTGAAAGAGAAAGAAATCGAAAAATCGGGGACAAGAAAGACAAACATAGACAAGTCGAAAAATCGGAAAATCCAGAAACTGAAAAATCGCGAAAATTTAAAATTGAAAAATCTAGAAACTGAAAAATCGGAAATTTCAGTTTCTCGATTTTTCAAGTTTTAGGCTTTCCGGTTTTTCAATTTCTGGATTCTTCTATTTTTCGACGTTCGATATTTTTATCTCTCGATTTTTCGACTTCAAAAACCTGAAAAATCTAAAATGTGAAAAATCGAAAAATTAAAAAATCTAAAATGTGAATACGTAATTGGAAATTTGAGAAATCGAAAAATCGAGGTCGAGAAAGACAAAATAGAAAATTTGAAGAATCGAGAAATTGCAAAGTGCAAAAATTGGAAAATCGAAAAGTCGAAAAACCGAAAAGTTGAAACATCGAAGAATATTAATAAATCGATAAATCGAATAGATTAAATATCAAATAATTGAAAATTCGAGAAATTGAGAGATTTGAAAATTGAAAAATTTTTATAATCGAAAAGCTGGAAAATAGCAAATTTAGAAAACTGAAACAGCGAATCGAAGAAATGAAAAATCGAAAAATTGAAAAATCACAAATTTCAATTTCTTGATTTTTAATTTTTAGGTTTTGCTGTTTTTCATTTTCTGGTTTTTTGGATTTTTCGATTTCTCAATGTCTCGATTTTTCGACTTTTTGAAAGATTGAGAAATATAAAAACCGAAATATTTTGAAATTGTGAAATCGATAAGTCGAAAGTTTGAGAAATTAAGAAATCGGAAAGTCGCATAAATTGGAAAACCCAAAAATTCAAAAATCAGAAAACTCAAAAAGTTGAAAAATCGAATAATTGAAAAATTAAGAAATCGATAAATTGAAAAATTAAGAAATCGATAAATTGAAAAAAATCCAGGAACATAACAATAAAAAAATTGAAAATTCGGGAAATTGAAAGGTCTAAAAATTGAAAAATCGAAAATTTGTATAATCGAAAAATTGGGAAATGGAAAAATTAAAAACCCGAGTCAACGAATAATTGAAAATTTAAAAAGCGATGATTGAAAAAGAAGGAAATCGAAAAATCGGGGGCGAGAAAGACAAAAATAGCAAAGTCGAAAAATCGGAAAATCCAGAAACTGAAAAATCGCGAAAATTAAAATTGAAAAATCTAAAAACTGAAAAATCGCAAATTTCAATTTCTCGATTTTTCAAGTTTTAGGCTTTCAGGTTTTTCAATTTCTGGATTCTCCTATTTTTTGACGTTCGATTTTTCTGTCTCTCGATTTTTCGATTTAAAAAATCTGAAAAATTTAAAATGTGAAAAACCGAAAAATTAAAAAATCTAAAATCTGAATACGTAATTGGAAATTTGAGAAATCGAAAAATCGAGGTCGAGAAAGACAAAATCGAAAATTTAAAAAATCGATAAATTGGAAAGTGGAAAAATTGGAAAATCGAAAAACCGAAAAATAGAAAATCCAAAAATGCGATAAACCAAAAATCTAATACTCGAAAAATTGAAAAGTTGAAATATCGATGAATTAATAAATCGAAGAAATTAAATATCAAATAATTGAAAATTCAAGAAATTGAGAGATTTGAAAATTGAAAAATTTGTATAATCGAAAAACTGGAAAATAGCAAAATTTAGAAAACTGAAACAGCGAATCGAAGAAGTGAAAAATCGAAAAGTTGAAAAATCACGAATTTCAATTTCTCGATTTTTAATTTTTTCATTCTCTGGTTTTTTGAATTTTTCGATTTTTCAATGTCTCCATTTTTCGACTTTTTGGAAGACTGAGAAATATAAAATTCGAAAAACCGAAAAATTTTGAAATTGTGAAATCCACAAGTCGAAAGTTTGAGGAATTGGGAAATCGAAGAGTCGCATAAATTGGAAAACCGAAAAATCGTAAATTAGAAAACTCAAAAAATTGAAAAATCGAATAATTGAAAAATTAAGAAACTGATAAATCGAAAACAATCCAGGAGCAGAACAATAAAAAAATTAAAAATTCGGGAAATTCAAAGGTCTAAAAATTGAAAAATCGAAAATTTGTATAATCGAAAAATTGGGAAACGGAAAACTTAAAACTCGAGACAACGAATAATTGAAAATTGAAAAAGCGATGATTGAAAAAGAAGGAAATCGAAAAATCGGGGGCGAGGAAGACAAAAATAGCAAAGTCGAAAAATCGGAAAATCCAGAAACTGAAAAATCCCAAAAGTTAAAAATTGAAAAATCTAAAAACTGAAAAATCGCAAATTTCAATTTCTCGATTTTTCAAGTTTTAGGTTTTCAGGTTTTTCAATTTCTGGATTCTTCTATTTTTCGACGTTCGATTTTTCTATCTCTCGATTTTGGACTTACAAAAACCTGAAAGTTCTAAAATGTGTAAAATCGAAAAATTCAAAAATCTAAAATCTGAATAATTAGAATTTTGAGAAATCGAAACGTCGAGGTCGAGAAAGACAAAATAGAAAATTTGAAGAATCGAGAAATTGGAAAGTGGAAAAATTGGAAAATCGAAAAACCGAAAAAAGAAAAATTCAAAAAAGCGATGAACCAAAAATCTAATAATGGAAAAGTCGAAAAACTGGAAAAGTTGAAACATCCATAAATCGAAGAAATTAAATATCAAATACATAGAAAAATCGAAAAACCGAAAAATTTTGAAATTGTGAAATCGAGAAGTCCAAGGTTATAGAAATTGGGAAATCGGAAAGTCGCATAAATTGGAAAACCGAAAAACTGGAAAATTAGAAAACTCAAAAAATTGAAAAATCAAATAATTGAAAAATCAAGAAACTGATAAATCGAAAGAAATCCAGGAACAGAACAATAAAAAAAATTGAAAATTCGAGAAATTGAAAGGTCTAAAAATTGAAAAATCGAAAATTTGTATAATCGAAAAATTGGGAAATGGAAAACTTAAAAACCCGAGACAACGAATAATTGAAAATTGAAAAAGCGATGATTGAAAAAGAAGGAAATCGAAAAATCGGGGGCGAGGAAGACAAAAATAGCAAAGTCGAAAAATCGGAAAATCCAGAAAACTGAAAAATCGCAAAAGTTAAAAATTGAAAAATCTAAAAACTGAAAAATCGCAAATTTCAATTTCTCGATTTTTCAAGTTTTAGGTTTTCAGGTTTTTCAATTTCTGGATTCTTCTATTTTTCGACGTTCGATTTTTCTATCTCTCGATTTTGGACTTACAAAAACCTGAAAGTTCTAAAATGTGTAAAATCGAAACATTCAAAAATCTAAAATCTGAATAATTAGAATTTTGAGAAATACAAAATAGAAAATTTGAAGAATCGAGAAATTGGAGAGTGGAAAAATTGGAAAATCGAAAAATCGAAAAAAGCGATAAACCAAAAATCTAATTATCACAAATTTCAATTCCTCGATTTTTAATTTTTAGGTTTTGCTGGTTTTCATTTTCAGACTTTTGGGTATTTTCATAGTGGTGACGTCATCAGTGCTTTCGTAAATTGTACCAACTTGAAAATTTTGCACTGAACACCTGTCAGCTGGACAAAAGTTGCGACATAAAACAATGATGTATTAAAAAAGTAAAAAGTCAATGTTTCCCATTTTCTTGAACTAAAACAAATAAAAGTAAAATCCGAAAGATCAACAGGTTGAGTCCAGGGTAGTCGCCAAGTACTAAGGCTAACTAAGGTAAAACTAAAAGCAAAAGTATCAAAAATCGTAAGAAATAAAATAATACAAAACTAATTAATGGAGTTGACGGAACAGGTAAATTTAATAGAAAAACTCAAATATGAAAATTTTGAAACCTAAATTGAAAAGACCATGTACAACTGAAAGATTATATTGTCGACTTTGTTGAAGAGAACTAAGTAATCAAAAATTTGTGCAAAAGAAAACGTTGTGAATACTGAGACATATTTGGAAACAATTTAAAGATTTTTATAAACAGCGAAAGTCGAAGGATTTGGCATTTAATATGAAACGGAAGGATAGATTTCATTACAAAGGTGTTGTGAAAACTATGTGGAATGGAAGTGCTAAACTTATCCAAGTAAAATACTACATATTATGAAAGAAACCCATACGGCGCCCCGGTACGACGCCTATGGATTCTAGTATGTACGGGGTTGATGACTCATCGGCCGGGCGGCGCGGACTTCGCGAAAGGAAGCGGCGTTCTCGATCCGTCGAGAGGAACATATAGGTTTAAATAGACGCCAAAGTTTCGACGAAAATACATCCGATGGCTTGCAAAGAAAATTTTTTCTATTGCAGCTGTAGAAATGGCCTGGCGTGGGAATGAAGCGACATCATGTGTAGTTGATTTGTTTTAAAGAAATACATAATTATGGCATACGCTTAGAGTGTAATACTTTTTTTGGAAAAAGTACCCAAGGAGGTGAGAAAAATTTGGCTGAAGCAAGTCGCTGACACCAAACAAAGAAAGTGAAGATTTATGTTCGGTGAGTTTGTTTGAAACGATGATGGCCAAACGAACTTCGAATGTGAAGACGAATCGCTTATTTTTGACGCCAAATAAGGACTGGAAAGCAACAAATATTTGGTACCAGAACTGTCCCGTTGGTTTAAACCAAATTAGCAAGTGGATGCGTTTAGGTGCGGAAAATGTTGAAATATACACTAAAAAAGGCGAGAATTACGAGCCACTCTAGATCGGTTAATCTTGGGCAGTGAGTGTAATAGCGAGTTCTGGTGCAAATTTAAAAGAAATAAATAAAGTCGAATTTTTCAATGTAAACAATCTCTGAAAGCACTTTGGCGAAAAACACCCTGTAGAGAACGGTGTGGATGTTCCATATTTAAAATTTCATAAAAATAAGTGCGTTAATATGTACATACACCAAATGACACCCAACACTTTCGGGACCTTTGGTTTACTCCATGAACATCCTGTATATGTTGCAGCGGACTATAAGCCGCCTTACAAAATACCGCGAGGTAAAGGTGTTAGATTAATTATGTTCCTGACGCGTTAAGGCTCCAGACACGATTTCGTGGTGGTTGTTTTTTTCAGGCCGGTCGGAGCCACAATGCCATCGAGCCGAGGAGTAAAATCCTAATAAAAAAAAGTGATCATAAGCGGCTTATGCTAAGCGACCTTTGTGAGCGCAGGTGGATTTCGATTTGGACGTGTAAAAAATTAGATCGAAGGATAGATGTCGCCGGAATGCGTTTTTTCGGGCAAGCCCGCTTCGGAGTCTGGCGCGCGTTCGAGTGTGTATAAATAAATTGGGAGTTTATTATGCCATTGAGATATCGCGCTATTAATTTGCATATCCCATTGAAAGATTAAATAATTTATTTGTTTATGATTAAAATAACCTTTATCGGAGCGACCGGAGTCATGTGTTAAATATAACGCATGCGATAGGAATAGCGACTCTGTGAAATTGCTGTTTTCAATTAATTAGTTATGTCATAGAAGGGAGATAATGATGGAAATGATCGTGTGCGCTGTGCGCACGCCGTCGACTACAATGTTGGAGATTCGACGTTATTTGCTTGTTATTATGCCGAACCACCTACGTGGTGGACCGAAATTATATGTTCGGCATACGTAATTGCGGCAATTATTTTTTATTACCGACAACTTTCGTACTTGAGTAACGAGGATAATGTAAATAGTAATTATGGAGGAGGGTGGTGGGGGGGCAAGTGACAATCGCGACGTTGTGGTTTCATTCATTGTTCTTTGACTGTATAAACTCATTTTATCTGTTAGTTGTTGTTTGTACAAGTATATATATTTTGTGACGAATTTTAAAACAAACATTTCTGAAAAATAAAGAGTACATATTATCCATTCACGATCTTGATATAGTAAAGTAGGCTTTGATGTTTTTTCTTTAAGTTGGATAAACTGAGTTTTTTGTCTGTCAGTGGTCTGATTGACATTTGCTTTGAGCTGGATTGCCATCACTTTTCTACTTCATTTATTAGATCAGAATTATTAGACGCAATTTTTTAATCAAGCAAACAAATGTTGTAATTTTGTCAGCATAGATAGATTACTTTTTTGAGAACATATTTACAGTTTCTAAATTTTTGTGAAAATTTGACTTTCGTGTATTTGGATCTATCAAAATGGTTCGTCTATTCGTCGTTGGGTGCACGATACTGATCTAAAAAGCAATCCCACCAAAATTAAAAGTGAAGGACCAAGGTTTACTATTATCCACGCGGGTTGTTCAACGGGGCTCTTGTATGGTTGTAACAATTTTTTAAATTCAAAAAATAACGATCGTAATCCAATGTCTACTAAAAAAACTAGGGGTGGAGGTGTACTTATTGCTGTGCGAGCTGATCTGTCATCTAGGAAACTAAGCTTTTCTGATTCAATATGTGAAGAACTATATTTATTAATCATGTTACGGATTACTCCAATTTACACAGATAAACTAAATAAATGTACAAAAGACTGAAACATATAAGTACTTATATCTAACTTATATCTAACCTAACACTGACTTAGACATAACTCATGAGCAAAATTAACGGCAATTATTGTTAAGAATAGAAAGGAATTCACGTTTGAATATATGTTTTGAATTCTGGAAAAGATCAAACTTTTCTATGGATGCAAATTTGTTTCCAAGTTCCATTAGTCTATTAATTGGATTATTAAAAACAAAATTTGTTTTTAACGAAGAATGGACTCCAAAAATGTTTACACTGCGTGTGTTACAAACCGAAGGATCGGGAACATAGAAATCTAATTGTGATAATATTTCAGGGCTAACAATATGAGCATTTATGACACCATGTAAAAGGCAACCATCCGACAGTATCCTACTTGTATGCAAAGAAGGCAAGTTTATGAAATTGGTGATGATCTCGTATTGGCTTTTATGGTGGGGCCAATGCATTCGGAACTCGAAACAACTAAGAAACTTCTTTTGAATTCTTTCCAAATAATCATTATCCGTCTTATAAAAGGGAAACCATATTGGTGAACAATATTCCAAATGCGAACGTACGAGGGAGCAGTAGAGTGTCTTTAAAGAGAACGTAGATAACATGTGACAATGACGCCATACAAAACCCAACATGTTCATTGACTTTTTGAAAATATAATCGTAATGAGATTTAAAAGACAATTTTGAATCAAACACCACACCGAGGTCTTTTATTTTATTTACTACCTTCAAGACACTGTCATTTATTTTATAGGTATGTTGGTATACATTTTTTATTTTACAGAATGTTATAACATAACATTTATCAGTATTTAAAAACAATTGATTCCGATCACACCAGTTATATAAGCTATTTAAATCAGATTGTAATTCCAACGCATCCTGAGGAGATTTAATAAGTTTAAAAATTTTCAAGTCATCGGCGTAAAGTAAAAAATTAGAATATTTGAAACAAAATTGTAGATCATTGACAAACAGCAAAAATAATATTGGACCACAGTGTGATCCCTGAGGTACACCAGAAGTAACTTCAAAACTGCGGGATATAAAATTGCCAATTCTAGTTGTTGACATCTGCCCGATAAAAACGAAAACAACCAATCTACAGTGGAACTGTTAAACCCTAGTTGACTCAGTTTAGAGATCAGAATGTGATGACTGACCCTATCAAAGGCTTTTGCGAAGTCGGTGTAAATGGAATCCACTTGAGACCTGACTTGAAATGAATTATTAAGAAACACGTAGTAAGACAATAAGTTTGTAAGAGAAGATTTACCTTTACAAAACCCATGTTGATGAGTAGATAAAATCGAAGAAGAAGACCACTGTAGTTGTTTCGCAATAATGTAATCTAAAATTTTGGGGATTACTGATTGGTTGCTCACCCCTCTATAGTTTTCTACTTTGGTTCGTGCTCCCGATTTAAAAATCGGAGACACATAACTACACTTCCAAACATCAGGAACTTTGGATTCCATAAGGGATGATTCAAACAATAGGAACAGTGGAACAGCCAAAGTACAAATGCATTTTTTATAAGCATACTTGGAACACCGTCGGGGCCACAGGAATAAGAAGATTTAAGATTGCTAATATTTTGAAAAACATCCAATAATGTTACCTTTAATCCACTATCAAAACTTTTAAATTAGGTGAATTATTATTTTGTAAATTTGTTGTGGGATCAGTAACATAGACTGTAGAAAAATATTCCGCAAACAGATTGGAAATATCTGCTCCATTGTCCGCTTTCTTATCTTTAAATGACATGTAATTAGGAATCTCATTATCCTTGTTCTTATTACGAATATATTTCCAAAAATAATTTGGGTTAGATGTAACACTAACATCAACTTGGGCAATGTACGAAGAATATAAATTTTCATTAAGGGTCTTGCAGCGAGATCGAATCGACTTGAAGTTAAGATAATCTACTAATTTGCCAGACAATTTATATTTAAAATGAGCGAGTCTTTTCTGGTAGCACAAATTTTTAAGATCCCTGTTAAACCATATCGGATAAGAACTCCCAGATTTAATCGTTTTCTTTGGAATATAGTAGTTAATGCCCGTAAACAAAATGTCATAGAATATCGAGACTTTAGTATCAACATTTTTATTACTGAAACAAGACGTCCAGTCCACAGATGCCAAAAAATTATTAAGTGAGTGATAATCTCCGTTACCAAAATCAAAAACATACTTTTCCAAGAGTAAGGGAGCATCTGCTATACAAGATACAGACCACATATAAGGAATATGATGAAAATTTACATTTGATAACAGATCCATAGCTTCGCTTATTTCTATATCCTTAATATTAGAAAAGATTAGATCAAGAAAGACGCCTCTTTCATTTGGGATCATATTAATTTGGTTCATGTTTAAAAACGAATACAACCCACTGATTATATCAAAATTGCTCCGTGGCCCTGCACACGACATAAACATATTGTCATCAATCTTTATATTAGGTAAATTAAAATCCCCTGCAATAATATATTTGGACTCAGGGTATTTGTTAAAAATATTTTCTAAATCATCACAGTGGTTCTTATAAATAACTTCCGCAGAACCAGGAGGAATATAGACGCCTCCCACAATAAAGTTAAATTCCTTAATCTGAAGACGAAGGTAAATACTTTCTACTGATTGACCTATAAAGATAGTTGAGGAACATATATCTTTTTTACAGCCACCAGTACATCACCACCTCTAACTACCACTAACACTAAAACTTCCACGAAATATGTTAAAATTAGATAAACCTAGTTCTACATCGGAAACTTCATGTGTCAACCAAGATTCAATTATTATAATAACATCGTAAACACTCGTATTAACTCTATTTGAAAAATCATGAATCTTAGTATTTAGACCGCCAACATTGTGAAAATAAAAATTTATTCGTTTTTTGCTTGACTTCTGCCTTCATTCCTCCGTGTAATCAATGCCATATTGTTCCTATAGGTCAGCGCAATGTCGTTCTCTCCACGCGATTTTCTTTCCTTAAATTTCTCAATTATGGAAGAATTGGATTGTCTTTGCCGTGTAGTCAAATCCGGGCGAAAGTGATTTTGTTTATTGGGATTTTTAACGTTAGATTTTAGTATACTCTTGGCCTCATCATTGTTCGAAAAAATCATCTTTAACGGACGTACCGCATTAGGTTTTGGAGAACCAATACGGAAAATTTTCTTTGGCTGTTGGAGTGCCCCTAGAGGTTCCAAAATGGACGAAACATGAGTTAAATCGTCAATTACGCGTTCGTCTGCAGATTTAGCCAGTGACTCAGGGACATTGTATAAGAGAACATTCTTACTACGGTCATTTCGGTCACAAATCTCCAACACTACATCATTAATATCATAAGAGTCAGTCTTGTTGGTAGAGGAAGTCTTAACATTTGATCGATGGTGTGGAAGGTGTAACAGCAGATTCGCAGATCAAACAATAAAACGTCATTACTGATACAGGAAAATGAACAAGAGGTGAATGACACTTGTTAGTCGAAAGAAAAAGAAGAGCATCAAAAAAGAACAAAAAAAAAAGCACTCACTGATACGATAAGAATAAACTTTGCGTACACCTTGATTTAAGTTATACAGAAACTTCAAAAGGAGTATGCAATTAACGGAGCTACACGATTGCACAACAGACTAACTGTATTCCAAAATTCAATAAAATACACTTAAAAAAAACACAAATTTAACTTAAATTGTGTAAGACAATTGCCGCAACGAATGCAGATTGGTATGTAGGTACTTAGCAAAGGGAATGAGATAAATTATATGTATCAATTAGTTTTAATCAAAGTTTTATAGTATGCGGTGTGGTCTATACATATTCCATCTAACTCCGATTTAAACTCTTACTTGGACAATATTTCATCGATGGACTTCATCCGAACAACACTTCCTGATGCCAACCTTTGCATCGCAGGTGATTACAACTTGCCAAATTTATTTTTCACAAATGATTCAAGAAATTGAATGGCAGGGGTCAGCGACAAAGAAAAAATTATCTGTGATGGTTTCTCCTCATTGGAGTTATTTCAGCATAATCATGAGATTAATAAAAACGGTGTTATTCTTGACTTAATATTAACATCGTCTTCGTCGACAGAAGTTCATAGTGAAGATTTTGGATTAGTTACCGTGGATGACCATCATCCTCCACTCTGTATAATTCTGCCCACAAATCATCCAACTTTCAATATTGTGCCTTCAATCAGTTGGTACTATAACTTCAAAAAATCCAATTATCACTTTTTAAATAACGATTTTTCATCTATAAACTGGGGTTCTCTTTTGCAATATTCAGATATTGAAGCTACAATTGAAACTTTCTACTCCATTGTTCATGAGTCTATTGATATCTGTACTCCTAAAACTACTAAGCCCAATATTCATTTTCCAGTGTGGTTTAAGCTTTAATACTGTTAAACTTGTAAATAAAACGCGTAGATTATTTTCATTATACAGATCTACATTGAATGTAACCCATTATAATCATTTTAAAGCGGTTCGTAGACTAGCTAAGGCTGCAATAAAAGAAAACCACGATAACTATATATGCTTCGTTGAAAATAACGTTCATAATAATACTAAAGTCTTCTTTAACTACGTAAATTCCAAAAGTCTCAATTCTAAATCTAGTGTACCGAAAAATATGCACTACCAAGATTTACACTCCTCTGATCCCCAAACGATTGCCAATATGTTTGCTAAGTACTTTAAGTCTGTATATGATTCAAACGTGAACAACCATAACCCTGAATTAAATCCCTCTTTGTTTCTGAATAACGTTAATTTAGATGATATTGACTTAAATCCTGACTTGACTCGAAACAAATATTAATTCTAAAACCTAGTTTAAATCCAGGACCAGATGGAATTCCTCCTTATTTCCTAAATCAGTGTGCTAGTAGCTTAGCCTGGCCTGTCTTTTTACTCTACAGAAAATCTATCGACACTGGTATTTGTCCCAGTATTTGGAAACAATCTCATGTGATTCCCCTGCATAAAACTGGAGACAAATCTGAAGTTACTAACTACCGACCTATATCGATTATTTCTGCTTTATGTAAGGGTTTAGAATCAATTATTAGTGAACAACTTATTCGACTGTACAGAAACATCCTTTCACCGTATCAACATTGATTCCTTTCTAGTAGAAGTACAGTGACCAATCTTGCCATATACAATGAATTTATTATCAATGCTTTTGAGATGGATGCCAGGTTGACTCCGTCTATTTAGATTTTAGTAAGGCGTTTGATCGTGTTAACCATGCTCTTCTAATGAAAAAACTTTGGTATCTCGGTATTTCTGGTCAACTTCACACATGGATTTTCTCTTATATTACCAATCGTATTCAAATTTCATTAAAGGGATTTCTATCCGATTTTCTCTTAATACCTTCCGGAGTTCCCCAGGGCAGTCATCTTGGTCCAATACTCTTCCTACTATTTATTAATGATCTTGCAGTATCCCTCTCTACATCGAATCTACTGCTTTTTGCTGATGATTTAAAATTTTTTTCCAAGATAAGTTCCTTTGAAGATTGTTATCGGCTCCAAGCAGCCCTGGATGTTACTACGAAGTGGTGTATTAATAATAATATGATGCTCAACAATGACAAGTGCAAGATTATAACATTCTCTAGAAAATTATGTAACTATGTATTCGCTTACGCTATAAATAATAAGTTTTTGGAAAGAGTGAATGAACTTAAAGATTTAGGAATAGTTTTTGATTCTGAACCACGCTTTAATAGCCACATGGATTATATTATTGATAAGTCATATCGTGTAAGTGGCTTCATAAAAAGGATGACTAGAGATTTTCACTGCGTTGCTGCTATTCGTAAGCTTTTTATTACACTAGTTAGACCTATGTTAGAGTACGGCATAATTATTAGGTTTCCTTTTTATGAAGTCCACGTAACAAGACAAGAAAGAGTGCAGAGAAAAATGTGTAACTTTTTAATTTTCAAAATGGGGCTTAATAAATCGATTAATAAATTTGAGATTTGGGTTTAAACTCTTGCATAATCAAATAGATTGTCCACAGCTTTTGTTGCTTTTAAATTTCAAAGCGCCTTTAGTTAATACCAGAAACCGCGATATACTTGTTTGTCCCTTTGGAAAAACTAATTTTGGTTTAAATAGCTCTGTTGTTAATAAAATTGTGACTGTTATAAACAATCTACCAATTAATTTAGATATTTTTAATTGTAAGGAGAGTACATTTAATTTTTATTTAAGGCAAATGTAGCCATCAGTTCTCTTATTTATATTTTATTGTCTCTATTGGAACAGTTCTGTTTGACAATAAACCACTATTATTATTATAATGGAAATGGAGTGAATTGTAGTTTGTCGGGGGGTGATATTTTTACGCATCTTTCGTTCTAAATTTACCACCATTTATCATTCACGTTGTTACTTTGCATCAAATTTTAAGCATTTTCATTTTTTTTGTAACTCTTCATGGACTCGGAGAAGGCGTATAGTAACGTTCTTATTAATAAGCGTTTAGAAGTACTTAGTAAAAGCAAATAAAGAGCACTTACGTAAACATTAGTAATAGCTATATAGATAAATCATTCAATTTAAGGCCGGAAAAATGTTTCAGAAGAGCTAAACCCATCAAAGCACGAGAGCAAGGTTGTTGTTTTTTACCAACCCTTTTAGTAATCTTAGAAAAGTGAAAAAAGAAGTTGGAAGATATGGAAATCGGCTGTTCACAAAGGTCGAAATTTCCATTTCTAAGAAGAGTGGGCGAGCAGAACGAACTGATGATTGAGAATTAAAGATGAGATGCTAAATGTGGCATGCGACAATAGTCGTATGCAGAACCCCCATTCATATAAAAACAATGTTTAAGTGAAATTTTAGTGTTTGTTCCTTACATATGAAATAAACAGTTACAAAAAGCCGAATAACTGTTTTAAATAGCGTAAAGTTTTATGCTTTCTAAGAAATGGATATCGTTGACTTGGTCATTGCTACTGAAAACTGAAAGTATCGGCTACAATGTTTATATTTCTGCCATATTTTTTAACCTTTAATTTAATAAAACATAACCTGTGAATACCACAGTTATTGTTAATTCTGAATATACTGTTAAAGTTTCGCAAATTTTGACGTTCTTGTCCAAGTCCAAAACCTAAATTTCCTTTATCCCCACGGTGCAAGCACCCCTTCGAAAACGTTCTCTCCGGTCTCCAAGGAACGCAATCGCCTTTCGCGATTCGTCGCAAACCAGTACCACTAATTTAAACTCTGAAAGGTCGATTAGTAAACGTCCACAGCGCCACCGCGTAACGAAACGAAACAATTGCAATTGCACTCGGCCCGGAGCCAATCAAAAGTCGTTCGCAACGGCTAATTGCCCTTTGTCGGACGGTGGAGAATGTGCAGTGGCGAACAATAAGTACGTACTTTGTTTAATTAACTTTCGTAATTTTATCGGCGTGAAACTCCAGCAATGCGGCCGTGTGTCATACTTGCTTTTTTTTTGGTGAATGACATACGATCGTTGCAACAACCCGAGCCAACTGCAATAACGGTGCAATGACAACACCCACTATCTAAATGACCTACATCTGTATGCATGCATGCGATGGCGAAATCGAGCCACGATTGCTTTTCTGAGACACGGTTGTCCCGGATTCTTGGATTCGGAATCGGTACGGAAGGGGTACTTTTTGGGTGGACGTTGAAAAGGTCAGAGTTTTGGTCTTGGTGTGGGAGTGAAAGTACGAGGTCTGTTTGTAACGAGAATTAGAAGAATGTGGATAAAGTTCGAGGATCGGTATTGAAATTGGAATGTTGCCCGATATCGTGTGCAGGATCAGACAAGTTGTTTTGAGTGGTTGGACGAAACAGATTTTGCTCATTTTTTAGACGGTTTCTGTTACTTCGGTGAAGTGCGTTAATGGATTGTGGGCCTGTACTCGTAATCTTTGATCTGCTATGTAACATTTCTCAGAGGCATGTCATCTTTTTAAATTTTTCATCTAAATCTAGACAAAAAAAGGTGGCATTCTAGAAGTCCGTTTGAACGAAATATGATAATAATATTTATGTCCAACAGTGTTTAAGGCACCAATTATAGGACAAACAAACTTAATTTTAAAAAGTCAAATAAAAATATAGAACCCAGAAAAAAAAACATCAAAACATGTGAATAATAACCTATAACATTATACAATAATAATTGTAAAAGGTAACGATGCTTGCTTTCTTAATTGGTAAGTATCCTAAATGACAATATCCACATCTTCACAAACGGCATTATACAATGACTCCATTAGACGTAAAGGAGACCTGAGAATAATGTTTGTTCTCATAACTCATACTTAAAGGTTAAAAATTGTAATTGACCTAACATGCGGAGATCAAGTTTGCCATTGATTAGCTTGTGCAATAGCAACAGAATATTTATTTTCCTCCTCGCTATGACAGGGATGATTCATGAAGTAAAAGTACGTGGTCAATACCAAGCAATAGATGCATATTACCTGCTAAGATAAAACTGATTTTGGCAAATTACATACCTTCTAAGAAAACACAGGGTGGGTGGGCGGGCTAGTAGTTACTAAGATAAGACTGATACTTCTATTGACAACTATGAAATTTTTCTTGAAGCATTGGAAGCATAAAGGGTAAACCATTTATCTTGATTGGGGACTTCAATGCTCCTGGTTTTAGTAATTTCCATAGTCCGGCGTCCTCTAAAATTCAATTTCTCCAAAATTTTTCAAATTCACTTGAAGGAACACAGTTTAATAATATCTTAAATGCTTATGGAAACATGCTTGATCTATTATTTTGCAATCTGAAACTGAACCTTGTTGTTGATCATGCTGAATATCCATTTGTCAAGGAAAATGCTTACCACTCTGCTCTATCAATCAATCTTGATTTAAAAACTTATGAAAAACTAATCCTTTTCCAGTCACATATAATAACCGTTTCAATTTTCGGAAAGCTAACTTTAATATTCTTTATGGTCATCTTCTGCGTAAAGATTGGTCTTTTCTGCAACAACTTAATAATGTTGATCGTGCGTTGGAGATGTTTTTATTTTCATCTTTATGAAATATTTAAAGCCTCAGTTCCGTATTACAAACAACGTAATATTCGATTTTCTCTGTGGTTTACACCCAAAATTATTTACAATTTAAAACTTAAAAATAAATATAGAAGCAAATGGTAATGACTCAATGCGTAATGAATTTAGGCGATTGCGAAGGATGTGCAAATCTCAAATGTCACTGGCATATAATTCCTACATGAAAAAGGTTGAAGAGTCCATACTATCTAATCCCACTGAAATATTCAACTATATGCATATGAAAAAAGGTACTACAATAATAATAATAATAATAATAATATAGGTTTTATTTTCTCAACAGACACAAGGTCCATATAGAGATAGAAATCATACATTGATAACTAATGGCAAAAAAAATGAATGGAAAAAATAATTAAAACTAATAATAACAATTAAAAAAAAAACAACATAAACATAATTTTCAACCTCATAACAACTAAGCAAAATATACTATTAACATTGCATGTAGTAGCCAAGTAGGTAATTGATCCTTATCCTTACGTTTGCTCAAATCATCATGAAAAATGTCAGTTTTATTTTGAATACAATTCCATAATTTGAAACAATTTAACATTGGCGAGTTGTAATGGTGAAAAGTGTTTGGTATGTTCTAGAAGAAGGTAAGTGGCGATCTGCTTACAGCCCTAGGGACAACTATTTTTATTTGATTAAGTAAATATTCACTCCTAATTGAGCCATTAACTATTTTTTGAATGAACACTAAACTAGCCACATTTCTTCTACTCACCAAAGACCTTTCATTAACTAAATTAAGAAGCACATTCTGATTACAATGTAGAACTGGATATTGTCCGAACATTTTAAAAAATAAAAATTTGCAGTATATACAAGCATACCTGAAAAGATGTTTGATGGTATTAAATGTGTGATTCTCCTCAAGATATTGTTAATGCTTTTGCTTCTATATTTTCTAACACTTATCTTCCTAAAATAGATGTAAATCGTCTTTGTGTTCAGCTACAGCTAGTTACGGAAGATGAATTGCTTAAATACATGGCCCGTTTTCCTGCTAAACACACTTCTGGAGATGATCAAATACCGAGCTTCATTGTACATGATCTAAGATTTGCACTCGTAACACCACTCTTGTGTATTATTAACTTAGCCATATCATCGTCCACATTTCCTAGTTTATGGGAGAGAGCTCGAATAACTCCTGTTTATAAGAAAGATGATAAAACGCAATTAAAAAACAATCGACCGATTCTTTCAAACTTTTTATTATTATTATTATTATTAAAATGAAGCGCTCGGGCAGAGACCGAAGTCTGTTATGCCCGCGCAAGACGACAATTGATGCAATCACAAATTATTTTAAATATAATAAATTATGGATATAACTACAACTATCTACGGTTTCGAAAGATGTCGTAGTTGACCTTAAATCTAGGAACGGAAGCACTTTCAACAACTTCAGGGGTAATGCATTCCATTCGGTGAATACCCTGTTAGTGACGAACGTCTGACGAATGGAAGTCCGAAAATTGTCCTTCTCCAATTTGAACCGGTGACCTCTGGTCCGTCCATCAATCTTGACAGGAAAAAGATGTCTGATAGGTGAACTAATATTTGTAAAAGCCTGAAATGTTGTCAACATGTCACCTCTTACACGCCTGTCGGCTAACGATGGCAATTTCATAAGATTAACTCTGTCAGGGTAAGAGGGGCGCACTTGTCCGTACGGTATTCTTGTGGCACGACGCTGGACAGATTCTAGTAAGTTGATATCACGTTGTAATGTTGGAACCCAAACGCAGTTGGCATATTCTAATATCGGTCTAACATAAGTTTTATACAGTTTAGTTACAGTATTTACATCAGCTTTAGCAAATGTCTTTCCGAGAAGATGTAGTATCTTGTTGGCTTTTTTCACGACTTTTGTGATATGTTCAGACCATGTCAAAGTAGACGTTACAATAACACCCATATTCGACAAAGAATCACACTTGGTAAGCTCGGTGCCGTTGATATAATAAGTTTGCTTCGGATTGTTGCTGCCTAAATAAAGCATATTACATTTGTCCTCATTAATTGGAAGTAACCATTTTAGTGACCAGTTATAAATAGTTGCTGGAACAAATATTGTAGATTTTCAAATCGTCAGCATACATTGCCCAAGGAGAAATTAAGCAGTCTTTTATATCGGATACATATAAAAACTACAAGGGTCCTAATACAGAGCCCTGTGGTACACCACTCAGAACTGGAATAGGAGAGCTAAACAGATCACCAACCTTAACCTTAAATATTCGGTCAGAAAGAAAAGATTCAATCCACCTGAGAAGACTATCTTGGATTCCATAATGTCGTAATTTCAAAAGGAGTCGGCGTTTCGGCACACGATCGAAAGCCTTCGAAAAATCAAAATACGCGATATCTACTCAGCCACCAGAATCGAGTTCTCTAGTCCAATTGTCTAAACAACAGAGCAAATTGGTCGCTATAGACTTTCCAGGTGTGAAACCATGTTGCTCACGAGGTATAACATGGTGTGCTGTTAAAAACGCCACCAACTGATCGTAGATGATACATTCCATTAGTTTCACTACTACTGAAGTTAAACTTATAGGCCTTTAGTTCGCCACATTAAACTTGTCCCCTTTTTTGAACACAGGTGTGATGGTGGCAGTTTTCCAATCGTTTGGCAATCGTCCTGACCGAAATGATTGCTTCATCAAGATGCAAAGCGGGCGAGCAAGAGAACTGGCACACTCTTTTAAAATTTTTGCACCAATACCAGGACCAAGAGATTTGGTAGTATCTAATTTGTGCAATTTATCTTTTATTAAATCGTAGGAGAAACATATACCACTGAGACAATCGAAGTTTTGAGTAGTCAACAAATTCGGTATATCCGCGTCTGGTTCAATTGTGAACGACTGAGCAAAAGTTTCAGCAAAAATGTTGGCTGTAACGCAATCGTCCTCTATAATGTGCCCGGTTGCATCTTTCACCTGCGGCTTTCTGACAGGCCCTGATAATTTATTGCGAATGTAGCTGTAGAACTTTTTGGGATCTTTCTGATCGGCAATATTTTTTTCATATTTATGTTTTACATCTTTGATGATTGACGAAACGCGATTAGAAAACGCACGATGAACCTTATATAATCATCTTTCTTGCCTGTTCGTTTAAAGGTTCGCCAAAGTGAACGTTTCTTTTTTATTAATTTTAATATTTTGTTGTCAATCCATGGTTTAGAAGAAGATGCTTTGTAAGTGATGGTGTAAGAATACTTATCAGTTGCTAGTTTTAAATGATTTTTAAAACTTTCCCAATTTGTATCAACCGATGGTTGGTTTAAAAGGTTTGCCCAGTCTACAGTAGACAAATATTCATCAGCTTTTTTGAAGTCAACAGTCCTCTTTTGTAAGGTAACAGTTTTAGATCTCGCTACAAAACAAAGTTGGAGATCTACCTTTAAAGTTACATGATCAGATTTGCCGAATGGGTTTAAATAATTCAAATTTGCTAGTGAAGTATCATCAGACGTTAAAAGCAGATCTAATGTAGACGGTCTTTGGTTCATCCTATAACGGTAGGTTCATTAACAAGTTGGTTCAAGTTGCTGTTAACTAGCAGATCTATTAATAGCTGCGAAGATGGACTGAAATGTTGACTCATATTTAAAGGCCAAGCTATGTCTGGCATATTAAAGTCTCCGAATACAAAAAGTTTATTGTAAGTAAAGGCAAGTTGCGACAGAGAACTGAATAAGTTATTATCATCAGCAAGCAGCACTGGTCTCGCAGGGCGATAAACACATCCCAGGACAAAAGTAACATTTTTATCAGATACTTTCAAAAAAAGTGAATCAATGCCGAAAGTATTGACATTTATAGGAGTTACCGAAAATTCTGACTAAATCTGGTCAGAAACATATATACATACACCCCCTCCTAATCTATTAATTCGATCACTTCTGAAAAGAGTGAAATTCGGCACAGAGACGAAGCTGTCAGGTATACTAGAAGATAACCACGTTTCTGCCAACAAAACAAATGAAGGATTGTTGCAAGAGATAAACGCAATTTATTCGTCATATTTGGCGAGAAGAGAAGCAATATTCGAGTACACAAGAGAACTAACAAAGTAATTACAGTAATTTTTATTATTGAATTGTAGCATTTTGTTACGAAAGATTAACATCTGTAAAGGGAACGTCAGAAATGTCAATATTTTGTAGTTTACCGCAAATTTTCTTTAACCTTTTCTGAATTTTCTTACAACGATTCTTTATGCTTTTGTGCTGAACAATAGGAAATATATCAAACAGCATATCTATTATACCTTGCACGTCAGTTGTGTATTTATGAGCCAGTTTCAACAGATCAACTTCTCCAGTTGCTTTTTCTAGAAACTCAACCGTCTGCTCAAAATTAAGTGGGTACTGGGCATTCTCAAGCAGCTGTTTCGCTGGATGCAGCAAGTCCGAAACAGGGGTTAAACTTTCGGTGGAACCTGAAGGCTTAATCCTTTTCGTTGGTTGCTCTTGCTGAGTATTTTCCGCATGTGATCCAACTGATAAGTCCATGGGATTTTGTTCAGTTAAACTGTCGTCCTGTGTAGGGCGCTTAGTTCCCACTTCTGGTGAAGTTGCTGTCTGACTACCGTTACTAGGACTCTCTATAATAATGTTGGTAATGCCGGTATCATTGGGGAAGACGCTGTAATAGCACCCGGACAGTCGTTTGCTAGATGTCCACTCAATCTGCATTTGAAACAAATGTTGTCATAGCTCATGAAAATTCGGTAGTTCGTTTCGTCGTACTTTATAACAAGTGAAGTCGGAAGATCTATTAACTCGTTAGGTTGGACATAAATCTGTCGACGAAAACTTAAAACATGTTTGTATTCATCGTTTTGTATACTTGCTCTAAGAAATGACATGGAGGAAACCGAAACAAAACCTAATTGCTTGACAACCTCGTCTATAACGCTATGGGGAATAGACGGACAGACATTAGAAAAAATAATACGCTTTGCAGGATTAAGCAAACGACGTACATTTACTTCAGTACCGTTGACTTTAATAGTAGAATATTCTGAAACAATTTGATCTACATAGGATTTATGACTCAAATAAATGCATATACGATCGTTGGACATTCGCGACGCGAAAATAACATTTTTTGATGTAACTATATCACCTATAGCCACAACATATTCCGTAAGTTTTACATCTTTAATAGCACTTAAAACAATAGCTTGGTCTTTAGCTGGAAAAAGAGGAGAACAAGTATTCTCCCCCATCTTGAAAAGGCGCTCTTATGACGCCTTTCCCTTTTGGGAATATCCTCGTCTTCCGACGAGGAATTTTAAATCCACAGTCACTCGCCTCAGTAAGAAACAAGATAACAGCAGGCAAAAACAGTAATTGATAAGACTTACGGGATTTCAATTAATAGAGGTGTCAAAGAAAATCATAAAATATGTTCCCATACACTGTTGTAAACCTCACTGTACTGTTGTTAAACTAACCGTAAGTGGCACCAGAATAAGTTGTTATTAATTCAAAAATTTAACTGGACTTAAATCAGTCAAAAATCAGAGCTAAACCCACAGAAACACTCGTTTGCCGAATGGAATGATAAATCACAAGAAGAAGATCTTGTCTGCATAAACATTGTCTTTCTTTCCTTACATCTTCTGAATTTTCGCATTAAGTGAAGAAAAAATATATAAATAAAGAAAAAATGCAGGAATCAATATGCAAAGTGACGGATAACAATGAACCTCACGTGACGTAATTACAATTTACACTCCGCCCCCTTCATTCATTACTTAGCATTTCCAAGTACCACCTATTCATGAATTGTAAAAATTGTGCAAACTCATTCAAAAGAAACAACTAAAATTCCTCCGATCCCTGTTTCCATAATCACTGACCCAACATCAAGTTTTGACCTCTCTCGATTACAAAATGTTTACTCCACAAACACCAAGATATCCCAATATTTTTATTCTTGTCAGAGCGTAACCGATACCAATTCAGCTTCATCCTTCACGGTGAAGGCATCAAGGAGTGGCCCTGACAGTTCTCCGATACGCATCCACATGACGTTGAAACGTCGATACCTTATTATCAATAAACCGAAAGAAAACGACCGACCATAAATTAATATGTTTGGCATAAAAGATAAGACAAGAACATAAAATTTTTAAGTCACGGGCTAATAAACAGCCACTTTGTAAAAACTTCCACTGGAACCGCTCCAAGAGATGTCGTCGTGTTGTGACCATATGGTCCGTCGCTTTTTCCGAGGACATCCGCGGGATTGCTCGACCGTAAATGAACTCGCTTTTAACACCCTCACCTAATAAAGTCGAACGATCATAATGGCTCTTAATAATCGTCGGACGCATTACCTCGATTGTGTTATTATCGCTGTAAACCGTCCGAAACGTGTTACTGCTTATGAGTTGTCCCTTTACGAGATGTCATAAAGTTTGTGTAAAGATGGATATTTTATGGCTGCGTGTATGGTGGAGGCGAGCATGAAAAGGTCGTTGCTTTTTGCGACGTTTTCTTCCGGCTTTCCTTTCTTTTTTTTTGCAAATTCATGAAGCTATTTTTGATCATGAAAAGAACGTCGAAAGCAACAAGAAGAAGTTAAGATTTACATCAGACAGAAAACTCTCGCTTTCTAAATTTAAGTGCCCCTTAGACGAAGAGTGCATGAATACCTTATGGTATTGAAATAAAAAGAACATCAATGGAACGACTTGCAACAGCGCCGAAGATTTAAAAGCGGTAATAACTGCAGAAAGTACTCGAATCAGTTGCAATTAGCGGCCACGCGAAAACACTTTTATGATAATTAGGATTTTTATGTCATTATCATGGTTGCCAACAAAAGTCTTTTAATGTTTGTTTTGAATCCAAAGTCAGAACAATTTCTTATTTTAAACTAAATAGCCAAAATGTCAAACTAATGAATATTATTTGAATGACACGTTTCATGGCTTTCATGACCCCAGATTTTTGGAAAAAAATTAAAATTGCTCTCAAATCTTGCAAAAGTTTTAAGGTTATCGTAATCGTGGTAAATCGTTGATCAAAATTTCCACTTCCAAAAAATTGATGACGTCATCTCAAAATATTGCTTAAGAAATCCTCTCTGAAATATGCATAATTGTAGCAAGCTTCTCTAACTTTCTCTTTATTTTAACACTAGATACATATCTTTATTTTAACATATAAGTGTTAATAAATAATGTTACAATTTTTTTTTAAATCGGAATTTATTTACCTTCGACCAATTTTTTGATATCATCATATTTTCATTTTTCTTGGTTTTTCATTGTTTCAATTACTGGGCTTACAAAATTTTTCAGTTTTTCTTTTTTCAATTTGCAGTTTTTCAATTTTGCAATTTTTCGATATTCCAATTTTTCATTTTTCGATTTTTCAATATGTATTTCGTTTCCTCAATTTTTGAAGTTCTTGATTTTTATTGTTAATTTTTTGGATTTTTAATTTTCATTTTCTTGATTTTATATCACAATTTTTCCTTTTTCATTTCCTGTATGTTTTCAATGTTCCTTTCTATTTTATAGTTCTTATACAATTTTTAAAATTTTTAATCTTTAATTTTTATTTTCTGGATTTTCCAATTTTTCCAATTTTCAATTTTGCAATTTTTGGATTCCAAGTTATTCGATTTTCCGATTTCCCTAATTTTTCAATATTTCGATTTTACAAGATGTACTCTTTTTTTTATTTTGCACTTTTTCAATTGTAAATTTCTCAGGTTTTGTTCTTTTTGTTCTTCTTTGATTTTTTATTTTTTCGTTTCTTCAATTTTTCAAGTTCTTGATTTTTAATTTTTAGATTTTTCTAAGTTTTCATTTTGTACTTTTTCATTTTTCGATTATACCAGTTTTGAAGAAGAATCTTAAAATCAAGTGGAAAATCGAAGAACTTAAGAAATGAAAAATTGAAATATTAAAATCTAAAATCGAGAAATTTAAAAATCTCAAAAAATTAATCAATCGAAAAATTAGAAATCCCAAAAAATTGTGAAGTCGAAAAACTGTAATATTGAAAGATCCACAAAATTGAAAAGCAAATATCGAGGAACTGAAAAATTAAAAAGTCGAAAAGATGAAATGGTTTTAAAATCCAATAATTGAAAAACGTAAGAATTCTAAAAACGTAAAATTGAAATTAAAGCGAAAAATTTTCAAAATTATAATTATTACATATCGTATACAGTGGGAGCCAAAATAAAGTAGGACACCTATTGAATTGATTTTTTTCAGTTGTTTAAAATGGACTCAATTGAATTCATTGAAAATGACATTTAAACGACAATGGAAATTTGAAAGTTATACTGGGGAAAGAAAAGTGTCCTTCTTTATTTTGGAAGCCACTGTGTTTAAAATGAAAACTAGAAAAATTGAAAAAACGAGAAACTGAGAAATCTAAAATTGAAAACCGAAAAATCAAAATATCCAAAAATTGAAAAAAAGAAAAATTGAAAAAATAAAGAAAATAAAAACTGAAACGAAAAAATGAAGAAATGGAAAATTGAAAAATCGAAAAATTGCAAATTGCAAAATCTAATAACTGAAACATCCAAAGGTTGAAATCTCGAGTTGCATATCGTAAAATTAAAGAAACAAAAAAAAAACAAAAAATCAAAATCGGAAGACTGAAATATGGAAAAATTGATAAAATAAAGAAAATAAAAAACCGTAACGAAAAACTGCTACTTGATAAATTGGAGACATGAAAACTTGAAAAATCGAAACAATGCAAATTCGTGAAATCGCAAATCGAAAACTACAAAATCTAAACATTGAAACATCAAAAAGTCGGAAAATTGAAAAATCGAAGAAACAAAAAATTATAAAATCATTGAAAAAAAAAATAAAGACAATCAAAAACAGAAACCAAAAGTTGCAAATTGAAAATATGAAGAAATGAAAAATTAAAGAACTGAAAAACTGAAAAATTAAAAATTGGAAACTCCACAATTTTAGGTCGAAAAATTGCAAAATCTAAAAATCGAAAAATGAAAACTTGTGAAATTGCAGATCGAGAACTGTAAAATCTAAACATTGAAACATCAAAAACTTTGAAAATCGAAAAATCCAAGAAACAAGAAATTGAAAAAAGAAAAAAATATAAAATTGGAACACTGAAAAATCAAAAATTTGTGAAAAAATAAAAAATCGAACCGTAAAATTGCAAATCGAAAAATTGAGGAAATGGAAAATTGAAAATTCGAAAAATTGGAAATTGAAAACTTATGAAATTGCAAATCGAAAAATTACAAATTGCAGAATCTAATAGCATATAATAAAATTAAAGAAACAAAAAAATATTTAAATTGCAAATTGAAAAAACAAAAAAAACTATAAAATCGGAACACTGAAATATCGAAAAATTGAAGAAACGAAAAATAGAAAAAATAAAGAAAATAAAAAACTAACGAAAAATTGCAAATGGAAAACCTGCAGTATCTAAACATTGAAACATCAAAAGTTGGAAAATCGAAGAAACGAAAAGTTAAAAAAAAATCATAAAATCGGAACATTAAAAAAATGGAACAATTGTAAAAATAAAGAAAAAAACCGAAACGAAAAATTGCAAATCGAAAATTTGAAGACATGAAAAATTAAAGAACCGAAAAACTGAAGAAACAATAAACTGAAAAAATTAAATTGAAGAAATAAAGAAAATAAAAAAATGAAACAAGAAATTGCAAATCGAAAAACCGAAAAACTAAAAATTGAAAACTCGAAAAACTCAAATCGAAAAAATTGCAAATCCAAAAATTTAAGAAAAGTTGAAATTGAGAACATTGAAATATGAAAAATTGAACAACATGAGACAGAAAAATCTAAAATTCAAGAAACGAAAAACTGAAAAATGAAAACTCGTGAAATCGCAAATCGAAAAATTGCAAAATCGAAACAATGATACATCCAAAAATTGAAAAATCGAAAAAATTAAAACTCATAAAATCGAAAACTACAAAATCTGAACATTGAAACATCAAAAAGTTGGAAAATTGAAAAATTGAAAAAACAAGAAATTACAAAATCATTGAAAAATCGAAAAATTGTAAAATAAAGAAAATGAAAGACAAACGAAAAATTGCAAATCGAAAATTTGAAGAAATAAAAAATTAAAGAGCCAAAAATTGCTAAATTTAAAAGTCGAAAAAATGAAAACTCGTGAAATTGCAGATTGAAAACTGTAAAATGTAAACATTGAAACAGCAAAAATTTGGAAAATCGAAAAATCGATCAAGCCAAGAATTGAAAAAACAAAAAATGATAAAATCGGAACATTGAAAAATCGAAAAATTGTAAAAATCGAAAAATTACAAAATTGCAAACTCATGAAATTACAGATCGAAAAATTACAAATGCAAAATGTAATAACTGAAACATTCAGAAGTTGTAAAATCGAAAATTCTAAATAGAAAACTCGAAGAGTTGCATATACATATAAAATTAAAGAAACAAAAAAAAAAATAAATTGCAAATTGAAAAAAAACTATAAAAAAATAGGAACATTGAAATATCGAAAAATTAACGAAACGAAAAATTGAAAAATTTCATATTCAAAAAAAAGAAAAATTCTAAAATCAGAAGATTGAAAAATGGAAAAATGGAAAAATAAAAAAAAAACGTAACGAAAAACTGCAAATCGGAAAATTGAAGACATGAAAAAAAGCAAAATGATTTCGGAAAATCAGAACATTAAAAAATCGAAAAATTGGAAAAATAAAGAAACAACTCAAACATTAAAAATTGAAAACTCCAGAAATTTTAAGTAAATTGTAAAATCGCAAATAGAAAAACTGAAGAAACGTGGAACTGAAAAAAATAAAATTCAACAAACAAAAAATTATCATAGAACATTAATAAATATATCGAAAAATTGAAAAATCATGAAACAGAAAAATCTAAAATTGAAGAAAAAACTTGCGAATCGAAAAATCTAGGAAACGAAAAATTAAAGACCGGAAAACTGAAAAATGAAAAATTAGGAACTCGACAAATTTTAAATCGAAAAAATTACATAATCTCAAAATGGAAGAAACAAAAAAACGATGGAATAATCGCAAATCGAAAAATTGAAGAAAAGAGAAACTCAAAAAGTTAAAATTAAAAAAACAAAGAATTATATAAAATCGAAAAATTGATAAATAAAAAATTGAAAACTCGAGAAACTCAACTCAAAAAACTGCAAAATCCAACAATTGAAAAATTGAACTTAAAAACTCGAAAAACTGTAGAAACAAAAAAATGAAGCTTTGTTGGACTACACTTAAGGGGCGAGGGAAGTTCTGTCGAAATAACCTTCGCCTAATTTTTGTTGTTTTTCTATGGAATGTTTTCCCATCTCTACATCCATTTTTTCCGCTTACAGTTTCTTTCCTGTTTCTGTTTTTGTTTATGTACTTCCGCACTTCTTTCTCGAGTTTAATTTCCTTCATCTTTTGTGCTTATTGTTTCATTACTTGCTTTTCAATTTCCTTCATCTTTTTCCCGTTTTCTGTTATTGTCTTCTATTTGAACTCCAGTGGCATATATTTGGTGTAAGTACATATATATAGTTTGGAATTTTTGGTCCCCTAACCATCTAGGAATAAGTCAAAAAGCAATTTTAAAAATTTCCCCTAGCTAACATTTAAAAAACAAACCGTCGAATATCCGCGATCTGGATGATGAACGCGACTCGGGTGGAGGTTAACAGCTGCCCATTCCGAAGAAAAATTGCCATATGTTGACATATCGGTCGTATTATTTACACATATTTTTGCTTTGTGCTTGATTTGACGTGTTTGCCGTTACGTCTACTCGAAGGAAGAATGTAACGTCAACTAATGAAGATTGATTATCGAAAGTACGGAATGGGAAAATTTGGAGGTCAGATTTCGGCTGAACTCGGCGCCCACGATGCCCGAAGACGTCTTAGAACCTCGTTTAGAACAACGAAAAAAAAGTACAATTACAGGGTGGTCCAGTTTAATTGACAACACAAGCAATAAGCGAGTTCTAGAACTAGTAGAATTGAAGGAACAGTCCCAAACCGCAACACGATTTTTCCGCCGCCCACGAGCTGGCGCCAGGGCAATCAATTCAAGCCCGATCTGCGAGCCGGTACAAGCCCCCCCTTTTTTTCTCTACACCTCTCGAGACATTTTATTTAAATTTTCCTTGTCGCGTTTAGCGCCAGGTCCCGCCAATTTATTAATTTGGCTCGGTCAGAGGTGGCCACGGCAGGTAAATAAATTTGTCGTGGAACGAGTTCGCCTCGGGCCAAAAGATTCCAATTTGTTTAGTCATTTGCGCGATTCTTGAATGGAAGTTAAGTTGTGTCTTGTAAGTGTGTTATTGAGATTTTTGGAATGATTGTTCCACCAATTTGGTCACGCAGGGACGTTTTTGGTGTTGGAAGTGTTGAAATTTTGTGCTTGTTTTTTTAGAAATCAGAGCGCTTGAACTGACCAATCTAGCTGCCAAAAAACGTAATTGATGTAATTATATTAACTTGAACAACAAAGGCCAGACAGATAAATGAGATTGTGGCCCTAGAGCTCTAAATAAAACGCTTCCTTAATTGAGGTTTATACGTGAGGTGGATTAAATCGGAAGAAAACTACAATAAAAAAAACATTCAATTTCGTTGTTATTACCGTAAAAGTTGAAAACACAATTAGTACAATTAGTTATGCTAATGGAGCATTTTCCGTTGCCGTAATTTCAGTGTTACATGATATCGTCGGCCTTTAATTTGTTTCATTTGCATTCTTGGGTACATTGACATTCGGATATCCAGAAGTTGATACAGGATTGTCGCAATACAAATTTTTCAATAGGTATATAATAAAGAGATTAAAAATGTAATTAAAAAATTCAATTAAATTTTTCTTTACCTACAAATTAGATTATGTTCCCTATTAAAAATCTAAATGTTGTTTGCTGATGCCGAATAAGTTGAATCTGATCATCTGCGACGGTTGGATGTGTCCATCATACGTCTAATTGGCTTGTTTTGCGATCTATTTGTTGTCGACAAAGAAACTCTGAAGGTCAATTGACTACGAGTCAATCTGCTACCAGCAGGGAACACGAAGAGTGATGACCATTCAAAGTGTTTGAAGAAATGAAGTATCGGAGATTATGCGATGGGCTTCAGATGAAACAATATGAAAATCACACGTTTTCCAAGTGTAAACACCCTGTATAAGTTTAAATCCCATGAAGTGTTCAAATCATCCGTATACAGCGGAAAAATTGAACTAACGAAAAAATCACCAGTTAAGTCGTCAACAAATACTAAAAAATAAAATTGATCCAGAATGCGAACCTTGTGGTACGCCACAAGCTGTTCAGTTTGAGGGACATCAAAATTTTTTAGTTGTGTACTCAGATTCGACTTCAAATTAAAAAAGACAGCAAATTTGAGGATATTCCGTTGACGAATAAAAAAGTTAGTACCACCACACCAATTTATTAGGGTGAGCTATTTCACAATAATATATTTTGAGTTTAGAGTACACCATTTGAAAATGGTTCGCTACCGACGTCCGGTCTAAACCATTCGAGGACCGTTTTATAGGTAGTACCACATAAAAAATCAAAAAAAATCGTAAAGGTCCATGGGTCAATTCTGAACTCGTATTTGTCTTTGGGAGGTTCAAATGAGTACTGTTATTCTGTTAATGAACTAGAGAATTGCAACTACAGTTTCGTAGGTGAGATATTTCAGAAAAAACATTTTTTTGAGTTTACGACCTCACCATTTCAAAGCTGTTCGAGTACGTACCCGACTTTGGGTTTAAACCAATCATTTCCTTGGAGTTTTTTGCTCTAAACAAATCCTTTTCTGAGCCGGATTAGTTAGTCATTTGATCTTGACGCACCGATAACAAGGACCATGTCATCTATCTATAGGTACTACATATATGTATAATTAAAAAAAAAAAAATCAGGAAGCCCTGTTGGTCAATTCTGAACTCGGATTTATTATCAAAAGGTTCAAATTAATAAGTACAGTGAATTTCAGGATACTCTGTTAACGAAACTTAAAAATTCATATTTCTTTGCAAAAATGTACCATTTTAACCGTGTTCTAAGTTTCTTGTTGTGAAAAAATGGCTATGTATATTAAGAAAAAAAGACAAAATATAAGCCCCACCCACCCACCCTATCTCAATTCGGATGATTTTTCTTTATTCGTCGTAAGCCGAGGGGTGGAGCTTAATTGTAAAATCCTTGTTTTTCTACGAGAAATTACCATGTGAAATATGTTCTTAAATAATCGTGTTATACAAAGAAAACTAAATGTATTAATTAAAAAAAAAAACCAAAAGAGAAGCCCCACCCATCCGTCTCCATCTTAATCGTGACGAATTTTTCATTCGTTGTCAGACCGAGGGGCGGAGCGTAATTGCAAAATTGATGTTTTCCTATACAAATTTACCATTTTAAAAATGTTTTAAGTTTCTTGTTGTGAAAAGATGACTGCACATACTAAGAAAAAAGAGGCAAAATATAAGCCCCACCCACCCACCCTATCTCAATTGTAATGATTTTTTTTTTCATCGTGAGCCAAGCTTAACTGCAAAATATTTGTTTACGAGAAATTAAAATCATGTTGTTGAGTATCATGTTATTCAAAGAATATTGGGTACATATTAAGAAAAAATTAAAATTAATCTTTTCGTCCTTTTTCGTCCTTATTATCCTTTTTCGTCCTTGTTATCCCTTTTCGCCCCTTTTCGTCCTTATTATCCTTTCTCGTCCTTCTTCGTCATTTTTCGTCCTTTTTTTGTCCTTATTATCTTTTTCGTCCTTTTTCGTCCTTCTCGTCTTTTTTCGTGCTTCTCGTCCTTTTTCGTCCTTACTATCTTTCCTCGTTCTTTTTCGTCCTTTTTCGTCGTTTTCGTTCTTATAATCCTTTTTCGTCCTTATCCTTTTTCCTCCTTATCCTTTTTATCCTTTTTCGTCCTTTTGTCCTTTTCGTACTTTTTCGTCATTTTTCGCCCTTTTTCGTCCTTCTCGTCCATATTGTCCTTATTCGTCCTTATTATCCTTATTCGTCCTTATTATCTTGTTTCGTCCTCTTTCGTCCTTATTCGTTTTTTTTCGTCCTTATTATACTTTTTCGTATTTCTTTGTCGTTTTTCGTCCTTTGCCGTAATGTTTCGTCCTTTTCCGTAATTTTTCGTCGTTTTCCATCCTCGTCCTTTTTCGTCCTTATTATCCTTTTTCGTCCCTCTTCCTCATTTTTCGTCCTTTTTCGTCCTTATTATCTTTTTCGTCCTTTTTCGTCCTTCTCGTCCTTTTTCGTCCTTACTATCCTTTTTCGTCCTCTTTCGTCGTTTTCGTTCTTATCCTTTTTTCTCCTTATTATCCTTTTTCGTCCTTTTTTGTCCTTTTTCGTCGTTTTCGTTCTTATTATCCTTTTTCGTCCTTATCCTTTTTCCTCCTTTTTATCCTTTTTCGTCCTTTTGTTCTTTTCGTACTTTTTCGTCCTTTTTCGCCCTTTTTCGTCCTTCTCGTCCATATTATCCTTATTCGTCCTTATTATCCTTATTTTCCTTTTCGTCCTTTATCGTCCTTTTCGTCCTTTATCGTCCTTTTCGTCCTTTTTTGTCCTTATTATCCTTTTTCGGCCTTTTTTGTCCTTTTTCGTCGTTTTCGTTCTTATTATCTTTTTTCTTCCTTATTATCCTTTTTCGTCCTTTTGTCCTTTTCGTCCTTTTTCGTCTTTTTCGTCCTTTTTCGTCCTTCTCGTCCATATTATCCTTATTCGTCCTTATTATCCTTTTTCGTCCCTTTTCGTCTTTTTTGTCCTTATTGTCCTTTTTCGTCCATATTATCCTTTTCGTCTTATTATCCTTTTCGTCCTTATTCGTCCTTTTTCGTCCTTATTTGTCCATATTTCGTCCTTTTCGTCCTTTCTCGTCCTTTTTCGTCCTTTTCGTCCTTCTCGTCATTTTTCGTCCTTATTCGTCCTTATTTTCCTTTCGTCCTTTTTTGTCCTTATTGTCCTTTTTCGTCCTTATCGTTCCTTTTTCGTCTTTTCGTCCTTTTCGTTCCTTATATCCTTTTTCGTCCTTTATCGTCCTTTTCGTCCTTATTCGTCCTTTTCGTCCTTTTTTGTCCTATTATCCTTTTTCGTCCTTCTCGTCCTTTTTTCGTCCTTCTCGTCTTTTTGTCTTTTTCGTCCTTCTCGTCCTTTTTCGTCCTTCTCGTCCTTTTCGTCTTCTCGTCCTTTTTCGACCTTATTATCCTTTTTCGTCCGTTTTCATCCTTTTCGTCTTTTCGTCCTTTTCGTCCTTATTATTCGTCTTTTCGTCCTTTTTGTCATTTTTTTCGTCCTTTATCGTCCTTCTTCGTCATTTTACGTCCTTTTTGTCCTGATCTATAATAGTAATGAAGTTTCATTCGTTGTCAGCCTAGGGGCGGGCCTAAATGCAAAATCCATATTTGCTTAGACAATTTTACCATTTTAAACGAGTTTTAAATTTTTAAGAATAAAAATCATCACAATTGAGATGGGGTGGGTGGGCGGGGTTTGTATGTTGCCTTTGTTTCCTAATATACATAGTATTCTTTGAACAATAACGATACTCAAAAACATGTTTTTAATTTCTTGCAAGAAATAAGTATTTGCAGTTAAGCTCCGCCTCCTTTGTTCACGGCGAATAAAAAAAAATCATCACAATCGAGATAGGGTGGGTGGGCGGGTTTATTTTTGCCTTTTGTTTTAATGTGTAGACTTCTGTTTCACAACATGAAACTGAAACATGTTAAAAATGGAAAATTTGTATAAGGAAATACCCATTTTGCAAATAAGCTCCGCCCCATAATTGCAAAATCCTTATTTCCCTGCAAAAATGTACAATTTGTTCTAAGTTTCTTGTTGTGAAAAGACGGCTATGTATATAAGAAAATAAGCCAAAATAGAAGAGGTGTACAGTTGGTTGCATAAATGAAAATATTATATAATTGTAAAAAAAAATGGTGGATTTTATTAAGAATTCAGATTTAGACATAATATTTTTTTCGAACCGGAGTCGAGCGCTGTTGGGTGTATAATAAATGTAATTGACGAAGGTAGTACCACTTTGATATTTTTTTTTATTAGATTGACCACTTGCCAAAATAGAATTCGATTTTATTTCACAGTATAAATAAAATAATCCAATGAAATTAAAAATTGAAGGTGGGTGGGATTAGTTTGACAGCTTTTATGTAAGTAAAATCAAACTTTCATCCATTACAATGAACAAACAAAAAAAAAACGTGCCACTTTAAAGTTTTCCTAATTAAATTGACCACATGCCAAAATAGAATCCAATTTTGATCTCACGGTGAATAGAATAAGCCAATGAAATCCAAAAGCGGAGGTGGGTGGGGTTAGTTTACTTTTTTGGTTTCCATGTCAACATAAAATCCGCTTTTCGTCCATAAAATAAGTGATCAAAAAGAAAACGTGGTGAGTGGGCGGGCCCACTTTGAATTTGAAGTTTGAAGGCTTTGAAAATTTGCGCGAAAAAGGAATATTTCGAATTAATTTTGAAAAACTCGTAAAAATTTTGACATTACTAGAAGTGTTATGGAGTAGTCAAGGCTCTGAAGACTAAAAATAAACTGGTATTTGACAAGAACGTCGTCAACATTTCGTTATGAAGGTCTTCGAAGCCTTGACAACACTGTTAGTGAGATAATTTAGAAAAACATGTTTTTTGAGTTTACGAGCTCACCATTTCAAAACGGTTTTAAGTACCCGACTTTGGTTTAAACCATTCAATTCTTGGAGTTTTTTTGAACTAAACAAATGCGTTTCTGAGCCGGATTAGCTATCCATTTGATCTTGAGGCACTGATAACAAGGGCTATCTCATTTATCTATAGGTAGCAACATCGGTTAACATTCCCCCGTATAACGACACCCGACGCCTTAAAAAGTTCTTTACCCTGAATCCTGTTTATTTTAAAGAATTGATTGATACTCATCATATTTGTCAGATTTGTTATGGATTGAATGAGCAATTTTCTAGTGGTAGATGGTGCTTACACCATTGCATTTCTAGTGGTTTTAATTTTTAAATCAAAAATGTTGTTCGAGAGCTCAAACACCAAAATATTCATCAAGAGCTTAAAGTTCAAAATGTTCATCCGGTTCGAAGGACCAAAATTGTGGGATGACCTTCAACCATCTTGAAGTGGGTGTGTGCATGAAAAGTGATCGGGGGTGGTTATCATAATCAAAAATACCCATACGTAATACACTATTACCACAGATCTGGTGCTAACTACAATTTTATGCTCAGTTTGAAATTTCAGTATCCAGAATTACGTTTTTCGCAAATACTTATGTCAGAAATTTTAATTGCATAAGTTAGCTCGTAATGTCCTCGTAGGTAATGAACACCTACGTCGTGTAGAGCTTTAGATCTGACCGTAGATAGACGGAACTTACAGAATTTCCAGGTATTGTTAATTAAGGTACAAACAAGTAATTACGGTCGTAAGTATTCATTGAAAAGTGAACAATTATACGCCGAGTTAAAATGACTGAGTTATATTATTAAAAAGTGTTACCTCATTCATCAGCAATTATTGATTAATTAATTAAGTATGTCAAACATTGTATAGTTTGTGTATTGATAAAAAATGAAAACTAGAGAACCACAATTAAAGATGTAGAAATCTTTGGTGATGCTATCGTCGCTTTTGCTAATCACAAGATATTCATTCATCCCTTTCAAAAATTTTATGATTTTGGTGAGTAAATCCTGCTTCAAATATAAATTGTGACATTCTCCTGTATCTGTGATTTAATAATGCATCTTTATTATCATTACTAGCCATAACTGATATGGCTGTGAGTGATTTATGATTCACCTACTCATTACTTTTTTCCAATAAACCACAACTTTTTCTTTATCTGCATGATTGATTATACTTTAGGTTTTTTATATCTACAGTTAATTAATTATTTACAATTACGATTTTTAATTACGACCCACTATAAATTCAGGCGAAACCGCGGTTAATATTGCATTTAACAACAATATAACCTCGATGATCCGAATTAATTGGGGAAAAGGTGAGTGAAATCAACACATCGGGATCTATATCCCTGAATTTAACCAGAATTTTGAGACGACTTTTTCAAAAATGAAATTTCCCATCATGTGTTCGTATTATCTCCCTTATGCAAATTTCGACCCATTCTCGACGATTTTCGAAATTTAACTAAATACTTCCATGTAGATTTTGGGCCACAGAAGTCACTTCTGGCTTCATTTCTTCGATAACTTAAACCGTTTTTCCAGAATCGTCCATTGAAATATCGCAATTTTCAAAAAATCCGAAATTCGCACCGAATTTTCTGAAAATATTGCTCCGTTATCATAAACATGCTACATTTTTGGAATCAACACGTCGAGATATGTATCTGCTTTTTTCAGAATTTTTAGACAACTTTTTCAAAAATGAAATTTTACACTGTGGTAGTACTTGCCAAATAACCTACCCTCTAAGAAAATGAAAGGCGGGTGGGCCAGGCTAGTATTTGCCAAAATAAGATTCATTTTGACAAATTACCTACTCTTCTAAGGAAAGGTACTAACCCCGCCCACCCACCTTTTATTTTCTTGGAAGAGTAGGTCATCTGCCAAAATCAGTCTTATCTTGGCAAGGATGAGACTGATTTTTGCAAATGACAGATCCTCTAAGAAAATAAGGGTGGGTGGGCGGGGCTAGTACTTGTCAAGATAAGACTGATTTTGGCAGATGACCCACTCTTCTAAGAAAATAAAGGGTGGGTGGGTGGGGCTAGTGCTTGCTGAAAATAAAAAAAATTAAAAATCAAAAAATGACAAATTGAAGAATCAGATAAATGAGAAATCGGAAAATTGTACCACAGTATAATCGGAAAATCAAAAACTAAAATATCGAAAAACTGAAAACAAAATAAATCTTATAACATCGAATGCGAAATTCTTGTTTTCATTTTTTTTTTTAGTTTTTAGATTTTGCAACTTTTGAATATTTCATTTGATAATTTTTTTGACAATTTTGCAGTTTTTAATTCCAATGTTTCGATTTTTCAAGTTTTAACTTTACAATTTTGGAATTTTTTGATTTTTAATTTTTCAAGTTCTCAAGTTAAAATTTCCCTTTTCACGATTTGTCATTTTTCGATTTTTTTACTAAAAGAACAAATTTATTCGAACCGAAATTTTAAAAAATCAAAAATCCAAAAATTGAAAATTAAAAACAAAATTTTCAGATGTTTTAAAGTTACGGTGAACTTGGCAATCGCTGATCAAAATTACTTTTTACTCCCTTCCAAAAAGTGGGTGACAAAAAATCAAAAATCGAAAATTAAAAAAAATGTACATCTATTTTCTCGATGTTTTTAAAAATCAAATAATTGAGAAATCGGAAAACTGCCACAATTGTAAAATTAAAAAATCGAAAGTTTTTTCAGTTGCCCAGAAAAATCAAAAATCGAAAGACAGATCAAAAAAAATGAAAATTTAAAAAGCGAGAAATTCGAAAGTTGAAAAATCAAAAAATTGAAAAATCTTGTAGTCCTCGCTACGATAAGACTGATTTTGGCAATGACCTACTCTTCTAAGAGAAGGTACTAACCCCGCCCACCCACCCTTTATTTTCTTAGCAGAGTAGGTCATCTGCCAAAATCAGCTTATTTGGCAAGTATGAGACTGATTTTGGCAGATGACCCACTCTTCTAAGAAAATAAGGGTGGGCGGGCGGGGCTAGTACTTGTCAAGATAAGACTGATTTTGGCAGATGACCCACTCTCCTAAGAAAATAAAGGGTGGGTGGGAGGGGCTAGTACTTGTTAAAGTAAGACTGATTTTAGCAGATGACCCACTATTCTAAGAAAATAAAGACTCGGTAGGTGGGGCTAGTGCAGGCTAAAAATAAAAAAAATTAATAAATCAGAAAATGACAAATTGAAAAATCAGATAAATGAGAAATCGGAAAATTGTACATCTGTATAATCGGAAAATCAAAAAGCAGAATATCGAAAAATGAAAAAAAAAATCTTATAAAATCGAATTCGAAATTCCTGTTTTCATTTATTTTAGTTTTTAGATTTTTCAACTTTTGAATATTTTTTTGATAATTTTTTTGACAATTTTGCAGTTTTTAATTCAATCTTTTGATTTTTCAAGGTTTAATTTTCCAATTTTGGAATTTTTTGATTTTTAATTTTTCAATTTCTCAAGCTAAAATTTTTCCTTTCACGATTTGTCATTTTTCGATTTTTTACTAAAAGAACAGATTTATTCGAACCGAAATTTTAAAAAATCGAAAAATCCAAAAATTAAAAATCTGAAACAAAATTTTCATATGTTTTAAAGTTACGGTGAACATGGCAATCGCTGATTAAAATTACTTTTCACTCCCTTCCAGAAACTCGATAATAAAAAATCAAAAATCGAAAATTTTAAAAATTGTACATCTATTTTCTCGATGTTTTTAAAAATCAAATAATTGAGAAATGGGAAAACTGCCACAATTGTAAAATTAAAAAATCGAAAGTTTTTTCAGTTGCTCAGAAAAATCAAAAATCGAAAGACAGGTCAAAAAATTGAAAATTTAAAAGCGAGAAATTGAAAAATTCGAAAGTTGAAAAATCGAAAAACTGAAAAATCTAATAGTCCTCGCCACGATAAGACTGATTTTGGCAATGACCTTCTCTTCTAAGAGAAGGTACTAGCCCCGCCCACCCACCCTTTATTTTCTTTGAAGAGTAGGTCATCTGCCAAAATCAGTCTTATCGTAGCGTCAGCAAGTATGAGACTGATTTTTGCAAATCACAGATCCTCTAAGAAAATAAGGGTGGGTGGGCGGGGCTAGTACTTGTCAAGATAAGACAGACTTTGGCAAATGACCCACTCTTCTAAGAAAATAAAGGCTGGGTGGGTGGGGCTAGTGCTTGCTAAAAATAAAAAAATTGAAAAATCAGATAAATTAGAAATCGAAAAATTGTACAACTATATAATCGGAAAATCAAAAAGTAAAATATCGAAAAATGAAAAAAAAAAAAATAAACATAAAATCGAATTCAAAATTCCTGTTTTAATTTTTTTTAGTTTTTAGATTTTTCAACTTTTGAATATTTTATTTGATAATTTTTTTGACAATTTTGCAGTTTTTAATTCCAATCTTTTGAGTTTTCAAGTTTTAACTTTACAATTTTGGAATTTTTTGATTTTTAATTTTTCAAGTTCACAAGTTAAAATTTTTCCTTTCCGCGATTTGTCATTTCTCGATTTTTTACCAAAAGAACAAATTTATTGGCACCGAAATTTTAAAAAATCGAAAACTCCAAAATTGAAAATTAGAAACTAAATTTTCAGATGTTTTAAAGTTACGGTAAACATGGTAATCGCTGATCAAAAGTACTTTTTACTCCCTTTCAAAAACTCTGTGACAAAAAAACAAAAATCGAAAAATTAAAAAAATGCATCTATTTTCTCGATGTTTTTTAAAATCAAATAATTGAGAAATCGGAAAACTGTCACAATAGTAAAATTAAAAAAACGAAAGTCTTTTTCAGTTACCCAGAAAAATCAAAAATCGAAAAACAGATCAAAAAATTGAAAATTTAAAATGCGAGAAATCGAAAAATTCGAAAGTTGAAAAATCGAAAAACTGAAAAATCTAATAGTCCTCGCTACGATAAGACTGATTTTGCAATGATCTTCTCTTCTAAGAGAAGGTACTAGCCCCGCCCACCCACCCTTTATTTTCTTTGAAGAGTAGGTCATCTGCCAAAATCAGTCTTATCTTGGCAAGTATGAGACTGATTTTTGCACATCACAGATCCTCTAAGAAAATAAGGGTGGGTGGGCGGGGCTAGTACTTGTCAAGATAAGACAGACTTTGGCAAATGACCCACTCTTCTAATAAAATAAAGGGTGGGTGGGCGGGGCTAGTACTTATCAAGATGAGACTGATTTTGGCAAATGACCTACACTCTAAGAAAATAAGGGTGGGTGGGCGGAGCTAGTACTTGTTAAAATAAGACTGATTTTGGCAGATGACCCACTCTTCTAAGAAAATAAAGGCTGGGTGGGTGGGGCTAGTGCTTGCTAAAAATAAAAAAATTGAAAAATCAGATAAATGAGAAATCGGAAAATTGCACAACTGTATAATCGGAAAATCAAAAACTAAAATATCAAAAACTGAAAAAAAAATCTTATAACATCGAATGCGAAATTCCTGTTTTCATTTTTTTTTAGTTTGTAGATTTTTCAACTTTTGAATATTTATTTCATTTGATAATTTTTTTGACAATTTTGCAGTTTTTAATTGCAATCTTTTGATTTTTCAATTTCTCAACTTCAAGTTTTTCCTTTTCACGATTTGTCATTTTTGGATTTTTTACTAAAAGAACAAATTTATTCGAACCGAAATTATAAAAAATTGAATAATCCAAAAATTGAAAATTAGAAACAAAATTTACATGTTTTAAAGTAACGCTGAACATGGCAATCGCTGATCAAAATTACTTTATACTCCCTTCCAAAAACTCGGTGACAAAAAATCAAAAATCGAAAGACAGATCAAAAAATTGAAAATTTAAACAGCGAGAAATTGAAAAATTCGAAAGTTGAAAAATCGAAAAACTGAAAAATTTAGTCCTCGCTACGATAAGACTAATTTTGGCAAATTATCTAGTCTCTAAGAAAACAAAGGGCGGGTGGGTGGGGCTAGCACTTGCCAAATAACCCACCCGCTAAGAAAATAAAAGGCGTGTGGCTAGTATTTGCCAAAATAAGACTTATTTTAGCCAATGACCTACTCTTCTAAGAAAATAAAAAATAGGTCATCTGCCAAAATCAGTCTTATGTTGGCAAGTATGAGACCGATTTTTGCAAATGTCACATTCACTAAGAAAATGAGGGTGGGTGGGCGGGGCTAGTACTTTTTAAAATAAGACTGATTTTGGCAGATGGCCCACTGTTCTTAGAAAATAAAGGGTGGGTGGGCGGATCTAGTACCTTTTCTTAAATTTAACTAAATACTTTTTCTTGTAGATTTCGGGGCGCAGAAGTCACTTTCGGCCTCATTTTCATTAGTTCATTAATTGCACTGCATATTAAATGTGTAAAAAATAGAACTACTAGTTTAAAAATAAATTTGTTTTTTGGTGTGTGTGTGTGATTTTACTCTTTTAGTATTTGTTATCAAAAGAAGAACAAAAATTCGTATATGGTTATTTTCCGCACGGTAAAGCCTCAGCCGGCGCCAGGACGGTTATACTATCTAGACGCGATTATGGTTTTACGGCGACTTTTACACTTCCAAACGAGATAACTCACAATTATGTTATTGTACTGACGAAAATAGATTGGCGTTGTAAGCGTAATTAACCAGCAAAACGATTCGGAGTCGTTACACGAAATCGGAACGTAACGGGCAACCAAGGAAAACGTGCTTTGAAATATCGAAATTGTAAATCTTGTTAGACGGAACGCGCCATTTGTGATAAAAGCCAGGAAATAGTGCCATTTTGACTTAATTTTCCACCTAATTTGATGCTTGCTGTGGAGAAATCAAACAGCGATTAGCTAATCAATTGATGGCAATTAATTTTTTTCGCAATATCGTTATCGACTCTTTGGTATTGGGTCGGAACGTGGTGAATGAAGTTATGCATTAAGAAGAAAAAACGTACATCTTCCGGTGGCGCCCTCTTCCAGTTCAGAGTGAAGCGTAGCCTCGAAACGTCATCGCAGAACCCCAGGAGGCGTGAAACGAGACGACGTTTCGTTCCGAACGCCATCAATTACAAAGTCGAAAATGACTAAACGAATTCAAACTAGAACCTTTACGACGAGCTCACCACCAAGTGAGCCGGGTTCAAGGTTGATCTTTTCCATACAGGCCGTTTTACACTCGGATGAGGAGCGACAAAAGGCCGCCGCGCAACGAATCCAACCTGTTCGTGGGGCTTTTTATTATTAACAAAGACCGTCTTCAAGTGTCACGGGAACAAAACCGACGTTTTATTGTTAAATTGATTCGAAACGCCAGCGCAATCAGCGGAGGGATCGAGAAAGGGAACAGAGTTGGGCATTATTTTCGAAAAAAAAAAAGAGTATTGGAGACGAAGAAATCGAAAAATCATTGTTGGTTTAGGTGGTAAAGGGGCCGCCGGCGGTGCTGTGATGGTAATAAAAGAAACGTTTTAAAGTCAACTGATTCAGGGTTTTTTGTGAGTCTGTAGTTTTCTTTTTGAATGTTAAGAAATGTTAAAATACTGATGAGCTCAGCGATACACAGATATTCCAATGTATTCAAAGTAAAAACAATAAATGCAAGAAGAGAAATATGGAGTAGTTATTTTGAATCGAGATCATAAATTATTTTTCAGTCTAAACCCTCGACGACATCCTCGAGGTTTCTCTTTACACGTATTAAACTCATTTTTCAAAGGATCTGAATCTTCACACTGTTGTTAATTAAGTCATTTACTATGTAAGGATATACGTATATGAAAAGCAGGTATATATGCTAGAATAAGTAAAACCACAAAGTTTAAGCGGCTATTATTAAAAATGTCTTGTTAATATTTCGTGGAGAATAAATATGATCAATTCTAAGAAAATCGTTACAAAAACACTGGTCGCTCGTCATTGTATGAGGTTTTTACAAGATTGATTTGGAATTTTCCGTGTTTTTAAATACTACCTGGTTTTAATTAATTTTTTTGGTTCTGTTTCGTGTTAGTTTGCACTATTCCGAAGCTGACAATGGAATTTAACGATTGTTAACGTAAATTTGTGATTTTGGGAAACGTTTCCACTCACGCACTACATGTAGGTGGAATAACCTAGGTGCACTATTCCTCCAAGAAGCCTCAATCAAAAGTTACCACATGAAGATGATTTACTTAACACAATGCTGTATAAATTTTACAAATATATTCCAGTGCTTGTGGTTTATGAATTTGCTTTGACTTTGATTGTTATTGATCTAATTTTTTTAAGTACATAATATCAACCAAACGGAACATGGATGGCTCTGGAGGGTCAGGGGTTTAATCTCGGATATTTCCATTGGTTTTTCTTACATGTGACTGACACTTCAGAGGGTGTAAATAACTTTGGACCAATCTTTTTTTGGTAAATCTCGTTTTTTCTTGAATTACAAAAAGCCAAGAAATATTTTTTCATAAAAAATTAATCAAGTATCTTTAATTTACATAATAAAAAAAATAATAAAACTACAAAGTAAGAGTATAAATTTTCGAAAAAGTTGGATAAATGGTACTATACTTCAGAGGGAGAGCAGTCCCGTCTAAAAAAACTTTGACATTTTTTTCTTTGAATTGTCTCTTGTTAAAACAACTTTTCTTCTTTTTCCACCTACGGTTGTTCCATCCTCTCAATGTACTTTGCTTATCTCATCATTTGTGCTTTAGTTGGACCTACTACATCCGGTTTGTTATATAGCTTCATTAACTCTTCGTTGGTCCTTCTTTTCTGTTTTTCTCATACTTTTTTTTCACCATAGATTTTTAAAGGATTTTCCTTTTCCATATGCCTAATTGTTTTCGTTCTACTTCTCCGTTGTCCACGTTTTGCAAATACACATTTATTTTCCGCCATCAATATTGCTTGTATTTCCTCTTGTCACATTTGACTTTCAGATGTAGTTCCCAGATTCTTGCGGCATTTCTTCTTCTATCCATGTATTTCTTATGAAGTATCGCAAACTTTTCTCCAGTTTTTCACCCCCTTATTTGAACAATTCTGCTGTCAGGACTTTCATTGTTTTTTAGATCAATTATTTTTTATTTTATCTCCCTTCCTTCTGTCTGGTGGCTCTTTGTCTTTTGTATTGCGTTATTCTTCTTCTTATAGGGCTTTTCTTCTTCCTGATTTAATAGTTCCCGAAAATACTCAGCCCATTGTTATAAAATCGCATTTTCTTCGGTTAGGAAGATCTGAGACAGCCTACCCGTCTGAGATAGTCTGTCTCTCCGTCTGAGACATTATGTCGGTCTAAGTGACATAGTATGTCTGTCTGGCTGAGGCAGTACGTTTGTTTGTCTGAGACAATATATCTGCCCTTATGAGAGTATATCTGTCAATCCGTCTGAGACAGTATGTCCCTCTGGTCAGTCTGTCTGTTTGAAACAGTATGTCTATATGTCCTACTGGGATGCTATGTACGTCAGTCTGAGAGTATGTCCTTTCTTTTGAGACAGCATATCCTCCCGTCTGAGACAGTTAGTCTTTCCGCCTGATACAGCATGTCTGTCCAAATAAGACGTACGAGTATGTCTGCCTGGCTGAGGCAGTATGTTTGTCCGTCCGAGACAGTATATTTGTCCGTCTGAGACAGTGTTTCCCTCTGTCTGAGAAAGTATATCCAGCCAAGTAAGACAGAATGCCTGTCCATCTGAGACAGTCTGTCCGCCTGAGGCAGTCTGTCCGTCTGAGATAGTCTGTCTGGCCGTCTTGGATGGTCTGTCGGTCTGTCCTATTGAGACGGTATGTCCGTCCGTTTTGTCACAGTCCTTCTGTTCGTCCGAGACAGGATGTCTGTCTGGTTGAGATAGAGTGTCTTGTCCGGTTGAGATAGAGTGTCTTGTCCGGTTGAGATAGACTGTCTGTCCACTTAGGACAGTATCTTTGTCCTAGTGAGGCAGTATGTCTTTCTGCCTGAGACAATGTGACGTCAAAAATAGTCTGTCCGCTTGAGACATTATACCGGTCTAAGTGAGATAGTATGTCTGTCTGGCTGAGGCAGTATGTTTGTTTGTCTGAGACAGTATATCTGTCCTTATGAGAGTATGTCTGTCAATTCGTCTGACACAGTATGTCTGCCTGTCTGACACATTATGTTTGTCCGTCTGAGACAGTATATATGCCCGTCTGAGACAGTATATATGTCCGTCTGAGACAGTATATATGTCCGTCTGAGACAGTATATATGTCCGTCTGAGACAGTATGTCCCTCTGGTCAGTCTGTCTGTTTGAAACAGTATGTCTATATGTCCTACTGGGATGCTATGTAAGTCAGTCTGAGAGTATGTCCTTTCGTTTGAGACAGTATATCCTCCCGTCTGAGACAGTATGTTTGACCCACTGAGACAGTTAGGGCCGGTTTATAGAACAGCGAGTTAAATATTTAATCCTCGATTAGTTTAACAGAGAATTAAAATGTGGAATATGAGCCTGTGATTGGTTGAAACATGCACGTTTCCTAGCAACGGACCTCAGTTAAAAGTTAATCGCGAATTAACTTTAACTTCGCTTTCTATAAATCGGGTCTTAGTCTTGCCGCCTGAGACAGCATGTCTGTCCAAATAGTCCGAGACAGTATATTTGTCCGTCTGAGACAGTGTTTCCCTCTGTCTGAGAAAGTATATCCAGCCAAGTAAGACAGAATGCCTGTCCATCTGAGACAGTCTGTCCGCCTGAGGCAGTCTGTCCGTCTGAGATAGTCTGTCTGGCCGTCTTGGATGGTCTGTCGGTCTGTCCTATTGAGACGGTATGTCCGTCCGTTTTGTCACAGTCCTTCTGTTCGTCCGAGGAGACAGGATGTCTGTCTGGTTGAGATAGAGTGTCTTGTCCATCTGAGACGGTCTGGTCCTCTGAGACAGTTTATCCTTTGTTCCATCTGAGACTATCCGTCCATTTGCCTTAAACTGTCCGTCTGAGACTATTTCTCTGTCCATCTGGTACTGTTTGCCCGTCTGTCTAAAACTGTCCTTTCGTCCATCTGAGATTCCGTTAGGAGAAACAATCCTTTTTTACAACCTGAGCATAAGCCAAGGAAGTACAGTAATGGAGTTTATCGGATAACTTGCTAGTTTCACGTTTTCTCGATGTTTCAGACCCCTAGAGAACGAAAAAAGTGATTTCCCGTTTCCGTCTGTCTGTCTGTCGTCTGTATCGATTTTTATTAGACACGTAATCTCCGAAATTACTGGTGCGGTTAGGAACATCATGTAGATGGTAAAATGCTAAACTAAATTTTTTATCTTTGTAACATACTGTTTTTTACATATACCGCTGTTTTTTTTTCTTAAGGCTAGTTATAAGGCTCTAATTTATTTGTTTATTCTTCTGTTTCCTGTATTTTCTTCTCTTTAAATCGTCTTTTGTTTCTCTGTCAATAGTTTCATACATTTTTTTCTTTGCTCTTGGTATTTTCTCCTTCTGCTTCACCTTCTTTTTGTAATTTTTTCCTATAGGCAGTTTGTAATCTTTTTGACGTTTTTGTACTTTTCATTTCTTGCCTTCTTACTTCCTGAGCGGAAGCTAAGTTAACTAACTTAAGTTTTCTCGATATTTCATGACCCCTAGAGTATGAAAAAATAGGTCTACCGTTTCCGTTTGTTTGTATGTCTGTCCGTCTGTCTGTCTGCCTGTTCGTCTGTCTGTCTGTCGATTTTTATAAAGACAGATAATCTCCGAAACTACCGGACCGATTGTCGTAAAATTATGTAACATGTATGTCATGTAGATGGTAACTAAAAAAACTTTATCTAATCATCCCCACCAAGAATGTGATGACGTCACCTCAAAATCGTACATGGTAAATTGATATTAAATTGTATAAAATAACATAGTCCTACACGTGTAGTTTATGAATCCGTGTTGAGTTTTTATCCGAAACATCCAAATTTTTTAAATAAAAATCAAAATTTTATAACAAGATCTTGCGATTTAATTTTAATTCTGCAAAATCGAAAGCTTTGAAATCTTCTAAATGTTTGAAAGTTATCGTAAGATTGTAAATTTTGACTCAAAATATATTTGTTTATCTCCATTAAAAATTGATGACGTCAGCTCAAAATGTTGCCGAATTAATCATCGCAAATGTACAAATTTATTTTATTAATGACATCATCACAAAATTTTGCAAAGGAAAAACTGATTTGAAACACGCGTAGCACGTTACTTTAATTTAGGTACTTTTAACATTACATACATGTCTTGATTTTAACTTATAGGGATTCTTATAAAAAAATGAATAAAAGTTTCAAAATCAAGTCTTACAATTTTTCGAAAAAGCTGAATATGTGCTTCAGGGGCTAGGGACGTTCAGTTGAATTAACATTCGACTAATGTTTTACGCTTGGATCCAAATTTTTGAATGAAATTAAAATGGTATAACAATATTTTTCAATTTAACTCTGAACTTGCAAAAACTGAATGCTGTGAAGTCTTGTAAATATGTTAAGGTTATCGAAAGCATCATCTTACAATTTTTCTTGAAATTTATGAATGTTAAAATGCGATTAAATAATTAATCAGGCTCTTCCTCTGCGTTGAGGAGGCAAAATAAATAACTTTCATTTTCTTTTAACTGCTGATGCTTGTAATCTGAACGTGCTAATAGTCGAATTCTTTCGATGCATATGGATGAACAGTCGAAATTAAGTATGTACTGAGGCATTGAGAATATTGTATTTTTTCCCGTTGAGTATCTTGCTTTTTAAATATACTTCATATTGTCCACACTTGTTAGGACCGCGCCCCCTTGGTGGTTGGTTTAAACGTTCTTTTTTTAAATATTATTCCTTACTAGAAATCCCATCCCATATCGCGTATCTTTCTCTCCACTATTAAAAAGGATATAATCATCCACTTATCTTAGTCCCTATTTGTATCATTTCTTCTACTGCCACTATGTCTAGCTTGTACCCTTCAATTTCCTTTCTTAATTTCTTCCTTCCTCGTTTAAAGTTTTTACATCTATAGTTCCTATAGATACTGTTACGTGGAACGGGTGAATAAAATCGGCGTGGGCTAAACTGAACAATTTATTTCTTAATAACTCGAATTTACATGACAAACTGTTACAGCGATTATGTACAAAATAATCTCGGCGCGACTTGCTTGGCTCTTCTTAACATTCGCTGGACTCGACTCGGCTGAATAATCTTGTTCCTGAAGGTGGCCCCCATTTAAACCCATATTCCCTTCTCGATGTTTCGCAATCGAGGTCCTTCTCGAATCCATCGCGACTTCCGCTTCCAGGCCTTTCAGTGGACACCGCTGCGACCGGCCGATGAGTCATACTACATACTAGAAGAAACACATACGTACCCATAGGCGTCGTACCGGGGCGGTGTATGGGTTTATTTCGTAACAATACTGTTACGTTTATCGGTTATTAAAACCGACGTGGGTAAACCTCAACAATTTATTTCTCTGTAACTCGAATTTACACGACTAATTCCGACTGAAATTGATTTGACTAGATTCTACTTCTCCCATTGTCCGGATTTCACTGACTGCTCCCGACGGTGGTCCCCTTTTAAACAGCCACACGGTCCTTCTCGAAAGACCTCCGTCACCGCTTCTAGGCTTGTCTGGAGCACCCATCGCAACTTCCGCTTCCAGGCTCTCCTCTAGCGAACGCCGTCCGGCCGCCGTCACCGACGATGAGTCACCCATCATCTTTTTACAATATTTTGACATTACATTACGTCTCATTATTTTCATTAGTAGTTGCACACATGTTTCAGTAGCATTTCTACTACTTGTCGCTGTAATACGTAATGTTCTTCTGTTTTTCTTTACTATATATTTCAGTTTTTCTTGTGCGTACTTTCTCACCACAATATACGGACCAATTTTCTCAGGGACTCTCGTTTTTATTCCTTGGTCTACAAGAACTCAAATATTTCACTAGGATTTGACAGCTTAGAGTGTTCGACTTTATCCATGTAATCCAATTAAACGCAAGACACTCTGAGATTTACAAAAGTTCCGCAATCGCAATGTTAATGGTATGCAGGCGGAGCTTATAACATTCTGTTATTTTTTATGGTTCTGGGATAATCGTTCCACAGCTATATGTACCAAGGAAAATATATGAGCCAAGAAAAACGACGTCCATCGCATTCCTCTCTTTGTTCCCACATGGTTATTTTTTCCTTGTTTACATATAAAACTTGGGTTGATAAAGTAATTCTCCGCGGGGTTAACACGATACGACTGAAATTTTTTTCAAACGAATTCTGTTGGATGTTACACCGTGCTTTCTGGTACGTTTCCTCTTCGGTTATACCCAATTAAACTCCTGGGTGTTCTAATACCAACCATCTCTTGTTTCCTCCATTAAATGAACCAAATCCACCCATTTCCACGCCACTGCCTCCGGTCAACTCCCCCTGTACCATCGCGTTGCGTGAGTACCAAGTACCCACGCAGCCCAAGACCCACTTCCATTGTTCCCTCTCGGCAGTAAATCCACGTTAAATCGTGTTTGTCTTTGACTCTTTTGTATTCCCTTTTGGCTCGACCACGCTCGCAACCAGCGCTTCCCATCATGGTCACAGCCAATCAAAAAATCCGTACGTTTAACCTTTTCCCAAAAGGAGACCCACCAGATGTCGGAAAACGTCTCCGCGGTATTTTCTTTTTTATCGTCGAACTTTCACGACCAAAAACGGCAAGCTTTATGTAATTTAGCCATACGTGGATGCCGGCTCTCGGGCTACCGGAGAGAAGAGAAGAAACGTCAGTCGATTCATAAATTAGCATTTTTATGAAGGCGCCAGTCATCGTCATGCGTGATGGATTTTCGGGCTTTGGGACGTTTATGGCGTCGTAAAGCGAATTTGGATCGGGATTTGGCGCGTTCTCGAATTGGAAAAATCCTACATTGCGATGATTTATTATTTTTTTAGTGGTACCCAGCGGGGAGTTGTACACCTTATGGGATTATTTGTTATTAGCGACTTTGTTGGTGGTCTGCACAATCGTCTCCGTTCTAATGTGGAAATGTATGTACAATCGCACGCAAAGGTTTTGAGGCTATGGGCGGATCATTTTTGCCGGTCGTCACCGAAGGACGCGGTCTAAATCGTCCAAGGGCAGAATTTGTAGGTAGGCTCAAACTACAACGAAATTTACGTGTTGACCAAATTCTTACCCTGAATTACTTTTAATTTTATAAATACCCTATCTAAAATGTTCAGAATATGATGAGTCTATACTTGTGATTTACCATTCCATTAATATTTTTTGGATTTGTTTATATATACAGGGTGACTAAAAAAAAAATAATGACTGAGTCAATTTATTTTATTGAAGAAATCAAGAATTGCAAAACTGAATACTTTGAAATCTTGTCAATTAGTTAGAAAAAAAAACCTGCCCTGCTCTAATAACATCGAGAATATGCTCAAATTCACACTAATATTAGGTCTAATTGTGCCGAGCATTATTATAAAATTCACATTAACGTAAGTCACGGACATTTTTTGAAGTGTACTACATTTCAAAAAGCAAAAAAAATGTTCAATTTATAAACTTCATAATTTTGGTTTAAAGTTTATCAATCATATTTGACGCTTTATTTTATCCATTCCATTTGTTATCCTTTACTGCGGTCTCTCTTGTGTCGAGGTGTAACACCGGACCGAACGTTCTTCGATAGATAGGATAATTTATTACTTCCGACATCTTTTCGGTGACAAATTTAATCTTTGGATACTTCAGCGTAGTTAGTGAATTCGTTGTGACCACTGAAATATACAAAAAGTAAATTTTGAAATGGAACGAAAGTCGAAGAATACTTTCAAAGCCACGATCAAAATGTATTTGCTTATCTTCGCCAAAAAATGCATGACGTCATCGTAAAATTTGATATGATGAGTCTATACCTGTCATTTATCATTGCAGTAATATTTTTTAGATTTACTTATACAGCCTGTCTCAAAAAAAGGTCACTTCGATTTTCGATTTTTCGTTTTTTCGACCAACAGCTTCATCGAATTAGATTTTTCAGTTTCCATTTTTCTATCAACTTTTCGATTTTATTACTTTCTAATTTTCTGATTTTCCAAATTTGCGGTATTTTGATTTTTCGAGTTCAGTTTTTTCGTTTTTCGATTTTTTAATTTTTGGTTTTTTTGATTTTTCGATCGATTTTTTAATTTGCCATTCTTTCAATTTTCGATTTTTCGTCTTTCCATTTTTAGATTTTTTGATTTTTTTGTTCGTCAGTTTTTAGACTTTGTAATTTTTTTTTGCATTTTTCGATTATATTTTACTTTCCGATTTTTTTGATTTTTAAATTCTCGATTTTACGTTTTTAATTCTTCGATTTCCGATTTTTCAATTTTCCGGTATTTTAATTCTTCTATTCTCGATTTTTCGATTTTCCATTAATCATAAAATTTTTCCATTTTCTGATTTTTACGATTTTTCGATTTTCGTTTTTCCGCTTTTGTGGTTTTTCGATTTTTCTGTTTGTTTCAGTTTTTATGGTTCTGCAATTTGCAGCTTTTAGATTTCAATTTTGTTACTTTCCGATTTTCCACTTTTCGATTTTTTGATTTTTTTCGATCGTCGTTTTTTCGATTTTCATTTTTTCGATTATTTGATTTTTCAATTTTTAGGCCTTGCAATTTTTTTACTTTTCGCTTTTTCGAGTATTGGTTTCATCGAATTTTCGATTCTTCGAGTTTTCGATTTTGGATTTTTCGGTTTTTCCATTTTCCGATTTTCGATTTTTCGATTTTCCATGTTTAGATATTTTTCGATTTTTTTTTATTTTTCGATTGTTTTGTTCGTCAGTTTTGAGACTGCAATTTTTACTTTTGCACTTTTCTATTATTTTAGTTTCGGATTATTCGATTTTTGAATTTTCGTTTTTTTTTTCATTTTTCGATTTCCGATTTTTTAATTTTTCGATTTTTCGGTTTTGTTTTCGTTCGATATTCTTTTCGTTTTTTAATTTTCATCCGATTTTCGATTTCCGTTTATTTCATTTTTCGATTTTTCATTTCGATTTTTCATTTCCATGTTTCTTTTCATTTTCGATTTTTCTGTTCGTCAGTTTTTAGGTTTTGCAATTTGTTTACTTTATTTTTTCGATTTTTCGAATTTTACTTTTCAGTTTTTTGATTTTTGATTTCCGATTTTAGGTTTTCAATATTTTGAATTTCGAATTTTCGGTTTCCATTTTTCGATTTTTGATTTTTCCATTTTTCGATGTTTTTGATTTTTCAATTTCGTTTTCAGTTTCATTTCGATTTTTAGATTTTCGAATTTCCAGTTTTCATCCAGTATTTTCATTGATTTTTCGATTTCGTTTCCTGATTGATCCATATTTTCGATTCTTTATCGGTCTTTTCGATTTTGTTTCGATTTCATATTTGATTTTCGAATTTTCGATTGTTCAGTTTTCCATTTTTCAGCTTTTAGACTTCAATTTTTTTACTTTTCGATTTTCCAAATTTTCGAGTTTCAATTTTTAGATTTTTGAATTTTTCGGTTTTGATTTTTTCGAATTTTTGACTTTTAATTTTTCCATTCCTCGGTTTTTAGACTTCAATTTTCTTTCTTTTAAATTTTTCGATATTCTATTTTCCGCTTTTCAGAATTTTCGATTTTCAGTTTTCAGACTTTCGATGATTAGAATTTTGGATTTTTCAGTTTTATGATTTTTCGATTTTTAGAAAACTTGAGTAGTCGAATTTTCGATTTTTCAATTCATCGATTTTTCTATGTTCAATTTTTCAATTTAAATTTTGCGATTTTCAATTTGTCCATTGTCGATTTTTAGAATTTTCGGTTTTGTTACTTTCAATTTTTTGCTTTTCGAATTTCCAATTTTCAGAATTTCCAAGTTTCTTTATTCAGATTTTCGATTTTCCACTTTTTCGATTTTAGATTTTTCGAATTTTTGTTTTTTTTCTTTCATTTTTTGTTCGTTTCATTTTTTTTTTTCTATTTTTATTTTTGTTTTTGATTTTTTTATTTCATTTTCGATTTAGATTTTTCGAATTTTGTTTTTCCATTTTTTCTTTTCGATTTTTCTTTCGTTTCAGTTTTTAGGCTTTGCAATTTTTTTTACTTTATATATTTTGATTATTTTAATTTCCGCTTTTTTTAATTTTTGTTTTTGATTTTTTTAATGTTCAATATTACAAATTTTTGACTTTTCGATTTTTTGGTTTTCCCGTTTTTCAATTTTCGATTTTTCGATTTTTGAGGTTTGTGAATTTCCACTTTTCGATCGACCTAGGTATTTGATTCACTGAATTTTCGATTTTTTGATTAACCATTTTCAAATTTTCGATTTTTACGATTTGTATTTTTCGATTTTCTGTTTTTTGCATTAGTGAATTTCAGTTTTTTCCGATTTTTGATTTTGCGATATTTGATTAATCAAATTTTCGAAAAAGTTACCATGCTTACAAAAACTTCAAAACATTACAGTATTTCAAAGTATTCAGTTTTGCTATTCTTGATTTCTTCAATAAAATAAATTGACTCAGTCATTAACTTTTTTGAGACACCCTGTATAACCAAATCTAAAAAATATTAATGCAGTGATAAATCACAAGTATAAAACTCATCATATTTATTTTATCATTTAAGATAGGATTTATTCTGCAAAATTTTGAGGTGACGTCATACATTTTTTAGAGGGGATAAGCAAATATATTTTAATTAAAAATGTATCATGTTTATCATGATTTTAAAACATCTGCAAGATTTCAAAGTATTCGATTTTGCAAATTCAAAATTAAATTGCAAAATATTGTTTTATAATTTTGATTTTTTTTACAAAAATCTGGACGTTTCGGATAAAAAACTCAAACACAGAGTCATAAACACACCACATTATTGTGGGGATGATTAGTACAAATTTAATAATTTTTGCGACATTTATGAAAAAAATATCAGTTAACAAAAATGGCACGTTTTTATTATTATGCCAGTTACATGTCACTCAACGACAATATCGTTTTTTTTTTAAGAGTATTTTATTTGAAAAAGTGATGAAATTTTTTATACGGAACAATTGGTCGAAAGATGTTAGAAAGCAAAATAATTCATGTCCGGACCATCGTTACTCACGAACGAAAGTGACCATTATTTTATGGGAACAACTACCTGCTAAATCTTCTCCGACAAATTCGAGAGAACTGGTGTGAGCCATAAATATTTCTTACCAAATGATATATAAAGTCCGTCCCGTTATCAATAAAATTATAGGTAATGTGAATTTCGTTGTAGTTTGAGCCTACCTACAAATTCTGCCCTTGAAGGATTTGGACCGCCTTTCTTCGGTGAGGGCAGGCAAAGACGATCCGCCCATAGGCTCAAAACATTTGCGTGCGATTGTACGAGCTCGCACAATACCGTGCTAATGGCCAACAGGGCCGGATTAAGCGTTTTCTAAAAAATATAGTAGTTAGTAGTGTGTAGGTGAGCGTTTGTTGACAAACATCGCTAAAAAAATGTGGAATATTTAACACACGTAAAACGCCGCGTACTTTATTAACATTCGGCCATAAATAAGCCGAGTAACGTATAAATAATAAATAAATCCTTGTCTGACGTTGCACATTTTTATAACTTATTTATGGCCATCGGACCTCGTGTTTACTTTATTCATGTAAAATGTGTTAGAAATATGGATTGTAGGGTTGGTAATTCTAATTAATAATTCATTAAGCGAAACACTGACCCTTTAATTGATTTTTTGCACGCGATCAAGTCGGAGTACTGCCGAGAAAAGGAAGGTGTGTTGGGTCGTAAAACAGGCCTACGTTGTTTTGTAAAAAAAATCACGTCCGTGTTGTTGATAGTTACGTTATACCTTGTAAATCGCATTAGTGACAATCAATGCCCTTTATGGCTCTGAAATAATAGTAAGAATGACACCGTTACGCTGAAATTGTTAATCATTCTTTTTATTATTAAATGGTTGGTAGAATTAGTCCTTATTGATAATATTTATTGCATAAATTGAATGAATTTTGACACCACTCTTGATTTATTACAATGGTAGGAAACAATGTGCTTATTACAGATATTCCCAAGTGAAACCATAGTCGATAACAAAGTTAATAGACTTCACATTATTAGTGTTGGGCTAAATTTTCGCCCACGAGATAGAAAGAGACAGATGCAATACAAATTAGTCGATTTGCCACAATAAACATATTTTTCGTTTCCAAATCAATTGACCATATCCGAGTTTTGCAAACTAAATACATCCATTCAAAGATAATTTCCGTGGAATTAAGTACACGCGTTTGAGATAAAATGTGATTATTAAAAAGAAAATAAAGTTCGCATCGGTATCAAGCTCTTATCGAAATTGAATGTTGGCGTTACGTTTATGCAACCAACAATACGGAGGGACGCCGACGGAATTACATACTTTTTATTAATTAAGGTCTGTTCCGGAAAGTTTTGTGCGATTTTTAGTGTAATTATTTGACGGATCGTTAGAGCATAAATGTGTAACACTTGTCGGGAAACGCATAAAACGGTTTAATTTTACAAGCGTTTAAATTTTTTGTAAACAAAATTCTCCACAGGAACGTTATAAACGTATAAACAACACCACCTTGGGCTGCATTTGAAGAATTGTGTCGTTTTTGGACATAATTTTAGCATTCGTTAATAAGGCTACTAAGTCTGAAAATTAATAACCATAAATGTGTTAATTAACGTTGTAAAGTACTTTTTAAGTGCATCATTCAAACCAGTGCCCAAATTTAACACATTATGCGAATTAGTAGAGAAACTAACTGAAAATTCATTGGCAAAATTTTATGTGTTTTCATATCATTTGCGAAAATAGAAAATACGGGTGATCCTACAACAGAACCTTGAAATACACCTTAAGTTTAAACGAATTGAAAATGATTGATTAATACCAACAATACTTTCTTATTATGTGATTCCTTATTTCTGAAGTGTACAGTTTTTCTTTAAAAAAATCATGGTTGACAGTGGCAGAGTATGGGTGATTGCGATTGGTATTATCTATATTGTTTTTTCTAGACATCTGTATAAATGACAATGTTTTAATATTCGACTTTTTGTTTCAGGTGAGTGAAAATCCGACCGTAGAATATGTTGGGTAAGATTTGTGTGAAAAAAAAAAATTGTAAAAAAAAAATGAAAAACTTTGAAACTCCTACAAACGACAGCAGAGTACTTAATTTTTATACTTTCATCAGTGGATACTCGCAGTTTACTGGAGGGTCAATTATACATATACAGGGTGTCTCAGTTAAAACTCCGCGTTATATCTTGAGAACGGATACAGATATGGAAACTCTATAAACCCCATTGTTTTTAGCTCGGAGCTCTCTGTATAATTTATGGTTTTAAAATTTTGCGGGTTCGGTACTTTGAGTAAAGTTTTAAAATTTTATTACTACTTATAGATTTAAAGTGATCTTACAATACATATGGCATCGGGGTATTTAATTGTCTTAACACACTACGAGAAAGTCCCAAAATAGTCCGAATTACATAGCCTTAAAATTCTATAATAAAATTCCCCAATATGTGAAAGTCCTACCTAATAAAAAATTCAAACTAACAGTTAAAAACTATCTGTTAAAAAAAGCGCTTTTCACAACTGACGAATTCTTCATGTGCGACATGATAATGTAAATTATCTTTTTCTTTACAGTGTGTATTTGTAGATGTGTATGTGTATCTATTGTTCTTATTTATTATTACTATTTTGTTTTTTAAATCTCTAAATTGACGTATGTAAAACACTGTAGTGTTGTTAACATGAATAAAGAATTGAATTGAATTGAATTGAATTGAAAAGTTCTTTGTTCAAAAAGAATTGTAAAATCACTATTGACTTATCCGAAAATAAAATGGAGAGGCAAAAGAAAAAAAAATTGAAAAATCAACAATCTGAGAAATTGAAAAATTGGAAAATGGACAAATTGAGGAATTAAAAAACTGAAAAATCGAAGATCGAGAAATCAAAAAGTCGAAAAATCGAAAAATTAATGATTGAAATATTGAAACATATATAATGTAAAAAAATGGAAAAATGGTAAAATTTAAAAATCGGAAAAATTGACAAATAGAAAACTCGGGGAACTGGAAAATCGAAACATTGAAGAATCGAAACATTGAAAAATTCCAAAACTCAAACAGTGACAAATTAAAAAATGTAAAATTTAAAAAATCGAAATATTGAAAAATCAAAAACCTGAGAAATCGAATTGAAAAATTGGAAAACCGGAAAATTGAAAACTGAAAAATTAAAAATGGAGAAATCGAGAAATTGAAACATCTCTAAATTGAATTTTCGAAAAATTGTGGACCTGAAAAATCAAAAAAATGAAAAACCGAGAAATCGAAAAATTGAAATATCGATAAATCGAAACGTAAATGATGGAGAAAGCAAGAAATCGAGAAATTAAAGTAGTCCAAAATCGAAAAATTAATAATCGGGGAAAATTTTAAACATAAAAAATCGAGAAATCGGAAAATTGAAAAATCGAAAAATCTGGAAATTGTATAATCGAAACATCGAAATCTCGATAAATCAAAAAGTTGAAAATTTTAAAAAGCGAAAAATTGAGAACTCCAAAAATTAAAAAAAATTTAAATCACAAAATTTTAAAATCTAAAACTGAGGTGTCAAAAAATCAAAAGATCGAGAAATCCTCATCAAGAAATGGAAAAATTGAGGAATAGAAAACTCGCCGTCGCGGTATCTGCTTTAATAAACACGAAAAGTGAATCCGAAATTTCCAAAAATTTTCCAAAAAGAGTGCTTAAAATTGGTTAAATCGACCAAAAATTGGTGTCAAATTCTAGGTAATCTTCCGCTTGTTACTAATCTGAAATCGCCGTCACCATATCTGCTCCAATAAACACGAAAAGTGAATCCAAAATTTTCAAAAATTTTCCAAAATCGTGATTAAAATTGGTTAAATCGAGATCCGGAAAAATTTAAAATGTAAAATATCCAAAAATTGAAAACATCAAAAAAAAATTGAAAAATCCCAAAACTGAAACAATGACAAATTGAGAAATCGAGAAATAAAAAAAATCGAAATATTGAAAAATCAAAAACCTGAGAAATCAAATTATTGAAAAATTGGAAAACCGAAAAATTGATGTCTTAAAAACTGGAAACTTATAAAAAAAAAAAATCGAGAAATTGAAAAATTCCTAATTTGAATTTCCGAAAAATTGTGAAATCGTAAAATTTAAAAATCAAAATATCAAAAACCGAGAAATCGAAAAATTGAAAAATCAAAAAACTGAATAATTTAAAAAGCGGAAAACTGATGCTCGAAAAATCAAAAATTTAAAAAGTCGCAAACTGAAAAATCTGAAATTGAAAAAAAACGAAAAATCTAAGTATCCAGAAATTGAAGAATCGAAAGATTGAAAGTAGTGGAAAATCAAAATTGAAAAATCAAACACCTGAGAAATCGAAAATTTGCAAAATTGAACTGAAAAACTGAGGAATCTAAAAAACCAGAAGTTGAGAAATCGAACAACGAAAATTCGAGAAACCGAGAAATGTAAAATGGATTAATCGAGAAGTTAAAATATTGAAAAATTGGAAAACTAAAAGAATGACAAATTGAAAAATCAAAAACCTGAGAAATCGAAAAATTAGAAAATAAAAAAATTGAACTGAAAAACTGAAAAATTTAAAAAACGGCAAGTTGAGAAATCAAAAATGGAAAAGTCGAGAAATCCAGAAATGGAAAAATCGATTACTCGAAAAAATGGAAAATCGAAAATTAAGAACACCAAAAATTGAAAGATAGAAAAACTCAAAAATCGAAGAATTGACGAATCATGAAATTGAAAATCGAAAAATTGAGACATTGAAAAATCGAAAAACTGAAACAATGACAAACTAATAATTCGAAAAGTCGAAAAATCGAAAATTTAAAAAATCGAAATCTTGAAAAATCAAAAACCTGAGGAATCCAATTATTGAAAAATTGGAAAACCGAAAAATTGAAGACTTCAAAAACTCAACAATTAAAAAAAACGAGAAATCGAGGAATTCATTCCAAAAATTGTAAAATCGAAATACATACTGAAAAATCAAAACATCGAAAAATTGAAATATCGAGACATCGAAACGGAAAAAATGGAGAAATTGAAAAATCGAGAAATTGAAATATGTAGTCCCAAATTGAAAAATTAATAAAGCGGGAATTTAAAACTTAAAAAAAATCGATAAATCGGAAAACTGAAAAATCGAAAAATCTGGAAATTGAATAATCCAAACCTCGAAATTTCCATAAATCGAAAAAATTGAAAAATCGAAAAACTGAAAAATTTATAAAGCGCAAAAATTGATAGCTCGAAAATTCAAAAATTTTAAGTCAAAAACTGAAAATTTTGAAATTTAAAAAATCCAAAAATAAAAATATCGAAATATTGAAGAATCGAAAATCTGAAAACTCTAAAAAAAGGAGTTGAGAAATCGGAAAATTGAAAAATTTAAAATTAAAAAAAAAAACGATAAATTGGAAAATTTGAAACATCGAAAAATCTGGAAATTGAAACATTCAAACATGTGGAAATTGAATAATAACTAAATCTCAATGAACTGAAAAATTGCAAAATCCAATAACTGAAAAATAAAAAATTTATAAAGCGAAAAATTGATAGGTCGAAAAAACGAAAGGTCAAAAAATTGAAAATTTTAAAAATCACAAACCGAGAAATCAAATTTAAAAAATCGAAAAATTAAAATAGGAAAAAATTGAAGAATCAAATGATTGAAAAGTCGAAAAATCAAAACATCAGAAAAGCGAAGTAGTGGAAAATCCCAAAACTGAAAAATTGAGAAACCGAGAAATCGAAACGTCGAAAAATTGAAAATCAAAAACCTGAGAAACGGAAAAATTGAAAAATCAACAAATTGAAGAACTGAAAAACTGAAAAATTCAAAAACGAACAGTTGAGAAATCGAACATCGAAAAATCGAGAAATCGAGAAATGAAAAATCTATTAATCGAGAAATTGAAATTTCGAAAATTGAAAAATTCAAAAATCGAAAAATTGAAGAATCATTAAATTGAAAATCGAGAAATTGAAATCGAAATCGAAAAATGACAAATTGAGATATCGAATTATTGAAAAACTGGAAAACCGAAAAAATGAAGATTTAAAAAACTGAAAAATAAAAAAAATAGAGATCGAGGAATTGAAAATTCTGATTTAAATTTTCGAAAAATTGTGAAATCGAAAAACTAAAAATTAAAACAACATCGAAAAATTGAAATATCGAGAAGTCGAAACGTAGAAGATGGAGAAATGGAGAAATTGAAATAATCCATAATCGGGGAATTGAAAAATTTAAAATTTTAAAAAATCTGTAAATCGGGATATTGAAAAATCGAAAAATCTGGCAACTGAATAATCGAAACATCGAAATCTCGATAAAGCGGAAAAATGGTAGCTCGAAAAATCAAAAATTTTAAAAATCAAAACAAAAAAGCGAAGTAGTAGAAAATCGCAAAACTGAAAAATTGAAAAAAACGAGAACTCGAACATCGAAAAGTCGAAAAATCGAAAATAAATGGAAAAATCGGTTAATCCAGAAATTGAAAAATTGAAAAATCTAAAAGTAAAATAAAAAAACTGAACAATCCCAAAATTAAAATATTGAGAAATTTGAAAAATGGAAACTTCGAGAAATCTAAAAGCCGAACTTTCGAGAAATGTTTAACAATTTTGATTTTCTCCCAATCATCTCGATGTCTAGAACATTCATAAACCACAAGTTCAGGACAATGATGCATTTTAAAATTTAAGTAAAATTCACCAAAATTGTAAAATTGCATCGTCAATTCCTGGGGGGAGCATGAACGTATAAATTTACCATGCTTCCGATAACCTCAATGATTTTGTGTCCAAAAATCTAGATACCGTGGGTAAAAACTCGACACGAATTCATGAACTATAAGTGGAGGAGTACGTAATTTTATAAAATTTATGTAACATTTATTAGTATTGTAAAATTTGGAAATGACGTCATTCCATTGTTGGTGGGGACGATTAGACAAATCCTGCATGATATTCCTAACATAATACAAAATTTAACAATAATCGATCCGGTAATTTCGGTTATTATCTGTCTAATAAAAATTGACACAGATGGCGTGGTCAGACTATGACAGATTTTTGTACGAGAAAAGAGCAGGCCCATTACTATTTCTCCGTTAGCTCGAGGGAACATGAAATATGCCAGGCCACACCTGGATAGTTTTGGTTACCCTCAAAGGTGTAGCTATAAAAAACATTAAATTTTGTCAAAAAAGTAATTTGGTGACAAACATAAAAAAAAAAATATCACACGGTATTACTTCGAATTGATTACATTCCTGGGACGCACGACTTCCCCATTTTTTATCTTTTAATAATACCTACTGATGATTAATAACATAATTTGTGCTCACAATACCAGAGAAAACAATTGAATTGAGTTGTAGATTGGTTCATATATTACAGGAACCTCAAATTCTAAATTGGATTTTAAGTTGTTTTTTCCTTGTTGTGTGAAAAGTTCTTCGGCTAATTAGGTGTGGCTTGCGTATCAAAAGACCTGCAGATATTAGCTCATTTTCCTTAATTTCATTAATTTTTCATTTTGCTAGAATCACAATTTTTGAATATTAGGTGTTTCATTCGGCATATGAACAAACTGAACCCAAGAAGCTGAACATGATTTCTACCATCAAACAAGCAACATCGCGTAAACTGCCGCCACCTGCCCAAACCATCCGATGAACCCACAACCAGCCGCGCGAAGGTGTCGGAGGCACGTTCTCGGCTCGCCCCCCGTCATCGTCGAACAAGGGTGGGCAGACACCGAGACACCGCACCGCACCACGCAACAGGTCTCTATCCCCTCGGGCAAGGCTGTTGCTCCGATTCCGAACCAGAACCACAACTCTCGTATCTTTTACACCATACGAACACGAATTCCTCCAGCTACTCGTCTTGTGGCCGGTCCTCGCCGTCCCTGCGCGTCACGCGTTCCCGTGTTTTCGTCGCGCCCGAAGGTGAACGAACGCACCCTGATTATTTCGAAAATCATTGTTCCCATTCATGAATTCAAATTACGCGTTTGGCACGTGTCGTCGGCTCATCGAATATGCGACGGCGTTTTTCGTCGCCTCATTGTTGGCTAATTACGTTTCCGTGTGTTGTTTGCTTTCCGGAATGGTCGCGCCCGATCATGGGTTTCGATGGGTCGGCGAGGACGCGGACGAAAGCGAACCCACCACTAAAAGGCATTTAGTTTGATTAGTGGTTGTGTCGAGTCATTATAACGCCTTCCGATCGTGGCTTTTGACATGGGAGAGAGCGTCGAGATTCGATGAACTGAGATGGGCAGGTTCGGAGGCGCCGCTCCGGAGAGGTCGTTTTTTTGGCCGCGATGGGCGGATTGTCAATTTGGGATTGTTGTAGATGGGATTTGGTGGGTCGGGTTTTAATTGGAACAGAAGTGGGTTGATTAAAAGGTACAAGGAGGCTTGAAAGAGATAGCGGAGCGGATTTTTTCGGGGTGTTTTGATAACGGGTGGTTTAGCTACCATTGTGAAGGATTATAAATTTGGGAAAGGGGATGATGGTAGAATACTTTCATGGTATGCATTACAGTATAACCTCGAAATCCAATTAATTGGGGAAGGTGTGTTCGGATTAGCATTTGTTCGATCAGCGAATTTCCAAAAAGCTCAGAGGGAATTAACAACAACTTCATACACTGCTAAAACAAATTTCAAGAAATAAACCTATTTATTCTTATTAATACCAGAAAAAAAAATATACTCGGGATCTATATCCCTGAATTAATCAGAATTTTGAGACGACTTTTTCAAAAATTTAATCATCATTACATAGCAAACAAAATAAAAACTAATATTTTAGTAAAAATTTAAAATAAAATAAATAAAAAAAAAATCTTCAATTATAACATCCTCCTAATGTAAAAAATTCTAATCCTACATAAGATTTACGAAACAAAAAAATTATAAAAATTTTACTTAAAAGCTCACCCCTTAAGCATTAACTAATAACAAGAAAAAAAAAATAACAAATAAAAAAACCTAAAAAAAATAATAGAAACGAATAACATTTCACTACTATAAACCAATTATAAATGGTTATTCCACAACAAAATAAATTCATTTATAGCTCTTCTAAATTCGGGAAAACCAAATATTTAATACTAAATTAATTAACCCTGATACACAAGGTACAATAAACTAAATCTACGTACAAAAATTAAAAGAAAATCTCTTACAATACAATCAATAATAGTTAAAAACAAATTTTCTAATAATAATAATAAAAATTAATATATTTCCAATAAAAATTTAACAACAACAAAATAAACAACACCCCCAACTTAAATTAAATTGAATCTCACAATTAACTTTTTAGTGTAAATAAAACGCTTCTCTCAAGCTCTAATTTGGTCATTCCAGGCTCATTTTCCAATAAGCCTACTTTGTTACGACTTATTTCACTTTAAAATGAAAGCGACGGGCGATATGTGCATATTTTAGAGCTAAATCAACCCCCATAAATAAAGAACTTACTATCAAATCCAATTTAATTTAAATTTAAAAAAAAAGCCAAAAAAATTTCATAAAAATTATTATTCTCTTTAAAAAAAAACTAAAGTAAAAATTATCGTGGCCATCAATTAAAAAACAGGTTCCTCTGAACAGACTAAAATACCGCCAAATTTTTTAATTTTAAAGACCATAACTATGTACTGATAATCAAAGAACATAAACTCACATATGAAATAATAGGATATCTAATCCCAGTCTACAAACAAATTTATAGCCTCAAAACTGATATAGAAAATAATCCAATTTTAAATTTCATCTAAAAAACCAAAATTATAATCCAAAAAATTAACTAATCCCGAAAAATTTTACTTGCATAATTTGTATAACCGCACTGCTGGCACAAATTTTGTTTATGCTAAGAACAATTGTTAAATATCCCAAAATAATGAAAATTTAAAATCATATACTACCAATTACTCAAATTAAGCTAAAACTTTTATTGCACACCGCCCAAACCTAACCCTGAATGAACTATCTCCCTAGACTTTTTTACGCCCCCTTTTAATTATTTAATTATAAATGACAAATTTTAACTCTATATTTATAACCTCTTATTTAGAAAAAAACGTAATAATAACCGTATTTAGATATAATTCCTGTTCTATAAAACTTTAATTATGTAGAGCTAGTACTTTTTTTTTTTATAAATAATTTATGAGCATCCAATTAACATTAGATAAATTTATTATTATTAAAAAATATTAATAAAAATGAAATTGCCCATTATGTATTCGTATTATCTCCCTTATGCAAATTTCGACCCATTCTCGACGATTTTCGAAATTTAACTAAATACGTCCATGTAGATTTTGGACCACAGAAGTCACTTCTGGCTTCATTTCTTCGATAACTTAAACCCGTTTTTCCAGAATCGTCCATTAAAATATCGAATTTTAAAAATTTCAAAAAATCCGAATTTCACACCGACTTTTCTGAAAATATTGCTCCGTTATCATAAACATGCTATATTTTTGGAATCAGCACGTCGGAATATATATATCTGAATTTTTTCAGAATTTTTAGACAACTTTTTCAAAAATGAAATTTTACGCTGTGGTGTACGTGCCAAATAACCTACCCTGTAAGAAAATAAAGGCGGGTGGGCCAGGCTAGTATTTGCCAAATAAGATTCATTTTGGACAATGACCTACTCTTCTAAGAAAAGGTACTAGCACCGCCACACCACCCTTTATTTTCTTAGAAGAGTAGGTCATCTGCTAAAAATCAGTTCAAATCTTAGCAAGTATGAGACTGATTTTGGCAAATGACAGATCCTCTAAGAAATAAGGGTGGGTGGGTGGAGCTAGTACTTGTTAAAATAAGACTGATTTTGGTAGATGACCCTCTTTTCTAAGAAAATAAAGGCTAGGTGGGTGGGGCTAGTGCTTGCTAAAAATAAAAAAATTTAAAAATCAAAAAATGACAAATTGAAAAATCAGATAAGTGAGAAATCGGAAATTGTCAATTGTATAATGGAAAATCAAAAATTAAAATATCAAAAACTGAAAAAAAAAATATAATCTTATAAAATCGAATTCGAAATTCCTGTTTTCGTTTTTTTTTTTTTAGTTTTAGATTTTTCAACTTTTGAATATTTAATTTGATAATTTTTTTGACAATTTTGAAGTTTTTAATTCCAATCTTCTGATTTTTCAAGTTTTTACTTTCAATTTTGGAATTTTTTGAATTTTAATTTTTCAAGTTCTCAAGTTAAAATTTTTCCTTTCCGATTCGTCGTTATTCCAGGACATTTTGAACCATTAAGTCTCCAAGATCAGCAACATTTTCATCTCCGGTTTCATGTCTAGTTACGGTGGAATGGCATCGCGATTCTCTCTTTCAGTCCACTGTCTAAAAACTCTGTCCAATGATTAAAACAAATCGTCATCTCAGTCGATTCAGTCTTTGCCATCATAAATATAACTCCGGAAAACTCGTACATATTGAAAAAAATTGAGAAATCGGAAAACTGCCACAATTGTAAAATTAAAAAATCGAAAATTTTTTCAGTTGCCCAGAAGAATCAAAAATCGAAAGACAGATCAAAAAATTGAAAATTTAAAAAGCGAGAAATTGAAAAATTCGGAAGTTGAAAAATCGATAAACTGAAAAATCTAGTAGTCCTCGTCTACGATAAGACTGATTTTGCCAAATAACCTACCCTCTAAGAAAATAAAAAGCGGGTGGACCAGGCTAGTATTTGTCAAAATAAGATTCATTTTGACAATGACCTACTCTTCTAAGAAAATGTACTAGCCCCGCCCACCCACCCTTTATTTTATTGAAGAGTAGGTCATTGCCAAATCAGTGTTATATTGGCAAGTATGAGACTGATTTTGCAAATGACAGATCCTTAAGAAAATAAGGGTGGGTGGGCGGTCTAGTACTTGTCAAGATAAGACTGATTTTGGCAGATGACCACTCTTCCAAGAAAATAAAGGGTGGGTGGGCGGCACTAGTACTTATCAAAATGAAATGATTTTGGCAAATGACCTACACTCTAAGAAAATAAGGGTGGGTGGGCGGAGCTAGTACTTGTTAAAATAAACTGATTTTGGCAAATGACCTACTTCTCTAAGAAAACAAAGGGCGGGTGGGTGGGACTAGCACTTGCCAAATAATCTATCCGCTAAGAAAATAAAAGGCGGGTGGGCCGGGCTAGTATATTTGCCAAAATAAGATTTATTTTAGCCAATGACTTACTCTCTAAGAAAATAAAGAATAAGTCATCTGCCAAACTCAGTCTTTTGTTGGCAAGTATGAGACTGATTTTTGCAAATGAGATATCCTCTAAGTAAATAAGGGTGGGTGGGCGGGGCTAGTACTTGTTAAAATAAGAATGATTTTGGCAGATGGCCTACTGTTCTAAGAAAATAAAGGGTGGGTGGGCGGGACTAGTACCTTTCTTAAATTTAACTATATACTTTTTCTTGTAGATTTCGGGACGCAGAAGTCACTTCCGCCTCATTTCTTCGTTAACTTCAACCTTTTTTCCAGAAATTTTTAATACTAGAATTAGTTAATTAATACAATTTTTCGTCGGATTAAAGAGATATCGACTTCAGCTAGCCTCTGTTCGGATAATCGTGGGTTCGGATTATAGAGGTTATGATGTACTGCGAATTTTCAAATGCATGTATTTCTAAAGATATTTGGAAACATAGTTAATCACTTTATGAGTGTCATTAGTCCCTGGTCAACCTTCAACTGCCTGCTATTGAGCTTAATCCGCATAAAAGTACCGAGGAACTGCTTTTTCAATAATTACGTGCCGACACTGAAATATTTATATTCAAGAAAAAATGCAGAGTTTATTGGATTCCAATCTTCCCTTGAAACATTTCGAACATTTCTGGGAAGAATTGGATTTGATTATGAAACGTTGGAGAATGGTGGTAAAAGTACCTTTGTGAAATAGTGAAATTCAGGGAAGAGGATGGAAGCATTATTTTTTTGGATGAAACATGGTACGATTCGCATGACCTGGTAAAAAGAGGACTTGTTGACAATAGTTCAAATTGTCTTAAATGTGTAAAATTCCAAATTCTGTGTTTTCTCATCGGTTTTAAGTTCTTTTGTGGTCTTGAAAATCGTAAAATCCACGAGATAGATCAAGATAGAAAAAGTTGATGATATTATGTATGCCAAAAACATAACCCGTTTTTTGATTGAGTTCCTCCTCAAACTAATTCTTAACTTTTAAGCGGTATGAAGTGGCTAATTAAGAAAAGTCGTAATGGCGACCATAGATAAAATATAAGTATTTAAGTACACTTTTAAAAATCGTCGATTTTAATATCTCTCAAAGAGCATCAGCGGTGGCAGATTGAAGTATGGATTTGTGTTAGAATAAAATGAAAAACAGAGGAGAGATTTAATTAATTGAGCTACAATCGAGAAAAATAGTTTTAATATTATTTTGGATGAGTTCTCTTCCTTTCGGCGCCCGTTTCCGTCTGATCCCCGTTTCAGCGACGCTTCCTCCCCGGGATCCGAAGAAGCGCTGTCCAATGATAATAATAATTATAATTACGATATCACTTGTATTCTTGCATTTTCGAACAAATACTGATGAATCGTTCTTGATTTGATCAATAAAAAAAAATTGAAATGCTCGGGGATCGAGTTTGTACCTGGGCTTTCGTGATAATGTATCTAAAGAAAAGGAAGAATTAATAAAAATTATAATGATAACAAACAAAATCAAGGTGGATCCATAAACCACAAGTATAGGAGTACATTATTTTATAAAAATTAGATACCCTTTACTGCGCAAAATGTTGAATTGATCTCATAAAATTGTTGGTGGAGATGATTGATTAGACAACTTTTTGCTATCTGCATACTATTCACAATGTACACAAAATTGGACAATAATTGGTCCTGTAGTTACAGAGATTGTTCGTCTAACAAAAATTGACACAGACGGCAGACAGACGGAAACGGACGAACAATTTTTTCGTATTCTAGGGGTTATAAGACGTCGAGAAGTGATGAAACTAGCCAGCTTACGTTAGGGAAGTAAAAATAGAGCCAGCAGTCTATATCTTTACTAAAACCTTCATGTTAGAATTGTCGTTTTATTAATTTTGAATTCTGTGTTAAGGTTTTGTTAAAGATTTTTTAGTATTTTTGTTTTCGTACTTTAAAAAAAATTGTAATTTTATTTTCTGTAACTTGGAAAATTATACTATTATGATGAAATTGCAATTGAAGTAAGTGCGGCAATACCTTTACAATTCAGGTTAGAAATAAATGCGACTTCTTATTACATTTTTAAAGTCGTTTAAACAGTTTTTTGTTCAAAATTGTGGAGACAAACTCATTCAAATCTAACTAACTTCTACGTGACATTCTTTCGATGAGCGCAAATTGCTATTACCTAATGTTGAAGGACAAGGGTTGTTAGAGATGTATTATTTTAAATTCATCATGGTGAGTCATCAGACTCTGACAACGGACAGTCAGTCAGTAGCGTAACAGTACACTTCAAAAGGGGGTGGTTTTTAAATTCATTTTTTTAAATCGCAAATAATAACACGCGGAAACAAAAACTGAAGTGAACTGGTCAAGATGCTGCTTAATCTTTGTTTTTTTTAATATATAGAGTTTTCTTTCAACAAGATAGTTAAACATATTTTCAGTTTCTTGTTGGGAAAAGAAGACTTCGTATATTAAGAAAAAGTGGACAAAATATAAACCCCGCCCACTCACCCGTTCTTAATTGTGATGAATGTTTTATTCATTGTAAGCTGAAGAGCAGAGTTTAGCTGCAAAATTCTCATTTCTTTACAAGAAATTATGATATGAAACTCATCACAATTGAGATTGGGGCGGGTGGGTGGGGCTTAATCTTTTTTGTTTTTAATATATATAGTTTTTGTTCAACAAGATAATTAAACATGTTTTTAGTTTCTTGCTGGGAAAAGAAGACTTCGTGAATTAAGCAAAAGTGGACAAAATATATAACCCGGCCACCCACCCGTTCTCAATTGTGATGAATGTTTTATTCAATGTAAGCTGAAGAGCGAAGTTTAGCTGCAAAATTCTCATTTCTTTACAAGAAATTATGATATGAAGCTCATCACAATTGAGATTGGGGCGGGTGGGTGGAGCTCAATCTTTTTTTTTTAATATATAGAGTTTTCGTTCAACAACAAGATAGTTAAACATGTTTTCAGTTTCTTGTTGGGAAAAGAAGACTTCGTATATTAAGAAAAAGTGGACAAAATATAAACCCCGCCCACCCACCCGTTCTCAATTGTGATGAATGTTTTATTCATTGTAAGCTGAAGAGCGGAGTTTAGCTGCAAAATTCTCATTTCTTTACAAGAAATTATGATATGTAACTCATCACAATTGAAATCAGGGCGGGTGGGTGGTTCTTAGTCTTTGCTTTTTTTTTAATATATAGAGTTTTCGTTCAACAACAGGATAGTTAAACATGTTTTCAGTTTCTCGTTGGGAAAAGAAAACTTCGTATATTAAGAAAAAGTGGACAAAATATAAACCCCGCCCACCCACCCGTTCTCAATTGTGATGAATGTTTTATTCATTGTAAGCTGAAGAGCGGAGTTTAGCTGCAAAATTCTCATTTCTTTACAAGAAATTATGATATGTAACTCATCACAATTGAAATCAGGGCGGGTGGGTGGTTCTTAATCTTTGCTTTTTTTTAATATATAGAGTTTTCGTTCAACAACAGGATAGTTAAACATGTTTTCAGTTTCTTGTTGGGAAAAAAAAACTTCGTATATTAAGAAAAAATGGACTAATCTTAATATAGTTAAAGAAATCTTTTTTTTTTTTTTGAAACATGATAAAATTTGATTTTGCAACATTTACATATTTTATGATAACCCCTGCAAGTATTAAAAAAAAAGATAATAAAAGACACACTGAAAAAAAAACATTTCGTAAGGATCAATCAGCATTTCCACTCGACTACCAAGCACAAAAAAATTCTAGTATCTAATTGTGATAAAAATCAAGGCGGATTCATAAACCACGAAATATTGATTATATTGACTTATATAATTTTATTAATTGCGACGTGTCAGATATAGTGTTCCATTTTAGTTGATCTCTCAGAATTACTTCAATTTGTAAAAAAATACAGTTGGCGATAGAGAATTTGGAAATGGTAAATCGTCAATTGAAATGTATTGTGTTCACCTCTTCCAAAACCTTAATGACGCCACCTCAAGATTTTGTGAAGTCAATGTCATTTGAAATATTCATAAAACGGGGTTAATTTATTTTTTGTCGAACAATAGCCAGTTTAAACTGATTCGAACATTTTTTTATTGTCTTTCGAAAATAATGGGTAAACGTTTCAAAAAAAAAAAAGCAAAAATCGGATGATCGGTTTTGTTTTCTAGGTTATTGTGGCAAAGTTTATTTTAAACTCAGGTAGTAATTTTGACGTCATTATTATTGAAAATTAAACGAAAAATACCTAATTCTTAATCTGTGTTCGCTAGATTTAAAATTTTTGAACTTGTTTATCGTGTTTGAAGATTTACAAAACACCCATGTTTAATTTCAGAATTTGTCCTTAATATTTGACTTTGCTGCGCCTTTTTTATTTGCGAAGCGAAAAATAATCGCGTTTTCCGTACTTTACTTAACATTTATCGGGATTATTGCAGTTTTCGGAGAAAAGTTTATCAGAAATTTTAAAGGTAAAATGTCGCGTATCTATAGAAAAATATATCGTCATTTTTACCCGAATCGGATAACCCAAAGTAGCTCCGCTGCCACTTTTAACGTAACACAGTGTCGTAAAAGCGATTTTTACTGCAAATGAAATTGCAGACTTCTCCATGTAAACACTCCAGCAATCAATAGTGGTCAAAGAGCCCTCAACAAACACCCATTCACTCTCTGTATTTTCCGCCGACTTTGATTAACACACCGAATTAAACCCTACATCGTTGGTATGCAGAAACGCACGCATTTTTAGCCTTCCTCCAACGAGTACCCACAACTCCACATACCAACCGTTTACCCAACGACAATTTTTCCTTGTCGCTTCTCTTCCCTTCCGACATATTTCTCGACCCCGGCTCCGGTTTTTCGTCGGAGATTTTTGAAATTTAGATCGTCTCCGGACGTCTGGGTATTATAACGAGGTCCGGTTTTTTCCTCGTTTTCGGCTTGTCGGTCGTTTGTTCGTTGCGCTACCGACACTTTGAGGTGTTTTCGTCGACCGCTTCTCACGTCGAAATTTATTACGTTTTGGTATCAGATTCGAGAAAAATACCGTGTAGATGCTTCGAATTAATAAGGTACCGGATTGTCCTTGAACTGACCAGAGTCGCGTCTGGGCGTTATCAGATTCCAGAAACTGGAGTGTCCGAGATGGGTTTTGGAATATTTTGATAAGTCGCGAGTTCGGACGGGTTTTGTAAATTTCGGTAGAACGTACCAGGCGCAAAGTGCTCATGTCGAAATGTTGATACTCTTTATCGGTAGGCAAATACGAAATGTATGTCACTTTTCTAATTTTATTTTTAATCTTTGTGATCTGCTTGTAATCTTTGCGAGTTCCTTGAAAACGCACTTTAATCGCAGATAACAGCGTTCACGGAAGACTTTTATGATCTGGAAAATTTCCGAGAAACATTGTCAAAGTTTGTTTTTGTATATTTTATAAATGGACGGATGATCGATTAGATAACGATTGTCGTTGCTAACGAAAACCCGATCTACGTTAGATTTTCGACTTGTTTCACTTGATTTTAAAAATTTTGGACCAATTTAGTTTTCGTCCAAAGCTCTCAATTTGTGTGAAATTAAAATGAGTATTTTCCATTGGATATATACGGTATATAATAATAATAATAATGACTATTCGCCGAAAAACTAACTAATCTAACTGCGTAAAAAAACGAGGTACTTGAAAGCTTTTAAAAAGCTAAGACAATGCGACGCCAAGCTGTATAGTAAATCAAGGATGCAAATGATAAATAAATAAAGGCGATAACATTATCACGTAGAGTTGATCTTGTGAACGTTGAGAAAATAAAACATGACAGCATCCAAAGGTTTAGTGGTTATTGCTGATTTAATAATAGAACTGACGCGAATTAAAGTAAATCCGAATTGAACCAAAATGAAAGGGAAAAAAACGGAGCAGTTTAATATCGGTGGACTTTCTTTTAGGTTTTCCGTATAAGGATTGAATTGAGAAAAGTTGCAGGAAGTTGAGATTTATGCTAATTTTTACTTTCGAAACTTCTATGGTTCGATATTGTGCATTTTATAAGCGTTGTTAATTGGATTGCAGAACATTTTAATTTCCCGTAAAAAAACTAATAAATGTCTCGTAACAATTAATATTTAGGATGCAAATGGAAAAATCTCCCGTTTTCATTCGTCTGTCGTTTGTTGACGAATTTATTAGTAATCTTTTTGGTAATTTATAAACGTTGATTTCCTGGTCACAGAACAACGATTAAATTATTTATTCATTCCCTCTAAAAAGTCATTGACGTCGCGGTAAAAATGTATTGAATAAATTTAAAAAATGTGCTGTACTTCCAAAATTCGCATTTCAAAAAAGGGTAATTTATTGTATTGACTGAATTAATAATCATTTAAACTATACGTTCCTCTCGGTGGGTCGAGAACGCCGCTTCGAGGGTTTTCTGGGTTTCCCATCGCGAGTTCCGCTTCCAGGCTTTTCGTCAGCGAACGCTGCGCCGCACCGCCGATGAGTCATCACCGTCGTACATACCAGAATAAAACGCATACTAGAAGACCCATAGGCGTCGCACCAGGGCGGTGTATGGGTCTTTCGTAACATTATATTGTAATGTCTTCGTTGAAAATTGATGTATAAAATTACAAATGGGTTTGTTAATAATCACAATGTTATCTAATTTCTGAGACAAATTGCAAAATTTGATGGTATAAAATTATATATTTTTCTATGAGTCCGTATACGAGCGAATATCAGTGTAACGAATCACTCCAAAATTGTTTTTCGCTCTAAAGAGGTATGCGATTGGTGTTTTTAAGTAGTTTTTCATAGTAAAATTTGTTTTCATTGAACTTTTTTAACAAGGACAAGAAAAACCGAAAAGTAAAGCGAAAATTATATCAAGAAGGCAAAAAAAATGCCAATAAGTGGAGAGTCAAAAAGGCAACAAAAGAAGAGAAAAAAGTCAGTACAAAAACGAAAGCGGGAAAAAATCCACAAAACTGCAAGAAAAGGGAAATACAAAAAAGTGACTCATTAAGGCGATAAAAAACAAAGTAGAAGGTTATTGTTACTACAAATGAGTGACCAAAAAATGGAATTAAAGGACGCGTTAAAACATCGAAAAGCGACAGGAAAAAAAACAGAACCAAAAAGGACAACAAAAAATCCACGAAGGGTGGAAAAAAAGGAGGTTTATGTTATTATTATTATTATTATTACAGAAACTGACAACAAAACGACAAAAGACGTACACAAAAAGCGACAAAAAGTCACCTAAAGAAAAAAGAACTAAAGAATGAAAAAAAATGCGAAAAAAGGACTAAAAAACGGTGGCCAAAAAGACGACTAGAAGAAAGAAGCCAAAAAAAGGCGACAATAAAGGACACAAATGAATATTAGATGCAATTATAAAAATTGGTAAAAAAAGTTATAATACCAGACAAAAAAAAAACAACAAAAAAGTGACCATAAAGAGCTACAAAACCGAAAAAAAAAATCACAAAGGCAAATAAAACAAATGTACAAACATGTTATTTAACAATTTGAGTAACTTTTACTATCAAAATTTTGAAGTACGTCATGAAATTATTGGTGAGGATAAAGCAGACAAATTTTGGGAGCGTTTATCAAATATTTAATTGAGCTTCAGTAAACCAGCTCTTAGTAAAACATAGTTCAAATAATTAAAACATTTTTAGATATTTTTTGCTAATTCACCTGCTAATAAACCGTAATCTTTCCTGGGCCAAACGTTTTGAACAGATAATCTGTATTAAGTCGCTACTAGAGAAACGAAGTCAAAGAATGCGAAAAAAAGGGATCACAAAAAAGAGAACTGAAAAAAATGCTAAAAAAAGCGACAAAAATTCTAGAAAAAAGGCTGCAAAAACAACTCAAGAAAAAAAATATAGCAAAAAAATGTAGCATAAAAAATGTTGCAAAAAAAAGACGAATACAGAAAGTGACAAAGAAACAACAAAAAACGGATATAAAAAGCAACAAAAAAAATTAAAGAGGACAAGTAAAAAAAGCGGATAAAATAATCCATTTAAAAATGCGAAAAAAGGCGAAAAAAGAAGCAAAAAAAAAAGGTCACAGAAAGTGTGACCAAAAAAAAAACGACACAGGCAGACAGACAGACAAACAGACAGACAGACAGACAGGCAGATAGACGGACGGACAGACAGACAGACAGACAGACAGATGGACAAACGACAGTCGACAGAGACGAAAACGGGAGACCAATTTTTTCATACTCTACGGGTCATGAAATGTCAAGAAAAGATTAAATTAAATTAAATTCGATCGATCCTTTTGCAATAATGGACAAATGTCTATAAAATTGATACAATTGCTGTATCTAGGTATTGTAAGAGAAAATTGAATCTCCTCAGAATACGAAAATAAAACTCGCAATACATATTTCAAAATAATTAAAAAGTTCAACCAAGAAGTTCAGATCACCATTTTTTGATTTTTCATCTGTTGGTAAATCGGTATCTTTTCTGGGCAAAAAATTTGAAATAGATATTTGTATTAAGTCGCTACTAAAGGAAGGAAGTCAAAACATGCAAAAAAAAGAGATCAGAGAAAAGAACCAAAAAACGATAAGAAAAAGCCACAAAAAATCCATAAAAACTAGAAAGACAGAAATCGAAAAAGTGTAATAAAGAGTTCACAAAGAAAGATTGGAAAATCGAAAAATCGAAACATCGACAAATTTAAAAAACACCTAGAGATCGAAACACGAAGAGACCGAGAAATTGAAAAATCGAGAAGTCGAAAAACCGACAAATCGAAACGGCCCAAAATCGAAAAATTAAAAATTTTAGAAATCAATAAATCGAAAAATCGGGGAATTGAACAATTGAAAAATCGAAACATCAAAATTTCGATGACTCGAGAAATTGAAAAATTGAAAAATCCGGAAATCGTAATAATAGCCAAAAATCGAAAATTTAAAAATTCGAAATATTGAAAAATAACCCAAAAATTGAATAATTTCGAAACTGAAATACCGAAAAATTGAATAATTGATAATTGAAAATCGAGAATTGAAAAATTGTAAAATCGAGAAATCGAAAAATTGAAAAATTAAAAATGAACTATCCCAAAATTGAAATGTCAATAAATTGAGAAATCGAAAGTTGAAATGAAAATTCGAGAAATCGAAAAAACAATCTAATATTTACAATTTTGATTTTTCCCCCAAAAATCTGTCGAGAATTCGAAAAATCGAAAAATGAAAAATTTTTAAAAACCGATAAAACGAAAAATCGAGGACTTGAACAACTGAAAAATTTTAAATCCAGAAATCGTAAAAGTATAAAAATCAAAAAAATTTAAAAATCGAAAAATTGAAAAATCCAAATTCCGAAAAATTAAAGAATCAGAAACTGAAAACTCCGAAAATTAAATTATCAATAAATTGACAAATCGGAAGCTGACAATTCGAGAAATCGAAAAAACAATTCTTATACAATTTTTTTTTTTTTTTCAAAAAATCTCGATGTCTAGAATAAAAATTCAACACGGTTTTATAAACCACTATCAGATCACACCCATTCAGATTAGACTTGTTCTAGTCAGGCCAGACTAAGCTAAGTCAAATCAGGCCAGATCAAATCAGATCTGGTTACGTCAACTCAACTGGATTATGTCAGGTCAGGTCACTGCCATGTTTAACCATTTTAAATCAGTTAATTCATTTATTTATCAAATCAGGCTAGGTTAGGTTAAGTATCGCTAGGCTACTTAACCTCAAACCACACTGGGTGAAATCAGGCTTGATCAGGTTTTCAAAACAACTCAACATCAGGCCAGGTCAATTCAAGTCAGATCTAATCAATTCAGGTTAGGCTACTTTTAGTCAGGTCATATCAGGCTAGGCTACGTCAGGTCAGGTCTTGTCAGACTAGGTGAAATCAAGCAAGGTCATATAAGAAAAGTTGGATTAAACTAAGTCAATTCAAGTCAATCAACTCAAATTAGATCAATTCGGATCAGAAAGTTAAGTTAGGTCAAATCAAGTTAGTCTACGTCGGGTCAACTCTGATCACGTCACTGCCATAATATGGCAGTGACTGAGGGTGGGTAGGCGGTGCTAGTACTTGCTAAGATAAGACTGATTTTGGCAAATGACATACCTTCCAAGAAAATAGAGGGCGGGCGGGCGGGGCTAGTACTTGCTAAGATAAGACTCATTTTGGCAAATGACATTTACAGTTTCGTCAAAATAGCTCTTTGTAAAATTTTGTAGATAAAAAAGGAAATTATTATTAATTTTTGTTCCATTATTCCATTATTAGTTTCCACTCCTACTCGACAGAAGAACATAACTAGCCCCGCCCACCCACCCTGTCTCCTTTTCAGTGATTGATTTTATTCAAACTGAATGAAATTAATGATTTTGTACTGAACAGAAACAAAATTAGTGGATAGAATGAGGAGATGATAGGTAGATAAGACTGATTTTGGCAAATGACATACCTTCCAAGAAAATAGAGGGCGGGCGGCGGGGCTAGTACTTGCTAAGATAAGACTCATTTTGGCAAATGACATTACAGTTTCGTCAAAATAGCTCTTTGTAAAATTTTGTAGATAAAAAAGGAAATTATTATTAATTTTTGTTCCATTATTCCATTATTAGTTTCCACTCCTACTCGACAGAAGAACATAACTAGCCCCGCCCACCCACCCTGTCTCCTTTTCAGTGATTGATTTTATTCAAACTGAATGAAAATTAATGATTTTGTACTGAACAGAAACAAAATTAGTGGATAGAATGAGAAGGGGTAGGTTGATAAGACTGATTTTGGCAAATGACATACCTTCCAAGAAAATAGAGGGTGGGCGGCGGGCTAAATACTTGCTAAGATAAGACTCATTTTGGCAAATGACATTTAGAGTTTCGTCAAAATAGCTCTTTGTAAAATTTTGTAGATAAAAAGGAAATTATTATTAATTTTTGTTCCATTATTCCACTATTAGTTTCCACTCCTACTCGACAGAAGAACATAACTAGCCCCGCCCACCCACCCTGTCTCCTTTTCAGTGATTGATTTTATTCAAACTGAATGAAATTAATGATTTTATACTGAACAGAAACAAAAAATAGTGGATAGAATGAGAAGAGGGTAGGTAGATAAGACTGATTTTGGCAAATGACATACCTTCCAAGAAAATAGAGGGCGGGCGGGCGGGCTATTACTTGCTAAGATAAGACTCATTTTGGCAAATGACATTTACAGTTTCGTCAAAATAGCTCTTTGTAAAATTTTGTAGGTAAAAAAGGAAATTATTATTAATTTGTTTCCATTATTCATTATTAGTTTCCACTCCTACTCGACAGAAGAACATAACTAGCCCCGCCCACCCACCCTGTCTCCTTTTCAGTGATTGATTTTATTCAAACTGAATGAAATTAATGATTTGTACTGAACAGAAACAAAATTAGTAGATAGAATGAGAAGAGGGTAGGTAGATAAGACTGATTTTGGCAAATGACAACATACCTTCCAAGAAAATAGAGGGCGTGCGGGCGGGCTAGTACTTGCTAAGATAAGACTCATTTTGGCAAATGACATTTACAGTTTCGTCAAAATAGCTCTTTGTAAACTTTGTAGATCAAAAAGGAAATTATTATTAATTTTTGTTCCATTATTCCATTATTGGTTTCCACTCCTACTCGACAGAAGAACATAACTAGCCCCGCCCACCCACCCTGTCTCCTTTTCAGTGGTTGATTTTATTCAAACTGAATGAAATTAATGATTTTATACTGAACAGAAACAAAATTAGTAGATAGAATGAGAAGAGGGTAGGTAGATAAGACTGATTTTGGCAAATGACATACCTTCCAAGAAAATAGAGGCGGGCGGGGGGCTAGTACTTGCTAAGATAAGACTCATTTTGGCAAATGACATTTAGTTTCGTCAAAATAGCTCTTTGTAAACTTTGTAGATCAAAAAGGAAATTATCATTAATTTTTGTTACATTATTCCATTATTAGTTTCCACTCCTACTCGACAGAAGAACATAACTAGCCCCGCCCACCCACCCTGTCTCCTTTTCAGTGATTGATTTTATTCAAACTGAATGAAATTAATGATGTTATACTGAACAGAAACAAAATTAGTGGATAGAATGAGAAAGGGTAGGTAGATAAGACTGATTTTGGCAAATGACATACCTTCCAAGAAAATAGAGGGCGGCGGGGGGCTAGTACTTGCTAAGATAAAGACCATTTTGGCAAATGACATTTAGAGTTTTCGTCAAAATAGCTCTTTGTAAAATTTTGTAGATAAAAAGGAAATTATTATTAATTTTGTTCCATTATTCCACTATTAGTTTCCACTCCTACTCGACAGAAGAACATAACTAGCCCCGCCCACCCACCCTGTCTCCTTTTCAGTGATTGATTTTATTCAAACTGAATGAAATTAATGATTTTATACTGAACAGAAACAAAATTAGTGGATAGAATGAGAAGAGGTAGGTAGATAAGACTGATTTTGGCAAATGACATACCTTCCAAGAAAATAGAGGGCGGGCGGGCGGGGCTATTACTTGCTAAGATAAGACTCATTTTGGCAAATGACATTTACAGTTTCGTCAAAATAGCTCTTTGTAAAATTTTGTAGGTAAAAAAGGAAATTATTATTAATTTTGTTCCATTATTCCATTATTAGTTTCCACTCCTACTCGACAGAAGAACATAACTAGCCCCGCCCACCCACCCTGTCTCCTTTTCAGTGATTGATTTTATTCAAACTGAATGAAATTAATGATTTTGTACTGAACAGAAACAAAATTAGTAGATAGAATGAGAAGAGGGTAGGTAGATAAGACTGATTTTGGCAAATGACATACCTTCCAAGAAAATAGAGGGCGGGCGGGCGGGGCTAGTACTTGCTAAGATAAGACTCATTTTGGCAAATGACATTTAGAGTTTCGTCAAAATAGCTCTTTGTAAAATTTTGTAGATAAAAAGGAAATTATTATTAATTTTTGTTCCATTATTCCACTATTAGTTTCCACTCCTACTCGACAGAAGAACATAACTAGCCCCGCCCACCCACCCTGTCTCCTTTTCAGTGATTGATTTTATTCAAACTGAATGAAATTAATGATTTTATACTGAACAGAAACAAAAATAGTGGATAGAATGAGAAGAGGGTAGGTAGATAAGACTGATTTTGGCAAATGACATACCTTCCAAGAAAATAGAGGGCGGGCGGGCGGGGCTATTACTTGCTAAGATAAGACTCATTTTGGCAAATGACATTTACAGTTTCGTCAAAATAGCTCTTTGTAAAATTTTGTACGTAAAAAAGGAAATTATTATTAATTTTGTTCCATTATTCCATTATTAGTTTTCCACTCCTACTCGACAGAAGAACATAACTAGCCCCGCCCACCCACCCTGTCTCCTTTTCAGTGATTGATTTTATTCAAACTGAATGAAATTAATGATTTTATACTGAACAGAAACAAAATTAGTAGATAGAGTGAGAAGAGGGTAGGTAGATAAGACTGATTTTGGCAAATGACAACATACCTTCCAAGAAAATAGAGGGCGTGCGGGCGGGGCTAGTACTTGCTAAGATAAGACTCATTTTGGCAAATGACATTTACAGTTTCGTCAAAATAGCTCTTTGTAAACTTTGTAGATCAAAAAGGAAATTATTATTAATTTTTGTTCCATTATTCCATTATTGGTTTCCACTCCTACTCCCCCCCCCCCCCCCCCCCCCCCCCCCCCCCCCCCCCATTTACAGTTTCGTCAAAATAGCTCTTTGTAAAATTTTGTAGATAAAAAAGGAAATTATTATTAATTTTTGTTCCATTATTCCATTATTAGTTTCCACTCCTACTCGACAGAAGAACATAACTAGCCCCGCCCACCCACCCTGTCTCCTTTTCAGTGATTGATTTTATTCAAACTGAATGAAATTAATGATTTTGTACTGAACAGAAACAAAATTAGTGGATAGAATGAGGAGATGATAGGTAGATAAGACTGATTTTGGCAAATGACATACCTTCCAAGAAAATAGAGGGCGGGCGGGCGGGGCTAGTACTTGCTAAGATAAGACTCATTTTGGCAAATGACATTTACAGTTTCGTCAAAATAGCTCTTTGTAAAATTTTGTAGATAAAAAAGGAAATTATTATTAATTTTTGTTCCATTATTCCATTATTAGTTTCCACTCCTACTCGACAGAAGAACATAAACTAGCCCCGCCCACCCACCCTGTCTCCTTTTCAGTGATTGATTTTATTCAAACTGAATGAAATTAATGATTTTGTACTGAACAGAAACAAAATTAGTGGATAGAATGAGAAGGGGGTAGGTTGATAAGACTGATTTTGGCAAATGACATACCTTCCAAGAAAATAGAGGGTGGGCGGGCGGGGCTAGTACTTGCTAAGATAAGACTCATTTTGGCAAATGACATTTAGAGTTTCGTCAAAATAGCTCTTTGTAAAATTTTGTAGATAAAAAGGAAATTATTATTAATTTTTGTTCCATTATTCCACTATTAGTTTCCACTCCTACTCGACAGAAGAACATAACTAGCCCCGCCCACCCACCCTGTCTCCTTTTCAGTGATTGATTTTATTCAAACTGAATGAAATTAATGATTTTATACTGAACAGAAACAAAAATAGTGGATAGAATGAGAAGAGGGTAGGTAGATAAGACTGATTTTGGCAAATGACATACCTTCCAAGAAAATAGAGGGCGGGCGGGCGGGGCTATTACTTGCTAAGATAAGACTCATTTTGGCAAATGACATTTACAGTTTCGTCAAAATAGCTCTTTGTAAAATTTTGTAGGTAAAAAAGGAAATTATTATTAATTTTGTTCCATTATTCCATTATTAGTTTCCACTCCTACTCGACAGAAGAACATAACTAGCCCCGCCCACCCACCCTGTCTCCTTTTCAGTGATTGATTTTATTCAAACTGAATGAAATTAATGATTTTGTACTGAACAGAAACAAAATTAGTAGATAGAATGAGAAGAGGGTAGGTAGATAAGACTGATTTTGGCAAATGACAACATACCTTCCAAGAAAATAGAGGGCGTGCGGGCGGGGCTAGTACTTGCTAAGATAAGACTCATTTTGGCAAATGACATTTACAGTTTCGTCAAAATAGCTCTTTGTAAACTTTGTAGATCAAAAAGGAAATTATTATTAATTTTTGTTCCATTATTCCATTATTGGTTTCCACTCCTACTCGACAGAAGAACATAACTAGCCCCGCCCACCCACCCTGTCTCCTTTTCAGTGGTTGATTTTATTCAAACTGAATGAAATTAATGATTTTATACTGAACAGAAACAAAATTAGTAGATAGAATGAGAAGAGGGTAGGTAGATAAGACTGATTTTGGCAAATGACATACCTTCCAAGAAAATAGAGGGCGGGCGGGCGGGGCTAGTACTTGCTAAGATAAGACTCATTTTGGCAAATGACATTTAGTTTCGTCAAAATAGCTCTTTGTAAATTTGTAGATCAAAAAGGAAATTATATTAATTTTTGTTACATTATTCCATTATTAGTTTCCACTCCTACTCGACAGAAGAACATAACTAGCCCCGCCCACCCACCCTGTCTCCTTTTCAGTGATTGATTTTATTCAAACTGAATGAAATTAATGATTTTATACTGAACAGAAACAAAATTAGTGGATAGAATGAGAAGAGGGTAGGTAGATAAGACTGATTTTGGCAAATGACATACCTTCCAAGAAAATAGAGGGCGGGCGGGCGGGGCTATACTTGCTAAGATAAGACTCATTTTGGCAAATGACATTTACAGTTTCGTCAAAATAGCTCTTTGTAAAATTTTGTACGTAAAAAAGGAAATTATTATTAATTTTGTTCCATTATTCCATTATTAGTTTCCACTCCTACTCGACAGAAGAACATAACTAGCCCGCCCACCCACCCTGTCTCCTTTTCAGTGATTGATTTTATTCAAACTGAATGAAATTAATGATTTTATACTGAACAGAAACAAAATTAGTAGATAGAGTGAGAAGAGGGTAGGTAGATAAGACTGATTTTGGCAAATGACAACATACCTTCCAAGAAAATAGAGGGCGTGGCGGGCGGGGCTAGTACTTGCTAAGATAAGACTCATTTTGGCAAATGACATTTACAGTTTCGTCAAAATAGCTCTTTGTAAACTTTGTAGATCAAAAAGGAAATTATTATTAATTTTTGTTCCATTATTCCATTATTGGTTTCCACTCCTACTCGACAGAAGAACATAACTAGCCCGCCCACCCACCCTGTCTCCTTTTCAGTGATTGATTTTATTCAAACTGAATGAAATTAATGATTTTATACTGAACAGAAACAAAATTAGTAGATAGAATGAGAAGAGGGTAGGTAGATAAGACTGATTTTGGCAAATGACATACCTTCCAAGAAAATAGAGGGCGGGCGGGCGGGGCTAGTACTTGCTAAGATAAGACTCATTTTGGCAAATGACATTTAGTTTCGTCAAAATAGCTCTTTGTAAACTTTGTAGATCAAAAAGGAAATTATCATTAATTTTTGTTACATTATTCCATTATTAGTTTCCACTCCTACTCGACAGAAGAACATAACTAGCCCCGCCCACCCACCCTGTCTCCTTTTCAGTGATTGATTTTATTCAAACTGAATGAAATTAATGATTTTATACTGAACAGAAACAAAATTAGTGGATAGAATGAGAAGAGGGTAGGTAGATAAGACTGATTTGGCAAATGACATACCTTCCAAGAAAATAGAGGGCGGGCGGGCGGGGCTAGTACTTGCTAAGATAAGACTCATTTTGGCAAATGACATTTAGAGTTTCGTCAAAATAGCTCTTTGTAAAATTTTGTAGATAAAAAGGAAATTATTATTAATTTTTGTTCCATTATTCCACTATTAGTTTCCACTCCTACTCGACAGAAGAACATAACTAGCCCCGCCCACCCACCCTGTCTCCTTTTCAGTGATTGATTTTATTCAAACTGAATGAAATTAATGATTTTATACTGAACAGAAACAAAATAGTGGATAGAATGAGAAGAGGGTAGGTAGATAAGACTGATTTTGGCAAATGACATACCTTCCAAGAAAATAGAGGGCGGGCGGGCGGGGCTATTACTTGCTAAGATAAGACTCATTTTGGCAAATGACATTTACAGTTTCGTCAAAATAGCTCTTTGTAAAATTTTGTAGATAAAAAGGAAATTATTATTAATTTTTGTTCCATTATTCCATTATTGTTTCCACTCCTACTCGACAGAAGAACATAACTAGCCCCGCCCACCCACCCTGTCTCCTTTTCAGTGATTGATTTTATTCAAACTGAATGAAATTAATGATTTTGTACTGAACAGAAACAAAATTAGTGGGTAGAATGAGAAGAGGGTAGGTAGATAAGACTGATTTTGGCAAATGACATACCTTCCAAGAAAATAGAGGGGGGCGGGGGGGCTAGTACTTGCTAAGATAAGACTCATTTTGGCAAATGACATTTACAGTTTCGTCAAAATAGCTCTTTGTAAATTTTGTAGATAAAAAGGAAATTATTATTAATTTTTGTTCCATTATTCCATTATTAGTTTCCACTCCTACTCGACAGAAGAACATAACTAGCCCCGCCCACCCACCCTGTCTCCTTTTCAGTGATTGATTTTATTCAAACTGAATGAAATTAATGATTTTATACTGAACAGAAACAAAATTAGTAGATAGAATGAGAAGAGGGTAGGTAGATAAGACTGATTTTGGCAAATGACAACATACCTTCCAAGAAAATGAGGGCGTGCGGGCGGGCTAGTACTTGCTAAGATAAGACTCATTTTGGCAAATGACATTTACAGTTTCGTCAAAATAGCTCTTTGTAAACTTTGTAGATCAAAAAGGAAATTATTATTAATTTTGTTCCATTATTCCATTATTGGTTTCCACTCCTACTCGACAGAAGAACATAACTAGCCCCGCCCACCCACCCTGTCTCCTTTTCAGTGGTTGATTTTATTCAAACTGAATGAAATTAATGATTTTATACTGAACAGAAACAAAATAGTAGATAGAATGAGAAGAGGGTAGGTAGATAAGACTGATTTTGGCAAATGACATACCTTCCAAGAAAATAGAGGCGGGCGGGCGGGGCTAGTACTTGCTAAGATAAGACTCATTTTGGCAAATGACATTTAGTTTCGTCAAAATAGCTCTTTGTAAACTTTGTAGATCAAAAAGGAAATTATATTAATTTTTGTTACATTATTCCATTATTAGTTTCCACTCCTACTCGACAGAAGAACATAACTAGCCCCGCCCACCCACCCTGTCTCCTTTTCAGTGATTGATTTTATTCAAACTGAATGAAATTAATGATTTATACTGAACAGAAACAAAATTATGGATAGAATGAGAAGAGGTAGGTAGATAAGACTGATTTTGGCAAATGACATACCTTCCAAGAAAAAGAGGGCGGGCGGGCGGGGCTAGTACTTGCTAAGATAAGACTCATTTTGGCAATGACATTTAGAGTTTCGTCAAAATAGCTCTTTGTAAAATTTTGTAGATAAAAAGGAAATTATTATTAATTTTTGTTCCATATTCCACTATTAGTTTCCACTCCTACTCGACAGAAGAACATAACTAGCCCCGCCCACCCACCCTGTCTCCTTTTCAGTGATTGATTTTATTCAAACTGAATGAAATTAATGATTTTATACTGAACAGAAACAAAATTAGTGGATAGAATGAGAAGAGGGTAGGTAGATAAGACTGATTTTGGCAAATGACATACCTTCCAAGAAAATAGAGGGCGGGCGGGCGGGCTATTACTTGCTAAGATAAGACTCATTTTGGCAAATGACATTTACAGTTTCGTCAAAATAGCTCTTTGTAAAATTTTGTAGGTAAAAAAGGAAATTATTATTAATTTTGTTCCATTATTCCATTATTAGTTTCCACTCCTACTCGACAGAAGAACATAACTAGCCCCGCCCACCCACCCTGTCTCCTTTTCAGTGATTGATTTATTCAAACTGAATGAAATTAATGATTTTGTACTGAACAGAAACAAAATTAGTAGATAGAATGAGAAGAGGGTAGGTAGATAAGACTGATTTTGGCAAATGACATACCTTCCAAGAAAATAGAGGGCGGCGGGCGGGGCTAGTACTTGCTAAGATAAGACTCATTTTGGCAAATGACATTTAGAGTTTCGTCAAAATAGCTCTTTGTAAAATTTTGTAGATAAAAAGGAAATTATTATTAATTTTTGTTCCATTATTCCACTATTAGTTTCCACTCCTACTCGACAGAAGAACATAACTAGCCCCGCCCACCCACCCTGTCTCCTTTTCAGTGATTGATTTTATTCAAACTGAATGAAATTAATGATTTTATACTGAACAGAAACAAAATAGTGGATAGAATGAGAAGAGGGTAGGTAGATAAGACTGATTTGGCAAATGACATACCTTCCAAAAAATAGAGGGCGGGCGGCGGGGCTATTACTTGCTAAGATAAGACTCATTTTGGCAAATGACATTTACAGTTTCGTCAAAATAGCTCTTTGTAAAATTTTGTACGTAAAAAAGGAAATTATTATTAATTTTGTTCCATTATTCCATTATTAGTTTCCACTCCTACTCGACAGAAGAACATAACTAGCCCCGCCCACCCACCCTGTCTCCTTTTCAGTGATTGATTTTATTCAAACTGAATGAAATTAATGATTTTATACTGAACAGAAACAAAATTAGTAGATAGAGTGAGAAGAGGGTAGGTAGATAAGACTGATTTTGGCAAATGACAACATACTTCCAAGAAAATAGAGGGCGGCGGGCGGGCTAGTACTTGCTAAGATAAGACTCATTTTGGCAAATGACATTTACAGTTTCGTCAAAATAGCTCTTTGTAAATTTGTAGATCAAAAAGGAAATTATATTATTTTTGTTCCATTATTCCATATTGGTTTCCACTCCTACTCGACAGAAGAACATAACTAGCCCCGCCCACCCACCCTGTCTCCTTTTCAGTGATTGATTTTATTCAAACTGAATGAAATTAATGATTTTATACTGAACAGAAACAAAATTAGTAGATAGAATGAGAAGAGGGTAGGTAGATAAGACTGATTTTGGCAAATGACATACCTTCCAAGAAAATAGAGGGCGGCGGGCGGGCTAGTACTTGCTAAGATAAGACTCATTTTGGCAAATGACATTTAGTTTCGTCAAAATAGCTCTTTGTAAACTTGTAGATCAAAAAGGAAATTATCATTAATTTTTGTTACATTATTCCATTATTAGTTTCCACTCCTACTCGACAGAAGAACATAACTAGCCCCGCCCACCCACCCTGTCTCCTTTTCAGTGATTGATTTTATTCAAACTGAATGAAATTAATGATTTTATACTGAACAGAAACAAAATTAGTGGATAGAATGAGAAGAGGGTAGGTAGATAAGACTGATTTTGGCAAATGACATACCTTCCAAGAAAATAGAGGGCGGGCGGGCGGGCTAGTACTTGCTAAGATAAGACTCATTTTGGCAAATGACATTTAGAGTTTCGTCAAAATAGCTCTTTGTAAAATTTTGTAGATAAAAAGGAAATTATTATTAATTTTTGTTCCATTATTCCACTATTAGTTTCCACTCCTACTCGACAGAAGAACATAACTAGCCCCGCCCACCCACCCTGTCTCCTTTTCAGTGATTGATTTTATTCAAACTGAATGAAATTAATGATTTTATACTGAACAAAACAAAATTAGTGGATAGAATGAGAAGAGGGTAGGTAGATAAGACTGATTTTGGCAAATGACATACCTTCCAAGAAAATAGAGGGCGGGCGGGCGGGGCTAGTACTTGCTAAGATAAGACTCATTTTGCAAATGACATTTAGAGTTTCGTCAAAATAGCTCTTGTAAAATTTTGTAGTAAAAAGGAAATTATTATTAATTTTTGTTCCATTATTCCACTATTAGTTTCCACTCCTACTCGACAGAAGAACATAACTAGCCCCGCCCACCCACCCTGTCTCCTTTTCAGTGATTGATTTTATTCAACTGAATGAAATTAATGATTTTATACTGAACAGAAACAAAATAGTGAAGAATGAGAAGAGGGTAGGTAGATAAGACTGATTTTGGCAAATGACATACCTTCCAAGAAAATAGAGGCGGGCGGGCGGGGCTATTACTTGCTAAGATAAGACTCATTTTGGCAAATGACATTTACAGTTTCGTCAAATAGCTTTGTAAATTGTAGTAAAAAGGAAATTATTATTAATTTTGTTCCATTATTCCATTTGTTTCCACTCCTACTCGACAGAAGAACATAACTAGCCCCGCCCACCCACCCTGTCTCCTTTCAGTGATTGATTTTATTCAAACTGAATGAAATTAATGATTTTTACTGAACAGAAACAAAATTAGTAGATAGAATGAGAAGAGGGTAGGTAGATAAGACTGATTTTGGCAAATGACATACCTTCCAAGAAAATAGAGGGCGGGCGGGCGGGCTAGTACTTGCTAAGATAAGACTCATTTTGGCAATGACATTTAGTTTCGTCAAAATAGCTCTTTGTAAATTGTAGATAAAAAGGAAATTATATTAATTTTTGTTCCATTATTCCATTATTAGTTTCCACTCCTACTCGACAGAAGAACATAACTAGCCCCGCCACCCACCCTGTCTCCTTTTCAGTGATTGATTTTATTCAAACTGAATGAAATTAATGATTTTATACTGAACAGAAAAAATAGTGATAGAATGAGAAGAGGGAGGTAGATAAGACTGATTTTGGCAAATGACATACTTCCAAGAAAATAGAGGGCGGCGGCGGGGCTATACTTGCTAGATAAGACTCATTTTGGCAAATGACATTTAAGTTTCGTCAAAATAGCTCTTTGTAAATTTGTAGAAAAAAGGAAATTATTATTAATTTTGTTCCATTATTCCATTATTAGTTTCACTCCTACTCGACAGAAGAACATAACTAGCCCCGCCCACCCACCTGTCTCCTTTCAGTGATTGATTTTATTCAAACTGAATGAAATTAATGTTTTTACTGAACAGAAACAAAATTAGTAGATAGAATGAGAAGGGGTAGGTAGTATAAGACTGATTTTGGCAAATGACAACATCCAAAAAATAGAGGGCTCGGGGGCTATACTTGCAATAAGACTCATTTGGCAAATAATTAGTTGTCAAAATAGCTCTTTGTAAACTTTGTAGATAAAAAAAATTATTATTAATTTTTGTTCCATATTCCATTATGTTTCACTTACTCGACAGAAGAACATAATAGCCCCGCCCACCCACCTGTCTCTTTTCAGTGATTGATTTTATTCAAACTGAATGAAATTAATGATTTTATACTGAACAGAAACAAAATTAGTAGATAGAATGAGAAGAGGGTAGGTAGATAAGACTGATTTTGGCAAATGACATACCTTCCAAGAAAATAGAGGGCGGGCGGGCAAGGCTAGTACTTGCTAAGATAAGACTCATTTTGGCAAATGACATTTACAGTTTCGTCAAAATAGCTCTTTGTAAACTTTGTAGACCAAAAAGGAAATTATTATTAATTTTTGTTCCATTATTCCATTATTAGTTTCCACTCCTACTCGACAGAAGAACATAACTAGCCCCGCTCACCCACCCTGTCTCCTTTTCAGTGATTGATTTTATTCAAACTGAATGAAATTAATGATTTTGTACTGAACAGAAACAAAATTAGTAGATAGAATGAGAAGAAGGTGGGTAGGCGGTGCTAGTACTTGCTAAGATAAGACTAATTTTAACAAAGAAAGTTACGATTAGCGCTTTTTACTTCCCTTTTCTTTTAATATGTGTAGACTTCTTTTCACAACATGAAACTTAACACATGTTTAAAACGGAAAATTTGTATAAAGAAATATCGATTTTGTGATTAGGCCCCGCCCCATAATTGCAAAAAAAAAAACATTTTAACCATGTTCTAAGTTTTTTGTTGTGAAAAGATGGCTATGTATATTAAGAAATAAAAGGTAAAATATAAGCCCCGCCCACCCGCCCTATCTCAATTCTGATGATTTTTTCTATCCGTCGTAAGCCGAGAGGCGGAGCTTAATTGTAAAATCCTTATTTTTCTACGAAAAATTACCATGTGAAATATGTTCTAAAGTACCTAATCGTGTTATTCAAAGAAAATTAAATGTATTAATTAAAAAAGAAAACAAAAACAGAAGCCCCACCCATCCGTCTCAAATCTCAATCGTGATGAATTTTTCATTCGTTGTCAGACCGAAGGGCGGAGGGTAATTGCAAAATCGATATTTTCCTATACACTGGAAAATAAAAAATGATATTGACTTGAAATGGTTAAAATATTATTTTAAAATAAAGGCTAGGTCAAATAATGCCAGTCTATGCCAAGTCAGGCTAGATTAGGTCAAGACAACTCAGGATACAAAAAAAAAAATTAAAAAGGACAAGCAAAAACAGCTGACAAAATAATCTATTAAAAATGCGAAAAAAAGCGACGACTAAAAGTGACTGAAAAATGGGGCTAAAAACTCAACTAAAGGAAAGGACGCGGGAAAAAGAAAAGGTTACAAAAAATTGACCAAAAAAAAAACACTACCAAAAATGGTACAGAAAGGCTATAATAAAATACAAAAAACCGACAAAATATGGCAGATAACAAAAAAACAAATAAAACAAGAATAGAAGTGCGTTGTTTTTCGAAATTTAGGAGCATAAGCTATGGAAACATTTGGACAAATGTTTATAAAACTGCTGTAGCTAGATATTTTAACACAAAATTGAACCTCTTCAGGAAACACAAATAAAAACACAAGTAAAACATAATTCAAATTAATTAAAATATTTTTAATATTTCGGGAACCAGTCACTATTTCGACTTCGAGTTTTTTCCTCCGATAGATACGACACTCCTGCTTAAGTGAGAATTTTTTCATGATTTTGTGCTTCTCAGTTTTTCTGGAATCCCGCTAAATATATCTTGTATCACTACTGCCCAAAAATTTTGATTTGCGCTCAAACTTTGGTTCGAAATTGTCAAAATGATATATTTTTAATCCAGCTCGTCGAGATCTAACCCTCCGAATTGTTTGACGACATTTCGACGATTTCACGAAAAAGCTCAATTTTGACTTTAGATCTTAATTTTTGGCTCTTTGGTGAATTTCGACCTCCTGAAGTTCTCCAACTCTTCAGTTTGAATGTACATTTTACAGATGTTTAATTAATTACAGACGATTTTGACATTTCATCTAATACACAAGATGGTTTCAGCAAAAATGAATGGACTAAATCAGTGATTTTAAATGTACCTATACCTTGACCTTGATGGTAAAGAGTCCGTGTTACTCCTCTGTTTTACGATCTTAACGGATCATTAACTTCATAGATCAAGCAATATAAAGGAAATTATTGTTAGAATTGTGTGCAGCAAATACTAGTAAGTTAAAGTCTTAAGGCTTTGGTTTTTTATAATTTCCATGAATTTTGAACATTAATTTTTGCCTTGCTAAGGTCTAGTGTTAATTAACTTATTTATGAAATTGAGTATTATCATTATTAGCAACCATTATATTACCATTAAACTTCCTAGTTTACGATTTTTCACGATTTTTTCATCAACATTCTTGCATCCTCAATCAAAACAAAATCTATAGACATTCGTTGGTTAAACACAGATAAGAAATCACGTTTAATGACACAAAAACATTAAAAAACGTCAAACCATAAACCACTCCTTCCTCCATCTAATCATCGCCAAGAATTAAAGTAGTTGCTTAACGGTAGTCAAAAGGTCGTAGTTTACAAACGACCCGTTTTTATTAATGGCATAAATCAAAGCATTTTATATAAACTTTTTAATTATTGCTTTACGGCCGGCGATTAACACTAACCGTAAAAACGGCGATTCCAAATTATTCAAATCTAATTAAGCACGACGCGAGAGAGACGCGACGATCGTTAAAAAAACTAATGAATGAGCAAGGACCGGTTGTCCATCCCGGATACGCACTAAATCACTCCCCAGTTAGCGAAATCGTTAATCGCGTCGATGTAATAAAATCATCGATGCACAATCACGAACAATCGCTTCGCGGAATCGATCGACTCGTTGTTCTTGCAACAACGTTAACAGGAAATTTTAGTTATGAAGACGCACAACATTATCAGACCGATCGGATTCGGTACTCGCCGCCTCCGGCTTGACATTCGTGGATTTATGGCGGCCATTAAACGTAATAATTTAATCAAGTAGCTCCCAATTTGCATGTCGATGATCAGAGAAGCTGGTATTATGCCATTTTTTTCAATAAAATCATAACGAGGTTATTCGCGACGATTTGCATAATAAAGCCGCTACCATATTTGATGAAAATGACCGGATTTCGCGGCGGGTCGCCCATAATGGACGCTTTCGATTTTCGATTTCGACACGAAGTTGCGCTGACCGATGGTCACGTAACGCGTGGACGTGCGTCGGGTTTGGGCTACCGGATGTTCGATGGGACGTTATGGGCGTCCTGCTGGGAGTTTTCGGCTGGACGGGCTTTTCGCTCCATATATGTCGGCGGTGATGGTTGTGGTACCGCGAGTGGTACGAAAGTTGTCAACGGTACTATTTATCAAAACCATCTGGTTTATTATTACGAGTTTCAGGTACGGTCCGAGAGAATTAATCCTGTTTAGTCTAGGACTTTGCTACTGAACGAGGATTTTTTGTAGTACTTATTATTAAGGTGGTACCACTCAGAATTGTCACACAACAGTTGAGCATAAATAACTCTTCACGTAGTCCAAACACTCTCTAGTCACTTTTCAATTAATTAATTGTGTGGAAAGATAATGAGACGTAAATTTGAGGTAAAAACAATCCCATGATAAATGGAATTTCAATCGCCAAATTTTTAAATTCTCACTCACACCCTGTATTTTTATTAGTACTTTTCTTACTGTTTTTGTCCGAGTTCTTCTAATGTCTTTTAAAAAAGTAACTTATAATTAACTTTAAATTTCGAAAATACAAAAATTCAAATACATATAGAAGAACTGAAGAACTCGAGAAATCGAAAAACTTAAAATTTTAAAAGCTGAAAACTTAAAAAATTGAAAAGTTGAAAGATTGTGAAAACCGAAAGTTCAAAAAACGAAAAATTGAAAATCCAAATAGTAAAAAGCCGAGAAATCGGAAAATCCAGAACGAAAAACTGAGAAACCTCACAAAATTGAACGAAATATCCAAAAATTGGGAAATTAAAAAAATGAAAAATTGGGAAATCGAAAAGCCAAAAATTGCAAACCTAAAGAATCGAAAAATTGAAAAATCTGGAGCCTGAAAAATCGAAACCTTCGCAAGTCGAAAATGGGAAAACCAAAAAATAGATTAATTGAGAAACGTCAAAACTTGAAAATTAAAAAAATTGGAAAAATGAAAAATCGGAAAATTCAAAAATCGAAAAATTCAAAAACTGAGACAATCAAAACAATGAAACATCCGAATCTCGATTAATCGAGTTCTCAAAAAATTTAAAACTCGAAAAATTCATAAATCCAAATATATATAAAACAGTCGAAAGTTTAAAAAACGAAAAACTGAAGACTTGAAGAACTGAGAAATCGAAACTGCGAATTCGAGAAACGGAAAAATCAAAAAATAAATATAATAATAAAACTGACAATTTAGCAAAGTCAAAATTTGAAAAATTGTAAAATAGAAATACCTACTGAAGAACTGGAAAATCAAAAATTCCAGAAATCGAAAAATCTAAAATTTAAAACATTGAACAATTGAAATATGGCAAAATGAAAAATGGAGAAATCCAAACATCAAAGAATCAAAGAAGAAAAATTCGAAAATCTAAAACTCAAAACCGAAAAACTGAAAAATCGACAAATCGAAACTCCAGAATTTAAAAAAATTGAAAAATCGAAAAGCTGAAAAATCGAAACATCCAGAAATAGGAAAAAATTGAGAAATTGATAAATTGAGAAATTGAGCAATCAAAACATCGAGAAATAAAAAAAATTGAAAAATTTTAAAAAAGAAAAATTAATTAAAACGTCGAAAAGTTGAAAAAAATTAAGAAATCGAAGTATAAAACTATCGAAAATTTGAGAAATCTAAAGTTTAACGAAAAATTGAAAATCCAAAAAGTAAACCCAAAAACTGCAAACTGAAAAGATTAAAAATTGGAAAATCGAAAGAAACAACAAAAATTAAGGAAATGAAAAAGCAAAAAATTGTGATATAAAATCGAGAAAATGAAGAATAAAAAATCAGGAAAATGCAAAATAAAAATCGGGGAGTTGAAAAATTGAGGGGACGGAAAATTGAAAAAGGGCACAATTAAAAATCGAGAATGTGAAAAACGGAAAAATGAGAAATTGTAATACTGAAAAATTGGAAAATTTGGAAGTCGACAAATTGTAAAATCGAAAAATCAAAAATAAAAAAAACACGAAAAATTACAAAATGAAAACTTGAAAACTCTTAAGAACCGAAAAAGTGAAAATAAAAAAAAAATATGTATTACGAAACAGAAATATTTAAAATTAAAGAAATTGGAAAATCGGGAGACTGGAAATGCAAAAACTGCAAAGTGAAAAATTTAAAAATTGAGAAATGGAAGGACTGAACATTCAAAGCCTGAAAATTTGAAAAATCGAAACTGCGAATTCAAGAAACGGAAAAATCAAAAAGATATATATTAATCGAAAAATCGGAAAACTGAAAATTTAGCAACGTCAAAATTTGAAAAATTGTAAAATAGAAATACTGAAGCATTGGAAAATCAAAAATTCCAGAAATCGAAAAATCTAAAATTTAAAACATTGAACAATTGAAATATCGCAAAATGAAAAATGGAGAAATTCAAACATCAAAGAATCATAGAAGAAAAATTCGAAAATCTAAAACTTAAAACCGAAAAACTGAAAAATCGACAAATCGAAATTGAAAAATCGAAAAGCTGAAAAATCGAAACATCCAGAAATAGAAAAAAATTGAGGAATTGATAAATTGAGAAATTGAGCAATCAAAACATCGATAAATCGAGAAATAAAAAAAAAAGAAAAATATTAAAAAAGAAAAATTAATTAAACCATCGAAAAGTTGAAAAAAAAAAGAAATCGAACTATAGGTGATTACAATTTGCCTGATATTAAGTGGAATGCAGCATCTACAGAAAGCATGTCGGAAGGACTGTATCCATCGAATGTTAGCTGTGACACTGAACGTATCATCTGCGATGGTATGGCTTTTGCCGGCTTGGCACAACACAATTCCGTACAAAATGTTAACTTTGTAACTCTAGATTTAATTTTTTGTAACCACACCACATTGGTCAATGAATGCTTACCTCTTTTGAAATGTGATAAATACCATCCAGCTGTGATTGCAAACATCTGTGATATTAATACTCTTATTTTGAAATCTAACGAACCGTGTTTTTATCGTGATTTTGGAAATGCCCCCTATGAACTAATTGATAATTACCTATCAAATGTAAACTGGAATTTCTTAAACAATTTCTTTGATATTAATCAATGTGTAAGTGCTTTCTATAGTATAATCAATTATGTAATCGAAACATTCATTCCGTTAAAAAAATGTCAAAATAATAATAAATTTCCCAGTTGGATAGATAATTCTACTAAATCTTTAATTATACAGAAGAAAATAGCTCATAAGGATTATAAAAAATCTAATTCACATTATGATTACGTGAGATTTGCTCAATTAAGATACGAATGTAAAGAGGCTATTCACAATTGTAGACAATTATATATTGATAAGGTGGAAAATAATATAATATCTAATTCAAAAATGTTTTGGAACTATGTAAAAGCCAATAAACAGAACAGTGGCTTTCCTAAAACAATGTATTATAATGACGTGGAAGCTCATTCTTCATTTGACATAGCTGACTTGTTTGCATCATATTTTCAATCTGTATTTAGTCATCCTGATCCCGATGTTAATTTCTGTGATACTTATTACTGTGATACTGCTTTAGATTTAAATTTTATTCATATCACCTACGATGATATCTTGAAAAAAGTGCAATATTTTAATAACTCTAGTCACCCAGGACCAGATGGTGTTCCTGCGATCTTTGTTAAAAAATGTCTGCTTTCTCTGATTAATCCACTTCAAATAATGTTCAATAAATCATTGTCTTTATCTGTATTTCCAGATTCTTGGAAAAAGTCCTTTATCTTACCAATATTTAAAAGTGGCTCAAGAAATATTATTAGTAATTATCGCGGTGTCTCTAAATTATCATTTATTCCTAAGATCTTTGATGCAATTGTTGCAGATATTTTATTTGCTAGTGTGAAAGAAACTATTATTACTGAGCAACATGGTTTTTTCAGTGGGAGATCAACTACCACCAATTTATTTCTTTTCACGGAATTTGTTACTAATATGAATGAACTGGGATCGGAAGTTGATTGTATTTTTACTGATATTAGCAAAGCATTCGATTCAGTCAACATTAAACATTTGCTGAATAAATTAAAACATTTTGGGATATTTGATCCTTTGCTTGGCTGGATAGAATGCTACTTAACAAATCGTAAGTCGCACGTTGAATTTAATGGCATATTATCTAAATCAATTGATGCATGTTCTGGTGTTCCGCAAGGTTCCCACTTGGGACCTATTCTGTTCTTATTATATGTCAACGATGTAAAATATGTATTTCAAAACAGTCGTTTTCTATTATACGCTGATGACTTGAAATTGTTTCGAGCTATCAATTCTCCCTTTGATTGTATTTTACTTCAAAATGACCTAGATAAGTTTAAAATGTGGTGTTCAGATAATAGTCTTAAGCTTAACATACACAAATGTAAATCTATGAGATTCTCTAAAAAAATTGTTAAAGTACCTGAATTCAACTATAATATTTCGGATGTAGTTGTAGAACAAGTAGCATATTTTTGTGACTTGGGTGTAATGTTAGATCCAAAATTAGCCTTTACTCTACATGTTGATAAAATTGTCAATAAAATTAATAAAACCTTGGGATTTGTTCTAAGACAATGTCAGGAGTTTACTAGCCTTCGTGTCTTTTGCATTTTATATAACTCATATGTTCGCTCATTATTAGAGTAGTGCTGTATAATTTGGTCACCTTACTATCAGCTCTATATATCTAGACTTGAAAAAATTCAAAGAAAGTTCATTAAATTTTTATGTTTTAAACTAAATGTTATATTTGATAAGAATAATTACGAACTCATAGTTAAATATTTCGGGCTTAGTTTCTTAATAAGTCGTCGCCATTACTTTGATTTGTGCTTTGTTTTTAATGTGTTAAATAACCGTGTAAATTGTTCCGACATTCTTAATATGTTTTCTTTACATGTACCTAATCGCGCCACAAGAGGTTCTCATTTGCTCCAAGTGCCTTTCCATCGCACACTATATGCTCAAAAATCTCCGTTATGCCGCATGGCTAAACTGGCGATGGAGTATAATGATCTGAACTTTTGTGGTGTGTCAATTAATGTTTTTAAGAGGGAGCTGAAGAATGCTTTAAATATGTAAAGTGTAACTGTTGTTATGATTTGTAATGGTATATTCCGTAAATAAACTATTATTATTATTATTATTATTATTATATAAAACTATCGAAAATTTGAGAAGTCTAAAGTTTAACGAAAAATTGAAAATCCAAAAAGTAAAAAAGGGGTGGAAACCCAAAAACTGCAAACTGAAAAATTTAAAAATTGGAAGTTGACGAATTGGAATCGATTGGCCTGAAAATTAAAAAAATTGAATAAACGAAATATTGGAAAATCGAAAGAAACAACAAACATCAAGGAAATGAAAAAACAAAAAATTGTGATATAAAATCGAGAAAATGAAGAATAGAAAATCAGGAAAATGCAAAATAAAAATCGGGGAGTTGAAAAATTGAGGGGACGGAAAATTGAAAAAGGGCACAATTAAAAATCGAGAATGTGAAAAATGGAAAAATGAGAAATTGTAATGTTGAAAAAGTCGACAAATTGTAAAATCGGAAAATCAAAAATAAAAAAACGAAAAAGTGTATAATAAAAACTTAAAAAATGTACAAAGTGAAAATCAAACTTGAAAATTTGAAGAAAAATTGCTAAAAACCTGAAAATTTTAAAAATTTAATAAAGGAAAAATTGTAAAATCGAAAGAAACAACAAAAAATAAAGGAAATAAAAAAAAACGAAAATTGTGATATAAAATCGAAAAAGTGAAAATTAAAAAATCGGGAAAATGAAAAATAAAAATCGGAAACAAAAAAATTGGAATCGATTGGCCTGAAAATTTGAAAAATTGAATAATCGAAAAATTGGAAAATCGAAAGAAACAACAAAAATCAAGGAAATGAAAAAAACAAAAAATTGTGATATAAAATCTAGAAAATGAATAAAAAATCAGGAAAATGCAGAATAAAAATCGGGGAGTTGAAAAATTGAGGGAACGGAAAATTGAAAAAGGGCACAATTAAAAATCGAGAATGTGAAAAATGGAAAAATGAGAAATTGTAATATTGAAAAATTGTAAAATTTGGAAGTTGACAAATTGTAAAATCGAAAAATCAAAAATAAAAAACCGAAAAACTGTATAATAAAAACTTAAAAATGTACAAAGTGAAAATCAAACTTGAAAATTTGAAGAAAAATTGCTAAAAACCTGAAAATTGGAAAAATATAATAAATAAAAAATTGTAAAATCGAAAGAAACAACAAAAAATAAAGGAAATAAAAAAAACGAAAATTGTGATATAAAACCGAAAAAGTGAAAATTAAAAAATCGGGAAAATGAAAAATAAAAATCGGAAACGAAAAATTGGGAAAGGGAAAAATGAAAAATTGAGAAACTGAAAAATCGAAAAATGAAAATGTGTAATACTGAAAAATTGCCAAATTGGAAAGCTGATGCAAACCGAAAAATTGAAAATTTTGGAAGTCGAGAAATTGTAAAATTGAAAAATCAAAAATAAAAAACAAAAATTACAAAATGAAAACTTGAAAAATCTTAAGAACCGAAAAAGTGAAAAGTAAGTAAAAAAAAAAAAGAAATATGTATTATGAAATAGAAATATTTAAAATTAAAGAAATTGGAAAATCGGAAGACCGGAAATGCAAAAACTGCAAAGTGAAAAATTTAAAAATTGAAAAGTGGACGAACTGAAAATTCGAAGCCTGAAAATTTGAAAAATTGTAAAATCGAGAAAAAAAAACACAGAAAATAAAGGAAATGAAGAAACGGACAATTGTGATATTATCGAGAAAATAAAAATTAAAAATTCGCCACACTGGAAAATGAAAATCGGGAACATGAAAAATTGTGGAAACGAAAAATTGAAAAATCGAAAGAAACAAAAAATAAAGGAATTGAAAAAATGAAAATTTGTGACATAAAATCGGGAAAATGAAAATTAAAAAAATCGGGAAAATGAAAAATAAAAATCCAGAACTTGAAAAATTGAGGAAACGAAAAATTGAAAATGACAAAAATTAAAAACTGAGAATGTGAAAAATCGAAAAATGGGAAACTGTAATATCGAAAAATTGCAAAATTTAGAAGCCAAGAAACTGTAAAATTGAAAAATCAAAAATAAAAAAACCAAAAATTTTGTGATGAAAACTTGAAAAATGTCAAAAGTGAAAATCAAACATGAAAATTTGAAGGAACGAAAATTCAAAAAATCGAAAGATTAAAAATTGAAAAACTTTAAATTCGAAAAAGTGAAAAATAAAAAAAAGAAATATGTATTGTGAAATCAAAATACATACATATTGAAAATTAAAGAAACTGAAAAATTGAAAGACTGAAAATCCAAAAACTGCAAATTGAAAAATTTTAAACGTGGAAAATCATGAAATGAAAACCTGAAAATTTGAAAAATTGAATAAATGAAGAATTGTAAATCGAAAGAAACAACAAAAATATAAAGGAAATAAAGCAACCAGAAATTGTGTTATAAAATGGAGAAACGTCGAGAAAACATAAAGTTAGTCATTCGCCAGATGGATCTCTTTACTGCGTTATCAGCAAAAAAATCTCTAAATCGAATCTTACAATTATCTGACAAAACTGAATATGTTATACCGGACTTCAAGAGCGAGGAAAGTGCTGTCTAAATAAATAACTTTAGACCAATTTTTATAATTCAACAATTTACATTGAGTATCAAAAATAAACACCGATAGCTTTCGAATAATTTTGAATGTGTTGTGCTGATTTTTACTTCCCGAGCGTAAGCAAAGGAAGTATTGTAATCGAGTCCGTCGGTCGACTCTCTACTTTTACGTTTTCTCGATCTTTCATGACCCCTAGAAGACGAAGAAATAGGTCTCTCATTTCCGTCTGTCTGTCCGTCTGTCCGTCTGTCCGTCTGTCCGTCCGTCTGTCCGTCTGTCCGTCTGTCCGTCCGTCTGTCCGTCTGTCCGTCCGTCTGTCCGTCTGTCCGTCTGTTGTCCCGGATTTTTATTAGACAGATAATCTCCGAAAGTACTCGACCGATTGTTGTGAAATTTTGTACTTATATTAAGAATATCATGTAGATGGTAAAACGCTAACCAAAATTTGTCTAATCATCCCCACCACTAATGCGATGACGTCACTTCAAAATTGTACATAGTAAATGGGTTTTCAATTGTATAAAATAACATAGTCCTACACATGTAGTTTACAACTCTGAATCGACTTTTCACCCGAAACGTCCAGATTTTTGGAAAAAAAATCAAAATTATAAAACAATATTTTGAAATTTAATTTTTAATCTGCTAACCAGAATGCTTTGAAATGTTGCAGATGTTTTAAGGCTATAAAGAGCATCATAAATCTTTAGTCAAAAAATATTTACTTATCCCCTCCAAGAACTTGATGACGTCAGCTTAAAAGTTCGTGGAATAAATCATATCTAAAATGTACAAAATATGATGAGTCTGTACTTGTGATCTATCACTCCATTCATATTTTTTGGATTTGCATATACAGGGTGACTCAAAAAAATTAATGAATGCGTAAATATATTTTATTGATTTAATCAGGAACTACAAAACCGAATGCTCTGAAATCTTGCAGATGTTTTAAGGCTATAAAGAGCATCATAAATCTTTACTCAAAAAATATTTGCTTATCCCCTCCAAAAACTTGATGACGTCAGCTCAAAAGTTTGTGGAATAAATCATATCTAAAATGTACAAAATATGATGAGTCCGTACTTGTGATCTATCACTCCATTCATATTTTTTGGATTTCTATATACAGGGTGACTCCAAAAAATTAATGAATGCGTGAATATATTTTATTGAGTTAATCAAGAACTACAAAACCGAATGCTTTGAAATCTTGCAGATATTTTAAGGTTATAAAGAGCATCATAAATCTTTAGTCAGAATATAGTTGGTTATCCCCTCCAAAAACTTGTTGACGTCAGCTCAAAAGTTTGCCGAATAAATCCTATCTAGAATATACAAAATATGATGAGTCTGTACTTGTAATTTATCATTCCATTCATATTTTTTGAATTTGCATATACCGGGTAACTCAAAAAAAAATATATGAAATCTACTGCGAAAAAAAACACAATAGGCATGCAGTCGTCACGTTTCCAACAGCGAGGGAAGTACTGGCTAAGCTCTTTAGACCAATTTTTTTTAATTTCACCAATATTTCTATTTTGACAAAATGACGAAAGAATCGAAAGAGAACAGAAATGTAAATGTCGTCATTTTTGCATGTTTTTACTTTTTTTTACACAGAAAACAGAACTGAAAATCAAATTTTAATATAAGAGGGACAAAATATGTCTAATAAGGATTGTCAAGAAAAAAACTATCGTTCTAAGTCAATTTCTCTCATTTTTGCAGGACATTTCAAATGGGATGAAAACTGTCCCAAACCAGGCCGAGTGATACCGCCTTAATTTTAACATTTTTGATGGGAGTGTATTGATTGCAGTTCGAAGGGCATCTGTGCTCCGGTTGTTTTTAGGTGTCAGACGGTTGAGTCTTTATCTAATTTTCGTTCTTCTCGTCTTAAAACACTGCGAAAGCCACACGTTCCAAACCCGGAAAAAACGGTCTTGTCGATTCCATTCCAATTTTTCACAGTATAGTTCATATTGTTTTTTATTCTATTAACATTTACCATTTCGTTCATGATGAAGATAACGTCCGTAGGATGCTTGGCGCCGTGATAAGGATCCGTGGGTGATTTATGAGGTAACTGCGATTGAATTATTTTCATAAAATGAGTCTTTGTGATCGGAACATTTCAACCCTGTCAAAACAAGAATTAAGATTTATAATCATCCTGAAAGCATTGACATTTTGTCTTAGCAGTGAGCTGTCGTCCCATTTTGTTGAAAATATTTAGTAATAATACATCATCTCGTAATTTCCCTTTTTTTTTTAATTAAGCGATTCCAGTCCTCGCAAAAACGCGATGACAAATAAACCTCGCACCTCGACCCATTTGTTCCGCCCTTGGTGGCGACACCTCCTTTCGCGACTCAATTTCCATAAATTTCCCCGCGACGAATTCGCTCCGAATACATGCACATTTGCAAATCTCTCGAAACGAGCACTTTGCAACCGACGTACAAAGTACAAAACAACCCCTTTATTGTCGTCGGTCATGCGTCGATCTGGCGTTAAGCGCAACGCACACGTACCACTTATTTAAATCGTTCGTTTTATTCACACCTATTTGTACGTACGTGCCCCAAAAGCCCTATTAAGAACCGAATTTATTGTTCCGCGTTCGAACGGACCTCGAATAACGAACGACTTTTCGACATGTAAAACTAGCAGGGACAAGCGAAATGAAGCCATTTAAATGATGGCGAAAAATTATCGCCGCCACCGCACCCACGAATTCGGGCCTAATTGGACTCCCTGGGTCGATTTTCGGACAAGGTTGGGACGGAATGGGATGCAGGCACGTAACAGGTGGCGGAGGCAAGGGTTGTGGGGTGGGTGCTGAGTGAGGCCGCGTTGTGCCGGGACTGGGTGGCGGTGGATAAGGTGGTTTTATCGCTTTTGTGGTATCGTTGCTTGCAAACTTGTATGCGAATATTTCTGTTTTATCACTTTATTTTGCGTATATTTATTTGCTGAGGGTAAGGGGTGTAATTTGAGGTGTTGTGGACGTTTTACAACCCTAAAAAAGCAAAAGCAACAGTTTATCTGATGTTTTTTTGTGATTTTAATAGACAGATCACAAACTGCTGGACTGATTATGAAATTTTAGATGTATTTTAGGAATATCATGTAGATTAAATAAGTAAATATTTTAAAATTGCATCTTCCACCCCAATCACAATGTTCATTTCTTTCCAGCGAACGAATGCTTTATTTTTCTTTTCAGAAATTTGACGAGACTACTAGAACTAAATCTAACAAAATTTGCTTCACTTTTTGGGTAATATTTTGTAGATTCTGCATTTTATGCAAAAAAAAACCGTAGCACGCACCTAAAAAGTTATATATAACAGAAATAGCTATACCAGTCCTCCCTCATTTTTGACTTTGAAAATAATTAAAATTGCAAAATTTTGCAGTTTAACTTGGAAATGTCAAAACCAACTACATACTCTTAATATCTGAAAAACGTTTTTTAACGTTGTCGTGAAAATTTTTCGCGAATATTTTTTTTATCCGCTGGAGAAATCCTATCCATTTTTGATTCGTTTCTTTTTGTCATTTCTTTATTAACATCGCTTTTTTTATTTTTTATTTAAATAACTTTTTTAACACTTTCTGTATATATCGCTCTTTTGGTCATTTTTTTTGTCACGTTTTTTTTTGGTCTTTTTTTGTCGCACATTTTTCCACCCTTATTTCGTCTTGTTTTTGCTGCATTTTTTGTAACTTTTTTTTGCCTTTTTAAATCCCCTTGGCGCTTTTTTCAATCACCTTTTGGTGAGTTTTTTCCCGCTGTTTTTCAAAATCGTTTCTTGGTCCTTTTTTCGCATTTTTCCAATACTCCTCCCCTCTTCAAATTTAGATCCATTTTTGACCATTTTCGTAACTTGACTAAATGCATTTTCTTGTAGATTTCGGACTGTAGAAGTCACTTCCGGTCTCGTTTTTTTCATAACTCTAACCGTTTTTCTCGAATCGACTTTCGAAGTATCGACATTTTTGGTGAATTTTTGACAACTTTTTCCGTTCTACAAATTTCGACATATATATAGTATCTCCTAAGATGAAACTGATTTTGGCAGATGACATACCTTCTTAGAAAAGAGAGGGTGGGTGGGCGGGGCTAGTAGCTGCTACTATGAAACTGATTTTGGCAGATGATATACCTTCTAAGATAAAAGAGGGTGGGTGGGCGTAGCTAGTACCTTCCAGGATAAGACTGATTTTGGCAAATGAAATCTCTCTAAGAAAATAAAAGGCGAGTGGGCGGAGCTAGTACCTGCTAAAACCAGTTTTATCTTAGCAGCTACTAGTATCCCATCCATTCACCCTCTCTTTTCTTACAAGGTATCTCATTTGCCAAAATCAGTCTTATCCTAGACGGTACTAGCCCCGCCCGCCCACCCTCTCTTTTCTTGTAAGGTATGTCATTTGCCAAAATCAGTTTTATCTTAGCAGCTACTAGCTAGTATAAGACTGATTTTGGCAGATCACATACCTTCTAAGAAAAGAGACGGTGGATGGGCAGAGCTAGTACCTGCTACATTAAGACTGATTTTTGCAAATGAAATCTCTATAAGAAAACAGAAGGCTAAAATCAGTTTTATCTTAGCAGCTACTAATATCCCATCCATTTACCCTCTCTTTTCTTACAAGGTATCTCATTTGCCAAAATCAGTCTTACTTTAGCACTTACTAGCCCCTCCCACCCATCCTCTCTTTTCTTGGAAGGTAGGTGATTTGCAAAAATCAGTTTTATCTTAGCTGCTACTAGCTAGTATAAGACTGATTTTGGCAGATGACATACCTTCTAAGAAAAGAGAGGGTGGGTGGGCGGGGCCAATACCTGCTACGATTAGACTGATTTTTGCAAATAAAATCTCTATAAGAAAATAGAAGGTGGGTGGGCGGAGCTAGTACTTGCTAAAATCAGTTTTATCTTAGCAGCTACTAATATCCCATCCATTTACCCTCTCTTTTCTTACAAGGTATCTCAAGGGTGGGTGGGCGGGGCTAGTACCTGTTAGAATAAGACTGATTATATTTTTTACGATTTTAGAAACTTTAATAAACACATTTTCTTGGAGATTTCGGGCTATAGAAGTCACTTTCGGCCTCGTTTGTTTGATGACACCAACCGTTTTTCCAGAATCGCCCGATGAAATATCGAAATTTTTGGAATTTAAAAAAAAATTGAATCCAAAACGGAAAATTTCGACAATGTTTTTCGGTAAACATAAATACGCTATATGTTTGGAATCAGTACGTCGAGATCAGAATTTTTTGTGCATTTTTATTACATTTTTTGGTTACTTTTTTGACGTGACAACGTCTTATAATACGATTGAGCCGGCTGCACGCACGAAAAAACATGACTCATGCGGCGTTACCTCGCTCTGAGGCGTTCCATGTGACTCATGCGGCGTTACCTCGCTCTGAGGCGTTCCATGTAAGGCTTGAAGTGCAAGCGAGAAAATCTAACTTGATCAATTTCATTGTGATTTCTAATTACCTACTTCTCCTATATACATACAAATCTATTCAACAAATGAAATTAAAATTTTCTTTTGAAAAATGCTACCATTCCATCAGTATTTTCTTAAGACGTTGTCACGTTCAACTATCGTGAGTAAACCGACTTTACAGACAACCGATTTTTTTTTGGTTACGTTTTATCGTCTTTTTTGTATTGACTCTTTTGTGTCAATTTTAATATGACTTTGTTTCGCTCTTTTTTGATCGCTTGTTTAATTGCTTTTTTTCGGTATCTTTTGTTGCTTATTTTTGTTCAATTTTATCCCAATTGTTGTCGTAATTTGTACCAACCAATTTTTTGTTGCTTTTTATTGTCTTTTTTAGCGTTTCTTTTGTCCCTTTTTGGCGTTTTTTGTGCTTTTTTGATGTTTTTTACCGCACATTTTTTCAAAATGAGGTTTTTTTTGTTTTTTTTTTCGCTTTTTTCTTGTCTCTTTAACTCCCATTTTTGTTTTTTTTTTTTGGACTTTTATGCCTTTTTTTGGTTTTTTGTATGCCCTTTTTTTGGTTAGTTTTTTCTTCGTTTTTGTCAGTTGGTTTTTTAAAGCATTCTTACACTTAGTTGCCTTTTTTTGTTATAGACTTTTTTCGTCTCTCCTTTTGTTTATCGCCTTTTTTCTTGTCGTCGTTTCATCCTTTTTTGTGGCAATTTTTCTAGACTTTTGTAGTCGTTTTTTTATCTTTTTTATCAGGTGCATTTTTGATGCCTGTATTTTACTTTTTTTTCCATTGTCTTTTCGGTTACTTTTTTGGTCTCTTTTTGTTCCTTTTTACTTCCCGAGCGTAAGCGCAGGAAGTACTGTAATCGAGTCCATTGGACGAATGACCACTTTTATGTTTTCTCTACGTTTCATGACCCCAACAGTACGAAAAAAGTAGTCTCCCGTTTCCGTCTGTCTGTCGGTCTGTCTGTCTGCATCCACTTTTATTAGACACGTAATCTCTGAAACTGCTGAAAAGATTGTTGTCAAATTTTGTCTGTATATTAGAAATGTTATAAATATCATGTAAATGGTTAAATGCTAACCAAAATTTGACCAATCATCCCCACCAACAATTTGATGACGTCATTTCAATGAAACGTTTCTATGATTTGACTGTTGCACAAAAATATACTCATGTACTTGTAGTGTACGAATCCACTTTCAGTTTTTTCGCGAAACGTTAAAATTTTTGCAAAAATATTTACGAGGTATAACATAACAAAATAAGAATTCACAACATTTTGTTCGATTGTGGTTTAATTAATAATTTTAGTTCTGTTTTGAGAAAATAAACTCATTCAAATCAAACTAACTTCCAGGTGACATTCAGATTGCTACTACTTACTGCTGAAGGACAAAGGTTGTTATTTCTGTCTCTGGTTTTTACTTTACAGCGGTTATCACAAGACGAAAATCTTAAACTAAAATTTTATAATTTTTTTAAAAAGCTGAATTTATCGGATTATACTTATAGCCTTAGACAAATTTTTATTGATCAAATTAAGAACCTCATTTTTTAGATTTGTTTATACAGGGTCACTCAAAAAAAATTAATGAATCAGCCAAGTTATTTTATTGATTAAATCAGGAATAGCTCACTCCATTTTCCCAGAAAATTTTGAGAATACAATACAGTAGTTATTTTTCAATTTCCATTTTACACTAAATAAAGTAAGTTAGTGAAATGGAGAAAGAAGGTGAGCCGGATTAAATTTAGCTTTTTTATAGTTTCATGAACAAACGTTAGCCCCGCCCACCCACCCTTTCTTCATTCCAGTGACTATTCTTAATATTGTTCAGACCTAGCTTAGCAAGTTTTAACTAGCCGCTCCCAAACATGCTGTTCTACTTCTAACGATTGTATCTCTCTTTGTTAAATTTTTGAGCACTTTTTTATGACTTTGTGCATTTTTGGCGTGTTCTGTAATTTTTGTCATTTTTATCACGGTTTTGTCTCCTTTTTTGTCGATTTCTTTGACTTGATTTAATTTGATTTGAATTTGATTATTTATCAAAAAAAAAAAAGATTCCCAAAATCAAATTTTATTGATTGTACTTCACGAACGAGGTAAGTTCTGTGGGTACTTCATACGATTTTTTGTATGCATTGCAACGAGATGAATTCGAAAAAAACTGTTTTTCCATCTTTCTTTTGAACAAACTCAGTGGCGTATTTCTTCGACGTCATACAGCATCTAACATTTGTAGAATCCTTGGCTCTGATTGGCGAGTTCAGGGTTAGTTTTGAGCAACACTGTCGACATCACGTTTTGGCTGCACGAGTTGAAATCAGTGATTAGAATATATATTTTTAAAACAAAATTAAAAAGTTTACAACAATAACAACAGCAATTAGTGTTTAAATGATAATAAATAAATATTTACTATCCTAGTTTTCGTGAATGGTGAGCGAATTCACAAAGATGACAAGCCAAAAATCGAACATTTTCGTAATGAAATAAATAAAAATTACAATCTCGAGATAAAGTCACAACTTCGTGTCGTACAAGTATCAATAACCATAAAATACAAAACGACAAATACGATAAAGATGTTTTGGTGTATTATGAAACTAGATCTGAATTGTCGTATTTGCATCTAAACACAATGCGTAATAAATAACGCCAATAACAACACCTTTGTGTCATTTATAATTCGTTATCTTATGATTGAAAACGTACGCTTATCTTTAATTGGAATTAAACGACTTAATTAATTTTCTTGGTGTTACAATTTGACATAATAATTTAATGACCTTTTGTTCGATGTCCCTTTTGAGAATTAAAACTTATCAGTAAGTAAGTTGTCATGGTTGTTTTCAACAGACAATCGTCTTTATGAAAGCACGTAAAACTTCATCATCCGAACTTATCTACAGCACTGAAGAAACAATAAAGGATCATAACATCGCCATAATCAAATAGCAGGAATTTCTATTTACAACATTATCTTCATCCGAGTTAACACCGTTTTTCTAGTACCGTCCCAAGGGTGGGATTTTGTTTCTTTATCGAAGTGATAAATTATCACTTGCGATAAATGTCATTGCGCAGCTTTAAATCCAAAGTTTGCATTTATTCTTCACATATAAGCTTATTATATTAGATGCTCAAAAGGTTACAATTACCTTAATATTAAGAACTTATAACTCAGAATTACGATTTTGAACTTCTATTTTGACATAAATTTCGAGGTTATGTCTCGAAAATTTATCACTCCATGAAGACTTGATTTCGTGACCGAATCGAGAAATGTGACAGAATTGTAGCATCTCAACCAATCAGCAAACGAGATTTTATCGCTATCGAGTTTTTTTCGATCGAGAAACAAAATCGCACCCCAAGAACAAAGACCTTTTTCCGCTCGTACGTCCAAAACCGCCATGGTGTCACATTTCGCCAGCCTATAAAGTTACAAGCATAAAGGTACTACATGTTGTAGCAATATTGGATCATTTCGAAAAACCGCCTCACCGCTCGACATGGACATTGGACACGTCCAGGACGTAATACGTGTCCGGTGACCGCAACAAAGCCGCGGCTTTATTCAAATGACAGGCCGAGACGCGGCCGTGACGTTTATTAATGTTCGACACGGTGGTCATTAGCGACCGCATGCTGATGGTACTCGAAACGTAACAATTTCGAAGAAGGGTACGACTGTATCGAATCTTCGGAAGATCGACGTGACGGAAGACGCGCTCGAGTGGCGGAAAATGTCGTCGCGGGGTGTGGAGGAGCACGTAATGGGTGGTTGGTGGAGCGTGATTGATTTCGCGGCGAAAAAGGAAAAAAGGGAAGACGGGCAGGTGGTACGGTAATCAGTACCGGGTGTGAGGTGGTCAAAAAATCGAAAAATAGAGGTCTTCCGAGACAAGTACTCTTCAAATGTATTTCCCCGAAATCTCTGCGGTACGGTTTTAGGAATTCCTGCCACTGCACTGTCAACCACAACCGATAAAACAGCGGTCGCAGCCACCAAAACAACTTTTACTCGACATCCGTCTCTCCGCATTTGCAAATCTCCATCTCAGGTAGTACCAAACAAATTTCAGCATTCCACCCAGGCGAGAAGACATCTCTTCATCTCTCTCATTATAATAAATCGTGACTGCGATATCGTAATCTGGAAACACGTGTTGTTCGAAAACCGCATGCCGAAGTGAGGACTGAAGCATCTCCAGATTGTCACAGCCGAGTGAGGATCCACGAAAAAAATCCGTGATCGAAAATCGGTGGACCTAAACGGATCCGAGTTTTCGATCGCCCACTCGTGACGCCACGGGGAACGCACGAATAATATTTCAAACTATCGATCAGCAATTAAAAAAAAAACTAACATTGGTACAACTGTAAAGATAATTTCTGGCCATCATTCATTTTATCTTTATTATGTGGGGATTTATCTTGTTTGGATGTTTCTCTAATCGGGACCATCAGTAACGGAGACTCGGTGATTTGTAATTGGGTTGACCCTTAACACCATAAAATTTTTCAAGAGCGGTCCGCCCGTAACGCGGAATTGCATCATGGTGGACTGGCGGTTAGTCATCGGGAGCGAGAATCTAGATCGGTACTTTAAATTAGATCTGACTTCAGAATCGGAGAGGATTTAGTGCTTGTATTAGAAAATTTGGTGCAACGCAAATCTCAAAACGTCAGTTGGAACACCCATATTTTGACTATGTCGCTGCTGTGATAAATATTTGGGTGGTACTACCTTTTATTTGAAAAGAATTGAAATGTGTTCCCGGTACCACCCGGCATTCATTATTTTTCCGACTAAGACAAAAAATTCGAAAAGTCGAAAAATTAAAACATCGAAACAATTAAAAATTCACAAATTGAAAAATTCCCAAAATCGGAATGTCGAAAAATTTAAAAAAGCAAAAAAACCGAGATGTAGAGAAATACGAAGAATGGAAAATTTGAAGTATTAAAAAAATTAAATATAGGAAATCGAAACATTAACAAATTGTAAAATCATATTTTGATTTTACAATTTGTTTAAAAGATCGAAAAATTGAAATGTCGAAAAATTGGGACAATGAAAAATTGAAAAATCTAAAAATGGAAAAATTGAAACATCCAGAAATCGAAAAATCGAAATAGCACAAAGTAGAAAAATTAAAAATTGAAAAAATGAAAAATTTTAAATTTTAAAAAAGTAAAGATAGTAAATTGAAACATCGAAAATCGGGGAATGAAACAATCGAAAATCGAAATCTCGATAAATCGAGAAATTGAAAAATCGAAAAATTTAAATACCAAAAAATTGAAAAATCCAGAAGTCGAAAAATCAAAAGATCGCGAAAAAAAAACAAAATTAAATATAGGGAAATCGAAATCTCAATTGAAATGAAAAAATTGGTCTAAAGAGCTTAGACAGTACTTCCCTCGCTGTCGGAAACTTGACGACTGCATGCCTATTGTGTTTTTTTTTCTCATTACAATTTTGTAGTGGGAATTTAAAAAAAAATTGCGATGACGTCATCAATATTTTTGCAAGGACACGTATATCAGTTAGGATAGATGTAGTGTAATACTAAGAATAAAATTATTGTATTCCCAAATTTTCGGGAAAATGAATTGGGTCGTTTTGAATATTGATTTTTTATAATCAATAAAATAACGAAACAATTTACTCACGTATACGGCGCCGGTGTGTAATATCTAGAGAGCGGATTTCTGTCGGGCTAGGCAAGGCCAAACTCGGTGTGGATCGTACGGGATGCGAATTCATTGCGGTTACGGACTGCACTTCGTTTATTTGAGATTCGAATTACGCTGTTTCGTTGCACTCTGCTGTTAATTCCCGTTCTCATTTACTTAGCCGTTTGATTAATAAATCGTTAATTATATTTATGGAATTAGTATCGATTAAATTTAGTGATTATCTATCACCCGGCGATCCAGCACGTCCCCCCTATAATCGTGACGTAGCCCGACACAAATCCGCTGTCTAGTAATATGAGGGGCAACTGAAAATCGTTTATGTATAAACATTCTTAATTTAAGATGACAAGCGTAACAGCATACGTGAGAGTCAAACAGAGAAACTGTAAACAAAACGACCATCGGTTTTATTGCTTCGACTTCCGCTTATTATATAAAACATTGGGTTTTATTTTAATTCTTGACGGTGAAATTCACAATTGGTTGATTATAAACATGTCTATTTCACATTCGCGGAACCAAGTGAACGCATAAAACAAATGCAGGTCTGTAATGTTAAAGTCGATGTAAATAAGCGTGCTACCCTTATGTTTCAACCGAGTTTTTCCTTTAACAAATTTTGTGTCTACCAAATTGGGTTGGTTGGGGTGTAATACTAATAATAAGTGTTGCCTTTAATTTAATCAATAAAATAAATTGACTTCATTAATTTTTTTGAACCACCTCTTAAGAAAATCTAAAAAATATGAACGGAATGATAAATCACAAGTACAAACTCATCATATTTTTTGCATTTTAGATAGGATTTATTCAGCAAAATTTAAGGGTGACCTCATCAATTTTTTTAAGAGGGATGAACAAATACATTTTGAACAAAAGTTTACCATGCTTATAATAACTTTAAAATATTCCCAAGATTTCAAAGCATTCGGTTTTGTAATTCCTGATTAAATCGATAAAATAAATTCACGCATTCATTAATTTTGAGTCACCCTGCATATGCAAATCCAAAAATATGAATGGAATGATAAATCACAAGTACAGACTCATCATATTTTGTACATTTTAGATACGATTTATTCGGCAAACTTTTGAGCTGACGTCATCAGTTTTTTGTAGAAGATAACCAAATATATTTTGACTAAAAATTTATTATGCTCTTTATAACCTTAAAACATCTGCAAGATTTCAAAGCATTCGGTTTTGTAGTTCCTGATTAAATCAATAAAATAAATTTACGCATTCATTAATTTTTTTGTGTCACCCTGTATATGCAAATCGAAAAAATTTGAATGGAATGTTAAATCACAAGAAGAGACTCACCATATTTTGTACATTTTAGATAGGATTTATTCAGCAAAATTTTGTGGTGACGTCATAAATTTTTTAGGGGGGACGACCAAATACGTTTTAATAAAAAAGTTACCATGCTTATGATAATTTTAAAATATCTTCAAGATTTCGAAGCATTCGGTTTTGTAGTTCCTGAGTAAATCAGTAAAATAAATTTACGCTTTCATTTATTTTCTTGAATCACCCTGTATATGCAAATCCAAAAAATATGAATGGAGTGATAGATCACAAGTACAGACTGATCGTATTTTGTACATTTTAGATATGATTTATTCGGCAAATTTTCTAGCTGACGTCATCAAGTTTTTGGAGGGGATAAGCAAATATATTTTGACTAAACATTTATTATGCTCTTTATAACCTTAAAACATCTGCAAGATTTCAAAGCATTCGGTTTTGTAGTTTCTGAGTAAATCAGTAAAATAAATTTACGCATTCATTAATTTTTTTGAGTCACCCTGTATATGCAAATCCAAAAAATATGAATGGAGTGATAGATCACAAGTACAGACTCATCATATTTTGTACATTTGATATATGATTTATTCCACAAACTTTTGAGCTGACGTCATCAAGTTTTTGGAGGGGATAAGCAAATATTTTTTGACTAAAGATTTATGATGCTCTTTATAGCCTTAAAACATCTGCAACATTTCAAAGCATTCTGGTTAGCAGATTAAAAATTAAATTTCAAAATGTTGTTTTATAATTTTGATTTTTTTTTCCAAAAATCTGGACGTTTCGGGTGAAAAGTCGATTCAGAGTTGTAAACTACATGTGTAGGACTATGTTATTTTATACAATTGAAAACCCATTTACTATGTACAATTTTGAAGTGACGTCATCGCATTAGTGGTGGGGATGATTAGACAAATTTTGGTTAGCGTTTTACCATCTACATGATATTCTTAATATAAGTACAAAATTTCACAACAATCGGTCGAGTACTTTCGGAGATTATCTGTCTAATAAAAATCCGGGACGGCAGACGGACAGACGGACAGACGGACAGACGGACAGACAGACGGACGGACAGACGGACAGACAGACGGAAATGGGAGACCTATTTCTTCGTCTTCTAGGGGTCATGAAAGATCGAGAAAACGTACAAGTAGAGAGTCGGCCGACGGACTCGATTACAATACTTCCTTTGCTTACGCTCGGGAAGTAAAAATGTAAAGTTTAAAGAAAAGATCGAACAACTGTAAATTAAAACGAGAAATCGAGAAAAATTGAAAAATCCAAAAAACGAATTTTCGAAAATTCGGTAATTAAAAAATCGAGAAATCAAAAAGTCCCAAAACTGAAATTGGGAAAACGAAAAATTGAAAAATTTTAAAATGGAACAATTGAAACATCGAGAAATCGAAAAATCGAAATAGCCTAAAGCAGAAAAATAAAAATTGAAAAAATTAAACATTTTATATTTAAAAAAAGTAAAGATAAGTAAATCGAAGCATCGAAAAGTCGGGGAATCAATCGAAAATCGAAATTTCCATAAATCCAGCTTTTGAAAAATCGAGAAGCTAAAAAATCAAAAGATCGAGAAATTGAAACATAAAATTGAAACAAAAGTTAAAAACTTTAAAACTTGAAAAATAGGAAATCGAAGAACTGAAAAAACGAAAAATCGAAAAAGTAAAAAATCGATTAACCCTGAAGCCGAAAATTCGAAAAACTGGAAAATGGAAGAATTGAAAAATTCCAAAAATTAAAAATGGAAACATTTATAATCGAGAAATTGAAAAACTGAAGAATTAAAAAAATTGAAATATCCTAAAACTGATATTTAGAAAAATTAAGAAATCGAAAGTTGAAAAATTGAGAAATCGAAAAAAAAAACTCAAAAAATTGAGGAATAGGAAATTTAAAAATTCGAAAACTTGCAAAATAGAAAAATCGAATAACTGAAAATTTTAAATCTCGATGGAAAAATTATAATGTCGAAAAAATGAAGAATCCAGAAATCGAAACGTCAAAAAAACGAAAAGCTGAAAAAGCGAAAATTTTAAAAATCGAGGAATCGAAAAATGATTAGAAAAATAGAAAAATTGAAGAATCTAGATATTGAAAAGTTTCAAAACTGAAGTATTCAAAAATTGATTAATCGACAAATCTAAAAATCGGATTACTGAAAATTCTGAGAAGAATTGAACAATCGATAAATTGAAAGAAAAATTCTAAAACTGTAGCATCGATAAATTAAAAAATGGTACAATGGAAATATCGAAAAAAGATCAAGAAATCCAAAATTAAAAAAAAAACAAATTGCAAAATCGAAAAACTAAAAAATTCCAAATATGAAATATGGAAAAATTGAGTAATCGAAAAATCCTAAAACTGAAAGTTAGAAAAATTGAGAAATCGAAAAAAAAAAACAAAAAACCTAAAAAACTGACTGAAAAATCCTAATTTTTGTCGTAATTTGTACCAACCAATTTTTTGTCGCTTTTTTGTTCTTTTTTTTTAGCGTTTTTGTCTTTTTGTGGGTTTTTGTGCTTTTTTGATGTTTTTCCTCACATTTTTTCAAAATCGGTTTTTTTTCGATTTTTTTTGCTGCCTCTTTGACTCTCATTTTTTGTTTTTTTTTGCCTTTTATGCCCTTTTTTTTGGTCACTTTTTTATCCTTTCTCTCAGAAGCTTTTTTAAAGAATTCTTACACATTTTGTCGCGATTTTTTGTTGTTGATTTTTTTTTTTGTCCCTCCTTTTTTTCTAGTCGTCTTTTAGTCGAAAAAAAAAACAAAAAACCTAAAAAAAACTGACTGAAAAATCGAAATATCGAACTGAAAGATCCGAATATCGATCGAAAAATTAAAATGTCGAAAAAATGAAGATCCAGAAATAGAAACGTCAAAAAACCGAAAAGTTGAAAAAGTCAAAATTTTAAAAAACGAAAAAGTAAAAAATCAGGAAATCAAAAGTTCCATTTGAAAAATCATAAAAACTGAGAAATAAAAAAAATTGAAGAATCTAAATATTGAAAAGTTCCAAAACTGAAATATTGAAAAATTGACAAACCGATAAATCTAAAAATCGAGTAACTGAAAATTTGGAGAATTGACCAATCGAAAAATTGGAAAATCCCAAAACTGAAAAATTGAATAACTGAATTATCGGAAAAAATCAAGGAATCCAAAATTAAAAAAAAATCCAGATATTGAATCGAAAAACTGGAAAATCCCAAAAATGAAACATCGAAAAATTGAGTAATCAAAACTATTAAAATTGAAGAATTAAAAAAATTGAAAAACTTGCAAAATAGAAAAACCGAAGAACAGAAAAATCGAAATGTCGAAAAAATGAAGAACCCAGAAATCCAGAAAGCGAAAATTCTTAAAACCGAAAAAGTAAAAAATCGAGAAATTGGCAGATCGAGTCGAAAAATTGTAAAGTCGAAAAATAGAAAAATTGAAGAATCTAAATATTCAAAAGTTCCAAAACTGAATAATTGAAAAATTGACAAATCTGAAAATCGAATAACTGAAAATTCAGAGCAGAACTGAATAATCGAAAAATTGAAAAAATGTTTAACCGAAAAATCGGGAAAAAAATCAAGAAATCCAGAATTTAAAAAAATCCAGAAATTAAAGAATCGAAAAAACTGAAAAATCCCAAAGATGAAACATCGAAAAATTGAGTAATCGAAACATTTCAAAACGAGAAATTGAAAAATTGAAGAGTCAAAAAATTGGAAAATTCTAAAACTGAAATTTAGAAAAATCGAGAAATCGAAAGAAACAAAAACCTCAAAAATTGAAGAATACAACAATTAAAAACTTAAAGACTTGCAGAATAGAAAAATCGAAGAACTGAAAAATCGAAATATCGATCGAAAAATTAAAATGTTGAAAAAATTAAGAATCCAGAAATAGAAACGTCAAAAAATCGAAAAGTTGAAAAAGTGAAAATTTTAAAAATCGAAAAAGTAAAAAATCAGGAAATCGAAAGTTACATTCGAAAAATCATAAAACCTGAAAAAAATTTGAAGAATCTAAATATTGAAAAGGTCCAAAACTGAAATATTGAAAAATTGATAAACCGATAAATCTAAAAATCGAATAACTGAAAATTTGGAGAATTGAACAATCGAAAAATTGAAAAATCCCAAAACTGAAAAATCGAACAACTGAAATATCGGAAAAAAATCGAGGAATCCAAAATTAAAAAGAATTAGAAAGAATCTAAATATGTATTGAAAAGTTCCAAAACTGAAATATTGAAAAATTGATAAATCTAGAAATCGAATAACTGAAAATTCAGAGAAGAATTGAATAATCGAATAGCCGAAATATCGGTGAAAAATCAAGAAATCCAAAATAAAAAAAAATCCAGAAATTCAACAATCGTAAAACTGAAAAATCCCAAAAATGAAATATCGAAAAATTGAGTAACAGAAACATTTAAAACGAGAAATTGAAAAAAATTGAAGAATCAAAAAACTGAAAAATTCTAAAACTGAAATTTTGGAAAAATCATGAAATCGAAATAAACAAAAAAGCTCAAAAATTGAAGAATACAAAAATTAAAAATTCGAAAACTTGCGAAATAGAAAAATCGAAGAACCGTAAAATCTAAATATGGATCGAAAAATTCAAAAATCGAAAATCGAAAAATTGTTGAATACAAGTACATACTTAAAAAGTTCCAAAACTGACATTAAAAAATTGATAAATCAATAAATCAAAAATCAAATATCAAATAACTGAAAATTCAGGGAATAATGAGAAAATTGAAAAATCCCTAAATATCGAAAAATTGAGAAATCGAAAAATCGAAATCTAGAAATTGAAAATGTAATAAATCGAAAAATGGAAAAACCAAAAACATGAAAAATCGAACAATTGAGAAATTGAAAGAGAAAAATTAAGAATTGAAAAACTGAAAAATCCAGAAATCGGAAAATCGAAAAGTCGGGAAATGGTAAAGTAAAAAAATCTGAAAGTTGAAAACTCAAAAAGTCAAGAAATTGAAAAATCAGAATTTTAGAAACAAAAAAATCAAAATGTTGAAAAATTGGAGGCTCGAAAAATTTTAAAATCAGAACTGAAATATCGGAACATTGAGAAATCGAAAAATACAGAAAATCAAGAAACTGAGAATTTATAAGAATCAAGAAAAAAGATTTGGGAATCGAAAAACTTAAATACATAGAAAACAAAACATCGAGAAATCAAAAATTCGAAAATTTAGAAGCTCAAAAATTGAAAAATCGAAAAATTGAAAGTTGAAGAATCGAAAAATCGAAAAATCGAAATTTAAAGTGGTTAGACAATCTTGATTTTTTTTCTCTAAAACACTCGATAGCTAGACTGAAAATTCAACATGGATTCATAAACCACAAATGGAGGAGTACGTCATTTTATGAAACAATTTTATAAATATACAGAGGGAATTGAAAAATTGGAGAAAATGGATCTCGAGGAGCTGATTCGAAAAACATAAAGTCCTGATGTTCCCAGATTAAGATTTGCGAAAAGTTCTATTTCAAAATATGTATGTATTTTTTAAATAACTCGAAAAAAAAACTCGGAAAAATTTGAATATTTGAAAACTTGCCAAAAAATTCTTTGGTATAGCTCTCAACAGGCCAATTCGAAAAACATAAATTTCCAATGGTCGCTGACAAAGATTTTCGACAAATATGCTTTGAATGTGACATTTTTTTTTTAATATCTAGAAAGTTCGGAGCGATAAAAAAAATCTAATGGGCGTATAGAAAAATTGAGATTTTTGAAAAGTTGCCAAACAATCCTCAAAAATAGAAACGCACTGATTCAAAAAACTTAAATTAAAATTTGGTTTGAAAGTGACATTTTTTTAAATATGTCAATAGATCGAATAACGATAAAAAAATTCATATTGAAAAACTAAAGTTTTTGAAAAGTTGTCAAAAAACTCTTTGATACACCTAGATCTCGATGAGCTTCTTCGAATAACATAAGCTATTGATATATCCAGATCAAGATTTTCGATTGGAAAATGATTTTTTTTAAATAAATGGAGAGCACGAAAAAAGTCGCAACATCTCGGGAAATAAAAATAAAAATCTCCGCGAATTGAATCGAAGTTCGTGCAGCTGTTGGCCGCGGTACGACCCTGTATTAGTTTCTTTTCTCGCCAATTAACCGTTCATTTGCCAGATCGCGAAAACTTAATTCAATATCCCCTTTTACCGTTACGCTTTTACCGTGTTGTTTAAGAGATGCCCAAAAATGGTCACTTTCAGACCGGTACGTACCAAATTTGACAGGTCGGTTTAATTTCGTACAATCACGCACGTCATTCATTAATTCTCTCGTATGCCGAGAATTGTTATATCTCACTCGCGAATTAGTCAACTGCCTCGAGCACGTTACACAATTCTTCGGTCGGTTTTGAATCGCCAAGAGGTTTTTTTTCAGAGGAAACCGATCGAAGTAATTGAATTTACACATTAGCGGAATGCGTGTTTATCCGCTTGTGACATCAAAGGAATTTTGTGGTCATTTTTCTCAAGCGGTACTCTCTTGACCTTTGCAGAAAAAGCTCGGTTCTCACACATGCGGCTGAATTGTTCTAAATAATGACCTTCCTATTTGGTAAGACGAGGAGAATGTTCTTGTGTAAGTTCTTTCCTTTAGTGACAATATGACTGACTGAGTCACTTAATTTCAACTTATGTCCTCATAATTTACAAACTGGTTTAATTTACGTGTGTTTTTCTACACCTGTGCGGTACTTTTTCGTTTTATGACCATTTTCTCAGGGGAATCCTCCGTGGAAATATAGACGGGAATAGTCCGTCGAGATGGTTGCGGGTACTGCTTTCGACGGTTCCGTGCAGGCTTGATTTCCATACAATATGACCGCGCTGTGCTTCGCCAACTTCGTGGCTCGAGTAGAAGAGAAAAAGAAATCCTTTCTTCGTCACGTTGCCGCTTATCGTCACATCTCATGAATCGTTATGGCACGGTGGTACCTCGAAGGCATTTGTTCCACCCCATGATCCCGTGACTAATCTCGGTTATTGCAAGGACATGTGTTACGTGTTGATATGGGAGAGTTGAGAGAGATGCAAATTATCCTGCTCGGATGTGGTTTCGCCGTGAACGCGGAGTGGTACCGCATTGCGAAGCGAAATTGCAAAGAAAAGCGGCGAACGAGAGAGAGTACTCGAGTTGTACTGGTCTCCAGTAGCAAGTTTATGGCTTGTATCTCGCTCGAACAATAGCTGGGAGTTATTTTCGTGAAAAATGGGAGCTCCAATATGAGTATGAAGTGTACAGAAGGGACAGTGGCGAGCATTTCTCGAAAGCCTATGTTGACTATCTATCAGTCGTCAAATCAATTGCTATGGAGTGAAACCGAAGTAATCTAAGAGAATTGAAATTGAATTGTAACGTCGCATTTAAGCTTGTAATCGAGTCCATCGGGCGACTGACTTTGCTGTTTTCTCGACGTTTCATGACCCCTAGAGTACGAAAATATAGATCTCCCATTTCTGTGTGTCTGTATAATATTCGAAATTACTGGACCAATGATTGTAAATTTTTTTGTGTATATCAGGAGTATGATGAGTGGAAGACGTCGTCTTCAAATTTTACGATAACTAAACGATAAAGAATGTTAATTTTTAGAAAATAACCACTTGTGGTTTGCGAATCCGTGTTGAGTCTTTACGTTAGATATCCAAATTAAAAAATCCGAAAAGATAAATCGTTAATCAAAATTTTATGATGTTTAAGTTTTGGATTTATAAGTGTTTTCATTCTTCAGTTTCTAAAATTTTTAAATGTTCGATTTTCGGTTTTTTTTGTTTTGAATTTTTCATGTTCCGATACATATTCGAGTTTTTCGATTGTTCAATTTTTCCAGTCTTCAATTTGTCGATTCTGCAATTTTTAGATTTTTAAATTTTTCGATTTTTCAGTTTTCGGCGTTTCTCAATTTTCAATTTCTCGATTTTTTTACTTTTAGAATTTTGATTTTTCCATTTTTCCACTTCTCGATGTTTCGAATGCTCGATTTATCGATTTTTCAGTTTTTCGTTTGTCATTTTTTCGATCTTCTATTCTTCAATTTTTCGATCCTTCCATTTTTCTTTGAATTTGCAATTTTTTCAATTTCTTGATTTTCAGTTTTTAAATATTTCAATTTTAGCATTTTTAGATTTTCGATTCTCGTTTTTTTTTTATTTTGAATTTCTCAGTGTTCCGAGAGATATTTCAGTTTTACGATTTCTCAATTTTCCGATTCTGCAATTTTTAGATTTTTAAATTTTTCGATTTTTCAGTTTTCGGCGTTTCTCAATTTTCAATTTCTCGTTTTTTTACTTTTAATTTTGTCGTGTTTCAATTTTCGGCGTTTCAAAATTTTCGATTTCTCGACTTTTTTACTTTTGGATTTTTTGATTTTTGTATTTTTCGATTTCTCAACTTTTCAATGTTTCGAATTCTCTATTTATCGATTTTTTTGTTCTTCATTCGTCACTTTTTGATTTTTCAGGTTCTTGCTTTGTCCGTTTGTAGATTTTTTAAATTTTCAATGTTTTGGTTTCTCAATTTCTTGACTCTTTGGTTTTTCGATTCTTCCATTTTTCTCTAAATTTTCGATTTTTTCGATTGCTGGATTTTACAATTTTTCTATTCTTCATTTTTCTTTGAAACTTCAGTTTTTCAATTTCCCGATTTTCAATTTTTCGATATTTCTGTTCTGGAATTTTTCAATATTTCGATTCTTCAATTTCTCGAATTTTAAAATTATCGATTTATATTTTTTTTATGTCTCAATTTCTCATTTTCAGATACATATTTCAGTTTTACGATTTTTCGATTCTTCAATTTTTTGATTTTTAAATGTCTCGATGTTTCAATTTTCTGCCTTTCTAAATTTTCGATTTTTTACTTTTAAATTTTTTGTTTTTCTCATCTCTAGATTTCTCGACTTTTCGATTTTTTAAATTTTCAATTTTTTTCGTTTCTCGATTTTTGATTTTTTAGATCTCTCAACTCTTTAGTTTTTCGATTCTTCCATTTTTCTCGGAATTTTCACTTTTTCGATTTGTCGATTTTCGATTTTTCGATATTTTAATTTGGTGATTCTTCAGATTTTTGATTCTTCAATTTCTCGAATTTTCAAATTTTCGATTTCTTAGCTTTTTTATTTTTCAATTTCCAATGTTCCGGGGCATTTCAGTTTTACGGCTATTCAATTTTTCGATTCTTCTTTTGTCGATTTTTTAATTTTTCCATTTTTAATTTTCGACGTTCGTAAACTTCCGATTTCTCGATTTTTTTCTTTTAGATTTTTTGATTTTAAATTTTTCGATTGTGGATTCTACAATTTTTCCATTCTTCATTCTTCTTTGAAATTTCAGTTTTCAATTTCTCGATTTTCAATTTTTCGATATTTCTGTTCTGGAATTTTTCAGATTTTCGATTCTTCAATTTCTCGAATTTTCAAATTATCGATTTATGTTTTTTTATGTTTCAATTTCTCAATTTTCTGATACATATTTCAGTTTTACGATTTTACGATTATTCAATTTTTTGATTTTTAAATGTCTCGATGTTTCAATTTTTTGCTTTTCTAAATTTTCGATTTCTCGATTTTTTACTTTTAGATTTTTTGTTTTTCTCATCTCTAGATTTTTCGACTTTTCGGTTTTTCAGATTTTTAGTTTTTCTTTTTCAACTTTCCGATTTTTTAAATTTTGGAATTTTCGATTCCTCGATTTTTCGATTTATCGATTTATTAATTTTTCAGTGTATCAGTTTGAGAATTTTTGAATATTCCGATTTTTCAAAATTTTCGATTCTTAGTTCTGATTTCCCGATTTTTCATATTTTCGATTTTTCACTTTTTTAAATTTTAGACTTCGATTTTTCAATTTTGCGATATTTTCATTTTTCAAATTTTTTAATTTTAGATTTTTCAATTTTTCGACTTCTTGATCTATCGAGGTCTGGATGTTTTCGATGTAGCGATTGTTCAGTTTGCAGATTTTTCATTTTTTCAATTTTTCGATTGTGGACTACTTGGATTTTTCGATTTTCGAGTTTTTCCATGTTTAGACTTTGGAATTTTTCAGTTTCTGGATTTTTGAACTTTTCGATTCTTCAATTTTTCGAATTTTTTAATTTTTCGATTGCTGGATTTTACAATTTTTCGATTCTTCATTTTTCTTTGAAATTTCAGTTTTTCAATTTCTCGATTTTCAATTTTTGGATATTTCTGTTTTGGAATTTTTCAGATTTTCGATTCTTCAATTTCTCGAATTTTCAAATTATCGACTTATGTTTTTTTTTGTTTCAATTTCTCAATTTTCCGATACATATTTCAGTTTTGCGATTTTTCGATTCTTCAGTTTTTTGATTTTTAAATGTCTCGATGTTTCAATTTTCTGCGTTTCTAAATGTTCGATTTTTCGACTTTTTACTTTTAAATTTTTTGTTTTTCTCATCTCTAGCTTTCTCGACTTTTCGATTTTTCAGCTTTTTAGTTTTTCTTTTTCAACTTTCCGATTTTTTAAATTTTGGAATTTTCGATTCCTCGATTTTTCAATTTTTCGATTTATCGATTTATTAATTTGAGAATTTTTGAATATTCCAATTTTTCAAAATTTTCGATTTTTAGTTCTGATTTCCCGATTTTTTACATTTTCGATTTTTCAGTTTTTCAGTTTTTTAAATTTTAGACTTCGATTTTTCAGTTCATATCGCATATTTTGATTTTTCAAATTTTTTAATTTTAGATTTTTCAATTTTTCGATGTTTGCAATTTTAATTTACCGATTTTTCAATTTTTCGACTTCTTTATCAATCGAGGTCTGAATGTTTTCGATGTAGCGATTATTCAATTTACAGATATTTCATTTTTTCAATTATTCGATTTTGGACTACTTGGATTTTTCGATTTTCGACTTTTTCGATGTTTAGAATTTAGGATTTTTTAATTTCTGAATTTTTGAACTTTTCGATTCTTCAATTTTTCGATTTTTTAAATCATTGATTTTTCGATTTCTCGTTTTTTTTTTGATGTCAGTTTTTCGAATTTTTCAATTTTTTGACTTCTCGCTTTTACGATTTCTCGATTTTTCGAGTTTTTAGTTTCTCAATTTTTCAGTATTTCAGTTTTGGGAATTTTTCAAGTTTTTCATGTTTTAATTTTTCGATTTTTTGATTTTACATTTTTCAATTCATCGAATTCCCAATTTATCGAGTTTTCATATTTTTAATATATTTAATTTTTCGATTTTTTTGATGTTTCCATTGCTCAGTCTTTCAATTTTTCGACATTTCGGATTCTTTTTTCGGATTTTCATTTTTTTAAGTTTTTAAAATGTTTGATTTTTAAATTTTTCGATCAATTTTTATATTTGTTTCATTTTTCAGTGTTTCTGTTTAGGGATTTTTCTATATCTCCATTCTTCAATTTTTCGATTTTTCGTTTTGATGTCCCGATTTTTTACATTTTCGATATTTCAATTTTTGATTTTTTAAAATTTTAATTTTTTTGTTTATTCAATTTTGCAATTCATTTTTATTTCTTCGATTTTTAATTTTTATTTTAGATTTTTCGATTTCTCGATTTTTCAGTTCGTCGATTTTTCTATTTTTTTATTTTTTGTTATTAATACATATTTATTTCAAATTTTTTTATATAATTTTCCAACTTTTAATTTTTGGGTTTTTCGATTTCGGGCTATTCCGATTTTTCGGAGTTCCGATTTTTTGATTTTCCAGTTTTTCGATATTTCGATTTTGGGATTTTTTAATTTCTCGATTTTTCAATTTTTAGATTTTTTAAATTTCAGATTTTCCAATTCCTCGTTTTTTGATATATCAATTTTTTAAATTTCAGATTTTACCAATTTATTGATGATTCGATTTTCCGAATTCTCGATTTTTAAAGTTTGTATAATTTCAATTTTTCGAATTTTCGATTTCTCGACATCTGGGTTATGCGATTTTTAAATTTTTTCGACTTCCGTTTCTTAGATTTTTCATTTTTCTTTTGCGATATTTTGATTTTTCAAATTTTTTAATTTTAGATTTTTCCATTTTTCGACTGGGTTTTCGATTTTTCAATTTTGCCATGTTTAAAATTTTAATTTTCCGATTTTTCAAATTTTCGACCCCCTTGATCTATCGAGATCCGAATGTTTTCGATGTATCGATTGTCCAGTTTATAGATTTTTAATTTTTCGAGTGCGGACTTCTTAGATTTTTCAATTTTCGAGTTTTTCGATGTTAGAATTTGGGATTTTTCAATTACTGATTTTAGAACTTTTCGATTCTTCAATTTTTCGATTTGTTAGATTTTTCTTTTTTTTTCGACATTTCAGTTGTAGGAATTTTTCAATGTTTTAATTTTGGAACATTTTAATTTCCCGGTTTTTTTAAATTTTAGATTTTTCGATTTTTCTCTTCCTCGATTTTTGTATTTTCCGAATTTTTCATTTTTTTAATACTCTAATTTATCGATTTTTCGACTTTTCGGTTTAGATTTTTCGGTTGTCCAATTTTTCATTTTTTTTAATCTGTCATTTTTTCAATTTTTAAGTTTTCTGTTTTCCGATTTCTCCGTTTTTTGATTTTCCGGATTTTCGATTTTTAAAATTTCAGATTTCTCAATATCTCGTGCTTTTGGTGTTTTGATTTTAGATTTTTGGATGTTTCAATTTTTCGATTTTACCAATTTATTGACGGTTCGATTTTCTGATGGCCTGATTTTTTATTTAAATTTTTCGAATTTTCGAATCTCGACGTTTTAAATTTTTCGACTTTTCGTTTTTTCGATTTTTATTTTTATTTTTCTCAGTTTTTCAATATTTTATTTTTTCGATTTTTTAATGTCCCATTTTCTTAAATTTTTGATTTTTCGATTTTTTAGTTCTGGAGTTGCTCAATTTTGCAATATTTTAATTTTTCGATTTTTTTTATTTTGGATTTTTCGATTTCTCCATTTTTCTTTTTTTCTCCGTTCGTCCACTTCTGTGTTTTTCAAATTTTTAATTTTTTTAATATTTCAATTTATCTATTTTTCCACTTTTCGGTTTTCTAATTTTTCGATATTTTTTAATTTGTCTTCAGATTTCTCGAATTTTGGATTTTCTGGATTTTTGATGTTTCGATTTTCCAGTTTTTCTTAATTCGAATTTGAGATTATTCAATTTCTCCATTTTTCAATTTATTGATATTTCGATTTCCCGATTTTAAAATTTTTCATTTCAATGTTTCGAATCTTAGATTTTTCGGCATCTCGTTTATTCGATTTTCAACATTTTGCGAATTTTCGATTTTTTCAATTTTTTTTTCCCTCAATATTTCAACATTTTAGTTTTGGGAAGTTTTCAATATTTTAATTTTTTTATTTTTCAATTTTTCGATTTTTCGAAGAGCTTGTTTATCTGCTTTATATATTTCATATTGTCTGCAGTTCTGCGGACCGCGTCCTTTTGAAATTTGCGTCCATGCGGGGCAAAAAAATATAATTTTCAAAGAAGCAGGATTTCGGGCTTGCACACACGAAAAAAGTTCTGTCGAAAGAACCCCCATCCAATTTGTTTCGTGTATATTTGAAGGCGATTTTATCACGAGAACGACTTCCCAAAGCAGTACCGACGCAAGAAGTGTGACCATTTCGAGCGTGGAAAAAGCGTCGCGGAATTTCGGAGTGCTGTCGGTACCCAGAATGTCGCTCGTTTTTCGCCTCGTTCCAGCCTTACGTAAATGGCGTCCAAACAAGTTCGTAGTACCGATTGGCATGATCAAAAAATTCCGAGAAACAATGTAGCTTTTGCTTTCCCGCACAAAGTCGTGCTCTCACATTCCACTTCTGACCTACTAAAACGCGTGACTCTCTCGAGAGCCATTGTCGTACCTCCGGTACTGATCGCCCCGGATCCTCCCAGGCCGCAATTAAATATTTATAAAATCCCGCCGACACACCAAACACCGATGTAAAACCTCCAGAATCGTGCACACAACACCGCAGAATCCGATAAAAACGTTTAATTGGCGGTCGAGGCCGGCTCCTGGTTGTTTTGGCATTCGTCCGGTAAACAAAGAGAAGGCATCGGATCTGACGCGATTCAAATTTAATGGTGGAGTCTCTCGTGTGTCGTCCCTTTTGTCGAAAGGCCGCGACAAGTTGTTCGTTTTTTTCGACTTTTTCTGGCGTGTCTGGTGTCTCCTGAAATTGGATATAAGGCGGTTTTTTGTGTTCGGCTTCGTTGAATTTACATGGACGTTGACGTTCGCTGCGTCTTTTTTGGAAATTTTAGAACGTCGTAATTTTAGAGGTGATCGAAGGCGGGGACGTCGGAGTGTTTTTAATGAGAGAAATATGAGAATGATCGGCTCGTCAGCTGTCGACTTGATCTGCGTGGTGTTGACTTGTAAGTTTATATTTTATTGCGTGAAGAAAGAAGTGCGGAGGTTAAGGAGGCACGGATTTTCGACGTTTGTTAAGGGGGGGGGGGGTATTCTGGGTTTGAGAAAATTTTAATTGGATGGATGGCTCTCGTATGACTGACTGTACCGTTTCCAGATGAAAGTACGTTGTTTTTAACTATCTTTTTTTTTTGTTTCAGGTGAGTTGGACGTTTCGTTAATTTAAGCATGCGACCATGTTGGGTAAGGTTTACTTTATTTTTTGCGATCACTAAATAAATTATGCAAGGTTATGTGTTTTTGGAACATGGAAAAAGCTGTTCTGTTTGCATAAATCTTATTTTAATTGGAAAGACAACCGTTGATGGTGCAAATATCAGATTAAAGGCTGTGGAACGATTCAAGTTACATTTGTCGCAATTTTTGGAGAATTTTTGCTTCCCGCGTGTAAGCTACAGGATAATTTTATGTTTTCTCGACGTTTCATGACCCCTAGAGTACGAACAAATAGGTCCCTCGTTTCCGCCTATCTATTTTACAATAGTAAATATTGTTTAAATTTTATATAATAACATGCTTTTCCACTTATGGTTTATAGATTTTGGAAAATTGAGATGTCGTCTTACAATTTTGTCGAATAAAGGTTTTTTAAATGTTAAAATGCAACATAGTCCGGAACTTGTGGTTTATGAATCCGTGTTAAATTATTTTTTCTAGACGTCGAGATTTTTGGAAAAAGTCAAAATTGTGTAACAATTTTTCGATTTTTTGTGTGTTTAAATTTTTCCATTTTCCAAATTTTCAAATTTCGGCGTTTCGATTTTTCGACTTACCGATTTTTCAATATTTTGTTTCTTCAATTATAGATTTTTCGATTTTTCCATTTTTCAGTTTTTTGATTTTCTTAGTTTTCAATTTTTTGGAACTTTTAAATTTGGAACTTTGCCTTTACAGTTTATATTTTTCGATTTTAATTTTTTAAGTTTATCGATTTTTTCATGTTTCACTTTCTCGATGCTGCGATTTTTTGATTATACAGTATTTCAATATTATTTTAATTTTTCGATATATAATTTCTCCATATTTTAAATTTGTTCAGTTCTTTGATTTTCCTATTTTTCAATTTTTCAAATTTTTTAATTTTAGATTTATCAATTTTTGATCTCTTCGATTTCTGGATTTTCCGATTTTTTCTTTTAGATTTTTTAATTTTTCAATTTTTAATGTTTTTGATTTTTCAATTTTTTGATTTTTCGATTTTTTGATGTTTGGATTTCCCGATTTTTCGATTTCTCGTTGTTTCAATTATCCCATTTTTCGATTACGTGTTTTTCAAGTTTTCGGCATTTCGATTTTTATATTTTTGGATTTTCCAATTTTTCGATTTTTCGATTTTGCAATTTATGTATTTCTCTTCATTAATTTTTCGATTTCCCGATTTTTGTTTTTCGATTTCCTGATTTTTACATTTTTTAATGTTTCAATTTTTCGCATCTTCGATTTTTCGAAATTTCGGTTTTTCCATTTTTAAAATATCTATTTCGATTTCTCAGTTTTACAGTTTTGGGATTTTTTAATTTCTGGATTTTTCCATTATTGGATTTTTTAAATTTTAGAATTTTCATGAAAGTGGTGTTGATTATTATTGAAAAAAAAAAAATTTTTGTTTTTTAAGTTCTTCGATTTTTCAATATTTAAAATGTTTTGATTTCTCGATTTTTGGATTTTCCCTTTTCTCGATTTTTCTATTTTTCATTGCTTCAATTTGGCACCTTTTGGATTTTTCAGTTTTGGGTTTTTCACTTTTCGATTTTTCTGTTTTTCGATTTCCCAATTTTTCGGTCTTTCAGTTTTGGGATTTTTCAATTCTTTAGAATCTTAAATTCTTCGATTATTCGACGTTTCTATTTTTCGATAGATTTTCTTTCGTTTTTTTCAGTTCTCCGGTTTTTCTGTTTCTCAAGTTTTCGGATGAATTTTGAATTTTTCAATGCTTTTTTTTTGTTTTTTTTTTCGATTTCACGAATTTTCAAATTTTGATTATCATTTTCTTGATTCTTCAATTTCTCGATTTTCTTAAATTTTAAATTTCTCGATTTTTTTTAATTTTTCGAGTCTCTAATTTTTCGAATTTTCAGGTTTTGCGGTTTCTAAATTTTCGATTCTTCGACTTTTTGATTTCTCGATTTTTTGAGATTACGACTTTCAAATTTTTTTAATTTGCCCACTTGTCGAGTTTTTGGAATTCTGAATTTTTAAGTTACTCAGTTTTTCATTTTTTTTTTTATTTTTTGATTAATCAATTTGTTGTTTTTTGTTTCAATTTCTCATTCATTCGGAGTTTTCGATTTTTTTGGTTTTTTAAAATATTTCACTTCTTCATTTTTGCTTTGGGCTACTTCGATTTCTCAATTTTTCGATCTTTTCATGTTTCGTTTTCTTGATATTTCAATTCATTTTTTCGGTTTTTCGATTTTTTAATTTTTCGACATTTTAGTTTTGGGAATTTTCAATTTTTTCTTTTTCAATTTTGTTATTTAAATTTAGTTGTTTTGATTTTTCGATTTTTTGGGGTACCTCGATTTCTCAATCTTTCTATGCTTCGATTTCTTGATGTTTCATTATTTCAATTACAATTCTATTTTTCGCTTTCGCGCTTTTTCGATTTTTATCTTTTTATATTTTCCATGTTTTGATTTTTCAAATTTTCGAATTTTTAAATTTTGTATTTTTCAATGTTTCGATTTCCCGATTTTTCAACTTATGATTTCAGTTTTAGGATTTATAAGTTTCTTGATTCTTCAATTTCTCGATTTTCTTAAATTTTAGATTTCTTTTTTTTTATTTTTGATTTCTCAGTTTTCCGATTTTTCAATTTCTCTAATTTTTAGAATTTTCAATTTTTGCTATTTCTAAATTTTCGAATCTTCGACTTTTTGAGATTACGACTTTTCGATTTTCTTAATTTTCCCATTTTTCGAGTTTTGAATTCTGGACTTCACGATTTCAGGATTTTGTTTAATTTTTCGATTTTTCGACTTTCAGATTTTTCGGTTTTTCTATTTTTCAATTTTTTAATTCTTCAGTTTTTCGATTTTTAAAATCTGTGTTTTCTCGATTTTCAGTTCCTCAGGTTTTATATTTTTAAATTTTTCGATTTTTTTTTTGTATTAATCGATTTTTCCACTTCTCGGTTTTAGATTTTTCAGTTTTTCGATTTTAAAATTTTTTGATTTTTCCGTTCAATTTTCCGAGTTTTCGATTTTTTGGTTTTTTAAAATTTTTCAGTTTTTAGTTTTTCGTTTGGGCTATTTCGATTTTTCGATCTGTTCATCCTTCGTTTTCTTGATGTTCAATTTTTGAATTATTCGTTTTTTTGATTTTGGGGTTTTTCGATTTTTTAATTTTTCTACATTTCAGTTTTGGGAATTTTCAGTTTTCTGTTTTTCGATTCTTCGGTTTTAGATTTTTCAATTTTTCATTTTTCAGTTTTTTGATATTTGGATTCCTCTATGTTTCGATTTCTCGTTGTTTCTATTATTCCATTTTTCGATTACGTTTTTTTAAATTTTTCGGCATTTCAATTTTTAGACTTTGGATTTTTCAGTTTTGCCAAATTTCGATTTTTCAATTTTTCGACATTCAGTTTTGCGATTTTTCAATTTATCTATTTTTCAGTTTTTCGCTTCATCAATTTTTCGATTTCTCGATTTTTGTTTTTTTATTTTTCAATTTCTCGATTTTTTAAAATTTACATTTGTCGATTTTACGATTGATATTTCGATTTCCCGATTTTTAAATCTTTTAATACACACAAATTTCATTTTTTCAAGTTTTTGAATTTAGGATTTTTCGACATTTCGGTTTTCCATTTAAAAAATTTTTCGATTTCTCACTTTTGGGAATTTTTAAATTCCTGGATTTTTCAATTATTCAATTTTTTAAATTTTAGAATTTTCAGTATTTTTACGTTTCAATTGATCGATATTTCGATTTTTCGACTTTGTCGATTTCAAATTTTCGATTTTTCAATTTTTCGAATTTTGAATCGTGTAAAACAGTATTTGTAACTTTTTAAAACCCATGATTGATTAAAAAAAAACCTTTCCCGTTTCTCGATTTTTCAATGTTTCGATTTTTCAGCTTTTTAATTTTTCAATTTTCGGTTTTTCGCTTTTCGATTTTTCTACATATTTTGCGATTTCCCAATTTTTCGATGTTTCAGGTGTGGGATTTTAAAATTTTTCAACATTTAGAATCTTTATTTTTTTCGACTGCATTTTTCGAATTCTCAATTTTTAAATTTTCGTTTTTCGATTTTTTGACGTTTCGATTTTTCAATAGTTTTTTCGATTTTTCAGTTTTGCGATTTTTCAATTTTCAATTTTTGGGGTTCCTAAATTTTCGATTCTTCGACTCTTTCTCGACTTTTTGAGATTACGACTTTTATTTTGGTTTAATTTTCTCATTTCTCGACCTTTTGGAATTCTGAACCGCTCGATTTCTCGATTTTTTCAATTTTTCGATTTTTCAACTTTTCGATTTTTCGGTTTCCCAATTTTTCAATTTTCTTTTATTTCTTGATTAATTATTTTTTGTATTTGTTTCGATTTCTCATTCATTCGATTTTTCTACCTCTCGGTTTTAGATTGTTCAGTTTTTTGATGTAAAAAATCTTTGATTTTCTATTACATATTCAATTTCCCGAGTTTTCGATTTTTTGGTTTTTTTCAATTTTTCAGTTTTTAATTTTTTTTTTGGGCTATTTCGATTTCTCGATCTTTTCATGTTTCGTTTTCTTGATGTTCAATTTTTGAATTATTCGGTTTTTTTTTTGATTTTGGGGTTTTTGATTTTTCTATTTTTCTACTTTTCAGTTTTCTGTTTTTCAATTTATCGATTCTTCAAATTTTTCGATTTTTCGATTTCGATTTTTTAAATTTTTGGATTTTATGTTTGTACTTTCCAAATTTTCGATGTTTTGATTTTTCAAGTTCCTAATCGAAATCTTAGGAACGCCAAAAACTGTAAAATTGAAAAATCGAAAAACTGAAATATCGATGAATTGAGAAATCGGGAAATTAAAAAGTCGAAAAGCCGAAATTGTGAAAAATTACGTCATCGAAAAATTGTTATAAAATTTTGATTTTTCAGTTTTTCGATTTTAAAAATTTTTGATTTTTCCATTGTTCAATTTCCCGAGTTTTCGATTTTTTGGTTTTTTACAATTTTTCAGTTTCTATTTTTTTGTTTGCGCTATTTCGATTTCTCGATCTTTTCATGTTTCGTTTTCTTAATGTTCAATTTTTGAATTATTCGTTTTTTTTATTTTGGGGTTTTTCGGTTTTTCAATTTTTCGATTTTTCAATTTCGATTTTTAAATTTTTGGATTTTGTTTGTATTTTCCAAATTTTCGATGTTTTGATTTTTCAAGTTCTTAATCGAAAACTGAGGAACGCCAAAAACTGTAAAATTGAAAAAGCAAAAAACTAAAATTGAGTAATCGAGAAATCAAAAAGTCGAAAAGTTTTCCAAATTTTCGATGTTTTGATTTTTCAAGTTCCTACTCGAAAACTTAGGAACGCCAAAAACTGTAAAATTGAAAAATCGAAAAACTGAAATATCGATGAATTGAGAAATCGAGAAATCAAAAAGTCGAAAAACCGAAATTTTGAAAAATTACGTCATCGAAAAATTGTTCCACAATTTTGATTTTTTTCCCAAATCTCGATGTCTAGAATATCGATTAATAAATCTCAACGAATTCATGTTCTACGTTCAGGACTTTGACTTTGTTACTTTTTAACATTTAATTACAATTTATTCGCCAAAATTGTAACATGACATTGTCGATTCCAGGGGGAATATGATAAATTTCGATCAACGATTTTTTCCAAAAATCTGGACGCGTATGTTTTAAAAACTCAACACGGATCCATGAACCACAAGTAGAGGAGTACGTTATTTTATAAACTGTAAATAACATTATTTACATTATAAAAAATTTTGATATAAACAATGATTCGAAGGAAAATGTATTAGCATCTCCATTAAACTATCTACACTTTCCATTCCAGTTTCGGTACCTAATTAAAAGTTTATGTTGAAATTCCTAGACGCCTGATTATCTTTCCTTTAATTTTTCGAATGAATCTACTTTCAGTCGGTATTTTCAGGTAGGCGGCTCTTCTACTTTCGAAATACTTTGTTTCGTACTTGGTTGTTAGTTACGCAACACAATCAAGAAGATTCGCTATTCTAAACGAAATTTTGACAGCAGTTGATGTGGACGTGTACTAATATATTCCTGGAAGCTTAGACCACAGACCTTGTATTTAGTTAGTGGCGTCATAAACCATACATTGTTGTGCAGCTGAACTGAATCGTGAATATTGTGTGCGCACATTAGAACAAGAGACGGTACCACGCTGTCTCAAAGTTCCAGGTGGTACTATTTTAGTTTCTAGATCGCGGAATTGTGAAAAAATTGTTTCATTTTTTAATTTCTCTTCAAACTCTGAAGGTAACTGAGCTTTTTAACATGTGTTTGTACGGTTGAACAAACGATAGCCGAATAACCCCTGAAAGTACTGCTAAAGTACTGCTAGTTGGCGTCGATTAGTCGCACTAAATTGAATTGTCTCCTTTCAAATTCGCACATTTCTGCGTATCGTTCGTTTGGAAAAGTTCCCGGAACGCCTCGTCTGCAGCCTTGTAAGCAAATGGAACTGACAAAGCTCGATATCGTAACACAAAGCTAGCACAGTCTGCAACCAGTTCTCAGTAATTCACACTATGCATATTTATTTATTCAGTGATAACAATAATGAAAACGAATTTCGCAATCCCACCATCTGCACCGCCGACACCTGATCCGTCACGCCTCAAGAATGCCTGAATAATCCCTCCACTACAACTAGATTAACCCATCCCATGGGAAAAATCCGCTCCGGCAAAACGCGAGCAAAAAACCCAGCCAACAATTACGCTCGACGAAATCGTAATCTCGGACTCGCTCAATTTACATATAGATAGATGGGAGTTATCTCTGATTTATAAACACAATTAGAGCCTCGTTCCGCACCAGATGGTACTGCTACTTCCATCGTGCACGATCGCGGCGTCGAAAACTGCATTCAGCCGACGCCGATTTCACCTGTTCCGAATTAATTAGCCCGAGCCGAGCGAAAACAAACAGCCGCTCGGACGTGGGCGTTCGGTACCACCGTGGTACGCTCTAATCCCGACGGAACGGGATTAAAGCGAACGAACAACACATGTGCGCCGACAGTTGTAAATGACACGCGCCTTGACCCGGCGTGGGCGGCGCCTTTTTTTAGGAAATTCGCCAAAAAGTCGAGGATCACCCACGTCGAGCGGGGCAATTAATAAAAGCGATGATGGGACTTTTAATAACTGGATAAGAGGTGGAAGTTCGGGCGGAGGACCAGATGGTCATCAGGTGAAAGAGCGTAGGCTGCTTTACGAACTTGGTAATGGTACGTGGGCACGTGTCGTTTACCCGTAGCTGAACTGTGACCTCGGTTTTTCGGAAATTTTTCTCGGTTGGGCAGTGGCCGGGGTCATCTGATGTGGAAGCGGCGTTAGAAGTCAATCATGTGGAAATGTTATCTGATGGTGCGCCGGGTTAAGGAGGAGCCGTGGTACCACCTAACGTTGCCGTTTTTGTGCTGCGGAGCGTAATGCCGAGTCCGAAGTGGATTTCCGTCTTTAATCAGATCCGATACAAAAAATTGACAGTTCGAAAAAAAAAAACTCTTTCACTTGATGGTTTCATATGGTAATCAATTAAAATTGACTACTTGTAAAACTGTTGACTGAAGAAAGGAAAAAATTAAACAGTGACATTTGCACCTGAATTTGCACAGTTAGAATACGTGATCATTCCATCTGTTCGATAAACGGACTACAGTTTGAAATTGGTCGAAAGTCATTTCGACAGAACTTCCCTCGCTCTTGAAGTGCAGCTCACAAATCCCGTTTCTTTTTTTTTTATGAATTCTAATTTATACGCTATTAAATGCATTATTAGTATAGTGTCTACCATGGGCTATTGGAATAAAGAATTGTTTGTTATTACTTTTATTATTATTTTAAATAAAAATTTCAAAACATCGAAAAAATCGAAAAATTGAAAACTGCAGAAAGTGAAAAATTTCCAAAACCGATATTTTAAAAAACTGAGAAAATGAAAATTAGAAAATCGAAAAACATTAAAAATGGAAACATCAAGATGTTGAGAAATCGGTCAATACTTCGATTTTTCCAATTTTTCAGGTTTTCAATTTTTGGAATTTTTCAATTTTTCGGTACATCGATTTTGGAATTTTCCAATATTTCGATTGTTTATTTTTTTGATTTTTTGATTTTTCGATATTTCGAATCTTCAATCAATTTTTCAAAATTTTAATTTTTCGACTTTTTAACTTCTAGATTTTTCGATTTTTCGATTTTTCACGTCTTCGATTTTTCCGTTCGTCAATTTTTCAAATATTTTAATTAGATTTTTTAGTTATGTGATGTTTAGATTTCTAGGTCTTTAGATTTTTGGGCTTCTCAGTTTTACCTTACATATTCAATTTTGTGATTTAAAAAAATGTTTGACTTTTCTATTTTCCAGTTTTTCGATTTCTCGATTTATCAAGATTTCAATGTTTACATTTTTCGTTTTTTTTTTTATTTTACATTTCTCTATTTTTTAATTATTAATTTTTTGATTTTGTGCTTTGATTTTCGATGTTTCAGTTTAAGGTTTTTCGATTTTTTGATTTTCCAATTTTTCGGTGTTCCGATTTTTCAGTTTTTCGATTTTCAATTTTTCGATTTTTTCAATTTTTCGATGCATCAGGTTTTTGATTTTTCAATTTTTCGATTGATGGGTTTGTCAATTTTTCGATATTTCAATTTTAGGACTTTTCAATACTTCGATTTTTTCAATTTTAGATTTTTCTATTTTAAATTTTTCGGTTTTTGTTTCGATTTGTCGATTTATCAATGGCCCGAATATTCAGATTTTTGATATTTCAATTTTTCGATTTCTCGATTTTTCAATTCTTCAATTTTTTATTTGTTTTTCCAAATCTCAAATTTTTCAATTTTTTGATTTTTCGACTTTTCAATTTTTTGAGATTTCAGTTACGATTTTTTAGGTTTTTTAATTTTTTGTTTCTCCAATTTTTCAGTTTTTCAATACCTCGATTTTTCCAGTTTTCAATTTCTACATGTTCAATTTTTCGGTTTGTCCGTTTTCCGATATTTTAGATTTGCGATTTTTGGCGTTCCAAAGTATTTCTCGATTAATCAATTTTTCCATTTTCCGACTTTTCGATTTATCAGTTTTTTTTTATTTTCCTATTTCTCGACTTTCCGATTTTCAGTTTTTCGATTTTTCAGTGTTTGAGATTTTCCAATATTTCGACTTCTAATTTTTCGATTTTTCAATTTTAAATTTTGCGATTTTTGATTTTTTAATGTTTCGATTTTTGATTTTTTATTTTTTCAATTTTTCAAAATTTCGATTCTTGTATTTTTTGGTTTTATAAATTAAAAAATTTTCCGATTTCTCGATTTTTTAAATTTTTTCTTTGGAGTTATTAATTTTTCGGTTTTTAAACTTTACAGTTCTTCAATTTTTCGATTTTTTGGTTTCCCGATTTATGGAGATTTCGATTTTTCGCTATGTCTATGTTTTTTTATTTTTAAAGTTTTCATCTATTAATTTTTCGATTGTGACCTTTCCTAATTTCTCGATTTTACGACTTTTTGACTTCTCGATTTCTCGATCTTTTACGTTTCGGTTTCCCAATGTTTCAAATTCTCGATTTCTCGTTTGTTTGATTTTCCGGTTTTTTATATTTCTTCTTCCGATTTTTAGCTTTGCGATTTTTCAATTTTTGATTCTCCGATTTTTTTCTTCAATCCTCGATTTTTAAATTTTTCGATTTTTGGCTTTGCTAAGTTTTCGATATTTCGATTTCTAGATTTCTCAATTAATCAATTTTTCCATTTTCCGGCTTTTCGATTTCAGTCTTTTTATTTTCCGATTTCTCGACTTTTTGATGTTCGGTTTCTCGTCTTTTTGATTTCTCGATTTTCAGTTTTTCGATTTATCAATGTTTGGGATTTTCCAATATTTCGACTTTTAATTTTTAGGTTTTTCGATTTTAAATTTTGCGATTTTTGGTTTTTTAATGTTTCGATTTTTCAAAATTTCGGTTCTCTTTTTATTCGTATTATAAATTAAAATTTTTCGATTTCTCGATTTTTCAGTTTGATTTTTCTATTTGTCAATTTTTCCAATTTTTAGACGTTTCGATTTCTCGATCTTTCGACTTTTCGACTTCAGACTTTTATTAGATTTTTCAACTTTGCGATTTTTAAAACTTTTTCTTTCTAGTTATCAATTTTTCGGTGTTTAAAATTTTTCAGTTATTAATTTTTCGATTATGAGCTTTTTTAATTTCTCGATTTTACGACTTTTTGATTTCTCGTTTGTTTGATTTTCAGTTTTTTTATTTTTCAGTTTTTCAATTTTGCAATAAATTTTTCAATTTTTCGATTTTTCAGTTTTTTTGATTTTTTAATTTTCTTTTTTCGACTTCCATTTCCCGATTTCTCAGTTTTTGAGTGTTTCCGTTTTCTGATTTTCCGATTTATCAATTTTTCGATTTCTCAGTCTTGATTTTTTGGCTTCTCGGTTTTTGAACTTTCGATTTCTCAATTTTTCAGTTTTGGAATTATTCAAATTTTTCATTCTTCAATTTTGCGATTTTTCAATTTTTGATTCTTCGATTTTTGGCGTTCCTAAGTTTTTGATTTTTCGATTTCTAGATTTCTCGATTAATCAGTTTTTCCATTTTCCGACTTTTCGAATTATCAGTTTTTTTAATTTTCCTGTTTTTCGATTTTTCAATGTTTGAGATTTTCCAGCATTTCGACTTCTAATTTTTCGATTTTTCGATTTTAAATTTTGCGATTTTTGATTTTTTAACGTTTCAATTTTTCAAAATTTCAATTCTTTTATTTTTTGGTTTTATAAATTAAAATGTTTCGATTTCTCGCTTTTTCAGTTGTTCGATTTCTCGATCTTTCAACTTTTCGACTTCTGAGTTTTAGATTTTTCAACTTTGTGTTTTTTAAAACTTTTTATCTTTCGAGTTATCCATTTTTCGATGTTTAAACTTTATAGTTTTTCAATTTTTAGATTTTTGGGTTTCTCGGATTTTGGAGATTTCGATTTTTTTATGTATCTTTTTTTTTAATTTATAAATGTTTCAGTTATTAAATTCCCGATTTTTCGACTTTTTGACTTCTCGATTTCTCGATCTAACGTTTCGATTTCTCGTTTGTTTTTCCGTTTTTTTACTTTTCAGTTTTTTGATTTTTTTAATTTTCGGTTTTCCGACTTCGATTTCCCGATTTCTCAATTTTTCGATTTGGAGTTTTGGGATTTTTCAATACTTCGATTTTCTAAAATTTAGATTTTTCGTTGTTTCAAATCAGTTTTTCAATCTTTAAAATCTTCAATTCTTCGATATTTTAATTTTACGATTTATGAAATTTTAGATTTTGTCGATATCTCGATTTTTTAGTTCTTCGATTTTTCTATTTGTAAATTTTTCGAATTTTAAAATTTCAGAGTTATCCGTTTTTTGACTTTTCGATTTCTCAGTTTTTCAGTTTTGCGATTTTTCAAATTTTTAATTGTTCAGTTTTTTGATTTTTCAATTTTTTGATTTTTCAATTTTTTGATTCTTCAATCTTTCAATTCTTTAATTTTTTGGTTTAATTATAATTTAAAATTTTTCGATTTCTGGATTTTTCAGTTCGATTTTTCTATTTGTCAATTTTTCCAATTTTAGATTTTAAATTTTTTGTTGTTTGGATTTCTCGATCTTTCGTATTTTCGACTTCTGAGTTTTAGATTTTTCAACTTTGTGATTTCTAAAACCTTTTTATCTTTCGAGTTATGCATTTTTCGGTTTTTAAACTTTATATTTTTTCAAATTTTTAGATTGTTTGGTTTCTCGGTTAATGGACAATTCGATTTTTCGATGTATCTATTTTTTAATTTTTAAGTTTTTCAGTTCTTAATTTCTCTATTTTTCGACTTTTTGACTTCAAGATTTCTCGATCTTTTACGTTTCGATTTCTTGATGTTTCAAAGTCTCGATTTCTCGTTTGTTTGATTTTCCGTTTTTTTTATTTTTCAGTTTTTCAATTTTCCAATTAATTTTTCCATTTTTCGATTTTTCATTTTTTGATTTTTTTTTAATTTTCGGTTTTCCGACCTGGATTTCCCGATTTCTCAATTTTTCAGTGTTTCCGTTTTCTGATTTTTCAATTTTTCGATTTATTGATTTCTCAATTATCGATATGCGAGTTTTGGGATTTTTCAATACTTCGATTTTCTAAAATTTGGATTTTTGGATGTTTCAAATCAGTTTTTCAATCTTTAAAATCTTCATTTCTTCGATATTTTAATTTTTCGATTTATGAAACTTTAGATTTTGTCGATTTCTCGGTTTTTTAGTTCTTCGATTTTTCTATTTGTCAACTTTTTCGAATTTTAAAATTTTAATTTTTCAGTTTTTTGACTTTTCGGCTTCTCGGTCTTTCAACTTGCGATTTCTCAGTTTTTCAGTTTTGCGATTTTTCAATTTTTTGATTCTTCAATTTTGCGATTTGTCAAATTTTCAATCATTCAATCTTGCGATTTTTAAATTATTCGATTTTTCCTTTGGCGGTTCTAAGTTTTCGATTTTTCGATTTCAGATTTCTCGATTAACCATTTTTTCTCTTTATCAATTTTCTTGTTTTCCCATGTTCGATATATCGTCTTTTCGATTTCTCGATTTCAGTTTTTCATACTCAATTCTTTGGATTTTTTAAATTTTCGATTTTTCGACTTTTCGATTTCTCGGTTTCCTAATTTTTTAATGTTTAAGTTTTGGGATTTTTCAAGTTTTGGCCTTTTCCATTTAGCAATGTATCAATTTTTCGATATATCAATTGTGGGATTTTCCAATACATTATTTCGATCTTAAATTTTTGGATTTTTCGATTTCAAAATTTTCGATTATTCGATTGTAAATTTTTCAATATTTCGATTGTTTAATGTTTGGATTTTTCGATTTTTCAGTTCGATTTTTCTATTTGTCCATTTTTCGAGATTTCAGTTTTCAGGTTTTTGATTTTCAGTTTTTTCATTTTTTAAATCGTCGATTTTTCGATTTCTCAGTTTTTCAATCTTTCAGTTTTGGAATTTTTTAATTTTTTGATTTTTTCAAATTTTAGATTTTTCAAATTTAAATGTTTCGATTTCTCGATCTTTCCATTTTTAGAGTTCGTAGTTTTACATTTTTCAATTTTGTGATACATAATGATAAAGAACAAACTTTAAATTAGATGATTCTCTTAAATGTTCTGGATCATCAAAATTTTATCCTGAATCAGAATATCCCTCGTTAAAAAATCGGAACGTTGTTTTTCATCGCAGATGGTATCCTTGAATATATCTCCCCGAAATAATGTGCAGATGTTCATTTTGCTTTACAAAAAAATCCACGTCCGAACGAATCGAAAGATTCCATTTTCTGCTTCACGTATTATAAATCCACAGCAAAACCCCAACCAACCACGCGTTCCCAGTAATTACTAATTCGCACTTTCCTCCGTTAGCACTACCAAGCGTATCTTACTCTACCGATCGAAAACAAATTACTTTCAGTTGGCTGCTTCATTTGGTAATAAACCGCGGAATTTATTATGTCGTCTCACCAACTTGGAAGACCGGCAAGTGTGCGAGATCGGTATTAGATTAGTGAAAACATCTGTTGGCAGCGAACACGCCGGTTCTATCTTTTCCAAAAGGGTTAAAGATCCGAGATGCTGGTTAAGCCGACAAGACATTAATTTAGTCTGTTTGTGTTATTTCTCACTGTTTGGAGTAATCGTGTTTTTGGTTGATGGGATTTTCACTCGGGGAGCTTGTAGTCATTTTGTTGCGCCGTTTTGGACGTGTCGACGTATTTTTGTACATTTGTGGTAATGCGAAGGTGTGTCGGGGAAAAATACGTGGTTCTATAGATGAGGGTGCCATCATTGTGTAAGAATGTAACATCACGCCAGCAAGTACATGAAATAGGATATAATAAATTAATAATGTTAAAGTCTTACATGTTTTAAACAAAAGCACCACAGCTTGGTTTCAATACCCTGAAGGTAAGCTGCCTCGGTGGGAATCGAACCACACGTCACCCGCTTGCCGGGCAGCTGTCCTGACCACTAGACCACGTTTACCAACGTGTTAATAATAATAATAATAATAAATAATGTTTATTAGTAGGTACATATAACAAAAGTCGTTGTACAAGTCACAAATTCAATACAAGGCACATTACATACATATGGATTTTTATAACTTTAAAATCAAGTCAAAACATTGGATGGGGGCACAATTACTGAGGTAACACTGAGGAATTCATAATAATTGTAAAATGCGTTTTTGATGAGATCACCTGATATTTGTCTCTTAAATTGCTTTATACCAAGATTTTGAGTACTTTCTGATAATTTATTGTAAAATTTGACAGAGTAATAATTGAATGACAAGTTTCTTTTTAACCTTACAAAATTTGGAAGAAGTACAGCGTTGTGACGTGTATTATACGAGTGAATATCTTTGTGTCTCATATGATTATTGATGTTAAGTTTAAGATGTAGCAGTGAATTTAATATATATATATTGACGGTAGGGTTAATACTCTTAAGGATGTAAAATATGAGCGGCAATCATCCCTATAACCTATGCCAGCAAGAATTCTTATTGCTCTTCTTTGGAGCCTAAATATGCGATTACAGATGCTGGCATGACCCCATGTTAGGATACAGTATCTTAGATGCGATTCACATAAAGCAAAATAAGCTGTTCTGAGCACTTGATATGATACTTTATTTTTAAGACTCCTTAACACAAATAAATTTTTGCTAATTCTATTGGCCAGCTCGTCGCCGTGAACTTTCCAGGTTAGTTTTGCATCCAAATGTATCCCAAGGAATTGTGCGGAAGTGGTGAAATCGGGTGGAACATCGCTATTTTTTAAAGAAAATAACATAGTGGTAGTTTTATTTGCGTTCAAGCTGAGGTCGTTTTGTCTGAACCAATCCTCAGCCCTCGATTGCGCCTCCTCTCTTTTGACGCAGAGAGTCTCCGTCGATGTTGCTTGGTTTATTAGGGTTGTATCGTCTGCATACAAGATAATTTTTGAGTCTATACTGGAAGATAGGTCGTTAATAAAAATAATGAATAAGAGGGGCCCCAGGATGGACCCTTGTGGCACACCTTTTCTGACAGGAAGACAATCGGATAATTGTTCCTTATATTTGACAACCTGGTGTCTATCTTCCAGATATGATCTAACAAGTTCAATGCTAGACGGTACCAAGTTATAGGCTGTCAGTTTTTTGAGGAGAAGTTTATGCGAGACGCAGTCGGAGGCTTTGGACAGGTCCAGAAAAGACGCAACTGCAATTTTACGATCCTCAAAGCACTGAGATATAAAATTAACTAACTCCTGAACAGCATTACCAGTGGAACGGTTTCTCCTAAAACCATATTGTGAGTCAGAAAGTAAAGCATGTGGTTCAAGATAAGTACAAAGTTGTTCAAATAGAATTTTCTCTAATATTTTGCCAAATATGGGAAGTAATGAGATAGGTCGATAATTAGATGGATTATTAGTATCACCCTTTTTGTATACTGGTACAGTCACGGCTGTTCTAAGACATTTGGGAAAGACGCAATATTTTATGCAAAAGTTAATAAGTTTTGCAAGTGGAGGTATCAGCAAGTCCTTTATACTTTTGACAATTTTCACATTAAGATTAAAGATATCAGAAGAATTACTATTTTTCGGGTTATCTATAGCTTCTCTCACTTTTGTGTGACACTTCTTTAAAACTGAAACTAGGGCTATTAATCAAGGAGTGAGTAGACTTACTTGCTATATCACAGAGTTCAATATCACAGTCATTATTGCTTTGCGTTCCCAATTTTGAAATTTCATTTATAAAATAGTTGTTAAAATCGTCACAGGTCATATCATAGCTTAATTTTTGACTATTAACACTTTTATTGCGAGTTTCGTTGATAATTTTCCACATAGCCTTGACTTTATTACTTGCAGTAGAGATGAATTTTTCATTACAAAGCATTTTCTTTTCATTTATTTTGTCACGATATACTTTCCTAAACGAGTTTTTTGCTGACTTGGTTTGTTCACTCCCAATTAGATTATTTATTTCACATAAATGTTGTAATGTTTCCCGCATTTGAATTAATTCACTATCAAACCACTTTACAGTTTTGTTGTTGTTAGGTTGACGCTTGACTACTTTTAGAGGGAAGTGCATGATCTAGATTTGTAAAAACGTTATCCAGTTGTTATTTCTAGTTGGAAATTCGACTAAGTGAAAAAGTCCATAAGTTCTCATAAAATCTAATAAGCAGTTTTTTAAGAGGTCTTCTTTGTCAAATTTTACATTAAAGTCACCAGTCAATATTATGTTGTTCTTTAATGTGTTAATTATATTTATTTATTTATTTATTTATTTATTTATTCAACGGGATACCCCTTAAGATACATACAATTAATAGTGAAACAAAAAGATTCAGAAAGACATAAAAATTAAATATAAACGCAAAAATAAATAAAAGTTAACTTTCCAAAAAAAAAAAAAAACAGATATAAAATAACCTAAATTTAACAAAATTTAACAAAACATATTCTAACATACAGAACAGAATATATATTCTTAACAAGTTTAGACGCAAGCTAAGAGGTTAACAAATTTCTTACTTTATTTCTAAATTTCCCTTTGGTTGTAGTAAACAATAGAAATTGATCATGATTTACCAGCCGATTAGCCTCTCTCATCATACGCAATAAAGGATGATTTCCAGCTCTGGAAGAGTTGTACAATGGGACACGAAACAGAACTACGCTACGTGTGTTTCTAGAATTGGTCGGGGCCACCCAAAACATTAATTGACTCAATAAATCGGGATTGTCAATGTAACCATTGATAATCCCATGCAAAAAATTTACGTCGGCTATATTGCGCCGGTCCTCAAGAGAATTCATGCCGAGAGTACACATAATCCAAGTGTAGTCACCTTGGCGATGACTTCGATTAAATTTATATTCAATTAACCTAAAGAACTTTTTCTGAACTCTTTCCAACAAACAAGAATCAACATTGTAATAAGGCCGCCATACGGGAGAACAGTACTCAAGATGTGGGCGAACAAGGGATACATATAAAGTTTTCAAAGACCCAGGGGATAACTATTTACAATGACGCCATATATAACCTAACATATTCATCGCTTTGTTAAAAATTAATTGATAATGAGGCTTAAAAGTAAGTCTAGAATTAAAAATGACCCCTAGATCTTTCACCTCTTCAACTCTAGAGACTGAAGAATCACCAAGATAATAATCTGCTGTAATGATCGTTTTAATTTTACCGAAAGATATAATGTTACATTTCTTTATATTGAGGGGTAGCATATTAATAATGGTCCATTCGTATAAACGTTTCAAATCCAATTGAAGATCTGAAGCATCATCATTATTTCTAATTGTCTTAAACAATTTAAGATCGTCAGCAAACATCAAAACCCTGGAGTATTTGAAGCAAGATATTATATCATTAATAAATAATAGAAACAATATTGGGCCACAATGTGAACCTTGAGGCACACCTGAAGAAACTAAAAAGGGTTCTGATAGATATTGACCAATTCTGACTTGCTGTACTCGTCCAGGTAAAAATGATTTGAACCATTCCACAGTATCACTCCTAAAACCCAATTTACCCAATTTAAAGAGGAGAAGTCTATGGTTAACCCTATCGAATGCCTTGAAAAGGTCTGTATAAACAGAATCCACCTGCAGCCTTTCCGCAAAGGCATCATTCAAAAAACAATAATACTCTAATGAATTCGACAGAGTAGACCTGTTTTTGGAAAAACCATGCTGTTTATCGGACAACACATTAACTGACATCCACTGTATTTGCTTACAAATTAAAAAATCCAGCATTTTAGGAATTGTGGACTGATTGCAGACCTCCCTGTAATTAATAATTAAATCACGTTTTCCTGATTTATAGATGGGAGTTACATAACTATTTTTCCATATCTCAGGAAACTTACATTCAAGCAAAGATGATTCAAACAAAGAACACAATGGCGACGTAATCGTACAAATACACTTTTTTAACAAAAAGCTAGGAATGCCATCAGGACCAGGACTTCATGAAGATTTCATAACTGAGATATAATCAAAGACATCCCTATTAGTTACCCTCAAACCACCATCATTTAATTCCATCTTAGGACAAAAATTGAATTTATCAGCCAAATCGTCGTTATTACCCTTATCATAAACTGATGAGAAAAAATCTGCAAACAAATTGGAAATGCCTTGACCACCTGAAGAGGATATTTCATCAAAAAACATTTCATTCGGAATACCATTACAATCCTTTTTGCTTTTAATAAACTTCCAAAAATATGTGGGATCATTCGATATACAACCATCCACCTTGCGAATATAGGAAGCATAAAGACTGTCATTAAGTTCTTTACAACGAGACCTAACAGATTTAAAGTATAAATAATCCTCAAGATTGTCAGAAACTTGGAATGCCGAATGGGCTGACTTTTTCGTTTTGTATAATTCGATTAATTCCTTATTGAACCATCTTGGGTAAGACGAACAGCCAGTTCTTAATATTTTCGTGGGAATGAAATGAGTGATGCCCGCAAAAAGTATATCATAGAATGTTAAAACTTTGTCATTTAAATTTTTGCCTTGAAAGCAAACACCCCAGTTAATGGAAGCAAGATAGTCGTTCAAAAGAGCATAATCGCCATTGGCAAAATCAAAAACTTCAACTTGTGATATCAAAATTGTCGGGGAGTTGATGTCAACGGACCAAGAATATGGGATATGATGGTGACTGTCATCAAAAATGGGATCTTCCGCTTTAAATATGTCCAACCGCTTTAAATTCGTAAATATAAGGTCAAGGAAGACATTCCTATTATTTGGGATTTGATTAACCTGATTTAAATTCAAAAAAGCATAAGTAACTTTTAACATATTATAAAGTTCTCTGGAAGAACCAGCTAAATCATTAATAACTTTATTACCATCCCAGACCAAATTAGGTAAATTGAAATCGCCGGCAATGATGTAGTGAAAATCAGGAAATTGTTCAAATATGGATTCCAAATCAGTACAATGATCGGCAAAAGTTTCAAGCGAAGACATAGGTGGAATATATACACCACCAATAATCAGCCTCAAATCGTTAATAACAATACGAACATAAATACTTTCCACATTATCGCTATAAAGAACGCAGGATGAATTATATTCTTTATTATATCTTTATACCAAAAACTTTTTCTAAAATACTCAAAAATTTATTCAGATCTCCAGAGGGTGATCTATAGACATTTATCACATAAATTTCTAGGTTATTCATATAAATTCCAGATATCTCACCATGTTTCTCAATTGAGAGTTGTTCGAGATTTTGGAGACGAGTGCAAGAAACCTCAGCGTTCCTCATAATCATTGTGCCCCCATGTTTCGTTGAGTTTCTGGAAAAATAAGACTTACAAAATTATTGACACGTATTTGGTCAGCTTCTACTGCCATCAACCAATGTTCACAAAGGGTAAGGAGGGAGAAGTCATCGTCTGCTACTGCTGCCTCAAATTCCGCTAGTTTAGCCCTCAGTGATTGGATGTTGATTGACAGAATGTTCAAATAGCCTTCTACCTCTAAGGCAACGCGGTCTTCTTTAGTATCCGATGAAAAAAACGATTGACACAGCTGCCAGGAGGCCAGGTTTCAGGTTTCATAGCTACGTCTTGGTCTTTATGATCAATGGTCACTTTGAAGCTTGAATATAGGTCCGGATATCTTGACTGCAGCTTTTCAACTCCGAAAGTGCATATATTTGACATGCAGAGGTGATCTTCGATATCCTTTGTAGTCGTTGAAGGATTTAGTCGATACACGTGGATGAAGCTTCTTCGTGGGACTGCTTTGAGGGTACTATTATCCACCGAGCATCCAATTATCGGTTTGTTGGATTCCCTGCGATGTCTTTTTTTGGTTTTGACTTTATTCCAGTTATCGTCTTCATTCTGCAGTGTCTTATTATTGTCCAGGTTTTCGTTATCGTCCTGAACTGGCTCCTGGAGTTCGCTATGACCACGAAGTGTCTTCTTTACTTTCTTATCTTTATCTCCTTGATTTGGTGTTTTGGCTTGATTAGATGGCGAGTCTTGCGTTTTTTTCTGTTGTTTATCGTTGGTGTTTTTGAGCGGGAGCAGCTTACTGTTTTTGACAATTTCATTAATTTCTTCTGATGTCGTTTCTGGATTATGATTATTGGAAATTCCTTCCTCCTGCTTAATTATGATGTCATTTAGCAAGGTTATTTGCTTGTGGAGTATGTCCAAGTTGGCACATAAACTTTTTATGTGCAAGTCTTTCTCCTTCAGCAGTTTTTTTAGATACTTAGTTTCTACCTTTGCGGTGTCAGAATTCTCAATTGCAGAACTAAAGGATTCATCATCCAATTCGTTGTCGGGGTCATTAATTGAAGCAGCAACTTCTTCTTGGGCGATGCTGTTGGTCATTTTCTTCTCTGGCAATGTCGTCGGAGTCACCTTGGAACCACAGCACATAACCTCACCAGGAGCAATTTCCACAACATCTTTAAGATATTTAATGCACCCTGGATGAAAAACTGCATTGCACTGTACACATTTTGGGCCTTGCGTTGGAATATTGCCACACTTTTTGCACATTTTTGTAGCGTTCGAGTTACTTTTGAGCGCTCGCCATCTTGATTGATTGATTGATTGATTGATTGATTGATTGATTGATTATTGTACATTCAATTCCCGAATTCCTGTTTTTATCGCATTCATAATAATGTCATTTTAAAAAACTCCTCGGGTGATTTGTTTCATCATTACGCCGTTAGATTGGAACACCTCCAAGTCGTAGTAGCCTGAATTTTCTTGTAAATAACTGCGGGTTCGGTCTGCTGAAGAGTCGACACCCTTGGCGTGTGATCAATCGTTGCTTTTCACCTCCACATCTGTGAAACGAACGACCAAAACGACGAAGTCGACGTTTTCCCCGTCGCCCTCGTTACTCAGCCCACAATCGGCTCCCAAAGCCCCATCCATCTCCGAATACCTTCGCGAATTTTTTGCTGTCGTCGCGTTTGCGACGTGGGCCGGACGCGCGATTTAATGCGAATAGACACGGTCGACGGCTTCTCGACGTCCAGCATGTGCGAATCGTAAAAATTTAGATTTACAACAGAACACGGAGCCACAAATTACTGTTACCGCTTCACCCACACGGAATCGGACTCTGTTTACCACCGAAACCTCTAAATTTTTTCCTAGACAACTCTATTAATCGCCCTCTTCTCCCTCGCGATTGCGTCCATTACTCATCCGATTGTGAGGTCCTGTCGCGCTCGTTTTCGTCCATTACGAAACGAATTTATCGCGCCCAACTTTGGCCTTTAATAGAGTTGTAACAGTCGCGGTTATTAATTATTTTAATTGGGTTTCTGTACACGGATAAAAGGCTATTTGTTACGGTGTTTTCGGCCGGGTTTGATACTGCCATATATCCGTATTATAAAATGGCTTTTTATTCGTGTCCCGTTTCGTAAATTACCAATTTACAAAACTGTTATTATGCTAATGAAGGCGGCGTGACGATTTTGTGTTATCTTAAGTTCAAAGGATTGTTTCCACCTGGAGATTTTACAGTGGAACTACTGTGATCTATTTTGTTTGTCTTTGTCGTATGTTCTTTCTTCATTAGTACTTGACAAAGAGTTTCGTTTTAAGTGAATTGTGTTTCTAATTATTAGCCTCGTTTTTTATTATAGCTGTGTCCTCAGAAAGTAGGTGTTAAGCTTATATGTTTAATTTTTTCTCGACGACTACGAACTTGAAAATGGTTGCTTTCAACAGAATGGGGCAACAGCTCATTGGACACGAGAAAATTTTAACTTTTTGCTCTTTCTGTCTATGGTCTTTTGTACAGAATTGACAATTTTGAGCAATTTCAGCAAAGAACTAGAGGTGGTTTTATTGCTTGTTATAAATTAAACTAATAAAAAAATCTGTTCAGGTATTTCAGCAGTTTCTACCGCTTTACATTTGGAGATCAAATCAAAAAATCAATCTTGCGTATTGAGAGGAAACAAGGTGGGAATATGTTTACAACGTGTAAATGACACTCTCGTGCACATAAAATGGATCATTATTTAGAACAATTCTAGATGTAATGCCATCGACTTTCATCAGATAATAAAACAATGACACGACTTGATTGTGAGTTTTTTTTAATAGTGGATTCATCAGAAAGGTTCAATTCAATACCGTTTCTTCTCTTCTTTCAATCTTTTGTTTCCAATTTTTTTTTTTTGTCTAAAAAGTTTGATTAAATAACAATTAAATTAGTTTGATAATTAAATTAGAAGATGTTGACAATAATCTTCCTTTTCTCTCATTTTCATCATGGTGCTGATGAATTCTTCAATTACAACCCAGCTTTTTTCGTCTCAGAGCATTATCTTCACACAATTGCTAGTACTTATTTTGATGCCCAGAGCGTCTTCTGCTACCTTCCTTCTCCTTCCATAGGTGGTCTGCCGTTTTGCAAATTCTGGAACTGCGTTATCCAGAAGTTCACTTTCCCATGTTTTCTATAATACCTCTCCCCTTTCCTTCTGGATCTCCTGGTACCGGTTCCACTTATCATTGAATGATCGACGTTCGCTTTCACCCTTTCCTTTAATCTTTCTTGATCTAATCTTTTCTAATATTAAGGATATAGAAATTAGCGAAGCTATGGATCTGTTATCGAATGTAAATTTTCATCATATTCCTTATATGTGGTCTGTATCTTGTATAGCAGATGCTCCCTTACTCTTGGAGAAGAATGTTTTTGATTTTGGTAATGGAGATTATCACTCACTTAATAATTTTTTGGCATCTGTGGACTGGACGTCTTGTTTCAGTAATAAAAATGTTGATACTAAAGCCTCGATATTCTATGACATTTTGTTTACAGGCATTAATTACTATATTCCAAAGAAAACGATTAAATCTGGGAGTTCTTATCCGATATGGTTTAACAGGGATCTTAAAAATTTGTGCTACCAGAAAAGGCTCGCTCATTTTAAATATAAATTGTCTGGCAAATTAGTAGATTATCTTAACTTCAAGTCGATTCGATCTCGCTGCAAGACCCTTAATGAAAATTTATATTCTTCGTACATTGCTCAAGTTGATGTTAGTGTTACATCTAACCCAAATTATTTTTGGAAATATATTCGTAATAAGAACAAGGATAATGGGATTCCTAATTACATGTCATTTAAAGATAAGAAAGCGGACAATGGAGCAGATATTTCCAATCTGTTTGCGGAATATTTTTCTACAGTCTATGTTACTGATCCCACAACAAATTTACAAAATAATAATTCACCTAATTTAAAAGTCTTTGATAGTGGATTAAAGGTAACATTATTGGATGTTTTTCAAAATGTTAGCAATCTTAAATCTTCTTATTCCTGTGGCCCCGACGGTGTTCCTATTGTTTGAATCATCCCTTATGGAATCCAAAGTTCCTGATGTTTGGAAGTGTAGTTATGTGTCTCCGATTTTTAAATCGGGAGCACGAACCAAAGTAGAAGACTATAGAGGGGTGAGCATCCAATCAGTAATCCCCAAAATTTTAGATTACATTATTGCGAAACAACTACAGTGGTCTTCTTCTTCGATTTTATCTACTCATCAAATGGGTTTTGTAAAGGTAAATCTTCTCTTACAAACTTATTGTCTGACTACGTGTTTCTTAATAATTCATTTCAAGTAAGGTCTCAAGTGGATTCCATTTACACCGACTTCGCAAAAGCCTTTGATAGGGTCAGTCATCACATTCTGATCTCTAAACTGAGTCAACTAGGGTTTAACAGTTCCACTGTAGATTGGTTGTTTTCGTTTTTATCGGGCAGATGTCAACAAGTTAGAATTGGCAATTTTATATCCCGCAGTTTTGAAGTTACTTCTGGTGTACCTCAGGGATCACACTGTGGTCCAATATTAGTTTTGCTGTTTGTCAATGATCTACAATTTTGTTTCAAATATTCTAATTTTTTACTTTACGCCGATGACTTGAAAATTTTTAAACTTATTAAATCTCCTCAGGATGCGTTGGAATTACAATCTGATTTAAATAGCTTATATAACTGGTGTGATCGGAATCAATTGTTTTTAAATACTGATAAATGTTATGTTATAACATTCTGTAAAGTAAAAAATTTATACCAACATACCTATAAAATAAATGACAGTGTCTTGAAGGTAGTAAATGAAATAAAAGACCTCGGTGTGGTGTTTGATTCAAAATTGTCTTTTAAATCTCATTACGATTATATTTTCAAAAAGTCAATGAACATGTTGGGTTTTGTATGGCGTCACTGTCACATGTTATCTACGTTCTCTTTAAAGACACTTTACTGTTCCCTCGTACGTTCGCATTTGGAATATTGTTCACCAATATGGTTTCCCTTTTATAAGACGGATAATGATTATTTGGAAAGAATTCAAAAGAAGTTTCTTAGATGTTTGGAGTTCCGAATGCATTGGCCCCACCATAAAGGCCAATACGAGATCATCACCAATTTTATAAACCTGCCTTCTTTGCATACAAGGAGGATACTGTCGGATGGTTGCCTTTTACATGGTGTCATAAATGCTCATATTGTAGGGGAAGGGGGCCTAAAGCGGGCATAGAGCCTAAAGCGGGCACTCTCTTTAGTTTTGGCGTTTCAAAAGATGGTGCGCCCTAACCGCCCGGACATAGTGCATCCCCCCCCGCATACTTTACATCAGTCGCCCGGGTCTCCTGCGAGTACCCAATTATGTGCTGTAATAAATAAATAATTTTCACATGGTTTTGAAAAATATTGCAAAGTGTGTCACATCTGTTTTTTCTATGTTTGTGATTTTTAAGCTAAAAATGAAATTCGTTAGTCAATTTGTGTTTATTCGGCTACCATAAGGTAGCAGTTAACTGCCACTTGTCGCATCATTTTGAGTGTAGATGTTGTTTGCAATTTTAATTGTCGAAATGGGCAAAGCGGGCAGGGCAAAGCGGGCACTTGTCCGGTTTGTCCTTCTAGTGTATTTACTAAATATCTATAGTTGTTTCGAAAAGAAGAACAAAGGCAATGTGGAGTCTGTGAAACAAATTATAAAAGAAGAACTTGCTGAAGATAAAACGAAGTCTAAGAAGTGAAAAAACCAAAAAGAAAAATACGAGATATATCGCTTTAAAAAAATTATATTTCGAATTTCCAAACTTCAGTCCAGGGGACCTTCATATTTATATTCATATCTAGTCTACAGTTTTTACAAAAAAACAAAATATAAAGTTGAGCAACTTTTACATCACACTTTAATCGGCACATTGATGCATTTTTTGACGAAGTGCTGAAGAGGTCTGCATTTTGAGATAGAAGGTCCTCTGGGGAAAAGTGTCAGCTTTCTTTTGATACCATTTATAATCCTAAAAAAATCCATGACTGAGGCAAATAACTCTCGAAAAGTCAAAATCTATTAAAATGAGCTTTCTTAACTTCTGGTTTGGTTGCAGACTTTAGTATTTCTAAAATGCAATTCCGGAAACCCCGACAATGTTTTCAATGTATTTAGTATAGAGCGAAACCGAACCAGACGCCAACCTTAACCATTGCCTGGTTTGCCCTAGCTGAATGTCCGCTTTAGGCCTCCCCGTAGGGCAAAGCGGGCAGTTGTAAAGATTTAGTTATCTGCTTCTAACTTTTTTTTTAATAAACTTTCTTCAATTTTAGTTATGCATCATTGAAAAGGGTTAAATGAAGCATTATAATATAAAAATTTAAAGGATCTAGATTATCCATAAACTACTTTTTTTAATATTTTTCCTTATGGTGCCCGCTTTGGGCCCTCTTCCCCTACGCCCTGAAATATTATCACAATTGGATTTCTATGTTCCCGATCCTTCGGTTTGTAACACACGTAGTGTAAACATTTTTAGAGTCCATTCTTCGTTAAAAACAAATTTTGCTTTTAATAATCCAATTAATACACTATAATGGAACTTGGAAACAAATTTGCATCCATAGAAAAGTTTGATCTTTTCCAGAATTCAAAACATATATTCAGACGTGAATTCCTTTCTATTCTTAACAATAATTGCCGTTAATTTTGCTCATGAGTTATGTCTAAGTTAGTGTTAGGTTAGATATAAGTACTTATATGTTTTCAGTCTTTTGTACATTTATTTAGTTTATCTGTGTAAATTGGAGTAATCCGTAACATGATTAATAATAAAAATAATCCTCCTCTTTTGTTCTCATTAATATTTCTCATGTACGTTTGGATTCTCTCCCAGGCTTCGGCTTTCGAAAGCATGCACTCGACTAGGTTTCCTACATTAACCTCCCATCCAAGGCATAGTTCTAGCTCTTGCTTTTCCCTGGACCATTTTGGGCAGCTGAAAAGCGTGTGTTCCGCGTCGTCTATCAGTGGACAGTACAGACACTTAGGAGATGTTCTTCTACCTATTATTGCCACGTATTTCATGAAGCATCCATGGTCGGTTACACACTGGGTCATATGAAAATCTACCTCCCCAAAGTTCCTATGTATCCAAGGGGCAATCTCTTTTAGTAGTCTTCTCGTCCATTCTGCCTTATTGGTTGCTCTTCACTCCTGTTGCCATTTGTCAACGGTGTGTTTCCTTGTTTCTCTACTCGTACGTTCTCTCTGTTCCTTTTGTCGTAGTTTATTTTTCTTTCTTCTCCCAGTAGGTACAGTGGAATTGTTCCCGCAATTACGATTAACGCTTCGTAGGAAACTGTAGTGTATGCACTGCATATACGCAGGACCATCTATCTTTCCAGAGATTTGACCGACTTCTTATATTTTTCTACTATCACACCAAATGGGCGCCCTATATAATATTATGGATTGTATTGTTAAATACAGTACATTAAATTCACTTTAGGGCCTTTTCTATCACATGGTTTATATGTCTCCCAAAACTTAATCCACGATCTAGGTTTATACGCAAGTATTTCACCACCGGTTCCGGCACTATTTTGTTGTGATCTTGTTCGAAAACTAAGCCTACGATGTTCCTTCTTGTTCAAAATAATGGTTTTAGTTTTCTTCAGTGTCATACCTAGTCTATTTTTCCTCAACCATAATTTTATCTTGGGTTATTTTTTCACATTATTTGATCATAGCAGATTAGTATAACCCCCTCCGGTACGTTCATTTTCATTACGTCATCGTACAAGATGTTCCACAGGATTGGCCCCAGTACCGAACGCCTCCTTCCACTTCAATGACCTTATTTTTGTCAATCTGGATCAAAATTTTATAGTGTGTGGCGGCACAATAGGTTGGTAAGCTGAGAAAGATAAGCAGCTCTGTGGTCTAGTGGTAAAGACAACCGCCCGGCAAGTGAGCGACGTTGGGTTCGATTCCCACCAGGGCAGCAACATTTTTCTTCGCTTACCTATAAGTGTTTTCCAGATACGTGAAGACACCCCTTTGCTCTAGTTTCTCGACCATGATGTCCCATGGAGCCGTATTGAAGGCGTTTCGGATGCTTATAAAGATCGCTTCACACCACTTTGGATTTCCTTCTGTGGCAGATCTTTTGGCAAACCTCACCACGTCCTCTATCACGTTCAGTGTCGAACGTTTCTCTCTAAATCTATATTGTTTTTCATGGAGTCTTCCCTTAGTGTATACCTTTTCCATCAGCCGTCTATTGATTAGGTTTTCGTACACTTTCCTCAATACGTTTATTAAGCAAATATGTCTATAAGATTTTATGCCCTCCTTCACGACCTTTACTTATTTCCACTTTGTCACGAGCTTCTAGTATTTCTTGTGTGTTAAACCTCTATTATCACCTACGGCAATTGGATGTCCTTTGCCCGTGACGAAGAGATCTTTCGCTATTCTCTCTTTCTCCTGGGATGTCATGTTGGTGGTTCTCAATTGATTGATCTGACCTGACCTGACCTGACCTGACCTGACCTGACCCGACCCGACTTAACTTGATCTAACTTTGACTAAACAGAGCAGGTGGAGCAAGTTGCTTTTGGTAACATTTGTTGACTTGGAGTGGAAAAAGAAAATATATCATGAGAACCAAGAGGGATTTTTGAAATAAAAGCAAGAAAAGTAAGAAAGCAAACAAATATTGATATATTGGAGTGGTGTAGGAAGTTGGAATTTTGGCAAGTTAACCAGACATGGATTAGGACAAAAAATTAAGAATGTCGGTGGGTAATACACGGATTATGGGTTCAGCTTTTCATCTTTTCGTGAAAATAAAAAGACGTTATGAGAGATCTCCTGAGAATATCTGCTAAGAATTTCTGAAGGAAAGTGAAAAACATTCAGTCGAGTGTTGAAACGGGTTGTAACTGACTATAATTCTTTAGAAAAAAATCTGTCTGATAATAACGTGAGTGTGTTGTCGAAACAATGTCATTAATTTTCTGATGAACGTTGAATAAATTGTTCCAGCGTTTAGTCAGTTGTTTCGACGAACACTTGGGTGGACAGGCGATGAAAAACTGACTTGGATTTGTACCGAAGGATTTATTTTGGGTGCCTATTAAAAGTGTGCGATCTTTCAGTGTTGTGTAGCGTAGCGTTTTGTGTTACATGTGGAGACGTTCAGAATTAATTAAAAATCTTATCTAACTTATTTGTCGATTTCGTGTAATATAAATAAGAAATCATGACCCGAAGAGATAGTTTGGAGAAGAAAAATTTAGAAACGACAGATCGTGAAGGTTTTTTTTGTTCGATACGAGTAGTTGTACTTTATGATTGGGTTAATACTCATTCAACTTGTATAGTAGATTAAAAATGAGTGTGCATTAGTCACTTTTGTTGACTTTCTTTTGTCTAAAGTAACGTTCACAGAATTCGAGGAATTTTAATTATTAAGTCAAGATAATACGACTCTTTGATACCTACATCCTGTGGACTGGGTAAAGTGATAATGGAGCAAAATTGGAAGCGGGACAACCACAAGCGATCCTCGAAGTTCTTCACAAATTCGAAATTTTTTCAAAACAACAGTGCCTTCGATTGCGAATCTAACGCCTTTTGACCTTTGATGGAGTCGTAAAGCCTCCGTTGTTAATTATTTTTAATTGGCTTTGTGTACACGAATAAAAGGTCGTTTGTTACGGTGTATTCGGCGACGTTTGATACCGCCACACATCCCAATTACAGAACGCTTTTTATACGTGTCCCGTTTCGTAAATTACCAATTTACAAAACTGTTATTATGGTAATGAAGTCGCCGTGACGATTCTATTATCTTACGTTTCTCCCCCTCTCGTTCCACAGGTGGTGCTCTTTGAACTTTCGAATGATTGAAATTTAAATTGATTTCGGTGGCATCCATCGGCGTAAATATTTCAAGAACAACATCTGTTCGTGTCAACTATTATTATCAGTGGTGGGGGTAGTCGAGATAAATATCGTGTCTACCACTAAAGCGGTCTAGTTAGGTTTTTAATTGGGCGTTTCGGGGATTACGAGCCAATTATTCCGACTTTTCGGCCTATTCCTACCTGGAAGTATGCGCGCTGCTATTTAAAGGTCCACCGTAATTATGCGTTTTACTATTGCCATTAAGCCGAAGACTCTGCGTTTGATTATATGGTATTAGATGACTACTGTTTGAGCGCGGAAGATGTCGTGGACGATGATTGATCGGGGGCCGGGATTCAAATTATACGGATTTAAAACGGGTAATGAAATAATGGAAGGTTAAATGGGTTTGAGGCGCCGTTCGGATGTGATTCCAAAAATTATATAGGGGTTCGGCAATCGGTTTTGATATATGTGTGAACGTGGCTAGGTTTGTTTTTTTTTTCGTCTATTAATTTTAACTTGTAGGTAGTTTCACTTCGCACTTTCCAAGTGGGAAGTCCAGGAGAAAATTACACGATAGTTTTGTAAAGTGGTTTCGTGCGTGTTAATAGTTTTATAAAATTGCCGCTAACCTCCAATTTTAAATAGTTTTCGAATTAACAACACGCGTTTTTCGCTGCAATTTTCTCAAATGGTGAAATTCACCAATGTTATTTTAGACATTTTATTGCCGCGCCGACGGCATCGCTCATCGATAATTTTGAAGCTAAGACATGCAATCGCATATTTGTGTGTGGCACAATAAAATCAAATTGATTGCTCTATTAATATTTTAACACTAACAGTTTCCCAAAAATCGGGATTTGGCGAATATAGGATGTGCCAACGGTTGGGTAGCAATCAAATTGGTACATTTAGGACCACAATTTACGATTATTACTTCCTCAGGAATGGCTGATACCTGTGGTTTATGAATCCGGCTTGAGTTTTCTCCCTAGACTCCTTTCACAACAAAAAATCCATTAACATTAATGGACGCAATACGAAGACCATTGGTTCAATTATCGTATGAGTTTTTTTTTTTTTTTCTTTCTTGTGACGGGTATCATCTACACTTTTTTAACTTAGTAGGGTTTATCATAAAAAACAATAAAATTTTATAATTTTTCAAAGGTAGTGAAATGGTAACAAAAATGTACATAATCATCCCCACCAACAGTCAATTTTTGGTTGATTGCAAATTCACATTTCAAGATTTTTAACAGTTCATGGTTCTAATACAATTTAACCAACATATTATATTTATTAAGTTAAAACAGATAAGCAACGAGAAAAAATGTAGATATTCTCAGTTTCTCAGTACATGCCTAACTCGACGTTTATGTTTATAATCACGTCATCATAATTTTTACTAACGGTTTATCATGCTTATGATATTCTTAGAGCGTTGGTAGAATTTCAGAGCATTCGGCTTTGTAGTCTCAGAGTTAAATTGCAAAATGTTGTTATACAATTTTGATTTTTTTTTCGAAAAATCTGGATGTCTAGGCTAAAAACTCAACACGGGTTCATCATATTTTATAAATTTAACATAATATTTACTAATGTAAATTTTGGAGATGACGTCATCTTACTGTTTTGTCATGTGCACGATATACGTAACACACATATAAAATTTGACAACAATCGGTCTTGTAGTTTCGGAGATTATCGGTCTTATAAAAATCCCGACAGACAGCAGACAAACAGACGGAATTGGTGATCCACTTTTTCGTACTCGCGAAAATAAAAGTAGCCAGTGGACTCAATTACAATACTTCCTTGGCTTACTCGCAGGAAGTAAAAATTAAGGCGGGTTCATAAATCACAAGTGTAGAAGTATGTTGTTTTATAAAATTTAAATAGCATTTACCATGCGAAATTTTGTGATGACGTCATCAAATTTGATTATCGTTTTACCGTCTACGCTGTAGTTCTACAGTACGTATAAAATTTCACAACGATCAGTCCAGCAGTTTGGGACAATATTGGTCTATTAAAATCATCACCAGACCATAAACAAAAGACGGAAATAGGAGACTTATTTGTTAACATTTTAAGGGTCACCAAACGTCGAGAAAATATGAAATTAGTCGTTTGCTAGATGGACTTTATTACAATAATTCCCAAGTTTAGGGTCGGGAAATAAAATCAAAATAAAACATTTTAGACACAAGAGTCTTATGATTTTCAAAAAATTCATGTTATATGAGAAAAAGTAAACTTTATTAAAAAAAAAAAAACGTAGATAGTCTCCCACAAATTTTGGCTCAAAAGAAAGCCTATTTAAAGATGTATGTCCCTTTTGTACTTGGACTTTTTTCGGATTTGATCACCTTGAACAAATATAGATTGAAACACTCACCTAGAGAATTTTTGGAAAAGTTTAGGACCTCCATTTTTGAATTTGGCAGAGCAGAAATTTTTTCTGCATGAATCGAGTTCGTTGGCCGACTCTCTACTCTTACGTTTTCTCGACCTTTCATGACCCCTGGAGTACGAAGAAATAGGTCTCCCGTTTCCGTCTGTCTGTCTGTCTGTCTGTCTGTCTGTCCGTCTGTCCGTGTGTCTGCTCGGATTTTTATTAGACAGATAATCTCCGAGAGTACTCGACCGACCCATCGCTGTCAAATTTTGTATTTATATTAGGAATATCATGTAGATGGTAAAACGATAACCAAAATTTGTCTAATCATCCCCACCAAGAATGTGATGACGTCACTTGAAAATTGTACATAGTAAATGGGTTTTAAATTGTATAAAATAACATAGTCCTACACATGTAGTTTAGGACTCCCTATTGAGTTGTACCCGAAAAATCCAGATTTTTGAAAAAAAAAAATATATAATTATAAAAAATGGTGATGTCACCTGAAAATATAGCTTAAATGTGCAAAATATGATCAGTATATACTTGTAATTTATCATTACATTAACATTTTTTAGAGTTGCTTATACAGAGTGACTTAAAAAAAAATGAATCAGTCACGGGACAACATTTTGAAATATTCGGAGTGGAATACGAATTTTTTGAAAATTTTCAAAACTGGGGTATTTCAATTGGCGATTCTGGAAAACCGGTTGGAGTTAACAGTAAAATTCGCAAAATCAAATCTTAGAATTTTTTGAAAAATCTGTGTCTTCTATTTACCTTCGATCAATTTTTTGATATTAGAATTTGTCGTTTTTCCTTTTCATCGATTTTAAATTTTCCGTGTCACAATTTTTCGTTTTTTATTTTTTTTAATTTTTTTTCAGTTTTCCAATTTTTAGATTTTACAATTTTTCATTTTTCGGTTTTTCAGTTTCTCGTTCTTGATTTTTGTTTTTCATATTCTCGATTTTTTGATTTTTATTTTCTCGATTTCATATCACAATTTTTCCGTTTTACAATTCTTTTATTTTTTCAATATTTCTTTAGATTTTATAATTTTAAAACTGAAACATCGAAAAATTGAAAACTGGTGAAATTGTTTCTTCAAGGCCAATAAGAATGAATGATGAAAACGGAATAACGGTGGGTGGGAAGTGAAATGGTCACAAGAGGTGGACGGAGCTGAGTTTAGGTTTTCTAAAGAGTCATAAGCAAGGAGTAGCCCCGCCTAGCGACCTCCATTTCATTCCACTGACTATTCTTAATATTGTTTAATCTTATCTTGGCAAGTACTAGCCTGCCCACCCACCCTATATTTTCTTACAGGATATGTGATTTGCCAAAATTAGTTTTATCTTAGCATGTAGTAGGCCCACCCACCCGCCCTCTATCTTCTTAGGGGGTATGTGATTTGCCAAAATCAGCCTAATCAGGCAAGTACCAAGAAAAAAATTGAAAAAACGAAAAATTGAAAAATCCTAAAGTGAGAAATTAAAAATTGAAAACTCGAGAAATTGCAAATTAATGGAAAAGTTGTAAAATCGAAAAACTGAAAAATTAAAATTGAAAAATTGTAAATCGAAAAATTGAGAAAACGAGAAACTGAAAATATTAAAATTGAAAAAATAAACTCGAAGCACTGAAAAACTGAGTATGTGAAAAAATAACGAAAATAAAAAACCGAAAATTTTAAAAATACAAAAACTGAAGAAGAAATATGAAAAATTGAAAAATTTAAATATTCAAGCTAGAAAATGTTTGAAAAAGTTCAAGACCTCCATTTTTAAATGTAGCAGAGCTAAAAATTTTTCTGTATGAACCTTTTTAACTCCTAATCGTAAGCAAAGTCCGTCGGCCGACTCTCCAGTTTTACGTTTTCTTGACCTTTCATGACCCCTAAAGTACGAAGAACTAGGTCTCCCGTTTCCCTCTGTCTGTCCGCCTATCCGTCTGTCTGTCCGTCTGTCTGTCCGTCTGTTCGTAAGTAACAGACACATTGTTGTCAAATTTTGTATTTATATTAGGAATATTATGTAGATGGTAAAACGCTAACCAATGTGATGAGTCTTTACTTGTGATTTATCATCGCATTCATATTTTTTAAATTTGCCTAAATAGGTGGCTCAAAAAAAATTAATGAGGCAATTTATTTTATTGATTAAATCAGGACCGGTTTACTCTTATTTTCCCAGAAATTTTGGGAATACAGTACTATTATTTTTAGTATTACACTGCACCAATCCAAGTTGATATACGTGTCTTTGCAAAAATGTTAATGACGTCGTCACAAAATTGTGTAAAGAAAAAACTCAACTTGAAAGTTCTGGATATGTTTCATTGTATAGTTTTGGAAATTTTATTCTACCCTATAAAATTTTATTGGCAATAACAAGACCGACAGTAGTACAATAACAAGAGAGACATATTTTACAACTTAAAGTTGTCGCGTACCGGTAATCTCCAGATGTTAGAAAGCAGAATAATCCAGGGACCATCGTTCCTGACGAACAAAAATGATATTTTTTATGAGTACAACTACCTGCTAAATGTTCTCCTACAAATTCGGGTCAACTGGTGTGAACCATAAATATTTCTGACCATTGTACTACTGTCCCTCTTGTTATTGTCAATAAAATTTTATAGGGTAGAAGGAAATTTTGAATAAACTATAGTTTAGGTGCAAAGGAAAGTCTCGAAAAAATGTTCGACCCATTTTTTCTTTTTTTTTTTCACATTCAAGGGTATAGATCTTGACGTGCTGATTCAAAAAATATAGCATGTCACGGGACAATATTTTCGAAATATTCGGTATTTCAATTGGCGATTCTCGAAAACCGGTTGGAGTTTAAAATAAAATTCGCAAAATCAAATCGTATAATTTTTTGAAAAATCTGGATCTTGTTTTTACCGTCGATCAATTTTTTGATATTAGAACTTTTCGTTTTTCCGTTTCTTCGATTTTACAATTCTTCATTTTTCGATTTTTCAGTTTCTCGTTCTTGATTTTTGTTTTTCATTTTCCCGATTTTGTTATTTTCATTTTCTCTATTTCATATCACAATTTCTCCTTTTTACATTTCCTTTATCTCTTCAATATTTCTTTCGATTTAATAATTTTAAAATTGAAAAATCGAAAAATTAAATTAAAAATTGAAAACTGGTGAAATTCTTTCTTTCTTCAGAACCAATAAGAATGAATGATGAAAACGTTATAAGGGCGGGTGGGAGGGGCTCCTCTTTACTTTGTTTTTAAATCTTAGACTCTACCGCTTGTTAAAATAGAATTCAATTTACATTTTACAGTAAATAAAATAAGTCAGTGAAATAGACACAAGAGGTGGGCGGAGCTGAGTTTAGGTTTAGAGTTTTATAAGCAAGTACTAGCCCCGCCCACCCACCCTATATTTTCTTACAGGATATGTGATTTGCCAAATTTAGTTTTATCGTAGCATGTACTAGGCCCGCCAACCCGCCCTCTATCTTCTTAGGGAGTATGTGATTTGCCAAAACAGTCTTATCAGGCAAGTACCAACAAAAAAAAATACAATTCGAAAAATTGAAAAAACGAAAAATTGAAAAATCCAAAAAGTGAGAAATTAAAAATTGAAAGCCCGAGAAATTGCAAATGGAAAAGTTGGAAAAAATGAAAAATTGAAAAATTGCAAATCGAAAAATTCAGGAAACGAGAAACTGAAAAAATTAAATTGAAAAAATAAAAAAATTAAATCGAAGCACTGAACTATCGAGCAAGTGACAAAATAACGAAAATAAAAAACGAAAAATTTGAAAATATAAAAACTGAAAAAAATCAAAAGTTGGAAAATTGAAAATTTTAAACTTGAAAACTCGAAAAACTGCAAATCGAAAAACTGAATAAAGAAATTAAAACTTGAAGAATTGAAAAATTCAAGCAAAAAATCGAGCCGAGGAAAAAGTTCTGTGGAAATTATTTTCGACCATTTTTTTTTTCTTTTTTCTTTTTTTTTTCGTATTCTTGACGTGCTGGTTCCAAAAATATAGCATGTTTAGGGTCACGGGACAATGTTTTCAAGATATTCGAAGTGGAATCGGAATTTTTTGAAATTTTTCAAAATTGCGATATTTCAATTGGCGATTCTGGAAAATCGGTTGGAATTGAAAATAAAATTCTCAAAATCAAATCTTATAATTTGTTGAAAAATCTGGATCCTCTATTTACCTTCGATCAAGTTTTTGGTATTAGAATTGTTCGTTTTTCCGTTTATTCGATTTTAAATTTTCCGTGTCACAATTTTTCGTTGTTTATTTTCTTTCATATTTTTTTTCAGTTTCTCGTTCTTGATTTTTGTTTTTCATATTCTCGATTTTTTTATTTTCATTTTCTCGATTTCATATCACAATTTTTCCGTTTTCGTTAGTTTTTCAATATTTCTTTAGATTTTACAATTTTAAAATTGAAACATCGAAAAATTGAAGAATTAAAAATTGAAAACTGGTGAAATTCTTTCTTCAGAACCAATAAGAATGAATGTTGAAAACGAAATAAGGGTGGGTGGGAGGGGCGCCTCTTTACTTTGTTTTTAAATCTTAGACTGTACCGCTTGTTAAAATAGAATTCAATTCACATTTTACAATAAATAAAATAAGTCAGTGAAATGGACACAAGAGGTGGGCGGAGCTGAGTTTAGGTTTAGAGTTTTATAAGCAAGTACTAGCCCCGCCCACCCACCCTACTATATTTTCTTACAGGATATGTGATTTGCCAAAATTAGTTTTGTCTTAGCATGTACTAGGCCCGCCCACCCGCCCTCCATCTTCTTAGGGGGTACGTGATTTGCCAAAATCAGTCTTATCAGGCAAGTACCAACAAAAAAATTACAATTCGAAAAATTGAAAAATCCAAAAAGTGAGAAATTAAAAATTGACAACTCGAGTTGGAAAATCGATAAACGTAAAATTTTAAAAATGAAAACTCAAAGAGTCGCCGATCTTAAAAATGAAAAAAAATGAAAAAACAAAAAAAAAATGAAAAATTGCAAATTGAAAAATTGAGGAAACGATAAACTGAAAAAATCAAATTGATAAAACAAAAAAATAAAATCGAAGCGCTGAAAATTTCAAAAATATAAAAACTGAAAAAAATCAAAAGTTGGAAAATTGAAAATTTTAAACTTGAAAACTCGAAAAACTGCAAATCGAAAAACTGAATAAAAAAATTAAACTTGAAGAATTGAAAAATTCAAGCAAAAAATCGAGGCGAGGGAAAACTTCTATCGAAATGATTTTCGATAATTTTTTTCTTTTTTTTTTTTCATATTGACATGCTGATTCCAGAAATATAGCATGTTTAGGGTCACGGTACAATATTGCGAAATATTCGGAGTAGAATCCGAATTTTTTGAAATATCTCAAAATTGCGATATTTCAATTGACGATTTTGGAAAACCGATTGGAGTTGAAAATAAAATTCGCAAAATCAAATCTTATAATTTTTTGAAAAATCTGGATCTTCTATTTACCTTCGATCAAGTTTTTGATATTAGAATTGTTCGTTTTTCCTGTTCTTCGATTTTAAATTTTCCGTGTCACAATTTTTCGTTTTTTATTTTCTTTGATATTTTTTTTCAGTTTCTCGTTCTTGATTTTTGTTTTTCATGTTCTCGATATTTTTATTTTGATTTTCTCGATTTCATATCACAATTTTTTCCGTTTTACAATTCTTTTATTTTTTCAATATTTCTTTAGAATTTATAATTTTAAAATTGATGAATTAAAAATTGAAAACTGGTGAAATTCTTTCTTCAGAGCCAATAAGAATGAATGATGAAAACGGAATAACGGTGGGTGGGAGGTGAAATGATCACAAGAGGTGGGCGGAGCTGAGTTTAGGTTTTCTAAAAAGTGTTATAAGCAAGGAGTAGCCCCGCCTAGCGACCCCCATTTCATTCCACTGACTACTCTTAAAATTGTTCAATCTTATCTTGGCAAGTACTAGCCCCGCCCACCCACCCTATATTTTCTTACAGGATATGTGATTTGCCAAAATCAGTCTTATCAGGCAAGTACCAACAAAAAAATTACAATTCGAAAAATTGAAGAAACGAAAAATTGAAAAATCCAAAAAGTGAGAAATTAAAAATTGAAAACTCGTGAAATTACAAATCGAAAAATTGAGAAAACGAGAAACTGAAAATATTAAAATTGAAAAAATAAACTTGAAACACTGAAAAACCGAATAAGTGAAAAAATAACGAAAATAAAAAACCGAAAATTTTAAAAATATAAAAACTGAAAAAATCCAAAGTTGGAAAATTGAAAATTGTAAACTTGAAAACTCGAAAAATTGCAAATCGAAACTGAAGAAAAAAAATGAGCTGGAGAGCCGAATGAATGAAAGAACTTTTGGAAACCGTTATTCGGGACGATTTTTGGAATCTAAGGTATTTACTCCCTTGTAACCACACTTAAAAAAATAATATACACATTTCGTTGAGTGAGTATTTTTGTGGTTTCAGTGCTTTAGGAAACCTTGGTTTCTCCGCGGTTTTTTGAACTTGTGTCGACCACAAAATTAGCGTTGCAGGTGTTCGTACGAATTACACCGTATTCCGTTAATCCATTGTATAATCAGTTATATTACGAGAGCATAGAAAATAATCGAAAATACATTTTTTGGGTTGTTTTTCCAAAAATAGTAGGAGTATGATTCTCTAAACGATCCGTTTGTATCCCATAATTATTTATTTCTTAAAAAAAAAATCAACTACATATGATGTCGCTTCATTCCCACGCCAGGCCAATTCTACAGCTGCAATTGGAGAAAATTTTCTTTGCAAGCCTTCGAGTGCGTTTTCAGGTACAGCTTGTCACATTCAATCCAGTTAAAAAAAAAAAGTTCGTAAGTGCTATATCATAATTGACAGCTTCTGTGCGAATTCATCGTTGTTTTTGAAATTTAAATATTAAAGATTTTCCTTGTCCTCGCCCGAAATAAACTCCGTCTGGACACAGCGGAATTCGGAAAAGATCAGAAACCGTTTTTTCCTCCACAATAGTACCAGTAGTAAGCGCGCCAATTACCCCCTTGAAGCAAAAAACCAACATAATAACATCTGACAGGAAACCGCGAAGGTTGAGTTCCGCGAAACCCTCGTCGCCTCAAAAACCCAAAAAACTCCGCTTGTTCCGAGGAGTTTTTCTTGTGCGAACTTGGCGAAAAATATCGCCCAGCTGAGCATTTCCGACAGACCCGAACAGATGTCCCGTTTTAAAAAAGCCACGACAAAAGCCAATTAAAGTCCGCGTCGCTGTGTTGCCTCTCTTTCGAAATTTATTTTGAAACCGTCTGCGAATGCGATGATGACTCTCGTCACAACTCCGACTATTTTGGGCGAAGTGCGCGCTACCGACGATCGGAAATAATACAACAAAGCTCGAAAAACGGTGACATGTGTCACCGTAACAAGCTGCATCACGGTCGAAATTAAACGAAATGATGTTAGATAAAGCCGGCGCATGCATCAGGCCTGCCAACGCTACGAAAATAATTGGACGGACGCTCTCACACGCGGACACACACCACCACCCTTATCTCGGCGACGCGGCCAATTAATCTAAACGTGTGGCCGCACCTTAACCACCATACGGAGACTGAGGATTGCATGCGCTGAAAAGTGCATGAAATATTGTGAAGCTAGACGTCATAGTCTACCTAGAAATTCAGTGTAACATCAGGAGTCCCGCAAGGTTCTATCCTAGGTCCGACACTTATTTCCTTATTTATTAATGATATTGGTTTTAACCACTGACAAAGTGAACTAATTTAATTTGGGAAAGTCCCTTAATAAAAGTTGTGATGCTACAGTTACTAATCCAAGGGACATATTCCCACTCTGGATACCTAGCGACTTTACTCGATAACATATAATCCTACAGGATTTACTTCGCTGTAATTCCCCGATTGGTTCGATAACCGATAAATCCGCGCGGAATTAACTTCATTTATGCACATTAATTTTCATTTCCTCTGATGGGTTAAAAAATAATCCGGGCGGATTAAGGGTCATTTTCGTCCGACTGTCTCCTCTCCTCGCTCTCTGCTTCAAGGGCAAAATTTGTAGGTAGGCTCAAACTACAACGAAATTCACATTTTACCCTATAAAATTTTATTGACAATAACGGGACGGACAGTAGTTATATATACATTTGGTAAGAAATATTTATGGCTCACACCAGTTCTCTCGAATTTGTCGGAGAAGATTTAGCAGGTAGTTGTTCCCATAAAATAATGGTCACTTTCGTTCGTGAGTAACGATGGTCCGGACATGAATTATTTTGCTTTCTAACATCTTTCGACCAATTGTTCCGTATAAAAAATTTCATCACTTTTTCAAATAAAATACTCTTAAAAAAAACGATATTGTCGTTGAGTGACATGTAACTGGCATAATAATAAAAACGTGCCATTTTTGTTTACTGATATTTTTTTCATAAATGTCGCAAAACTATTAAATTTGTCTAATCATCCCCACCAATAATGTGATGACGTCACTTCAAATTTATGCATAGTAAATGGGTTTTAAATTGTATACAGTAACATAGTCCTACACATGTAGTTTATGACTCCGTGTTGTGTTTTTATCCAAAACGTCCAAATTTTCGGAAAAAAAATCAAAATTATAAATCAAATATGCGCAAAATCAAAAATCGGAAAAACTGAAATTCACTAATGCAAAAAACAGAAAATCGAAAAATACAAATCGTAAAAATCGAAAATCTAAAAATGGCTAATCAAAAAATCGAAAATTCAATGAATCAAATACCTAGGTCGATCGAAAAGTGGAAATTCACAAACCTCAAAAATCGAAAAATCGAAAATTGAAAAACGGGAAAACCAAAAAATCGAAAAGTCAAAAATTTGTAATATTGAAAATTAAAATAATCAAAATATATAAAGTAAAAAAAATTGCAAAGCCTAAAAACTGAAACGAACAGAAAAATCGAAAAAGCAAAAAATTGGAAAAACAAAAATTCGAAAAATCTAAAATCGAAAAAGTGGAAAATGGAAAATCTGAATAAAGAAACTTGAAAATTCTGAAAATTGGAAAATCGAAAACCAAAAAATCGGAAAGTAACAAAATTAAAGTCGTAACAGTTGAGAATGGAAAAATTGAAAAACCGAAAATTCAAAAAATCGACAATGGACAAATCGAAAATCGCAAAATTTAAATTGAAAAATTGAACATTCGACTACTCAAATTTTCTAAAAATCGAAAAATCATAAAACTGAAAAATCCAAAATTCTAATCATCGAAAGTCTGAAAACTGAAAATCGAAAATAGAATATCGAAAAATTTAAAAGAAAGAAAATTGAAGTCTAAAAACCGAAGAATGGAAAAATTAAAAATCAAAAATTCAAAAAATCAAAACCGAAAAATTCAAAGTTTTAAAAACTCGAAAATTTGGAAAATCGAAAAGTAAAAAAATTGAAGTCTAAAAGCTGAAAAATGGAAAACTGAACAATCGAAAATTCGAAAATCAAATATCGAAAAATCGAAAAGCCGAAAAATCGAAAATTTGATAAATCAGATATGCGAAAAACAGAAAATCTGAAAATGCAAAACTGGAAAATCAAAAATCTAAAAATGGAAACACCGAAAATCGAAAATTCAATGAATCTAATACGTAGGTCGATCGAAAAACTGGAAATTCACAAATCTGAAAATTCGAAAATTTGCAAGATTGAAAAACCGAGAATTGAAAAATCAAAAAACCGAAAAATGGAAAAATCAAAAATCGAAAAATAGGAAAAGCGAAAATTCGAAAATTCATAATATTGAAAGCTCTAAAAGTCGACAATTCAAAAATCAAAAAACTGGAAAGTAAAATAATCGAAAAATCGAAAAGTAAACAAATTGCAAAGCCTAAAAACTGACGAACAGAAAAATCGAAAAATCGTAAAATCAAAAAGTGGAAAATCGAAAACTGGAAATTGAAAAATCGAAGATTGGAAAATCGAAAATCGGAATATCGAGAATCGACAAATTAAAAAACCGAAAAATCGAAAAATTAAAAAATCGGAAATCGAAAAATGAAAAAAAAACGAAAATTCAAAAATCGAATAATCCGAAACTAAAATAATAGAAAAGTGGAAAAGTAAAAATTGCAAAGTCTCAAAACTGACGAACAGAACAATCGAAAAATAAAAAAAAATCGAAAAATCGAAAATCGGAAAATGGAAAAAACCGAAAAATCGAAAATAGAAAACTCGAAAAATCGAAAATTCGATGAAACAAATACTCGAAAAAGCAAAAAGTAAAAAAATTGTAAGGCCTAAAAATTGAAAAATCAAAAAATCGAAAAAATGAAAATCGAAAAAACGACGATTGAAAAAAAATCAAAAAATCGAAAAGTGGAAAATCGGAAAGTAACAAAATTGAAATCTAAAAGCTGCAAATTGCAGAACCATAAAAACTGAAACAAACAGAAAAATCGAAAAACCACAAAAGCGGAAAAACGAAAATCGAAAAATCGCAAATCGAAAAATCGTAAAATCAGAAAATGGAAAATCGAATAATCGAAAGTTGAAAAACGAAGGTCGAAAAATAAAACAACCGAAAAATCGAAAAATTTTATGATTAATGGAAAATCGAAAAATCGAGAATAGAAGAATTAAAAAACCGGAAAATTGAAAATCGGAAATCGAAGAATTAAAAACGTAAATCGGAATTCAAAATCAAAAAACTGGAAATAAAATAATCGAAAAATCGAAAAAACATTGCAAAGCTAAAAACTGACGAACGAAAAATCGAAGAATCTGAAAATCGAAAATCGAAAATCGGAAATCGAAATCGAAAATTAAAAAACCGAAGATCGAAAAATAAAAATCGAAATCGAAAAAACGATAATAAAATCGAAAATCAAATCGAAAATCGAAACAAAATTGAAAAATGGAAACAGTAAAAATTGAGTTCAAAATCAAAAAAATCGAAAATAAAAAAATCGAAAAATCAAAATGAAATCGAAAATCGAAAATCGAAAATAAAATACCGAAAAAATCGAAAATCGAAAAATCGAAAATTCGATGAAACAAATACTCGAAAAAGCGAAAGTAAAAAATTGCAAGGCCTAAAAATTGAAAAATCAAAAAACTCGAAAGTGGAAAATCGGAAAGTAACAAAATTGAAATCTAAAAGCTGCAAATTGCAGAACCATAAAAACTGAAACAAACGAAAAATCGAAAAAATCGTTAAAATCAGAAAATGGAAAATCGAATAATCGAAAGTTGAAAAATCGAAGGTCGAAAAATAAAACAACCGAAAAATCGAAAAATTTTATGATTAATGGAAAATCGAAAAATCGAGAATAGAAGAATTAAAAAACCGGAAAATTGAAAATCGGAAATCGAAGAATTAAAAACGTAAAATCGAGAATTCAAAAATCAAAAAATCGGAAAATAAAATATAATCGAAAATGCAAAAAAATTGCAAAGTCTAAAAACTGACGAACAGAAAATCAAGAATCTAAAAATGGAAAGACGAAAAATCGAAAATTGAAAGAATGGCAAATTAAAAAATCGAAACATCGGAAAATCAAAAACAAACGAAAAATTAAAAAATCGAAAAACGAAAAAACTGAAAACTCGAAAAATCAAAATACCGCAAATTTGAAAAATCAGAAAATTAGAAAGTAATAAAATCGAAAAGTTGATAGAAAAATGGAAACTGAAAAATCTAATTCGATGAAACTGTTGGTCGAAAAACGAAAAATATAATATATTCTCGATGTTATTAGAGCAGGACAGGTTTTTTTTTTCTAACTAATTGACAAGATTTCAAAGTGTTCAGTTTTGCAATTCTTGATTTCTTCAATAAAATAAATTGACTCAGTCATTATTTTTTTTTGAGTCACCCTGTATGTATAAACAAATCCAAAAAATATTAATGGAATGGTAAATCACAAGTATAGACTTATCATATTCTGAACATTTTAGATAGGGTATTTATAAAATTAAAACTAATTCAGGGTAAGAATTTGGTCAACACGTAAATTTCGTTGTAGTTTGAGCCTACCTACAAATTCTGCCCTTGGACGATTTGGACCGCCTCCTTCGGTGACGACCGGCAAAAATGATCCGCCCATGGGCTCAAAACATTTGCGTGCGATTGTACGCGAGCATGCGAACTCCGTATAATTTATGACGTAATTGCGACGTAAATTTACGGACGCCCATATGGTCGGGTGCGAGGGGGCAGCAAAAATCGCGACGTTAAATCTCGGCCTACGCATGTTGGTCGCTTGTTGTTGCGGCTAAAGAGCCGTCCATTATAATGTAATACTGGATATGGATGTGATGGGTACGCGCGAAGCGACCATATGGGTGTAATTGCGGTTTTTAGAAGGAAGTGCTAACTGGTACCGGTGTTTTCGCGCCTTCGCCGGTTAATTGCCGCGATTTATGGGAGGATTTGGTTGAAGGGTTCGAAAACAGTTTTGTGACCTATATTAGGGTGGAGAGTAAACAACTCGGGGTTGTTTACGACTCGAGCCATCCCGTGGAAGGAAGTGCGTAGGAATTAAAACAAAGAGTCGGGGGTAAATATTGTCGCTTTATGCGGTTTTTGACGTCGATTTTGAAGGAAAAATGGGGTGAAGTTGGGCGCACCCATTTCTGGGGGATGGTGGTGGTTCGTGGAAGGACACGATTAAGTTATAAAAATGAATATCGTCGAATTCTCAAATGTATTTAGATGGTGTTCCAACACTTCCCCTCGAGTCAAAGTGGATTAAAAATTACTTTATTTTAATCGCCAGTAGTGGCCGAAGGCTCGAGGCGAGCTTTAATTACGTATTCATCGGTGACAGGGAGCAGTAAACCTCTTTACTCTTTACGACGTCCACATTACAAGCTGCACTGTGGATTATTTGTTTTAATTTAAGTCTTTGGAAGATTTACAGTTTCGACTTTAATGCATCAGTGCACAACAATGGCGTTCCTTCAGAATAAACGGTAACAATAATTACATAAGTGATGATTGAACTTCATGCGAGTTATTACTTTTAATGTCCCATCACAATTTACAGAAAAAGCAAATTACATTTTATTACGTGTATTCTGTAAAATTTCAATTGTGTTATTTTATTATCATGAGGCCATTTGAGTGCACGGTATATGGACGCAATAAAACGGACTTACGTAATGATGCGAGGTTTGTGTTTATTTTTATACGTATTATACGAAATTATAGTGCTGACAATAATAAATATGATAATTAATTTTTGAGAACGAGGAAAAGCTGTGATTTGTTAGTTTTGGAATGACAAATTCCTCACCTTGCTGAAAACAGCTAATTGATTATTCCTGTTTTTTGTTTGTCGTAAAAGGAAGAGCGTCATTTAGCAATTATTACATAACGAAAAAAGTGCATAGGAGCGGCATCCATAACCACTAAAGTTCACTCTCGCTGACCACTTATTTAAAATCGAAATTCACTAGCCGGAATTGTTTGTTCGTAAACCAGAGCAGAACGTCTGCGCTTCTAAATTAAGTGATGAAAAATAATTTCGAGAGTGTTAAATCAAAATTTGTTGACCTTTGCCTCGGAAGCACAATGGACTATTCATTTTCGCCTCCTTTTGTGATAAACAGGAAGAGCATCATTTCGCGATTATTGCGCAAGCATAGAGAGAAAAAATCGGTCGAAGGTTATTTCGACAGGACTTCCCTCGTGTTTTAAATCCTATAATTGAAAAGTCAAAAATTAAAAATTGAAAGTTGACTCATTAAAAACCGTGAATGTGAAAATATAAAACTGAAAAAGCAAAAAATTTATTGAACTGTAAAACTTCAAAATTGAATAATACAAAATTGAAAATAAAAAAATTTAAAAATTAGGTAATTGTAAATAGGAAATTTACAAAATTGGAAAATCGAAGATTTGTAAAACAATAAAATTTAAAAACGAAAAATTTTAAAAACGAAGAATTGTAAAATTGAAAAATCAAAAAAGTGTAAAATCGAATAATCGGATGCCTCTAAAAATGAAAAATTGTAAAATCATGAAGTTGTAAAATCAAGAACTTGAAAAATTATAAAATTACAAAATTAAAAATTGAACTGTTATAACCTGGAAAATTTAGTAAATTGTAAAAATGAAATATTGAAAAATCGTACAAAATGAAAAATCTAAAAATTGAAAAATCGAAGGATTCCCCAAACCAAAAAATTGAAGAATCGGGAAATTGAAATTGATATTGAAATATCGAAAATTGAAAAACTGATTAATTAAAAATTGGACAATTGGGAACCCGAAAAATTGTTAAAATATATCACTGAAAAATCAAAATATTGCAAAATTACGAAACTGAAAAATGTATAATTTTAACAAAAAAGTTATAAAATCAGACAATTGAAAAAAAAAAATTGAAAAATCAAGAACTTGGAAAATTGGAAATCGAAATTTTGAAATATTAAAAATTGAAAAATTAGAAATCGAAACAATTAAATACGGATAATTGAAAATCGGATACCGTTAAAAACGAAAAAATTGTAAAATAATTAAACTGAAAAATCAAAAATTGAAGAATTGTGAAATTACAAATTTAAAAAATTGAACAACAGACTCGAAAATTTATTAAACCGTAAAAAGGTAAAATTGGAAAAAAATCAAAAATTGGAAAAACTGATTCATCAAAAACTGGACAATTGAGAACTCGAAAAATTATAAAAATATGAAACTGAAAAACAAAAAAATTACAAAATTACGAAACTGAAAAATCGTATAATAAATATGAAAATTTAAAAAATCAGGCAATTGGGAAATCGAAAATAACAAAATTGAGAAAACAAAAATTTGGAAAATTGGCAATTGAAATTTTGAAATATTAAAAATTAAAAAATTATAAAATCCAAACAATCAAATTCAGGTAAGTGAAAAATTGGATACCTTTAAAAACGAAAGATTGTAAAATAATTAAACTGAAAAATCAAAAGGTTGAAAAGTTAGAATTGAAATTTTGAATAATTTAAAATCAAAAATTATAAAATTACAAAATTGAAAAATCGAACGAAAATCTAAGAATTCCAAAACTGAGAAATTGAAAAATCTAGAAGAACTGATTCATTAAAAACTAGAGAATTGAGGACTCGAACAATTATAAAAATATAAAAGTGAAAAATAAAAAAATTCCTCAAGTACGAAAAAATCGTACTCTATAATCTTAAAACTGAGCAGTTGAAAAATCAAACAATTGGAAATGGAAATTTTGAAACATTAAAATCAAAAAATTAGAAAATCGGAACAATCAAATTGAAAATTGAAAAAGCGGATACCTTTAAACACGAAAAATTGTAAAATAATCAAACTGAAAAATTAAAAAGAAAAATTAAAATTGAAATTTTGAACAATTTGTAAAATTCACAAATTTAAAAATTGAAAAAATTCTAAGATTAATTAAACTGTAAAAATAAAAAATTCACAAAATTATTAGATTCAAAAATCGAACAATTGAAACATGAAAAATTGAAAAAGTGATTCATCAAAAACTGGAAAAATAAAAAAAAGTATAAAAATGAAAAATCAAAAACTTGCAAAAATACGAAACTAAAAATTCATATAATTTAAAATTCAATAGTTGCAAAATCAGACAATTGTAAACTAGAAAAATAACAAAATTTAAAACTCGAAAAATTTTAAAATTATTAAATTAAAAAATCAAAAACTTGGAAAATTGGAAATCGAAATTTTGAAATATTAAAAATCAAAAAAATTAGAAAATCGAAACAATCAAATTCAGACAATTGAAAAATCGGATACCTGAAAAATTAAAAACTAGGAAAACTATCGCACTACAAAATTGAACAAATTCGAAAATTTATGAAACTGTAAAAATGAAAAATTACAAAATCGAAAAATTGAAAATCCAGAAATTGGAAAATCTGATATTGAAAAATCAAAAATTGAAAAACTATATGATAATTGAGAACTCGAAAAATTATAAAAACATATAACTGAAAATTCAAAAAATTACAAAGCAACGAAACCGAAAAATCCTATAATCTTAAAACTGAGAAATTAAAAGAATCAAACAAAAAAAAGAAAAATAACAAAATTGAAAAATTAACAATTTAGGAAATTGGAAATGAAAATTTTGAAATATTAAAAATTAAAAAATTAGCAAATCGAAACAATCAAAGTCAGATAGTTGAAAAAGCGGGTACCTTTAAACATGAAAAATTAAAAAGTTGAAAAATTAGAATTGAAATTTTGAACAATTTTAAATCAAAAATGGAAAAATCACAAAATTATTAAATTGAAAAATCGAACAACTGAAACATGAAAAATTAAAAAAACTAATAATCAAAAACTGGACAATTGAGAACTCGAAAAATTATAAAAATCAAAAAATTGAAAAAATACGAAACTAAAAATTCTTATAATTTAAAATTGAATAGTTAAAAAATCAAGACAATTGTAAAAACAGAAAACTCCAAAAATTTTAAAATTATGAATTAAAAAAATCAAAAACTTGGAAAATTGGAAATCGAAATTTTAAAATATAAAAAATCAAAAACGTTACAAAATCGAAACAATCAAATTCAGATAATTGAAAAGTCGGATGCCTTTAAACACCAAAAATTGTAAAACAAACTGAAAAATCAAAAAGTTGAAAAACTAAAATTGTAATTTTGAACAATTTAAAATCATAAATTGACAAATCGTAAAATTACAACATTGAACAACAAACTCGAAAATATACAAAACTGTTAAATTATTAGATTGAAAAATCAAAAAATTGGAAAATGTGGGATTGAAAAATCAAAAATTGAAAAACTGATTCATTAGTCCAGTTTTTAATGATTCAGTTTTTCAATTTTTGATATTTTTCAATATCAGATTTTCCAATTTTTCGGTTTTGGAATCCTTCGATATTTCAATTTTTTGATTTGTCATTTTTCAATTGTTTGATTTTTTGAAATATGGAGAGATTGGAAAATCTGATAATAAAATTAATAAAAAATTGAAAAACTGATTCATTAAAAACTGGACAATTTAATACTCGAAAAATAATAAAAATATAAAATGAAAAATCAAAAAATGGCAAAATTACGAAACTAAAAATTCGTATAATTTAAAATTGAATAGTTAAAAAAACAGACAATTGTAAAATTGAAAAATCGAAAAATTTCAAAATTATGAAGTTAGAAAATAAAAAGCTTTGAAAATTAGAAATCGAAATTTGGAATACATTACAAACATTTTGAAAATCGAGGTAGTCAAATTTTGCTGATTATATATGTATTAAATATATATATGGAATTAAAAATTTGTATTTTATATTTACTTTCACTTGACAAGTTTTCAATAATTGAAAATTCAAAAATTTATCATACCTTTAAAAACGAAAAATTGTAACATAATTAAACTGAAAAATCAAAAACTTGAAAATTAATATCGAAATATTTAACAATTAAAAACCAAAAAATTGAAAATTGTAGAATTAAAAAATTAAAAATTGCAAAACTATTAGATTGAAAATTTGAAAGATTCCAAAACCGAAAACTGAAAAATCGGGAAATTGGAAAAATCAAAAACTGAATAACTGATTCATTAAAAATCTAGAACCTGGAAAATTGGAAATCGAAATCAAAAAATTAGATATTCGAAACAGTCAAATTTAGATAATTGAAAAACAAAAAATTGTAGAATAATCTAACCGAAAAATAAAAAATTTGTAAAATTAGAAGATTGAAAAATCGAATAATGGTAAAATCGTAAAATTGAAACAAAATTAAGCTGAAAAATCAAGAAATTGAAAAATCTGATAACTTCAAATTCAAAAATTTTAAAATATATAAAATTCAAATATCAAACAATTGAAATGAAAAAACGAAAAATCGAGAAATTGGAAAATCTGATAATTGAAAAATTGATTCATTAAAAACCGGTCTGTTGAGAAATCGAATAATTGTAAAAATACAAATTTAAAAAATGCGTTGAAATTATTTAGACAAAACTTCCTTCACCGGGAGTACAGTCGAGCGTTTTCGAAAAATTATAAGTTTTAATCTTGGAAATTTTATTTTTTTGGGGATAAACAGATATATCTGCAAGATTTCTGAGCATACCGTTTTGCTGTTTAAAAATTAAATTGCGAGATGTTATCATACAATTTTGATTTTTTTCCAAAAATATTGACGTCTGATATGAAACGAGCGACCATTTTTTTCGTACTCTAGGAGTCATGAAACCTCGAAAAAACACAGAAGTAGCAATTACTATAGTTACCATATGCTCAGGAAGTAAAAAGCGCACAATTGGCATTCACCTCCACGCCGTTTCTCATTACAAAACCCTCAACGTACGCACTGCCCATATTCCACGCCAATTTCCTCGCAAAATAACCAAACAGCGATTGTGTTTTATCTTAATTATTGTGTACAACAACAAGCGAACCTGCAGGTGGTATGCAAATGGTGCTTTGGTGGTCCGATCGGAATAAGAAATAAAATCGAGATTTTAAAAGCTGCATTCCTGCGGTACACGATTAGGTGTTAAAGTTCTCTCGGTTTGTCGTGGGCGACCATGCATGCCGTTTTTTTTCTTCTTCCTTTTAGCGTATGTTCTTCTCGGGGTATCAAACTCGGATGATGAGCCCCGAAGGCCTTCGTTTTCTTCAGCGTTAACCTCGTTCGCGAAGACTGGTAGTAACGCATGACTAAGTAATGACCGTTCTGGTAATGACGCGAATGATGGATTAATAAATTTCTTCCTCTTTCTTCTGTTCTGGTCATGAAAGGAGGAATTTTTCGCTTTGTTGTGGAATGGGCGCAGGTGGCGAGGTTGGTCGCTGTTTGTGCACGAGTGATTTGACGGTTCGGACGAAAAAGGAAATGGATAGGAATGTTGCAGTGGTTTTTTGTTTAGGAAAGGACGGCTTTAAGAGGTGTAACAATAAAAGTTATTGAAACAAGTGGTGCTTTAAAAATTCTCGAGCGTAGGCTAAGGAAGTCTAGTAATCGAGTCCATCGGGATAGAGTACGAAAAAAGTGTTCCCGTTTCCGTTCGTCCGTCCGCCTGTCTGTCTGTCTGACTCTGACGTCTGTGATGATTTTTATAGACACGTTGTCAAATTTTGTATGTAGATGGTTAAACGCTAACCAAATTTGGGCTAATCATCCCCACCAACAATTTGATAACGTCATCTGGAAGATTTTAAAATGATTTCAATGTTACACAACAATATACTCCTATACTTGTGATGGACGTATCCGCTTTGAGTTTTGTCCCTAAACGTCCAAATTTTCGCAGAAATATTTACATTGTATGACAATAGTTATACTTCGTTAAACTTCGCTGTTTATTTTTGTTTCTCTCCTCTTCTCTTGCGCTGAGTATTTTTATGACGTCATAACAAATTTTTTATTGCTCAAATTATGAACGAGTCACTTCATTTTCTCGAAAATGTGAACACGTCTTTATTTAACAAGAATTAGGTATTAGGGTTATCGTGTATATAGGGTAATACTCTAAGCAAAATTTGACTAATCATCCACACAAACAATAGAATAACGTCATCTGCAAATTGTACATTAGTAAATTTTGTTCAAATTTTAATAAATAAAATCCTCATGAATTTTTGCCCTACATATTCTAGATTTTTGAAAAAAAAAGCAAATGTTTTTCCACTTTAACTATCGTAAAGATGGTAAATCGTTAATCAAAATTTATTCATTCATGAATAATTGTTATTTAAATATTAAAAAGTAACTTAAATCCGTGTTGAATTTTCTTAGACGTCGAGGATTTTGTAAAAAAAAATCGGTTGTCTGTAAAGTCGGTTTACTGACGATAGTTGAACGTGACAACGTCTTAAGAAAATACTGATGGAATGGTAGCATTTTTCAAAAGAAAATTTTAATTTCATTTGTTTAATAGATTTGTATGTATATAGAGAAGGAGGTAATTAGAAATCACAATGAAATTGATCAAGTTAGATTTATTTATACGCATAAATACAATTATGTCAATTTTTTTAGTTTAATGTGTCTTGAAAAAATTGACACTACATTCACTTTTCACTGCACTTGATACTCGACCAAAACATGTCAATGTACTATAATATAGCAGCTGTCCACGCAGACGCATCGCTCACTTAAGTAGGAGAGAGACGGATGGCGAACGCTGCCGAACGCGAAGGCCGATTGTGCCTCTTTGTCGCTCGTTCCGCGTTCTCGCTTGCACAGCGAGGTAACGCCGCATGAGTCATGCTTTTTCGTGCATGCAGCCGGCTCCATCGATTTATAAGACGTTGTCACGTCAAGAAAACAAAATTGTACAATTTTTCGAATTCTCAGTTTTTCGGCGTTTCGATGTTTCGATTTCTTGATTTTTCAAGTTACAATTTCCCAATTTTTCGATATTTCAGTTTTGAGATTTCAGTTTTTTATTTTTAAATTTTTGAAGTTTTCAATTCACCGATTTTCAAGTTTCCAACTTCTCCATTTTCAATATTTCGAATACCGATTTTAAATTTTTCGATTTTTCAGTATTTCAGTTCTTGGCGTTTCTAATTTTGATTTTCCCATTTCTCGATTTTTCGATGTTTCGGTTTTTCAACTTCTTGATATGTTGATTTTTTGTTTTTCAGATTTTCAATCCTTCAATTTTCCTATTTTTCAGCTTTTCTGATTTTTGCATTGTTCGGGAGTTTTCGGTTTTGTGATTTCTCGATTTTTCATTTTCTCGATATCAGTTTTTCGATGTTTCAGTTTTGGGGTTTTTCTGTTTTACTATTATTCAATTTTTCTTCGATCTTCCAAATTTTCGTTTCATGAATTTTTCGATATTTTTTATATCATAATTTTTTGATTTCTTAAATTTTAGATTTTTCGATCTCACGATTTCTTGTTTTTTTTTTAATTTTTCAGTGTTTGGAAATTTTCGACTTTTCGATTAATCGATTCTTTGATTTTTTGATTTTCACATTTCTCGATTTTCAATTTTTCGGGGTTTTTCGACTTTCTGATTTCTCAATTTTTCATTTTTTCGATATCAGCTTTTCGATGTTTCAGTTTTTGGATTTTTCTGGTTTTCAGTTATTCAATTTTTCTTCGATTTTCCCATTTTTCGTTTGATGAATTTTTCGATCTCTCGATTTCGCGTTTTCTTTTTAATTTTTCAGTGTTTGGAAATTTTCGACTTTTCGATTAATCGATTCCTCGGTTTTTGATTTTTCGACTTTTAAGTTTATCGATTTTTCGATATTCTCATTTTCCCATTTCTCGATTTTCCGATGTTTCGTTTCTCGACTTTCAGATTTTCAATTCTTCGAAGTTTCGATTTTGCAGGTTTCTGATTTTTCAATTTTTCAGGATTTTTCGACTTTTCAATTGCTCAGTTTTTCTGTTTTTCGTCTCAGTTGTTCTTCGATTTTCCAATTTTTCGATTTATTAATTGATGAACTTTTCGATATTTTTTTTTATTTTTTAATTTTTTGACATCTAATATTTAGGTTTTCGGTCTCTCGATTTTTCGTTGTTTGATTTTTCAATTTCTCGAATTATACAGATTTCGATGTTTCGATTTTTTGATTTTTTTTTTAAATTTAAAGTTTTCAAATCTTCAATTTTTCACTTCTAGATCTTTGGATGCTTCGATTTCTCGGTTTTTTGATTTTTCCATTTTTCGATATTTCAGTTTCACGATTTTTCAATTTTTCGATTTTAAAAGTTTTCAATTTTTTGTGTTTTTAAATTTTCCATTTTTCGATATTTTGATTTTGCCATTTCTCGATTTGTCGATTTTCCAATGTTTCGTATCTTGAGATCTCAATTTCTTCAGATTTTTAGTTTTATTTACAATTCTTCGATTTTTCTTTTTTCGATTCTTCAATTTTTCAATATTTTTTTTGATTTCTTTAATTTTAGATTTTCAGTCTCTCGACTTCGCTTTTTTTGGGTTTTCAGGTTTCCGATTTTTCAATTTCTCATTTTTTTAAATTTTACATTTTTCGATTTTTCAATTTTTCGGTATTTGAATTTTTCAATTTTTCAGTTTTATCATTCTTTCAATTTCTGGATCTATAGATATATTTTTAATTTAAAATTTCGATTTTGTGCTATTCTCGATTTTTCAATTTTTCCACTTCTCGACTTTTCGTTTTCTCGATTTTTTGATGCTTCGATTTCTCGATGTTTCAATTTTCCAATTGTTCAATGTTTCAATTCTTCGATTTCTCGGTTTTTTGATTTTTCGATTTTCCACTTTTTTTTGGTTTTTCAGCTTTTCGATGATTCGATTTCTGTTTTTTTGAAGTTTTGTTTTCTCAATTTTTTGATATTTCAGTGTTGAGATTTTTCAATTTTTTGATTTTAAAATTTTTCGATGTTTCAATTCGTCGATTTTCCAAGTTTTCAATTCCTCGATTTTCAATTTTTCGATTCCTCAATTTTGGTATTTTTGGATTTTGTGATTTTTAAATTTCCCAATTTTTCAAATGGTCGATTCCTTGATTTTTTTTCGATTTTTGAATCTTTCTATTTAGTATTTCAATTCTCAGGATTTCTAAATTTTCGACTTTCCGATTGATCAATTCTTCGATTTTTAAATTTTTTGGTCTTAAAATTTTTCGATCTATACAGATTTCGATGTTTCGATTTTTAGATTTCTTTTTTAAGTTTGAAGTTTTCAATTTTTCAAATTTTAATTTTTCGATTTTGTGCTATTCTAGATTTTGAAATTTCTTATATACTTTTTTGTTGCATCGATTTCTCGATGTTTCAATTTTCCAGAGTTTGAGTTTTTCGATTTCTCGTTTTTTTGATTTTTAAAATTTTCACTTGTACAATTTTTTGTTTTCAATCAATTCTATTTTTTGATTTTTCGACATTTAGGTTAGTCGATTTTTCGATATTTTGATTTTTTCATTTCTCGAGTTTTCAGTTGTCCGAGTTTTTTCGATTTCTCGATTTTTTATAATAATAATAATAATAATTTATTGTACTCAACAGAGATTAATCTCCAATTACAGAATACAAAACAAAAGTAAATAGTAGTCTATCTTACAAATAAATAATTAAATACAACGTATGCCTGCAAAATATATCTAAACATCAAGAAAAAAAAAAATAGAACAGTAAGGATAGCTCATTATAAAAAAGAGTAGAACAAAATTCTGACGCTCTGTAATTATGTGTTATGCTGTAAATGTATGGATTTCGATTGAAAAAACTTCCTTACCGCTACACCCTTGGGCCAAAAAGATGCAGCCAGAATATCATTTTGATATACAAAATCGATAGTAAGTTTGAAAGAACTATATAACTCAGGAAATTTAGAGTCCAATTTAATAAGCTTAAAGTCAGGAAGACGTTTATTTTTCAGCACTTCTTCATGGGATTTTAACTTAAATTTGATATAATCAGTAATCTTGTTCACATCAACATTAGGGTTTACTCTTGTAATATGTATATGACTGCTTTTTTTTCTGGTGACAGCTACGAAATCATGATCACTCGATGACAAATCTGACGAACCTGAACTAGAAGCTATATCTGCTGAGCCAATAATTAACTTACTTACTTTCGGCCGACGTTTTAAAGTATCACCTGTTACCTCCTTCTCAGAAGGATTTTTACCATTGTCTGAAGAATTATTTAGATCAACTTCATTACATGAATTCGTATTAGGATAAATAATACTGTTCCGTATTTCAGGTTCACTTTTGTTTACCACTTTTCTTGCTTCCACACCACTCACGTTTTTATTCATAATCTTACTCGAAAAAGCGTCCATTGATGATAAACTACAATCAGTGAAGCCTCCCAAGTTGTTCGAACTTTTTATCAAAATGTCTATCATCTCACTTTGCGTTTTTACACGATCCCTTAGCTCCTTTATAATTTCGTCTTTTTGTTTAATAATATAATTGAAAACAGCAATATCAACCTTTTTCTCAGGTCCACTCATTTGTTCCATTGCTTCAAAAAACTCAGAATCTTCGCACACAACAGGAGGCATTTTCACTTTATCACAGCAAACTAAAGACTTACTGTCCAAAATTTTTACATAAGATACACCCTTGGCACAACTAAGGTGGTACACATTATCACACGATATACATTTTAATGCACTGACAACTTTTGATTTACATTTTCTGCAGATTTGTGCAGACGTACCGGACTGACTACTACTATTGGCATCCATCTTGGCTCGATGGGTTTACATTACACATTTTTGTGTTATCGATTCTTCGATTTTTCAAATTTTTTGATTTATTGATGCATTTTTCGTTTTTTTTTTTTAGTTTTTGATTTCTAAAATTTTGGATTTTCGGTCTCACGATTTCCTGTTTTTTGATTGTTCAATTTTCCGATTTTTCAGTTTTTCATTTTTAAATTTTACATTTTTCGATTTTACAGATTTCGATGTTTCAATTTGTGGATTTTTTTAAATTTCAAAATTTCAATTTTTCAAATTTAAATCTTTCGATTTTGTGCGATTCTCGATTTTTCAAATTTTCCACTTCTAAACTTTTCGTTTTCTCAATTTTTTGATATTTCAGTGTAGAGATTTTTCAATTTTTTTATTATAAACTTTTTGGATGTTTCAATTCTTCGATTTTTCAAGTTTTCAATTCCTTGATTTTCAATTTTTCGACTCCTCAATTTTGGTGTTTTTCGATTTTATGATTTTTAAAATTTCCCGATTTTTCAAATTTTCGATTCCTTGAATTTTTTTTCGATTTTTCTATTTTCCGGTATTTCAATTTTAGTTTTTCAAGTTTTCGATTTTTGAATCTTTCTATTCACCTACCTCAGTATTTCAATTTTTGGTGTTTCTAAATTTTCGACTTTCCGATTGATCAATTCTTCGATTTTTTGATTTTCCGACTTTTAGGTTCTCGATTTTCAGATTTTCAATTCTTCAGTTTTTTAATTTTTTAGTTTCTGATTTTTCAGTTTTTTCGGGATTTTTCGATTTTTCGTTTCTTAAATTTTATATTTTCGGTATCTCGCTTTCTCTTGATTGTTCAGTTTTCCGATATTTCAATTTTTCATGTTTTAAATTTAGCATTTTTCGATTTTTGTTAATTTTTCGGTTTTTAAATTTTCGTTTTCTCGATCTCATTTGAATGTTTCGATTTTACGATTTTTTTTTAAATTTGAAGTTTTCAATTTTTCAAATTTTAATTTTTCGATTTTGTGCTATTTTAGATTTTGAGATTTCTTATATATTTTTTTGTTGCATCGATTTCTCGATGTTTCGATTTTCCAGTTCTTCAGTGTTTCAATTTTTCGATTTCTCGTTTTTTTTTGATTTTTCGAAATCTAGTTGGATATTTTAATTTTGGACTTTTTGGGTTTTTTGGTTTTTTGAAAATTTTTCGATATTTCAATTTTTCGATTCTTTGGTTTCTCGATGTTTCAGATTTTTGATTTCTCGTTTTTTTTTATTTCTCCATTTTCCGGTATTTCAGTTTTATGATTTTTCAATTTTTCGATTCTTCAATTTTTTGATTTCTCGATTTGTCTACATTTCAGTTGTGGGATTTTTTGATTTTTCAATTTTTCTATTTTTTTTTCGATTTCTCTATTTTCCGGTATTTCAGTTTTAAGATTTTTCAATTTTTCGATTTTTAAATCTTTTATTTACCCATCAGTAGGTATATCAATTTTTGCTATTTCTAAATTTTCGACTTTTCGATTAATCAGTTCTTCTATTTTTTGATTTTTCGACTTCTAGGTTAGTCGATTTTTCGATATTTTGATTTTCTCATTTTTCGATTTTTCGTTTTCTCGATTTTTCTGTTTATCGATTCTTCGATTTTTCAAATTTTTTGATTTATAGATGCATTTTTCGTTTTACTTTTTGATTTCTTAATTTAAAAATTTCTAAAATTTTGGATTTTCGGTCTCTCAACTTCCCGTTTTTTGATTGTTCAGTTTCCCGATTTTCAATTTTCCATTTTTAAAATTTTTCATTTTTCGATGTTTCAATTTTTGGATTTTTTTTTAATTTAAAGATTTCAATTTTTCAAATTTTTCTTTGCTGCATCGATTTCGCGGTCTTTTGATTTTTTGAATTTCCATTTATATTTTTCGTTTTCCTTAATTTATCAACTTTTCGATGTTTCTCGATTTTTCAGGTTTTCCATTTCTCGTTTTTGTTTTATTTCTCCACTTTCCGCCATTTCCGTTTTACGATTTTTCAATTTTTCGATTCTCCATTTTTTTTTATTTCTCTATTTTTCTACATTTCAATTTTGGGATTTTTCCATTTTCGAATGTTCCGATTTTTTTAAATTTTACATTCTTTGATTACTGTTTTTTTTTATTTTTCAGTTTTTCGATTTACCAATTTTTCGTTTTTTTTAGATGTTACATTTGATTTCTCAACTTTTCAACACTTCAATTTTGGAAATTTTACTATTTCTGGATTTGTCCATTTTTCGATATTCCGTTTCATCTGTACATACTGCGATTGTTTGATTTTTTGACTTTGGATTTTCGAATTTTCGGTTTTCCGATTTCTCAGACTTTTGTTATTTCAATGTTGGAATTTTTACTTTTCGGTTTTCAGTTTTTCCATTCTTCAGATTTTCGATTTTACAGTTCTTTGACTTTTCGATTTTTTGATTTCTCGAGTTTTTAATTTTCGACACTCATATTTTCAATCTTTCTACCTTTCAGTTTTTGATTTTTCGATTTTTTTATTTTTAAATCTTCACATTCTTCAGTTTCTAAACTTCTCCATTTTTTTACTTTACGATTTATCAGATTTTCAGTTCCATTCTTCAGTGTTTCGATTTTTCAATTTTCGACTTTTTGACTTTACTTCAAGGGCTAGGGAAGTTCTGCCGAAATAACCTTCAACCAATTTTTGTTTATAATCAGAACGTTATTTTTGCAACCTATTAAACTTCCACTCACTCTTCCCACAAATTACGAAACCCAAGTATGCATCTCTACTAAACCCATCCTCAGAATGACAAACACCTCCTCCGACTATTTTGGAAATCTTAATGACAAAGTGGGCGTCGAGTTAATTAATTAGAAACCAGCTGTTCCGAAGGGGTTGCCACATCTCTTCCCACATAACTCCGTCACTTATCCAAATCATCTCTTATCCTTCGCATTTCGCCCCTTCGACGACCCGCAACTTTACGACCTTTTTTCACCTCCGGGACGGTGTCGACGCGCCGGAAACGCACCGTCAGCGTTCCAACGACGTAATAATAGCTCTCGTCGGGCGCACGTTTCGTCTCCTCTCCTCGCCATCTTCCTCGCGTTATCGCTCCTAAAATCGCGTACGATGCTAATTATCGGAGAGAGCCAGTCCGTAAAGTCGACGTTTATGCCGAGCATTCCGGCACCAGAGCTGCGGACGTTATCGCCGATTGACGGCCCGATCACTTAACGCCGCGTCAATTTCGATTTTTCCAACTTTTAATTCGTTAATTGCCAACGTTAAATCATTTTTTATTGGCGGCTTTTACGTTCTGTTTGTAAACAGAGGTTGATTTATCGCCGCCGAGCTACCGAGTCATGCGGAGCTGGATTACGTCGTTTCTTGTATAAATTTAGGAAAACGTGCCGGAGGTTAATTGTGAATTCCTCGCGAACTGCACGACGGGACGGAAAAATGCTAATTCGGCGGGGGAGATTGACGGGTTTACGTGGAACACATAAATTTTGGTGGCGGTTGTACGTTTGGTTTGACGGATACGCCGGATTTAAAAAAATGGTTAAGATTATTATACGCTCGTTTAAAATTAGGAATGCCTCTGAAAAAAAAAAATTTCAATAGGTGGTCAATATTGCGAGAGAGTCGAGAATGATCTTTCACTTTCAAGGGTCGTTATTGCTAAAGCACATACATTTTAAGTAATTTTATGCTCTTTGAAAAAGTTTCGGCATGATTTACAAACTTTAACTTCAGTGTATTTATCCCAGGATAATTTAAACCAACGGATTTTAAAACTGAATCTGGATATGTTCTTCTATAATTGACGAATTTTTCGGGATAAAACAGCTGTGATATAATCAGATGGTCTGCGAAACTAAACTAAACCTTCCCTTGACTTCCATTAAAATTATGTCGATTAATTCAATTGCAATTCTGTCTAAGGATCTCGAACTTCCATTTTTCTCCTTTTACTCGCACTTCGATTGTTATGTGTGACATCCAAGTTGAGTTGTTTTTTAAATGTTAAAATGTCTTAACACCTCTAAACTTCTTCTTTATGAATCCTTGTTTTTTTCTTAGACATCGAGATTTTTGGAAAAAGTAAAATTGAATAACAATTTTTCGATTTTCCAATTTTTTGATTACTCAATTTTTCGATTTTAAAATTTTTCGATTTTTTGTGCTTTTAAATTTCCCATTTTTCGATATTTTGATGTTGCCATTTCTCCATTTCTCAATTTTCCGATGTTTCGATATCTTGAGTTTTCAATTTCTCGATTTTCAGATTTTCAGTTTTATTTACATTTCTTCGACTTTTCAGGTTTGTGATATTTCAGTTTTTCGGGATTTTTCGACTTCGTTTCCTCAATTTTTCTTTTTTCGATTCTTCAATTTTTCAATTTTTCGATGTATGGATTGATAATTTTTCGATATTTTTTTTGATTTCTTAAATTTTAGATTTTCAGTTTCTCGATTTTCAGGTTTCCGATTTTTCAATTCCTCATTTTTTAATTTTACATTTCTTCGACTTTTCAGGTTTGTGATATTTCAGTTTTTCGGGATTTTTCGACTTCTTTTCCTCAATTTTTCTTTTTTCGATTCTTCAATTTTTCAATTTTTCGATGTATGGATTGATAATTTTTCGATATTTTTTTTGATTTCTTAAATTTTAGATTTTCAGTCTCTCGATTTTCAGGTTTCCGATTTTTCAATTCCTCATTTTTTAATTTTACATTTTTCGATTTTTCTATTTTTCGGCTTTAAATTTTTCAATTTCTCAGTTTTACTGATCTTTCAATCTCTCGATATATTCATATTTCGATATTTCGATTTTTCGATTTTTTTAATTTAAATTTTTCGATTTTGTGCTGTTCTCGATTTTTCAATTTTTCCACTTCTCCAACTTTTCCAATTGTTCAGTGTTTCAATTCTTCGATTTCTCGGTTTTTTGATTTTTCGATTTTCCACTTGTACTTTTTTTGTAATTTTTAGTTTTTCAGCTTTTCGATGATTCGATTTCTGTTTTTTTTTTGAAGTTTTGTTTTCTCAATTTTTTGATATTTCAGTGTTGAGAGTTTTCAATTTTTATATTTTAAAAATTTTCGATGTTTCATTTCTTCGTTTTTCCAAGTTTTCAATTCGTTGACTTTTTTTGGATTTCTATATTTTCCGGTATTTCAAGTTTTAGTTTTTCAGTGTTTCGATTTTTAAATCTTTATTTACCTGTATTTCAATTTTTGTTGTTTTTTAAAATTTTCGACTTTTCGATTAATCAATTCTTCGATTTTTTGATTTTTCGACTTTTAGTTTCTCGATTTATTCAGGTTTCTGATTTTTCAGTTTTTCGGGATTTTTGGATTTTTCGTTTCTTAAATTTTATATTTTCGGTATCTCGATTTATCTTGATTGTTCAGTTTTCCGATTTTTCAATTTTTCCGTTTTTAAATTTTTCGATTTTTCGATCTATACAGATTTCGATGTTTCGATTTTTTGGTTTTGTTGGTTTGTCGATTATTCTATTTTCGATTTGTCCATTTTTTGTTTCTCGATTTCTTAATTTTTCGATGCTCCAATTTTTGGAAGTTTCTAAATTTGCGGTTCTCGCCTTCTCGATTTTTCAAATTTTCGATGTTTCAGTTTTGGAATTTTTTAATTTTGGGATTTTTGATTTTTTACTTTTTCGATTTTGCTCAAGTTTTCGATGTTTCAGTATTTCAATTTTTCCATTTTTCGATATTTCAATTTTTCAATATTTTTTAAATTTTAGGTTTCTCACTTCTTTGTCGTCTCGATTTCTCGATCTTTCGATTTTTCGACTTCTTGCTTTTAAATTTTTCGTGTCGCTATTTGAATATTTCGATTTTTTAATTTTTCGATTTCTCAAGTTTTCGATGTTTCAGTTCTGAAATTTTTCAATTTTGGGACATTTCGATTTTTTGATTTTTTGCTCTTTCGGTTTTTCTCAAGTTATTAATGTTTTATTTTAGGATTTTTCAGTATTTCGATTTTTCAATTGTTCAATTTTTTGTTTTTTTTACTTTTTCGGTTGTTCATTTTTGTTTTTAATTTCAGATGTGTAGTTCAGTTTTTCAATATTTCGGTTTTACGATTTTTCAATTTTTCGATTCTTCAATTTTTCATTTTCCGAATGAATCAATTTTTTTGATATTTCGACTTTTCAAGTTTTTTATGTTTCAGTTTCGAAATTTTTCAATATTTCGATTTTTCAATGTTCCAATTGTTTTATTTTTTACTTTTTCGCTTTTCCTTAAATTTTCGATGTTTCAATTTTGAAATTTTTCGGTATTTCAAGTTTTTGATTTTTTGATTTTTTACTTTTTGGATTTTTTATTTTTCCGATACTTTGGTTTTTAAATTTTTTTAAATTTTAAATACGTATATCTGTTTTTCGAATTTTTAAATTTTAGGTTATTCACTTTTTTGTTGTCTCGATTTCTGGATATTTCGATTTTTCCACTTCTCGCTTTTCAATTTTTCGATTTTTAAAATTTACAATTTTTCGATTTTTTAATTTTTCTTTGTTCAAGTTTTCAATGTTTCAGTTTTAAAATTTTACGATTCTTGGATTTTTCAATTTTCGACTTTAATTTTTTTGATTTTTTACTTTTTCGATTTTTTTAATTTTTCCATTTTTTGCTTTTCGACTTTTGAATTTTTTTGGTTTTTACATTTTTAAATTTTCCGAAATTGGGAAATTTGACAATTTCGATTTCTGGATTTTGGGATTTATCGACTTTCCGATTTACCAATTTTCAGTTTCGGGATTTTTCAATTTGTGGTTATTTCTATTTTTCAATTTTTGGGATTATTAAATTTTAGATTTTTCACTTTTTTGAAGATTTGACTTCTCGGTTTCTCAATCTTTTAATGCTTCGACTTCTCGATGTTTCAGGTTTTTAATTTCACTTTCTCTTACGATTTTTTGACTTTTCAGTTTTTCAGTTCTTCGATTTTTCAATTTTTTCGAATTTTAAAAGTTTAGATTTTCTAATTTTTTGATGTTTCGTGCTCTTCTCAGTCTTTCGATTTTCCGACTTCTCGATCTTGGATTGTATGATTTTTCAATTTTTCAGTTTTTAAAAGGTGTGATTTTTTGATTTTTCAATTTTCCGGTTTTTAAATTTTTAGATTTTTAGATTTTGAAAAATTTAACAATTTTGATTCTCGGTATTGAGCTTTTTCGACTTTTCGATTTACCAATTTTTCAATTAGGGGATTTTTCAATTTCTTAATTTTTCAGTTTTTAGATTTTTCATTTTTTTGATGTCTATTTCTCAATTTTTGGAATTTTTAACTTTTAGATTTTTCACTTTTATGTTTCTCTATGTTTTGATGTCTTGATTTCTCGATGGTTCAATTTTTCAATCAATTTCAATTTCTTGGTTTTGCAATTTTTCGACTTTTGGATTTTTCAATCCTTAGATTTTCATTTTTTCGAATTTTAAAGTTTTAAATTTTCGAATTTTTTTGATGTTTGGATATCTTCGTCTTTCGACTTGTCGAGTTCTCGCTTTTAGATTGTTCGGTTTTTCAGTTTTTAAAAGTTTTGATTATTCGATTTTTCAACCCTTTCAGTTTTTCGATTGTTATTTTTTTTTTAAGTTTAAATGTTTCAATTTTTGGATTTTGGTTTGGTTCGATTTCCCAATTTCTCGACATCTGGATTTCTCGGTCTTTTGTGTTTCGATTTCTCGATGTTTCAATTTTTCAATTTCAATTTCTCGATTTCTGAATTTTGCGATTTTTCGATTTGTCAGTTACTTGATTTGTCAGTTTTTCGATTTTTAAAATTTTAGATTTTTCAATTTTATGTTTCGATTTCTCGATGTTTCGATTTGCCGAGTTCTCGCTTTTTAGATTTTTCGATATTTCAACTTTTCGGTTTTTAAAGTTTTCAATTTTTCAATTTTCTATTTATCGATTTATTGAGTTTTCAATGTTTTGATAATTCGGTTTTTTTTTTTAGGTTCAAATGTTTAAATTTAGAATTTTTCGATTTTGGCCTATTTGGATTTTATTCGACTTTTTGTCTCGGTCTTTTGATGTTTCGATTTCTCGATGTTTCAATTTTTCAATTTCCATTTCTCGAGTTCAGATCTGAAATTTTTCGATTTTCAATTTTTCCACATTTCTGTTTTGGGATTTTTTAAATTCTCGATTTCAGTTCTTCTATTCTTTAATTTTTCAATATTTCGATAATTTAAATTTTGGATATTCCGATTTCTCGATTTTTAAATTTCACGCATTCGATTTTTTCCATTTTTCGATTTTACGTTTTTTTAATGTTTCGATTTCCGGGTTTTCAATTTTTGGATTTCTCGATTTTCGATTTTGGCCTATTTGGATTTCTCTTTTTAATGGTCGAAATGGTTGAAATTTTCGAAACTTCACACATTTTCTTGTAGATTTCGAGCTTTAGAACTCATTTCCGGCTTCGTTTTTTTGATAGCTGCAACCTTTCTTCCAGAATCGACCGTTGAAATATCGAAATTTTTAAAAAAATTTTAAATTTTTAAAAATTCGCATTTCGTACCGATTATTTCGAAAATGTTGCTCTGTGACCATCAAAACGCTATATTTTTGGAATCAGCGTGTCGAGATCTGCGTCCCTGAATTTTTTCATAATTTTCAAACGACTTTTTTAAAACTGAAATTTTTTAATGGTCCCCCATTCTTCAAATTTCGGAAAAATTTTTAAATTTTCGAAACTTAACTAGACACATTTTTCAACATTCCAATTGGGGAATTTTTTCTGGGCTATTTCGATTTTGCGACTTCTCGCTTTTGGATTTTTCGATTTTTAAAAGTTCGGATTTTTCAGCTTTTCAATTTTTCGTGTTTTTTTTTCGATTTCTCGATCTATTGAGATTTTAATGTTTCGATCTTTGGATGTTTCAGTTTTCCAATTTCGATTTCTCGAGTTACCGGTTCTGCGACTTTTCCATTTTTCCACATTTCAGTGTTGGGTTTTTTTTAAATTCCCGATTTCTCAGTTTTTCGATTCAATTTTGCGATTATTTAAAATTTTGGATTTATCGATTTCTGGATTTCCAGTTTTTTTTTACTTTTTCGATTTTTAAACTTCACATTTTCGATTTTACGATTTTATGATGTTTTCTAATTAATGATTTGATTTTTTTTAAGTTATATATTTCGAATTTTCGATTTCCCGACAACTCGATTTTTCTATTTTAAAAATCTTTACACTTCATTTTTTCGATTTATTGATTTTTAAAGTTTTTGATTTCTCAGTTCTCCAACATTTCAATTTTTGGGGATTTTTAAATTTTTCAGTATTTTCATTTTTCGATTTTTAACATTTTAGATTGTTTGATGTTTCAATTGCTCTATCTTTCGATATTTCGCCTTTTCGGATTTTGATTTTTAGAGGTTAACACATTTTGTTGTATTTTTCAAAGAAGCGTGGTTTGGTTGGCTGCATTTCAGGGCCGAGAGAAGTTTTGTCGAAATAATCTTGTATCATTTTTTTTTTGTACTTCCCCTAGTTTTCCACTCATAACTGATGGTCCATCGTAGCAACTCATCTGGCGTTTCTTAAATGTTCAATATTTCCGACACTTTCAAACCTACAAACCGTATATTTTACAACATATCTTAGAATAAATGTAATAGTTTTTTGATAATTGGTAATCCTGTGTAGAGTTCCTGAAGACCTTAATGACCATTTTTACCTGAAAGCCCTTTTGGAGATCAAATCACACGATCCTTCAAACCCAAATCCCCACTAATTTCCATCTCAAGACTCTCCAAGCCGACTCCATCATCCCAATTGCCCTTGTCCAATCCTCTCCTCCACAATTGATTGAACGTTTCCTGCATAAATCCGATGATGATGGATCCACTTGTTCCAATTTAAAACATGCATTTAACAACCCTGAATTGTTCACCGGCTGTGTCATCATCTCTCCCATTCAATTGATCCAATTCATTTCACTGATGATGCGGGTCATGGAAACTAGAAAACCGTTTTCAATATTTAACATCGGCCGATCCGCATTTACTCATCTCGCCAGGCTCCTTCCTGACTCTCGTCGGATAATCTCAGAGCAGTTTGGATTTTTGTTGCCGGCAAAAGTTACGCATTTGATGCGTTATCCGGTAGTACCAACTCTGCTCGTAATTATTCGCCTGTCGAGATTAAAGCGATGTCCTGTTCAGAGGCGATTGACCAACGGCGGTGCGTTGAGTCGTACCGTTTGCTCGATAGTTCCCAGGATCGGTTTGTTTCGCCATAACGGCCAATTAGAACGCTTGGAAGAGCTATGGGAAAACGGACCAGGATGTGCGGAAAGCAACAGGATGCCCGAGTGGACGGGGGTTTTTGCTGGACGGTATTAATTGCTGTTTGATTGATGGGATCGGGGTTTTTGTCGCGGTTTGGGCTGGTTGGTAATTAATGCGAAACGACGGAAATGGTACCAGAAAGAAGTGCGTTGGTGTTGGCGAAGGAGTGGTACGGTTAAAAGAAAAAAGTTAAGGGGACGGTTTGTTCATATACCTAGTGTCTATAGTTTGGAGAAATGTGGATCGTTTTCGCGTGTATTAAGGGCACTCGCTAGACGAGGTATAACATTTTTTTGGTTTTTCATATGAAAAAATGATATTAATATAGATGTGTCATACATCAAACTGCAGTTTTTTTCATATTCTAGGGCGCAGAGACCAGTTCAATCAATTAAAAAAATATGGCTGAGAAATATCGTAAAAAAGCACCATTTTATGTTTTCTTTTCAAGTTTTTTGAGTCATAACCATCATAAAATCGCTTGAAAATTCGCACATGGATAAAACATCACTTTTTACAGGGCGCAGAATCATTAAATGTTTGTTAGTGGTACAATTTGTTCAAATAATAATGTGTTTATTAAAATCAAAATATACCACCAATTAATGCAAAATACGTCGAATAATTTTAACAGGAATATCAGAGGAAAATTAATGATCTATTGGTTAGCAGAGTTTTTAACCAAAACTAACGGTTATTGAAAAAAATGGGTATCAATTCGACAGAATTTGAGCAGTTAGTTCAGTACTTTGCCGATAGGAGCGCCACTAAAATTTACGGAAGCGACTTTCAGGTAAAATCCTTATCGCCTGCTTTACCATAAGCTGAATGTTAGAGTTCTCGGCTGATTTTTGTAATTTTTGGCAAGGAACTCAGTTTTATAACAAGCCGCCAGGACCGGCCGTAGTAATCTATTGTTAAGGAAATTAACTTTTACGCAATGAGGTACTATCATAAAACCGAATTAAAACTGAGGAACTATAATATTTTTACTCCACTCAGGATCCTGAATTCAATTCACATGATTACTAAAAATTCATTATAATATTATTGTTAATATATATTTTGCTTTCTTAATTAATAAAACTAATAAACATATTTATAATAATAATAAAACATATATAAAATACAGCTTTTGTTTAACACGTATAAGTAGCTAAGTGTGCTAAGGAGGTGTTTTAAAAAAGCCCTACGCCCAGTAACTTCTCCCTTCATTGTTTACTCGAAAACAGTGCTGGTATATGTTTTCATTTGCCGAGAGATCATTTTCAAAATATATTTATAATAAAAATATGCAAGTCTTGGTGATGAAAAATGTACTCCTAATAAATTATTAAAGGACGTAAAAAAATAGAAACAAATTTTATTTATTTTAAAAAAATCTCTCGCAAAGGCAGGTTCTTCTTTCTTCTGGAATCAATTATTTCGGGCAATAATGCGCCAAAGCAAAATCTGCCAAGTTTATCTGCCATCTTTTTACATATATTTCTTCGTCTTTATACATTTTTTCTATATTTATTCCATTGGGTGTCCATACAACAAAATAAACTTGTGAAATACCCGTAACAAGCATTTGTCCCTGGACTTGAAAGTAGTAATCATGATTTTTTTTTTAGTTTCAATTCTCTGTCAATGTACAAAATTTGATTATTTTTTTTCTAACCGTTTCTTCGGGAGACAAATCTTGCGATTTTGAAGGGCATTTAATTTCGATTAATGCACTCCTATCCTCTAGAACCCTGTCTGGACTAGCAGCCAAGTAAGGAAATTGTTTTGAAATAAACAAGCCACACTGTTCAGTTTTTATATTTTTATTTATTTTAAAACACTTGACAGCTTTTTCCTCACTTTGCTGTCCATAGTATGTATAACTGTTACCTCTAAATGTACTACAACAGAGACTCCACAGTTTTAGGTATTGCTGTAGTTGGTCTAAGTTTGTAAATACGTCCAAAATTTGAAGCCCTAACCCTAATTTCTCTTTCTTTTGCCCAAATGTGCCTGTTGCCTAGTGTCTATTTAAATTTGGTCTAAATTCAAAGATAATTTTCTCAAAAAAACCTCTTTGGCTGTCACAAATGTTTCTACATCCATGACAGGATTTTCTAAAAAATATTTAAACTATAATCGCAGTCGGGACCAGCATACGTAAATTTTTTTACGGCATATTTTTTTACGAATACTTGTCTAAGACGAGCTTGTTTTATAGACGAACAATATTTTTTTGTTATTAAACCGGGACGGTTTTAATCACAATATATTTACTTATCCGCTCTAAAAAATTGATGACGTCACCTCAAAATTTTGCTGAATAAATCCTATCTAAATTGTATAAAATATGATGAGTCTCTTCTTGTGATTTATCATTCCATTCATGTTTTTTTGGATTTGCATATACAGGATGACCCCAAAAATTAATGAATGCGTAAATTTATTTTATTGATTTAATCAGGAACTACAGAACCCAATGCTTTGAAATCTTGCAAATGTTTTAAGGTTATAAAGAGCATAATAAATTTTTAGTCCAAATATATTTGCTTATCCCCTCCAAAAAATTGATGACGTCAGCTCAAAAGTTTGCCGTATAATCCTATTTAAAATTTACAAAATATGATGAGTCTCTTCTTGTAATTTATCATTCCATTCATATTTTTTGGATTCGGATATACAGGGTGACTCAAAAAATTTAATGAATGCGCAAATTTATTTTATTGATTTAAGCAGGAACTACAAAACCGAATGCTTTGAAATCTAATGTGTAAAAAAAACATAATAGGCATGCAGTCGTCACGTTTTCGATGGCGAGGGAAGTACTGTCTAAACTTTTTACACTAATTTTTTTGATTTTCCCATTTTTCCATTTCTCAATTTTTGAATGTTTCAGTTTGGGATTTTTTCACTGTTTCGATTCTTTAATTTTCCTTCCATTTTTAGGTTTTTCAATATTTCAGCTTTGGAATTGTGCAGTATTTCGTTTCTTCAATTTTTCAAATTTTTGATATTGTGTTTTCTCGGTTTTTAAATTTTTCGATATTTTAATTTTTCAGTTTTTAAAGTTTTACGCTTTTAGATTTCAAACTATCTCGACTTTTCGATTTTTCAGTTCCATGATTTTTCAATTTGTCGAATTTTTAAATTTTAGATTTTTTGTTCTCGATCATTCAATTTTCTGAGTTTTCTGGCTTAGATTTTTTTTGTTGTTCAATTCTTGGATTTTTAAAATTTTGTTTTTTAAATTTTCCTATTTATCAACTTACTGGGATTTCAATGTTTTGATTTTTTTGATTGTTCAATTTCTCGATTTTTTGATTTTTAGTTTTTGATAGATTTTTTTTTTTAATTTTCAGTTTTTCAATTTATTAACTTCACGATATTTTCAGTTTTACGATTTTAAATTTTTTTTTATTTTTCAGTTTTTAATTTTTGACGTTTCTAAATTTTTCGATTTTTCAATTTTTCGATTAACTGATTTTTGTTTTCCCATTTCTCTATTTCTTGAATTTTTCAATTCTTTTCTTCAATTGTAATTTTTCAATTTTCCGATTTCTGGATTTTTCAAGATTTCAGTTTTGAATTTTTTCACTTTTTCGATTTTTCAATTTTCCTTCCATTTTTCAGTTTTTCAGTATTTCAGTTCTGAGATTTTGCAATGTTTCGGTTCTTCAATTTTTCCATTTTTTGATGTTTCGATTTCTCGGTTTTTCAATTTTTCGATAGTTATTTTAATTTTTCAATTTTTAAGTTCTAGATGTTTCCGTTTAATTTTAATTTTAGATTGTTCCAATTTCTGATTTTTAGTTTCGATTTTTTATTAAAATTTGTTTTAATTTTTTCGATTTTTCAATTTTGGTGTAATTTGAAAACGGTATTAATAATACATTTAGGCGAATAAAGTAATAGACGGGCTTGATAAGCCTTGTTTGCTCTACAGTGTCTAAATTGTGTTTGAATAATATAATAATTATCTCGAATATTAAAATTAATATGTCAAAAGAATACGAGAATTATTCTGCTTATCGCTGACGTATTTGTGCCGCCGTCCGGTAGTCGTCTATCCCAGCGCGTCAGGTAGATTAAAAGAATTGCTGGTTGCGTTTAAGGCAACAAATGGTGCCCAATTCAAACTTGTCTCTCGTCTAGCCTTAACGTTGATTGTAATCTCATTCTGCTCCAATACATTAACATTAACAAAGTATGGGAAACGTAACTTTGAACTTCATTTGTTTTCAAGATGCGCGTCTAACATGTTTTTTTTTAAATAGTGTAGTCAAATTGTCAATTTTTGAATAGAAAATGTTTTCTGTTACTTTGTGTAACGTATTTACTATTTCCAGGAAGTAAATGGAGACCATTTCGAAAATTTGTTGTAACATTTTACGTTTTTCTGATTTTCAGTAGTTTTATTTTGACAATTTATTCCACCATATTGGGAAAATGCAGAAAATAGAACTTGATATTCCTAGGGACAGCCGAAATTCAAAAAGGTTCAACAAACCATTTTCGTTATATTCAAATCACATTTTATAAGTTCGATGAGCTCGTTTTTTTTCCCCTAAACTTAACAATTTGTATAAATTTGCATTACACTACTTTGCCAATAAGCATGGCAGTTTTCCTAAATGCTTTCTTTTGGAATTTATGTTTTTGTTTGTGTCTCAAATTCGGAGCTTATTCGGTTATCTGTTGTTTTTATTTTTAACAGAAAAATACATTTGTTGTTGAATTATTAAAAATACCAAGATAACTAGTCACTTTCGATGATCTCATCTCAGAAACGAGAGTGTTTACATGAAAGGTGGAATTTCAAGATCTAATTTTATTTAATTAGATTAAATTAGTATAAATTAATAATTTGCGGATTTTCTAAAAAACAATAATTGTGCTAGAAATTTGCATGGATGAACTAACATTTTTCTATGTTACTTGTCCCCTTCACTATTACTATGTTCTTCTATAATTATAGTGTGATTGCAACTGTTGGAAAAACAAAAAGACAATGAATAAAAGGAGACATTTTTAGGTCCCAAAATTGACGAATTAGGTTATAAAAATCTTAGTTTAGGTTAAAAACCTGGAGGAAAAAATATTCGCTCAACGAAAAAGCATACATCAAAAAAATATATATTAAAAAAAAATTAAACAAAACAATATAGAAACAAATATTTTGTGTACCAAACAGAAAAACGATTAAATAAACAAACGATCTATAGTTACGTCCACTAATTCTAAGTTATCGCAAAAAAATGGCGATCAAATTAAAGCAAGTCGCATTTAACAAAAAATAAAATAATAATTCAGGTATTTAAAATGAGTTACAAAAGCAAACTATATATTTCTCTAAATTTTCGATTGTAAATTTACACCTTTGATCGCTTAAAACACTTTTAAGTTTTGAAAACGTGCGTTCCACATCACAAGAAGTGATGGGTGCTAAATTAAATATTGAACAATCTACGTTTCCATTTATGTATGTATTGTTGGTAGCATTTCCATTACCGCAAATTCGTTATTTACTGAACATATAAATCGTATCCTGGATTCTTTTTTAATAGAGAACATAATTTTTGGAACGCCATTTCCCCCACTTTCCTGGTGTGTTTTTTAAAGATGTATACACTTTTTCCACAATTTCCATACTTTGGTTTAATTTTAAACCTATTGTTTCTAATTGAACTATTGCATCGGCAATAATTTTAGAGTGAGTTTTAATGTACAAGAGTTAATTTTTAACGTTTGCTTTATTCAGGAATTCTTGAGCTTTTTTAATGCTTTGTGCATCTGTGGCTTCAACTGACATTACAACCTAAAAATATTCAACATAAGAATAATAGTAAAAAACCATTATATATTTACTGACTTGTTTAAAACATCAAAGTGTTCTGCATAAAACAATGCAATGATTTTGGAAAAATGGTAGGAATTTTCGAAAACTGAAGCCGAAGGCAACTTTTGGAGACCGACATCAACAAAAGAATTTCTTACAAATTTTCCAAGGTACTACTCGAGAAAATGTCAAAAATTTCATAACGAGGAAGTTTGGAAAATTTGAATTTTTGGAAAAGTTATCCAAAAGTCCACAAAAAAAAATGGGACTTAATGCGTGTCTATGGTCTCGGAGCCAGATTTAGGAAATATTCGGCTTGAAGTTATTTTTTTGGAGGTCAAAATGTACAAAAAAATCTCATTTAATAATTGCCGTTGGTGCTCGGAAAAAGTCAAAAGTTCCATATTCAAAACTGAACTTTTTTCGAAATTCTTCAAAAATCCACAAAAAATCAAGGGTATAGTTTCCCCAGTTCTAATTCGATTTTATCAGAGTACCCCATTGTGTAACAGTTAAATTCCTTACTTAACAATAGATTACTACTGCCCGTGATGGGATAGTCATAAATAAGGATTTAACTATGCCGATACCATTAGACAGTATAATGGTTAAATCCTTATTTATGACTTTCCCATCCCGGCAGTAGTAACCTATTGTTAAGGAAGTTAGTTAAATTTTACACGCCATAAAAACCGAATTAGAACTGGGAAACATTATAAATCTCGTTGAGCTAAATCCAAAAACTTGGTGTTTCAAAGTCGAATTTTTAACATATTCCAAAAATTGTCATGTATAATTTTGGCGATATTGGAAAAATGGTCTGAATTTTCGAAACAATGAAGCAGAAGAAAACCTGTGGAGATCGAAATCAACAAAAGAATCTGTTATAAATTTTCGAAGGTACTCGAGAAAAGGTCAAAATTTTCATAAGAAGGAAATATGGAAAGTATTGGAAAGTTTGAGTTTTTGGAAAAGTTATCTAAAAGTTCACAAAAAATCTGAAATACCGATCCTGACGAGTGATCCCGAAATCGATGCGTGTTTATGGTACCAGAAACAGACTTTTGGAAATATTTGGCTTGATTTTTTTTAAGATTCCTAAAAATTAACACATTTGTTGTTGGCGATTTTGGAAAAATAGAAATCATTTTCGAGGAAATTAAACCGAAAAACCACTTCTGGGGGTCGAAATCTCATTTAATAATTTTTGGATGTTGGTTGGAAAGTCAAAAATTTCATAGGTATTTCAAAATTGAACTTTTTTCGAAGTTGTTCAAAAATTTACAAAAAATCTAGAATATAAATCTTGTTGGGCTGAATCGAAACAATTGGCGTGTTAATGGTGTCGCACTAAGATTTTCGAAATATTTGGTTTCAAAGTCGAATTTTTACTTTAATCTAAAATTGGCATGTATAATTTTGGTGATTCTGGTAAAATCATACGAATTTTCCAAGAAATGAGGCCGAAAACAACATTTGGAGATCGAAATCAACAAAAAAAAAAAATTTGTTGAGTAAAAAACCATTATATATTTACTGACTTGTTTTAAAACATCAAAGTGCTCTGCATAAAGCAATACTGTTTGAATCCAAGTGGCCCACCTGGTTAATACAGGTTCAGGTGGGAGAGGTGTATTTGGTAAACTGTTTTTATAAAACTCCACTCTTATTGGTGCTTTTAAATAGATTTTCTTAACATTGCTAATTATCCCATTGACATCTGGACAATTCAGTCCAATTGTTTCAGACACTAAATGTAACCCATATGCCCATGTTAAGTGTGTTATATTTTCATAAAACACCTTCAAATTAGTACCAGTTTTGATCATGTATGAAGCACCATCTGATACAAACCATTTAACTTTTTTATGTTCAGTTCCCTTTGACCACAATAAAGCTACAAATTAACAATTAAATAAATTATAATAATTCCAATGCTTAAAATTATTATCAATAGCACACCCAATGATTCGTTTATAAATCTCGAGTTGTGTTAGTTTTATCAAGCTGCTTCAAAGCTAGTAGAAATGGACGGCCAGCTTCTTCAGAAGATAATTTTCCAATTACTAAATGGGCTATGTGTCTTCCTAATCTGTCCGTCGTCTCATCGACGCTAATCCATATATCATTATTGCCAATAAATTTTCTAATTTGTTTAATTACCTGTAAATTATAAAATTTATGTTAAAAAGTTTTTAAATAAAAATTCTAGTGCTCACCATATCGTAATCTTTTGGTAAATAATTTTTTCTCAGAGTGCTTTCTGAGCGTAAATGCTTTCCTATATATTTATGCATAAAATTTTTAAACTCAGGACAACTAACTTTATTCCATGGAATATTTGCTGCGGTAAATGCCCTACATAAATCGGTGCAAAATTGCGTAAAATCATTGTCGGAACTAATGTTTAATAAAGTCTGTTTACTGGTTTTATTCTCGTACTTTTTGTGTGCATCGCCAATGCAATGTTGTTCAAAGTGTGATTTTTTTTCGCACTTAAACTAGGAAACAAAAATGTGAACATAATTCAAGCTTCAGTATTTTAAATGTTTATTTAGTACTTTTCCACACACTTTGCATAATAACTCACTGTCTTTGGTTGAAGAAGGAAATTGAAAATTAGTGTCCAAATTATTCCCTAACCATGATTTCATTTTATCTTTCATGGATGATTTTACCTTAGGCATTTTGAGGATTTTTTACTGTATGCACAAAAATCAAAACCGTCCCCAGCACACTCACTAACACGCAAAGACACTCACTATCACTAAATTAGATCGTTTAATTAACACTTTGGGTCTCTAACGGTAAATTAAGCATTTTAGGTAGTAATGAATGGGCGTTAAATAAACAGATTTTGTTAAATTCGGATAAATATATAACTTTCGCAAGAAGTAGATATAAAAAGGCAAAAAACCTAAGATCCGAAGCCTATTAATGAGGTTCCAATTTAGCAAAACGTTCCGAGTATTATTTTGGCTAATTCTCGAAATTTTGTTCTTGATTTGATGTATTTAGATTTTTTAACAGTTGCTCTAGAAAATAGACAACAGATTCACTCCATATACACAGACTTCTCTAAAGCTTTCGACTGAGTCAACCATAAGTTATTAAAAGATAAGTTAAAATCTTATGGTATTCACGGCACACCTCTCCAATGGCTTAAAGGGTACTTAGAAAATCGTTCTTTATAGTTTCGTATAAATTATGCATCCTACCTCATTCAAGTAACATCCGGAGTTCCGCAAGGTTCCCATTGGGGACCCTTGCTTTTCAATCTTTTTATCAATGATATTAAGACGTGTTTTCATCGCTCAAGGTTCTCACTGTTTGCACATGACCTATAATTTCACTTGGTAGTAAATACTTTAAGTGACTGTCATCGTCTCCAGATAGACTTAAACAATGTCATTGACTGGTGTCTTAATAATGGTATGGAACTTAATAAGACAAAATGGTATGCAATATCAAATCGAGGGATTTAACCTCAAATATGTCACAGAAATTAAGGATTTGGGAATCATTTTTGATCAACAACCAAGCTTTGTACCACGTATCAGTTTTGTTAAAATACATGAAATAAGCCCATACGACGCCTATGGGTTTTCGCGATGGGCAATCCAGAAAGACCTCGATTGCGGAACTTCTACAAAGGAAGTATGGCTTCAAATAGAGACCACCTTCGGGAACGAGGATTATTCAGTCAGTTCAGTTCATGAGAGTACAGCCAAGTTGCGCCGGCATTATTTTGTACATACTCGTGTAAATTGAATTATCGAGAAATAAATTGTGAGTTTTACCCACGCCGATTTTAAACACCCGTTCAACGTAACAATACCTTTATTTATAATGGGTACGCCCGTGTATTAAATTAAAATAAAATAAAATAAAAAAATTAAATTGCTTCAAGTCAACACGATGCTAAAATTCCATGTTTACATGTTATCAATATCCAAAGCGTTATCCCGTATAAAATGACTATTTTTTGACGAAAAAACGACTCAGTTGCTATTATTTCCGAAATTACTAGACCGATTTTTGTCAAATTTTGCATATTTGGAATATCAGTTAAGTATTAAACCGCTAACCGAAAATTGTGTAATTATCCCCACCAACAATGTATAATGATAGCTCAATATTTTGCGTAATGAAGGATATTTATTGATTTTGTTTATTATCATTATAATTTTTATTGTTTGATTTACCCCGTACTTTTTTTTATTGATCAAATCAAGAACGGTTCATTCGATTTTCTCGAAAATGCAAGATTATAGTAATGCCGCGCTCGCTTGTATTTAATAATAATAAAATAGTTATCACAATGACCCCAACTCATCCAAAATAATACTGTGAACGTTTTGCTCTGTTGTAGCTTAGTTATTTAATTACACCTGATGGTGGTTATCCGTACGTGCTTAATAGTCGAATTCTTTCGAAATGTAAAAATAAATAAGCATGTACTGAAAGCGTAGCGAGCGAAACCTAACTAAACATTCAGCAAGCGGAGTTCACAAAAGGAGCAACCCGACATGTGCAGTTCATGCAAGGGAAAAAGTTCGCTCAACCCGTGGAATCCGTTTAATATTAATATTTACATCCTTTTAGATATTTTTCAAGTGTCAACATCGATAAAGTCGTGAGACTCGAAGCAGAATCGGAAACATGTGGCTTCTTTGTAATTATATATATGAAAAAAAACAACCAGGTTTAGTTAATTAATTAAGTATTCCATTTTTTACACCCACAATAAATAAACTAGAAAACATTTTATGTTGGATCTAAATCTAGATAAATGTCTATGAACTCCACCATATTTTGACGCAATATGTATAGAAATTATCAGGTGCAGTACCGAGTAATATTTACGGAAGTAACCGTTGCGATATATTGACAATATTTGAACAAACTTTGCGGTCGAGATAAGTTCTTAATATTGACAGTTGTGGTAGTAGTGATCGTCAATTTTTGTGGATTTGGCAGCTTAATATCAAAACAGGAAATGTACTTTGTATATATAGTTGACGATGTTTTTAGACAAACGTAGGCCAAGTAAACCTAGTAATTTGGTTGGCAACAAATTTCGTATATGCAAAGAAAAATGAAATTTATCAGATTAGTTTAAGTTGTTTTAACTGTAAGTTAAACTGTAACATTGTTGGCAGTAATTTCGCACTTTGTATTTTCTATTCTAATAAGTAAGTTTCAAAGCACTGAAGTAAACAATTATTATTTCAGTATTTAGGGTGTTTTAAAATCGCGTACAGCCATTATGTACAAAATAATCCTGACGCAACTTGACTGGATTCGACTGAGTTGACTGAATAATCCCGACGGCGACCTCTATTTAAATCTATACGATCCTCTCGATGGATCGAGAACGCCGCTTGAGGTTTTTCTGGGTTGCCCATCGCGATTTCCACTTCCAAGCTTTTCGTCAGCGAACGCCGCCTGATGAGTAATCATCGACGTACATGCTAGAACCAGTGTTGGACAGTATCTAGATACTTGTATCTAAATAAAGTATCTAGATACAGTTTTGGGTATCTAGTATCTGTATCTAGATACAAAATTAATGCAGATACATTTTTTATTTCAATTTTTTTCAGTAGTTATTAGTTGAGGTATACTAGTAGTAATTTTTGATACTTCATGTTGGTGATTTTGGTCACATAAACAAAAATTGAGGTAAGAGGTCCACTAATAGTATTCTGTCACGGAAATTTTCATATTTTAAATACCATCATTTCCTACATCGTAGCCTTCAGTACTTACTTATACATCTTTAAATATAATCTTGAGGGGTAATAAATCTAAGCCATGGTAAGATGGTATTTTAAAAACCATAAACCACAATTCACTATTCACTAATTAGAAATTATTAAATATTGAAAAATAATGCGGTACTTAATGATTAATTTTTTCAATTAGATATTAGATTTTGAATCAACTAATCAGTGTTCAATATTAATTTTCTCCATAAATGCACTAAATTGTTTACTGTATTAATCTATTATTTCAACAAATGTACATTTTCCTCTCGCAATCGTATTTTTACTTTTTCATTGTTGACTTTACGCGAAGGCGCTTCAGTCCTTTTGCCTAAATGTGCATTATGTTTAGTGTAATCTTGGGCAATTAAATTAATCTTTTTAAACTTCGTATGAATAATTTATCTGATATAATATTCTAAAATCGTGAATATTATCGATAATTATAAATAAATAAAATGAGTTTCAACAAAAATCTGAAAATTTAAAGTTGCACTCTGGTGATTCCATCCTGCCAGGCAGCCTTTGATCATCCTATAAGGGGTTTAAATACTTTCCTAAGAAATTGTACTTATTTTGCCTTAAACGGAACCAGCAATTCTTCCTAAAATGTATATACCTGCCGCACTGGGATAGACGATTACCGCACATGGTCATAAAAACATGATAATCATAATAATAATAATATATTTCATAAAAACAATACAACATGTATACATTTTTGCACGTCATAGCAAAGTAATCGATTACATTACATAAATAATTAGGTACTAAACAAATTAAAAATTAATTAAAAATTAACAACAGAGACATATCAATTAAAATATTCGTTAACTGCATAACAATTTTTTCTAATAAATATCGTTTAATAGTTTTCTTGAATGTAAAAAAATTATCTATTTTTTTTTTATATCGTTCGGCAGATTATTATAAAGTTTACACGAATTAAAGAATAAACTTCTTTGGTATTTTGACGTAACATGTTTCTCAGGTAGAAGACATTCCCTGTTTCTGGTAAAATATGTATGAGTAGCACCACAGGTTTGAAATTTTCCTCTATATTTAAAGGCAAAACATAATGACCTTGCATATGTAAATATTAGCAACAGTAAGAATATTGTAAATCTTAAAGAATGGATCTGCAAGAATCCAATCTTTTCAGACCTGCGATGGTACGGATTGCCCATTTTTGTATTTTAAACACCCGATTAATTTCAAATTGAGATGATCTGTACCAATTCTCAATGCCATAGGCAAGTATCGAGTGGAAGTGACCAAAGTATAGAGTTATCAGGATATCCCTATACAGTGATGCGAAGCACTTCTAAGCATATAAAAACCTTAGTTAGTTTACCACAAATATAGACGTCCACAACAATGTGTTGTCAACTACAACTCCCAGTAGTTTACTAGAATTAGACAATGAGATATTAAGAGAGTTTTCAAAACTACTATACCTTTTCCGAAATAACATGTGCGTTGTTTTGTCATTATTAATCACAAGCCTATTTTTGTTACACCATAAAGTTATGCTTTGCAATAGTCCGGTTGAAATAGAAGCAACTTCTTGTAGACTGTTACCATTATCAAAAAATTTGAATCATCAGCATAATCGATTTACAAAACATTAGGAAACTTTTGTAAATACAAATGAAGGTCATTAGCATAGATAATAAACAAAGTAGGCCCTAGGATCGACCCTTGAGGCACTCCGCAATCTACACTTCTTAACGAGGAGAAGGTGGCATTATGTAACTGCACTTTTTGCGAACGATTGGATAAGTAAGAGGTAAACCAATCTAGAGCAACCCCACGAATTCCATATCTATGAAGTTTTTCAATTAGTATTTGATGGTTCACACAATCGAAGGCTTTAGTGAAATCCACATACAAACCCATGGTTGTTAAATTTCTATCAAGTGATAACTGAATATTGTGAATGAATTGGCTGAGTGCAGTGTCAGTACTAAAGCTTTTTCTGAATCCATGCTGGCAATTGTGCAAGAGATTATATTTTTCTAAAAAGCCTGTGAGTCTATCATTTACAATGATTTCAAGAATTTTGCCAATGCATGGCAGGAGACTGATAGGGCGATAGTTTTCCACTGCATTACGGTCACCCTTCTTAAAAAGAGGAATAATTAGAGCATTCTTTAACGAATCAGGATAGATGCCCTTTAAGAAGGACAAGGTAAAAATATAAGTTAATGGGGTAGTTATAAATTCCGACACCGCCTTCAATAAATTATTGCGATGCCATCTTCACCGGCTGACATTGAAGATTTCAATTTATTTATTGCACTACCAACATCACTATTCGTTACTGGTGCAAAAAAAAAACTATGTAAATTTGGAGGAGTGCTACTTCTGACAAAGTCAATATCTATGGTATTCGGTAAATTGGCAGTACAGTTGTGCGCCACACTAGCAAAGAAATTATTAAGTTTTTCGGCACTTTCCTTAACAGAACAAGTCACACCATTTTCAAAAATTTCAATATTAGAGTCCTTAAAACTTTTATTCGTTATTTTATTTATAATTCTCCAAGTGGCCTTGCTTTTATTGTTTGCAGTCATAATCAGATCATCATTATAGGCCTTCCTCCTTGCATAACATATCTTGATATTGACTGTTAAGCAATGAGAAAATCGGTTTAAAGGTAGATACTTCATGGTAGATTTGCATATAGTGCGACACGATTTTTCATTTTAATTATTTCATCCGTCACCCACAGATCTTGTTTATTTTTAATTGAATTAGATTTGATAGTTTTTAAAGGAAAAGCAGTTGAAAATGCATTGCTTAAAATATTGCATAACAGATTGAAACTTATATTCACATCCTCTTCCTTTAAGACAGTACCCACTTTTGAGTTGATAAAAGTTTACGAAAATAAGTAATATTGTCGTTAGGAGAAAATCCGCCGTTGAGTGAGGTCCACTTTGGCTTTTGATATATTTTCATCAATGAGAGCAACATCTGACCAGAATGGTCAGATACGAAGTCGTTAAGTACTGAAAAGTGACAATTATGGACATCTTGAATACTCACACAGATGTTATCCAGACATGAACTACTGGAGGGGGTCACTCTTGTCGGTGCAGTAGACAGGGGCGTCATATTGTACACAGTTAAGATATCATGTAATTTTTTTGTTTCCTTGTTATTGCTATCATTGAAATGAATATTAAAATCACCATGATTACTATATGTCTGTCTTTAAATTTAGAGAGGTGTGACAGTATCCAACTTATTCTATCAAAAAAGATGTTTAAATTCTGAAGGTTTGTTCCAGGAGGTCTGTAAATACCCACAATGATTAAATGATAATTTGGAATTTCTACAGCACAACACTCTATCACATTGATAACCAAAATATTTTTCACAAACAAAAGTTCCTTATATTTAACAATTTTTTCACGAACAAATATAGCTACTCTCCATGATCTACTGATTTATCCCGACAGAAATAACTACCTAACAAAAAATTACCCAATTTGAAATTTAAGATTCTTTGCTCGTCCATCCAATGTTCTGTTGTGACTAATACATCGGTACTTTGATGATGATACTCTAGGCGTACAGCTTTGTTTCCCAGACTTTGAATATTTTGGTTAGCAATTTTTAAGGTAATGCTTCGAAACATGTTGTCATCGTGAGAGTTTTCAAGGCTGGTTTTAGGCAGATCCGTCTTGTAATGCTGGCCTGATGTTATTTCTGTTGAATTTTTGGACTTCTGGGATGAAAAAACCTTGAGATTAGGACTCCATTTGGCCAGTAATCCGGATTGTAGATCTTTTCAAGATTATCAAAATTAACAGTAACCTTGAATCTTGAGTGAGACGCTTCATAGTTCTCCAGAGGTTCACAGACAACTTCTGGGAAGTCTTCCACCAAGTATCCTTTCAGATCGGCAGCGGTTGTACTCTTGGCAAGTCTTCTGATGTATAGATAGGTTTTGGCTGCGATGCCCTTATCGTCACAGAATCGCTTCTTTTACCAACGATCGGTTGTTTATTAACAATATTGGTCTTCGCTAATGTCGTTGAAGCTTCTCTCTTTCTGTTATTAACCATACTTGTTCTGTAATGAGTTACACTGGTTTTTTCTATTTTCGGGCTTACCGCTTTCCTCGTGAAACGTCTTAGGTGAAGTCGGATTTGGACTTTGTTTATTTACATCAGCTGTTGGTTGTTTGCTGTTTTTTCTTGGCTTCGTGTTTTGGGTTACCTCTAATGACGCTTCACCTGGTAAGCCGATATTGAAGAATAATAATTTATGAAAGGTTGCCGACAACAGACCTTCAGCACAGAATAATCATTTCCGTATTCTTTTGAAATATTAATTTTAATTAATTATTTTAAAAAATCCATAAACATCTTTTCAGTTATTTTATTCTCCAAAGTTTCAAAAAGTATCTGTTATCTAGATACATTTCGAAAAAATCGAAAACAACGTGTATCTAGATACTTTTATCTTCAATATAATATCTATATCTGTATCTAGATATTTTTAAAAGTATCTGTCGCCAACACTGGCTAGACGTCGTACCGGGGCGGCGTATGGGTTACTTTCGTAACAATGTAATCAATTTTAAAATTCATATTTGACTAAGTAATAATAAGTTTTAACTTTAATAGTCTGTACCAACATTTTTGATTATACAGGTCGCTAGAATGGATGGAAACAGTTAAGTATCTTGACATACAATTAGACAAATCACCCGAAGTTAGGTATAGGGGTAAAAGTTGTGCTCTAATTATTCGTCAAAAAAAATATTTTTTTTGGTTCATTTGTTTTCGAGATTGAAGGCCAACTGATTTTTTTTGGAAATACCTAATTTCAGGTGATTTGTACAATGGGTTCCGTCCAATGTTTTGTGATGATCTCTATCATTGTTTTCGAATTTAATAAAAACATTACAACCATCTATAAATATATAAATAAATAAATAAATTTTATTGACTAACAGAACAAAGTTCCAAAATAGACAATAGTTTAAAAAAACAAAATATGAAATAAGATCTCCTTATAACTACAAACGTCTTAAATAATTGTTAAACATATGTTGCGAGCAACTGAAGATATCTATATCTACTAAGTTATTAACCGCCAATCCTATTCTATTTACTACAGAAGTGTTGTAACCGAGATTTGTTCTTTTAATCGAACATAAGATTGTGTCCTGGTTCCTAGTATGTACCAAAAGTACTCTAAAATTAAATAAGGATAAGAATTCAGCACTATCAATTTGATTATTGAACAGTTTATATGCAAACTTAAGCTCAAATTTTAGCTTACGTTGTGTAAGAGTCTCTAGTTCTGTTATAGCAAGTCTTTGATTATAATTATAATTTGATTTATTGAGACCCATTTTAAACATTAAATAATTACAGAACTTTCTTTGTACCCTTTCGAGGCGAGTTTCCTGAATTGCATATGAAGGAAACCATATAAGAATGCCATATTCTAAAATTGGTCTAACCATGGTAATATAGAGCTTACGAATTGCTATGATCTATGGAAATCTGCAGTCATTCTTCTTATGAAACCACTAACTGAAAAGACTTATCTATTACATAATCTATATGCTTAACAAAACTTAAAGTCGAATTAAAAATGATCCCCAAGTCCCTAATTTCACTAACAGCCTCCAGGATTTGGTTATCAATGCTATATGAAAATTTTATAGTGGATTTTTTCCTGGAGAATGTTATTTGTTTACACTTTTTGTTATTTAATTGCATGCTATTTTCACTACACCAGTTAGTTATTTTTATAAGAGTATATTGCATAGCTGGACAATCTGCAAGGTCGTTAACTTTAATGAATATTTTAAGATCGTCCGCAAAGAATAAAAATCTAACAAAATTAAGTGATAGTGCCAGGTCATTTATGAATATTAAAAATAAAATAGGACCGATGTGACTGCCTTGTGGGACTCCCGAGGGAATAGAAATAGCATCTGATAAAAAGCTTTAACTGAGATTTTTGGGTACGATTTAATAGGTAAGAAGCTAACCAGCGGTAAAGAGAACCTCGTATGCCATAAATCTTTAATTTCTTTAAAAGAAGGGCATGGTTGACTTCTGTCGAAAGCTTTACAGAAATCAAGATATACAGCGTCGACTTGAGCTGCCTCCTCTAAAGCATCAATGATATATTCATTGTAGATGGCGAGATTTGTTACTGTGCTTTTTCCTGGCAGAAATCCATGCTGATGAGGTGTCAAAACCTTTGGATAAGATCTAGTTAATGTATCGCTGATGATTGCTTCGAGTCCCTTGCATAAAGCTGCTATAATCGAAATAGGACGATAGTTTGTAACATCTTTTTTGTCCCTGATTTGTACAAAGGTATGACATAAGATTGTTTCCAGATGTCTGGGCATGTACCAGATGTCAAAGACTTACTATATAAAATCCAGATTGGCCAGGCAAGACTGGAAGCACACTGCGTTAAGAAGAATGAAGGAATACCATCTGGTTCAGGATTAAAACTAGATTTAAGGGACAGTAATTTATTTTTTACTTCATCGATGCTGATATCTATGTCGTGTAAATCGATATTGTTGTTGACGTTTGAAAGGCCTAGTGTCATATTAGGGTCGATAACATCCTGATTATAAACAGACTTGAAAAAATTGGCAAACATATTGGCAATGTCTTTAGGTTTTGAAGAGCAGGTGTCACCAAAATTGATACATTTGGGAAAATAAGATTTGGAGTTTTGACTTTTGGAGTTGATAAAACTGTAGAAGATCTTCGTATTATGATTTAAATTGGTTTGTATATACGTTAAGTATTTTTTGTAATCTTTTTTGATAGCCGTTTTAGAAAGGCTACGAAGATGTCTATAAGAATTGTAATGACTTTCATTTGAAGTTTTTCTATAGAGGGCTAAAGTTTTACGTTTTTTATTAATAAGTTTGATAGTGTCAGGCTTGTACCATGCTGGAAAATGACAATTATGTAGTCTAGATTTAGGAATCTAAAACTAAAAACTCAAATTGACTTCCTGCGTATAGAATTGTAAATATTGTTCCTTGTTGACGAAGTGATGCTGAACTGTTTTGGTGTAATTTAGGCACTGGCGTTTTTTTCAAGTTAAGAAATCCAAACATCGATCCCATCCGTGTTGACGCAGCCATTTGCTGATGTACCTAAGCAATATTTACAAAAACGTAATAACCAAATTTACTTAATCCGTAACTCTCATATTTATTCTGCAATAAATCCAAAATAACGTCATTTCCGCACCGAGCTCGAGCCGCCACCACCAACCCAAACAAAAACGCGTGATTTAGTTACCGCCGGCGTGATTTAACATCCTCGAACCTCGCCAAATCCTCCAACCAGCATTCCTCTTGATAAATCTCCCATTAAGATGACAAACGACCGCCACTACTTTCAACCCACCGCGCTCGAAATCCCCGCCCACCACCCCCTTCGCATCCGATCGTCCGAAATCCAGGTGCGTCCGCTATTTCTGGCCCGCTTATGAGTCCATGATTTACGTCCGCCGACGCTAAAACGGCGAAAACGCACCAATTAACGTAATCGCTTGATCTACGAGACGAGCTGGGACACAAATATTTGGCGTTAGATTACGAAACGACCCAAACGAAATTCCTCGATCGTTGTTTTAAGACATAAATTCCGCGCGAGCGTATTGCACCCACACCATAAAAGATTAATGTAAATTTGTAGTTTGTCAAATGTAAATATCACCCACATCGGCGTGTAATTTACGCCAGGTTTCGAACGAGGAATTTCGCGATGGAGTTTTCCCGCTTTTCGAGATCTTCCTTATCGGTTATTGCCGGGTGCGAAAGGGGAATGAACCTTTCCTTGTTTGGACTGCGATTTTTTCTGTTTGTTGTCGTTTCGAAGGCGATGTTTTGCAAGTGTCAGGCGTGTGACGACGACTTCCGTAATAAATGTAAGGTAAACACAAGGATTGTGCTAAACTGCGGAATGGGAAACGTCAACAAAAGCCACCGTTTGATTACAATGGTCGGACTACGATTGAGTGCACACACGTAGGTCCACTGAGTTTTGTTTAACTCATATTGTTGTAGTTTAGAAGCCCTTCTATAACCAACTGAGGAAAATATTGGTTGAAGGTTATTTCAAATCTCGTTACATGATACCTGGAGTGCCTCATCCCTTACCTTAACTCCGGTAATTTTAGCTGTTCGCTTTTAAAATTCAATTTAAAACCCATGCAAATAGAAACAAACGTGAAACTAATAAGCTAAATAAATCAGAAAGTAGACGTGTAATAGTCGCAAAAAATGTTACAATACTATGAAAACCGCATTTTTAGATACGATTTAGAAAAATGTGTCTCATTCAAATATTGTGTTATAATTTATAACAAATTTTGTAACTCCATGAATGCTAACATTGTTTAAATAGACAATTATTAGAATAAATTGGGCCGGGGTTAAGGTGTTGGACTAGTGAACGCCCGACCTGGACCGGAGTTGAGGTTCTCCGGTTATTTCGACAGTGCTTTCCTCGCCCGGGGAAAATGCTTTTTGAAAAAATCGAAAAACTGAAATATCGAAATATCGAGAAATGGAAAATTTTAAACATCGTAATATCGATAAATCGAGAAGTTGTGAATTCAAAAAAAAATAAAAAACGGCAAATTGAAAAATCGAAATCCGAAAAATCGAAACATAAAAAAATCGAAAAATTGGGGAATCTAAAACTTTTAAAACCGAAAAACCAAGATCAAATAAAAAAATCGTCGCAAGTCGCAAAATTGAAAAATCGAAAAATATAAAATTTAAGATATCGAAAATTTATGAAAAATTGGGAAATCGAAAAACGAAACATTAAAAGATCGAGAAATCAAAACATCGAAAAGTTGAGAAGTCGAAAATTCGAAAAATTTAAAAACTGAAGAATTAAAAAAAAATTGTAAATAATGAAAAATTGAAAATCGAAATGTCGAATTCTCGATAATCAAAAATTGAAAAATTAAAAAACCGATAAGTAAAAAATCGAAAGGTCCAGACATCGAAACATCATAAAATTTCAAAATTTGAAAAATTGAAAAATAAAAATATCTAAGAACCGAAAAATCTAAAATTTATAAATCTAAAAAGTAAAAAATTGAGAATTCGAAGAAAAATTGAGGAATCGAAAAATTAAAAAGTCCAGAATTCGGAAGAATTGAGAAATCGAGAATTTGCACTAACAAAAAATCGAAAAATTGAATATCCGAAACATGTTAAATCGAGAAGTCGATAAATTGAAAGATCGAAAATAGAAACATCAATAGATCGAGAAATCAAGACATCGAAAATTCGAGAAGTCGAAAAATCGAAAAATTTAAAAATTTAAAAAATGGAAACAGTGAAAAATTGAAACTTGAAATGTCGAATTCTCGATAAATCGAAAAATCGAAAAAATCAAAAATTTAAAAATTAAAAAACCGAGACGTAAAAAATCGAAAAAAACTAAAATTTCAAAATTTGAAAAATTTAAAAATCAAAATATCAAAGAACCGAAAAATCGAAAATTTTTAATTTTGAAAAATTCAGGTGAATTGAAGAATTGCAAAATCTAAAATTTAAAAATCGAAAAAGTAGAAAATTGAGGAATCAAAAAATTAAAAAATCCAGAATTCGGAAGAATCGAGAAATCGAGAATTTGCACTAACAAAAAATCGAAAAATTGAATATCCGAAAAATGTAAAATCGAGAAGTCGACAAATTGAAAGATCGAAAATTGAAACATCAAAAACGAAGAATTGAAAAATTAAAAATTAAAAAATCGAAAAAGTCAAAAATCGAAACCCCGAAATTTTTAAATTTTAAATCGAATTTTTGACAAAACGAGTAATCAAAAAGTCGAAAAATCGAAAAAATTATAAGATCCAAAATTTAAGAATCGAGAATTTAAACAATGAAGAAATCAAAATCTCGAGAAATTGAAAAAGTAAAAAATTGAAAAAACGAAACATCTAGAATATGAACAATAAAAAAATCGGAACATCGAAATTTCGAGAAATCGAGAAATTCAAAAATCAAAAAACTGAATATCTATGGAAAAATTGAAAAACCGAGAAATTGAAAAATCAAGAATTTTAAAAATCAAAATATTGAACAACCAATAAATCAAAAAACTGAAAAATCGAAAAATTATCAAAAAACGAAGAATTGAAAAATCTAAAATTTTAAAATCGAATTATTGACAAAACGAGAAATCTAAAAGTCCAAAAATCCAAAAAATTGAAAAATCCAAAATTTTAATTTAAAATCCTGAATTTGAGCAATAAAAAAATCGAAAAATTAAAAAACCTAAAAATACAAAACCGAGAAATAAAAAAATTCGAAGATCGTGATACCGAAACATTTTAAAATTGGGAAATTGAATTCGAAGAATCGAGAAATCGAGAATTTGCACTTAACAAAAAATCGAACATTTGAATATTCGAAAAATGTGAAATCGAGAAGTCGACATATTGAAAGATCGAAAATTGAAACATCAAAAACGAAAAATTGAAAAATAAAAATTTAAAAATCGAAAAAGAATAAATTCGAAACACCGAAAATTTAGACATCGCATAATTTTAAAATTGAATAATCAGAAAATCAAAAAATGGAGAATAATTGAAACATTTTAAATTTTAAAATCGAATTATTGACAAAACGAGAAATCGAAAAGTCGAAAAATCGAAAAAATTGAAAGATCCAAAATTCAAAAATCGAAACACCGAAAAATTGAAAAAACACGAAAAATCTAGAATATGAACAATAAAAAAATCGGAACATCTAAATCTCGAGAAATCGAGACATTCGAAAATCAAAAAACTGAATATCTACGGAAAAATTGAAAAACCAAGAAATTGAACAATCAAGAGTTTTTAAAATCAAAATATTGAACAACCAAAAAATCTAAAACCGAGATCTCGAAAAATTCGGGGTCGAGGGATGGAAACTTCAAAAAGCTGCAAGATTGAAAAATCATCAAAAAACGAAGAATTGAAAAATCTAAAATTTTAAAATCGAATTATTGACAAAACGAGAAATCTAAAAGTCCGAGATCCAAAATTTAAAAATCCAGAATTTGAGTAATAAAAAAATCGAATAATTGAAAAACCTAAAAATACAAAACCGAGAAGTCAAAAATTTGGAAGATCGTGATATCGAAACATTTAAAAATTGGGAAATTGAAATCGGAAAAGACAAAATCGAAAATGAAAACATTGAAAAACCGATGAAAAATTGTAGAATCGAAATATTGAAAAATCGGGGAATCGGAACATCAAAAACTTGAAAAATCTAAAGTTCAAAAATTGAAAAATCGGGAAAGTAAAAAACCCAAAAATCGACAATTTGGACCTTCAAAAAATTGAAACATTGAAGTCTCTATAAATAGAAAAATTTCAAATGTCGATAAACTGAAGAATCGAAAAATTGAAAAACGGAAAAATCTAAAACCGATAAGTCGAAAAATTGAATGACTGAGAAATTGAAACATTACAAAACTGAAAAATTTTAAATAGAGTTCGAAAAATTGAAAAAAAAAGGAAAAAATCGAGAAATCGGAAAGTCAAAAAATCGAAAAATTGACGTCTCTATAAATCGAAAAACTCAAAATCGAAAAATTGAAAAACTGAGTAGTCGAAAAATTTAAAGGTCGAGAATCCAAACATTAAAAAAAAACTGAAAAATTTAAAATTAAAAAAATTTAAAACTCAAAAAATTGAAAAGTAAAAACATTAAAGAACAGAAAAAATGAAAAATCTAAAATTTAAAAAACTGAAATTTTAAACATTACTAACTTTTAAAATTGAGTAATTCGAACATCAAAAAACGGAGAATTGAAAAATTTTTGATTTAAAAATCGAGAATTTGAACAATCAAAAAATTGAAAAACCGAGGAATCGAAAATTTAAAAAACCGAAAAATTATTGAAAAATCGAAAATCAAAAAATTGAAAAACCGAAAATTCAAAAAATTTAAAGGTTTTGATATCGAAACATTTAAGAATTGAGCAATTGAAATCGAAAAAGTAAAAAGTCGAAAAGTAGAAAAATGAAAACATTGAAAAACCGATGAGAAATTGAAAAATTTAGAAATCGGAACATCAAAAAATCGAAAAATTAGAAAATCCAAAATTGAAAAATCGAAAGAGTAAAACGCCCAAAAATTGAAACATTGAAGTCTATAAATCGAAAAATTCAAATATCAAAAAACTGAAAAATCGAGAAATCGAAACATTAAAAAATTGAAAAATTTAAAATTCGAAAATTTGAAAAAATATAAATTAAAAATATATTGAAAGTTCCAAAATTTAAAAATCGATAATTTGAACAATCAAAAAATCGAAATCTCGATAAATCGGGAAATGGAAAATTTGAAAAATTCAAAACTGAGAAGTCCGAAAATTGAAAGATCGTGACATTAAAACATCTAAAAATTGGGAAATGGAAATCGAAAACCTAAAAAATCGAAAAGTCGCAAAAGGAAAACATTGAAAAACCGATGAAAAATTGAAGAATTAAAAAATCCAGGAATCGAAAAATTGAGAATTTGGACTTGGAAAAAATCGAAACATTGAAGTTTTTATGAACCGAAAAATTAAATATCGAAAAATTGATAAACCGAAAAATCTAAAACCGAGTAGTGGAAAAATTGAAAGATGGAAAAATTAAAACATTAAAAACCCGAAAAATTGTAAAATGTAAAATTTTAAAAATTAAGAAATGAAAACATCGAAAAATAGAAAAGTCGAGAAATCAAAACATGGAAAAATCTAAAATTTATAAATCGAAAAATTGAACAAGTAAAAGTAAAAAATCGAGAATTCGAAAAGTCAAAAATTCAAAAAATCGAAATATTGAAAAATCCTAAAACTGAAATATCGAAAAATTGAAAAATCGAATAAAATTGAGGAATAGAAAAGTTCGAAAAATCCAAAGGTTGAAAAATTGTCAAATTGATCCGAAGACTGAATAATCGAAGAACTGAAGAATCGAAAAATTCTAAAACTGAAACATCGAAAAATTGAGAAATCGAAAAACTAAAAAATCAAGTTATTGAAGAATCGAAAAATTGAAAAATCAAATAATTGAAGAATCGAAAAATTGAAAAATCCCAAAACTGAAATGTCGAAAAATTGAAAAATCGAAGAAAAATTGAGGAAAAAATTAAAACATCAAAAACTCGAAAAATCCAAGGGTTGTAAAAATTGTAAAATTGATGTGTCGAAATATATATATTAAAAAATCCCAAGACTGAATTTTCGGAAAACTGAAAGATCGAAAAATTGAGAAATCGAAAGACTGAAAAATCGGAGAAACTAAGAAATCGAGAAGTTGAAAAATTGAAAAACCGGAACGTCAAAAACCAAAGAATTAATTCATTGAGAAATAGAGAAATCGATAAATCTAAAAATCAAGTCATTGAAGAATCGAAACATTGAAAAATCCCAAAACTGAAGTATCGAAAAATTGAGAATTCGAAAATTGTAAAATCGGGAAATCAAAAAGTCGAAAAGTTGAAAAAAAAAAATTGATATTTATATATCCACCATTTTGAATTTTTTTTCTCAAAAATGTAGATGTTTAGGATAAAAATTCAACACGAATTCACAAACCACAAATTCAGGACCATGTTACTTTTTAACATTTAAATAACATTTATTCGACAAAATTGTAACATGACATCAATTTCTAGGGAGGGAGCATTTACACATAATTTTTGATTAATGCTTCCAATGCTTTGTACTCTTGGGTATGAAACATCAAGAAACACTTTCTTAGCTTCCACTCGGAAGTAAAAAACGCTAACCAAAATTTGTATTCTCACCCCCACCCGCACTACAATGACGTCGCCTTAAAATTTTGCTTAGCAAAAACATCGAGATGAAACCGTGAACTATTCTTGTTACAGTAATTAGTTTAAAGACATTCACGCTTCAGTGCACACGCATAAAATTGACTTTCAGCGGCTGCCACGAGACGCTTGACACTGAATTCTAACCTAAAAAATCTCGAAACGTTCTCGTCGCATTTACATGTTGTGCATGTAACAATCTCATGTCTAGATCTAATTTCTTCTGGCCACGCGTTTGTAAACATGTTTTTTCCTGTTGTTTTCAGTTGATTATCTTAGTGTGTAAACCAATTTGCCTTCACATACATACTCAGAAAAAAACAACTTCGGCGCGCCCCAGATACAACAATCGGACCACTACTCTTCATGTACATTAGAGAATAGAACAATCAACGGGTTTGTTACACCGATCGAGGACTAGTACCATCGTGGTTCTGATCCTGATTGATCTCATCCTCTCGGTTTCCGACGTCGTCCGGCCGTCGTTTTTTTTCCCATTCGCCTGTCAATGGCGAGAATGACACCATAATCTTCGCAAATTACACTAACAACTTTATTAACGCGGATTTAACGCTTCCTTGAAGCGGATTCTTATGTGTACGGACTGCGGCTGTTATCGGAGATCTTCATGTCGGCATGTCAAACACACGACATTACCGGAAACGAATCCAGTCAGGTGTACAAGCCGTTGTGCAAAGTGAAAAGCCATCCGCGTGACCTCTGGATTGACGACTTAATCGACCTCATGGGCCGCGAGATTAATTGGACGGTGATCGAGGTTTTTTAATTCGGTCTTCAAGTTTTTCGATTTGTTTTGGCAGAAAGTTTTCTTGTCAGCGCTCGTGCAGTAAACGCACACTTATTAACAGGATGTATAGTTGTCACGTGAAAGCATTTTTACTAAGAAAGGTGTATTGAAGATTTTTTCTAATTCGTCGAAAAATGGCCAAGGTGTATTATTATTATCGAAAGGGAACGCATTGCGTAAGTACCACAGGAAGTGCAATGGATGAAATGATGTAATCTTGGGATACGCGCTTGCGTGCATTGTTTTATAAAATAGCGGTAAGATAATTATGCAAAACCGTGAGAAACAATTTAAATGGCGTGTGCATTTTGTGCATCCCCAATAACAATTGCCTTTAGGTGACAACCTTGTGGACGATTAACAGAATTCTGATGTGTGGAATTACGTAACTCAGAATGAGTTGTCAGTTTGGAGTGGGTTGAGATCGAACGCTTGGATTTCAGGTTGATCGGTTTCCCAAGGCTAAGGTCATGTCTCCGTACACTAGTTCCTGGAGTTCCTTAATTCCTCGCCTTAAGTCCGGTCCAAACTCATTAGAGTATCTTTTGCAAACTTTGCATATATCTTAGCTGTCCCTTTTTCAATTCCAATTTCAAAATCCATCCAAATAGAAACAATCGTGAAACTACATATTTAAACCGGAAAGTGAACGCATAATTGAGGAAGTCAGATAGCGGCAGAATTTTATAAATAAAAATTGGTCTCATATTATTGGACAAAACTTCCCTCACTCCCGAAGTGCAATCAAACAAGCCCAGTTTTTTAGAAGAAAAAAATTGGTAATACCACGCACAGTATTAAAAACAGGTCCAAGGGGTTAGGTAGAACGTCCCTCGTCTCTTAAAGACAACTCAACAAATCTAGCTCCTTTGAAAAATTAAAAAATTTAATTAACAATTTTTTTGTGATAACTCCTATAAATTTAAACAAAATTTGCTCAAGAGTATGTTGTTTAGATGGAATTTACCATTCAAAATTTTAAGATGACAACAAATTGTTGGTGGAGGTGATCAGACAAAATTTTGATTATCGTTTCACTATCTGCCGGATATTTCCAAAATAAGTATAAAATTGAGCAACAATCATTTCAGTAGTTTTGGAATTTTTCTGTCAAATAAATATCGAGATAGATGACAGACGACAGATAGATGGAAACGGAAGACCTATTTTTTTATGTCTAGAGATGTTTAGTGATCGTCCAGAAAACGTGAAAGTAGCCATTCGACTCATAGACCCCACTTACAATACTTGATGGACAAATTTTGATATAATTATTATTATCGGTTGATGAATTAATTTTTCTCATATAAAAATTCCATAAATGACAATAAGTAAATTTTTGGGATGTCGGCATTAGATTTCTGAAAGGGACAAATGAAGAATTTTTATTCGTTTGAAATACAAAGAAAAAAATTGATCAAAAGTTATTTCGACAGACCTTCCCTCGCTTCTGAAGTATGTACTGTCCAAGAAATAGTGCTTTTAGCAAAAATTATAAAATTTGATTTTGCGGAATTTTATTTTTCGAGATAACCTCTATGGAGTAAAAACAATATAGAGGGTACTGGTCACAGTGTAGTAGAAAAAAAAAGGCTTCACCTTCTTAAAAAAAGACAGTTAGGAGCCCCGAAAAGATTTAATATTTAAAAAAAAAGGCACTTGGGGCCCCCGACAAGGTTTTACATTTTTAAAAGACATTTGGCGCCCTGAAGAAGCTTTTACATTAAAAAAAGACATTTAGGGCCCCCGAGAAGGTTTCACATTCTTAAAAAAATACATGTGGGTCCCCTAAGAAGGTGTTATATTTCTAAAATGACATTGTTTTGGGACCCCCCAGAAGGTTTTACATTTTTAAAAAAGACGGTTGGGATCCCGGAGAAGGTTTCACATTGTTGAAGAAAATACATTTGGCGTACCCGAGAAGGTTTCACATTCTTATTAAAAAAAAAGACATTTGGGGTTCCTGAGAAGTTTTCACATTGATATAAAAAAAGACATTTGGGGCTCCCGAGAAAGTATCACATTGTTAAAAACACAGTTGGGACTCCCGAGAAGGTTTTACATTTTTAAAATAACCAGTTGTGACCCCCGAGAAAGTTTCACATTCTTACAAAAAAAAAGACATTTGGGGCCCCCGAAAAGGTTTCACATTGTTAAAAAAACAGTTGGGACCCCCGAGAAGGTTTTACATTTTTTAAAAAGCCAGTTGGGACTCCCGAGGTTTCACATTCTTGGAAAAAGACAATGGGCACCCCCGAGAAGATTTCACATTCTTAAAAAATTACATTTGGGGCCCCCGAGAAGATTTTACATTTTTAAAAAAGACAGAACTCCCGAAAAGATTTCAGATAAAAAAAAAATATTTGGCGCCTCCGAGAAGGTTTTACATTTTTAATTAAATAAAAAGGTGCTTATTCTCACCTTTTTGGAGAAAGTGCAGTAATTTCATCAATAAAAAAATTGTTATAACCTCATAAATATAGATAGATAATACACCATGCGACAGAACGAAAGAAAAAAAAAAAAGAAAGGGCAAGTTTGGAATCGAACGCACGATGTCCGGTCTTCATTCTTGACTCGTAACCACTAGACCACGACAGGCACGCCTTACGCTAATGGTAAACTGTTATTATACACAGCATTGTTTTTGCAAAAATTTGGACGGCGAAGGAAAAACTCAAAGCGGATTATTACACCACACTATATTGTTGTATAACAGCTAAATCAAATTAAAATAGAATTCTTTGAAATGACGTCATCAAATTGTTGGTGGGGATGATTAGCAAAATTTTGGTTAGCATTTTATCATCTATATGATATTTCTAATATATTGTTACAATGAATAAGTGATTGAAACGTTCGTGGGTGAAATTCAACAATTTATTGCTTAGTATAGTTTTGTAAATTTCATTCTACCCTATAAAATTTTATTGACAATAACCAGACGGACAGTAGTATAATGCTAAAAAGAATTATGGCTTATACCAGTTCACCAGAATTTGTTTGAGAACATTTTCGTTCGTGAGTAACGATAGTCTCTGTCCAGACCTGGATTACACTGCTTTTTAACATCTGGGAATTACCGGCACGCGCTAACCTTAAGTTGTAAATATCTCTTGCTATTGTACTATGTCCGTCTCGTTATTGCCAATAAAATTTTATAGGCTAAAATGAAACTTCCAAAACTATAACCCGAATTTACACGTCTAATTACTCAACGATTATGTACAGAATAATTCCGGCTCGACTGGAATGGATTTGACCAGACTCTGCTTGTCCTATTATCTGGACTTCGCTGACTGCTCCCGACGGTGGTTCCCATTTAAACAGCCACGTGGTCCTTCTCGAAAGTCGCCGTCAGCGCTTGTAGGCTTTTCTTTAGCGAACACCGTCCGGCGTATGGGTTTATTTCCTAACAATACGTACAAAATTTGACAACAATCGGTCCAGCAGTTTCGAAGATTACGTGGCGAATAAAAATGGATACAGACATCGGGCAGACAGACAGACGGAAACGGGAGACTACTTTTTTTCATACTCTAGGGGTCATGAAACATCGGAAAAATATAAAAGTGGCCATTCGTCCAATGGACTCGATTACGCTTACGTTCGGGAAGTAAAATCGTCCCCCAGATTCTAATTGTATATTGAAGGGGTGGTACAAGCAATTTATTGTTGCATAGAGGGTGATCCAAAAATGACGGAAAACGCGAGGGTACGTTGTTCAGAAGGCTCTGAAGAACTCGAAAAATGGTTAAAAAAATCTGTGAACCAAATTTTTGAAAATATTAAACTTCGTAATTCTGATGCTTTAATGTAAATTTAATTGAGAATCAAAAATTCCGATAAAAATGGACAAAAATGACGTTGTGGGTCATATTTTTGCAAATTAACTACTTATTATTAAATTATTAGTAACTGATTATTTAACTGTCTATTAAACATACTGGAATTATGAAGTTAATTCTTCAACTTTGAAGTTTAAGTTCTTTATAGCCTTCTTAGCAACGTACCGTCCAACTTTTCCGTTATTTTTGGATCACCCAATATGTGTACAAGTCAAATATAAATTGATGAGCGTCACGCAATCTGTAGTTTCACGAAGCGGCGTTGAATTGCGGCTCTCTGTGTGTTCCACTCGTCGTAGAAGGAATTGCGTCACTCTGCGTAAGGGGATTGGAGTTTCCTTTTTTATATCGATCGCCCCGTCTACCCTGGACCATGGTAGGGGTGACAGCCAAAGAGAGCGCGTTATGTATTCTAGAAGGTATGAAATGCCGGGAAAACAAAATTGGCACCTGTTATAGCGAATACTTTTCTCGTGTACGTTTAGAAAATAAAATTCGGAAAATAGAAGGGTTTTAAAATTGTTGCGACTTTCAAAATTCTGACTGGTCGAAGTTTGCCTCCGAAAGTTTGATTTCAAGCGTTTCTTACGTGGATCAAGATTTTCTAAAATAAGTGTATTGTATGCGAGTACATACCGTAAACCTAGATCCATTGAATTAATGGATGTAAACCTTTGTTTTTGGACATGACTTATCCTGACCTGACATGTTTATTTCGTAAAAGTTAGCGGACTCTAACCAGTCTACTCAGTGTCCTACGTAAGATTTAACATGACATTTTAAAGACAATAAATGTGAAAGTCCTTTACCAAGAACCCGACTTTGGGTTCAAACTGAACGTTATTGTATCGTCATAATGTATCGAAATTTGAATTGAAATTGTCGTCATTGGTCAAATTGACAATAGAGGCTTCGGTTGGATGGCTGAGCGCCCCATGTCACAGTTACCATTTCATATGGGTAAATGATAATGGGTTAAAATCACACTTCTTATTATAAGGAATTTTATTTTATGGGTTATCTCAGGAGCCAGCTGTTCATAAGGGAGTACTTTCACAGTGACATGATTGTGCAAGATTAGTGGGAGTAGAAAAATTTTGATTACATAGACTAGAAGGACAGCTTACCAGAACAAACATATTTATATTTAAAACATATACAATTATCTCGTAGAAATTTGCAAAGTGTAACTGTGTTTTGCAGTTAATTATTCATAATTGATAATAATAATAATAACCTGACAATTCCAAAAGTTTTGAGATTGTACCTAGAAGTTACATTTTCAAAAATTGGAGGTATAGGTGATATGTAAAAATAATTTTTTGCTTTCGTTTTTGAACACCTAGCTCTGTATGGTTCATTAATTTTGCCTTTCTTTTTCAGGTGAGTTGAACATTTGACTCATAGAAACCTGCGACTATGTTGGGTAAGATTTACTTTAAATTCGTCAGTGTTGTGTTTGTCGCCTAGATTCGCACCTGGTAACAGCAGCACATCCTTGCACATTTCTCCATCGCGTCGTCAAAACCTCAGAACCATCTCTCGAACGCTGACGTTTGCAAAGATCAACCGAAAAAGTTCAAAAACCCTGACCACGTTGCCGTCCAAACCCAAACCCAATATCTGCATAGTCTAGACTTCCAGATCCAGCTCCAATTCCGCCTCCCACTCCTCGTATTCCACATAATTAATTCTCACCGCCGATAATTTTATGCTAGCCAAACACATAATCACGCTTCTGCATGCGTACGCTGGGACAAGTCCTCGAAAAAATCTGGCAAAAAACGCGCTAACCGGTCGACCAGCAGACCGGACGATGGCTCGGACGTGTTTATTTAAGGCCCCGTGGAACCCAATCAATGACTGCTGGGTGCACAAGGAAATGGCTTCACTCTCGTCGCACAGCCTAAGGACATCCTCGAACAGAAGAGCCTCCGCATGTGAACGTGCTCTCGGCAATCTTAATCGCATGTTTTACTCGAAAAGCCGGTGCCGAGACGACGACTTTTCGTTTTTTCGCAGTCTGGGGAGGCGCTTTTCCGGGTTCCCGCAGACGTCTCCGCGAAAGCCGTAACGTCTCCTGGGAGGTGCGGCCGCGGAGCTCGCCCGATTTCCGGCTCATTGATAAATCGTGGAGACGAGATGAGCGCGCTCGGAACGGGATTATGAAAAATGGCCGATAATAACACGGTTCAGTAATTATTGTGATGCGAGGTTACGATGGACGTTTCGCGGTGGCTTTGGGAGGGGGTTTATCGGTGGACGGGGGCGAAAGGTCGTGGTTTTTTCCTTTTGAGCGAGATTATTTTTACGAGTTTGTTATCGGGGAATAGTGAGTTATTTGTTTCGGGGCTGTCGAAAGATGGAGATTGGAAGGTGATAAGGGGACTAGGAAGGTTGCGATAAGAGTTTCAAGGATGATAGATGATGTTTTGGTTTGGTTTGTTTGTGTTTGGGATGATTTCGAATGTGGTGGCGGAAAAGAGGAAATTTTAATGCAGTTACAACAAAACAATGCAATACCATGACCGATTTTTTTTTTAATTTTAGCAATTTATTTAAAACGTTGGAAATTGTAATAGTGTTTTTCATAAAAGATTCTCCGCTAAGGTTGTAATGTTTTCGTATGAACATTAATGTTACATTAATAAAAATTTAAAAATCAATATTAGGGAATAAATGTAAATTCAAGAATTGAAACATCAAAGCAACTTGCCATTAACTTTTTTATTGGCGAAAATAAAAACTAATTGCCGCAGAACCGAATTGTCACCGCATACATAAAATTTGTCTCAAAATGTTGACCTTTCCTCTATTAAAATCGTAAATTTATTTTGATTATCAGATACTGGCGTTCTAAAAGTAACTAAGCTTTTTTTAATGTAATATTTTTGAAAAAAGCTAGTTCAGGTAGTGACAGTGTTTCCTAGATTACCTAACAAACTTCGTCAAACTTATTAAGAGTACAAACATTGATTTAGAGATCGTAGGCCATTGATTGAATTTTGAAAATTTTTGACACTTTTCGCCAATTTTCGGAATTTAACTACAGACATTTTCTGATAGATTTCAACCTACAGAGGTTAGTTTCGTCTTCATTTCTTTGATAACTCGTACTTTTTTTCCAGAATCGCCCATTGGAATGTTGCAATTTTTTGGATTTCTATAAAAATGTATTTTCAAACCGAATCTTTCTAAAATCTTGCCCCGAGACCATGAACACTCTCTATTTTTGGAATCAGCGCAGCGAAATCAATGTGCCTGAATTTTTTGGGAATTTTTTTGACATCATTTCGAAAGCAAAATTTTTGAAAACCCGAAATTTTCGGCTAATATTTGACCATTTTTTGAACTTAACGGAAGACATTTTCGTATGGATTTCGAGCTGAAGAAGTTATTTAGTTCCTTCTTCATTTCTTCGATAACTTCAGAATCGCCCATTGGAATATTGCAGTTTTTTGGATTCTTTAAAAAAATTGATTTTCGAACCGAATATTTGTAAAATCTTGCCCCGGGACCATGCATTATTTAGAATAGGTTATTTATTTCAACAATTAAGAAACGATTACATGCATTTATTATTTATGAAATCAGCACGGCAAAATCTATATCCGTCAATTTTTTTGGATTGTTTTGGCCACTTTTTCTAAACCAGAATTTTTCAATGAAATTTTCGGCCAATACTCGACAATTTTTTAAAACTTAACCAAAGGCACTTTCTTATAGATTTCGTGCTACAGAAGTTAGTTTTATCCTATCATTTTTCTAGAATCGCCCATGCGATTATTGTAATTTTTTTGTATTTTTGTAAAAATCTATTTTCAAACGGAATATTTCTAAAATCTTACCTCAGGACCACGATGAGGCAAAATTTTTGGAATCGGCACGTCGAAGCCAATATCCATGAATTTTTGAGATTTTTTTTACAACTTTTCTCAGAACCAAAATTATTCAAAACCTTTCCCACCATGAAAATTTAGGCCGAAAAACATATTTTCTTTTAGATTTCGACCTAAAGAAGTTAGTTCTTTCTTCATTTCTTTGATAACTCTATTCCTGAATCGCCATTGGGAATTGTGCAGTCTTTTGGATAAAAAAAAGATTTTCAAACCTAATATTTTTAGAATCTTGTCACGAGAGCATGAATACGCTATATTTCTAGAATCAGCATGTCGAGATCCATATCCCTGAATTTTTTGGATTTTTTTTGACAACCTTTTCTAAAGCAAAATTTTTCGATGAAAATTTCGCCCATTGGAATAGTAATTTTTTGGTTATCTCTAAAAATTTATTTAAAACCGAATATTTCTAATATCTTGTCCGGAGACCATGAACACTCTCTATTTCTGCAATCAACGCGTCGAAATCAATGTTTAGTTTTTTGGGGTTTTTTTTTTTTGATAATTTTTCGAAAATTTTTACAAACTCATCCCGTTACGTAAATTTCGGTTAATATTTGACCATTTCCGGAACTGGGCGAAAGACATTTTCTTGTAAATTTCGATCTACAAAAGTTAGTTCCTTCCTCATTTATTCGATAACTCTTTTCCAGAATCGCCCATTGGAATTTTGCAGTTTAAATTTAAAAAAATTACAGATTTTCAAACCGAATATTTCCAAAATCTTGCTCGGGAACCATGAATACGCTATATTTTTGGAATCAGAACTTTGAAATCTATATCTGTCATTTTTTTATGAACTTTTTGACATCTTTTTCAAAATCAGAATTTGTAAGTGGAAATCTCGGCCAATTTTCGACCATTTTCTTATTTATAGTTTTCAACCTACAAATTTTAGTTTCATCGCCATTTCTTTCAAAACTCCTACCATTTTTCTAGAATACTCATTCGATTATTGCAATTTCTTGGATTTTTGTGAAAATTGACTTTCAAACCAAATATTTCCAAATTCTTGCCCAGAGAGTCCTAGACCATGAACACGCTATATTTCCGGAATCAGCACATTGAAATCTGTGTACCAAAAGTTTTTGGGATTTTTTGACAATCTTTTCCAAAGGAATATTTTTCACTGTTCCTCCCCTGAAAATTTCGGCCAATTTCGACCATTTTCAAAACTTGACTAACCAAAGACATTTTCTAATGGATTTCGAGCTACAGAATTTAATTGCGTCCTCATTTCTTCGATAACTGCTACCATTTTTTAAGAGTCGCCTTTTGGAAAATTGCTATTTTTTGGCTTTTTAAAAAAATTATTTTCAAACCGAACATTTCCAAAATTTGCTCCGAAACCATGAACGTTATAATGTACTATTTCTGGAATCAGCACGTCGAAATCTGTATCCCCGATTTTTTTTAAAGGAATTTTTTGACATTTTCCGAAAGCAAAATTTTCAAAGCTTTTCTCACCATGAAAATGCGGCTCATATTTGAATATTTTCTTATAGAGTTCGACATACAGAAATTAGTTTCGTCCTCATTTCTTCGATACTCTCGCCATTTTTCTAGAATCGCTCATTGGAATATTGCAATTTTCGACTTTTTATAAAAATTTATTTTCAAACCGAATATTTCTTAATTTTGCCACGAGAACCTACACACAATATATTTCTGGAATCACCAGGTCGAAATCTATATCCCAGAATTTTTTGGGATTTTTTTGACAAATTTTTCAAAAACAACATTTTTGAAAATGAAAATTTCGGCCTTATTCGACCATTTTCGGAATTTAACCAAAGATATATTATACATAGATTTCGACCTAGAGAGGTTGGCTTCATTCTCATTTCTTCGATAACTCCTACTATTTTGCCAAAATCGCGCATTGGAATATGACAAATTTTGGCTTTCTATAAAAATTGATTTTTAAACCGAATATTTCTAAAATCTTGGTCCGAAACCATAAATACGCTATATTTCTGGAATCACCACATTAAAATCTGGGTATTTAAATTTTTTGGGATTTTGTTTGACAATCTTTTCGAAAAGAACATTTTTAAAGTCTTCCTCCCTTGAACATTTCGGTCAATTTCGGCCATTTTCGAAATTTGACCGAAGACAGTTTCAATAGATTTCGAGCTACCGAATTTAGTTGAGTCCTCATTTCTTCAACAACTCCTACCATTTTTCCAGAATCGCCCGTTGGAATATTGCAAGTTTCTGGTTTTTTAAAAAAATTATTTTCAAACCGAATATTTCTAAAATCTTGCTCCGAAACCATGAACTGGTTATAAAGTATTATTTCTGGAATCAGCACGTCAAAATCTGTATCCCTGAATTTTTTAAGGAATTTTTTGACATTTTCCGAAACCAAAATTTTCAAAACCTTTCTCAACATGAAAATGCGGCTAAAATTTGAATATTTTCTCATAGAACTTAACCAAAGATTATTTTCTTATAAATTTCAACCTACAGAAGATTGTTTCGTCTCATTTCTTCAATAACTCCCACCGTTTTTCTAGAATCGCCCATTGAAATATTGCAATTTTCGACGTTTTTATATAAATTTAATTTCAAACCGAATATTTCTAAAATTTTACCACGAGAACGTATACAGAATATATTTCTGTAATCAGCAGGTCGAAATCTATTTCCCAAATTTTTGAAAATGAAAATTTCGGCCTAATTTTGGCCATTTTAGGAATTTAAGGATTTTTTTTCTCATGGATTTCAACCTACTCAGATTACTTTCATTCTCATTTCTTCGATAACTCGTACTATTTTTCCAAAATCACCCTTTGGAATATTGAAATTTTTTAATTTTTTACAAAAATTTATTTTCAAACCGAATATTTCTAAAATTTTGCCACGAGAAAGTATACACAATACATTTCTGGAATCAGCAGATCGAAATCTGTATCCTAGAATTTTTGGATTTTTTTTTGACAACTTTCAAAAGCAAAATTTTTGAAATTGAAAATTTCGGCCCAATTTCGACCATTTTCAGAATTTAAGGATGTTTTTCTTAGAGATTTCAAGCTACTGAGGTTAATTTCATTGTCGATTCTTCGATAACTCGTACTATTTCTCCAAAATCACCCTCTGGAAAATTGAAATTTTTTGGCTTTTACAAAAATTTATTTTCAAACCGAATATTTCTAAAATCTTGTCCCGAAACCATGCATACTCTCTATTTCTGGAATCAACACGTCGAAATAAATATCCCTAAATTTTTTGGGGATTTTTTTTTTTTAATTTTTCGAAAACAAAATTTTTCAAAAGCACGAAAATTTGACCGTTTTCGGAAATTTGCGAAAAATATTTTCTTGTAAATTTCGACCTAGAGAAGTTGGTTTGATCCTTATTTCTTCGATAATTCCTACTACTTCTTCACAGTCGCCCATTGACAATATTGCAATATTTTGGCTTTCTATAAAAATTTATTTTTAAACCGAATATTTCTAAAATCTTGCCCCGAAACCACGAATACAATAGTTGTATTTCTGGAATCAGCACGTCGAAATCTATTTCCGTGATTTTTTTTGGGAACTTTTTCAAAATTAGAATTTTTCAATGGAAATTACGACCAATTTTTTCGACCATTTTCTTATTGGTTTTGACCTACAGAATTTAGTTTCGTCCTCATTTCATCCATAACACCTACCATTTTTCCAAAATCGGCCATTATAATGTTGTAAGTTTTTGGCTTTTTATAAAAATTTATTTTCAAACCGAAGTTTGAAGAATCTTGCTTAGAAGACGTGAACACTTTATATTTCTGGAATGAACACGTCGAAGTCTCTTTCCCTGAATTTTTTTTTTTTGGATTTTTTTTTTACTTTTTCAAAATCAAAATTTTTCAATTCAATCCTTCAAAATTTCGGCAAATATTCTACCATTTTCGGAACTTTACCAAAGACATTTTTTTATAGATTTCGACCTATAGAAGTTACTTTGGTTCTCATTTCTTCGATAACTCACCATTTTTCTAGAATCGTTCATTGGAGTATCGCAATTTTTTGGATTTTTAAAAAATACCATTTTGGAATTTATTTAGATCATCTGATTTCATTAAATTTTATTTCGTTACCTTGACGATCATTTCTTCGCCCTCAACATCGGCAAAATTTTTGGAAGTTTAGATATTTTGGAAGAAAAACAAAAATTTTCTTTTCAGCCATTACCTAGTTTATGTCAACAATTTTTTACAAGCAAAAAGCGACATTTTATGACTCCTAGAGAATGAAAAAGTAGGTCTGCCGTTTCCTTCTCTCTACCGTGTGTATGAATATTTATTAGATATATTATGTCCGAAACTACTGGACTGATTCTTGTCAAATTTTATAGATACTTTATACATATCGTGTGGATGATAAAACCCTAATCGAAATTGTCTGATCATCCCCACCAACAATGTGATGACGTCAGTTTCATAAAATAACATTCTCTTGTAGTTGTAATTTATGAATTATCTTTTTATCCCTCCCAAAACTTGATGATGTCATGTGAAAATTTTCCTGAATAAATTCTATCTGCCAAAATATTACGAATTTATGAGTGTAAACTTGTGGTTGAAAATCGCCAAATTTTTGAAAAAAGAATGTTCATGTTGGTTTTAAATCTAATCGTCTCACTCGGTTTGACTTTTATTTTTAGAAGGAATTTTACAATCTCGATATAATTTGTTTAGATTTTATTTAGGACGCTTATAACAGATGTTTTGTGTAATTGCGAATTTCGTGAAATCGTGACTCGTGTCACAAGATCGAATCGTGACTTATAAAAGGTTGATTTTTCTTGGAAAAAAACAAATTTGTTTCTTTAGATTTTTTTGCTGTTTACGTATGTTTTCCATAGTCGAATTAGAATATTGAATACATTAAAATTTAAGTGTTTAGAGTTCTAAAATTAAAGACAGTCTCTTTCTCTATCTCTTGTAGACAAATTAGAATATTGAAAAATTACAGTTAGGTACTTTATTAATTCACTCGATATTTCGAAAGCAAGTAGTTGAAAGTTGTTACGTACACTTATGTTGAAAGAAAAAATAAAATATTCTAAGCAATAAATAGTATTTTTATGAAATTGTGTTTAATACAGCGATAAATAAGCTTCTCTATGGAGGAAGTACCATCATAAGGTACCATCTCTCGATCCGTGTGGCCTCGCTCCTCGCATTACGTAATATCCACCCAATTTTTTTCCCATCTAGTTTTTTTCGCTTCCTCCTCCCGAAACGCCATTTCGTCTCGAGACCACATCTCGTCACCCACCATCGCCCGAACTCCAAGAATCGCCTCCAGCCGCCTTCGGCACCATGAATGAACAATATAATAATTGCTATCGACCGGTTGCGTGGGTTTCCAGCACACCTGTGTTTGATTTTTCATCAATTTCCCACAATTCCTAGTACGTTTATAACATTTTCGAAGCGGAGGTGTATCATACCGGGCAGGTGTGACTCCAACAGTCCGTCTCCTCTCCGGCTCGCTTCTTTATTAATATTCAAATTGATTTTTGTGTACGATTCCATTAGCACTTGAGGTAATGTAATGCTGGGTGTGGGTCGTGCCGTTAAAACTTTCGTATTCGTATGGTAATTTTTCGACGGAGATGCACAAGAACTAGTTCTTATCGACGCATCAGCGGCCGACCGTGAAATGGTACTTTTCGGCCTGACGATTTCCGATTTTCGACGGGTTCTGGGTTTATTTGGCTGGGAGCGAGAGACGTGACGGGGATTAATAGATTAATTAAGTTGGATGCGGGATGGATATGGGCAGGTAGATGGGATTGGGTTAACAAAGGAGAGAAGGTGAGAAAGCTAGGAGAGTTCTTGGTATGGTGCGAGATTTGTTGTTGTTGGGATGATTGCACATATTAAAGCGAGGTTGGCACAGGTAAAATTTTTAGGTGTCAAAAGGAGAGCTTTTTTCTTTTTTGTGGTGTTGGTTCGTAATCATGAAAAAATTCAATCTCGTAATGGTAATTTATGGAACTCATTCAGAAGTAGCTATTTGTTATTCATGACAGCTAAAGAATTATCGGACATTGAGATATTACTATTGTTTTGTAATTGGTTTTGTATCGAGAATGTTATTTTTGTATCCGGTAAGATTTTTGTTGGACGATACAATAGCAGGATTAGTGAGAATGTAATTGAGAGAATTATTTTTATTTCTGTTTTGTTTCCTAGCGTGAGCAATTTCATATTTTCCTGGCGTTTCGTAACTCCAATAGAATGAAAAAACAGGTCACCCATTTACCATTTTTAAAATAACATGCTTCTGCACTTGTAGTTTATTAATCCGCCCTTATTTTTTTATCGTAAACATCTAAATTTTTGGAGGAAAAATTAAAATAGTGAAACAAGATTTGATAATTTAACACACTAAGGATTTTTTGTTTATCTGTTTCAAAAACGTCTTTTCAAAATTTTCCTGGATGAATCCTACAATTTGCTGACCTCATCTCAAAGGTTTGCTAGATAAATCATATTCAAATTTTACGAAACTAGATATAATATGCTTTTCACTGTTGGTTTATTATTTAGCTGTTATTTTTTACCATGGAAATATATATTTATGAGAAAAAAAAATCGAAATTTTACTGAAAAATTAAAACATTTAGCTTAGAAATTCCAAAATCGACAAAATTGTCCCATAAAATTTTACAAATTTTCTTAGAAACTGCTAATATATTATTAAGTATTATCAATAAAAACATCTTTGGTTAAAATTGGTCAAAATTTTCATAAAGAATTCTGGAATATAGATTCCACCGTGCTGATTCCAAACATATACCGTATTTATGCTCCCCGTGCAAGATTTGAGAATATTCAGTTTGAAAATAGTTTTTTTTTTCCAAAAATCGCCAAAATTATACGTGCCAATTTAAAAATTCGATTTTGAAACTATGTATTTCGAAAATCTTAGTCCGAAATCATAACCAAGTTTTACGATTTAACTCAACAAGATTTTATATCCTAGACTTTTTTTAACTTTTTTGGGCAACTCGAAAAAAGTAATTTTTTTAAATATGAATTTTTTTACTTTTTCTGAGCACCATCGAAAATTATTAAATGAGATTATTTTGTCGATTTCGACCTCTAGAAGCTATTTTCAGGTTAACTTCCTCGAAAACTACTTGTATTTTTCCAAAATCGCTCATAAGAAATGTGTTAATTATTACGAACCTTAAAAAAATTGAAATTCAAGCCGCATATTTTGGAAATCTGGGTCCAGGACCATAAACAAGCAATACTTTTGGGATTAGTTCGTCCAGATCTATATTTCCCATTTTTTGTGGACTTTAAGGGGCCAATTCCAAGTTGGTGGCGCAAGTCACTGGTGCAGCGCAACTTTATAATGCTAATTTGGGTATCAAATGCTGGTTGCTAGGGGTGACGGAATCAACAAACGCAGTTTTGTCGAATTTTCCATTGAAATTTGCACCATGGAGTTGCGGCACCTCTAGTAGGCAGTGCAAGTTGGCGCAATTTATCTCGAAAAATTGCGTTTGTTTATTCCGTCACCCCTAGCAACCAGCATCTGATACCCAAATTAGCATTATAAAGTTGCGCTGCACCAGTGACTTGCGCCACCAACTTGGAATTGGCCCCTTAGATAACATTTCCAAAACTCTAATTTTTCTTACGACATTCTTGACCATTTCTCGGGTACCCTGAAAAATTTACAACATATTTTTTTTTGTTCGATCACCATATGTTGTTTTCGGCCTAGTTTCTTGGAAAATTCGTATGATTTTACCAGAATCGCCAAAATTATACATGCCAATTTTAGATTAAATTAAAAATTCGACTTTGAAACCAGATATTTCAAAATTCTTAGTCCGATACCATTGACACGCCGATTGTTTCGATTCAGCTCAATAAGATTTATATCCTAGATTTTTTGTGGATTTTTTAAGAACTTCGAAAAAAGTTCAATTTTCAAATACCTATGAAATTTTTGACTTTTTCCGACCACCATCCAAAAACTATTAAATGAGATTATTTTGTAGATTTCGACCTCCAGAAGTTGTTTTTCGGCTTAATTTTCTCGAAAATGACTTCAATTTTTCCAAAATCGCTCACAATTGTGTTAATTTTTACGAATCTTAAAAAAAAAAAATTCAAGCCGAATATTTCCAAAAATCTGCTTCCGGCACTATAAACATGCATCGATTTCGGGATCAGCTCGTCAAGATCTATATTTTACATTTTTGTGGACTTTTAGATAACTTTTCCAAAAACTCAAATTTTCCATGCTTCCTCCTTATGAAGCTTTTGACTTTTTCTCGAGTACCTTCGAAAATTTAGAAGAGATTCTTTGGTTGATTTTGATCTCCACAGGTTATCTTCGGCTTCATATTTTCGAAAATTCGGACCGTTTTTTCCAAAATCGCCAAAATTATACATGACAATTTTTGGGATATGTTTAAAATTCGACTTTGAAAAACAAATATTTCGAAAATCTTAGTTCAACACCTTTTTGGATTTAGCTCAACGAGATTGATCATTTGTTCCCCAGTTCTAATTCTGTTTTATGGTGTGTAAAAGTTGACTTCCTCAACAATAGATTACTATTGCCGGTGATGGTACAGTCATAAATAAGGATTTAACCATCATACTGTTTAATGGTATCGGCAGAGTTAAATCCTTATTTATGACCGTCCCATCACGGGCAGTCGTAATCTATTGTTAAGGAAGTTACTCAATGGGGTACTATCATAAAACCGAATTAGAACTGGGGAAATTATACCCTAGATTTTTTGTGGATTTTTTAACAACTTCGAAAAAAGTTCAATTTTGAATACCTATAGAACTTTTGATTTTTTCCGAGCACCATCCAAAAATTATTAAATGAGATTATTTTGTAGATTTCGAACTCCAGAAGTTGTTTTCGGCTTAATTTCCTCGAAAATGACTTCAATTTTTCCAAAATCGCTCGAAAATTTTTACGAATTTAAAAAAAAATGTTATCTTCAGCCTCATTGTTTCGAAAATTCGGACCATTTTTCCAAAATCGCCAAAATTATACCTGACAATTTTTGGGATATATTAGTTCGACACCAAGTTTTTGGATTTAGCTCAACGAGATTTATAATGTTTCCCCAGTTCTAATTCGATTTTATGGTGTGTAATACTTAACTTCCATAACAATAGGTTATTACTGCCCATGTTAGGACAGTCATAAATAAGGATTTAACCAGTGTACTGTATAATGATATCCGCATAGTTAAATCCTTATTTATGACTGTCCCATCACGGGCAGTAGTAATCTGCTGTTACGGAAGTTAACTGTTACACAATGGGGTACTATCATAAAACCGAATTAGAACTGGGGTAACTATACCTTAGATTTTTTGGGGATTTTTGAACAACTTTGAAAAAGTTCAATTTTGAATATGGAACTTTTGGTTTTTTCTGAGCACCATCGACAATTAAATGAGATTATTTTGTACATTTCGACCTGCAAAAGTTGTTTTCGGCTTAATTTTTCCTCCAAAATTATTGCTTTCTTTCCAAAATCGTTCATAACAAATGTGCTAATTTTTACGAATCTTAAAAAAGAAATTTCAAGCCGAATATTTCCAAAATCTGGCCACGGCACCATAAACTTGCATTGATTTCGGGATGAACTCGTCAAGATCTATATTTCACTTTTTTTGTGGACTTTTGGATAACTTTTCCAAAAATTCAAATTTTCCATAGTTCCTGGTTATGCATTTTTGACATTTTCTCGAGTAGTACCGTCGACAATTTGTAGAAGATCCCACAAGTTGTTTTCGGCTTCAGTTTTCGAAAATTTGTACCATTTTTCCAGAATCGCCATAATTATTCATGACAATTTTGGATTCAACTCAACGAGATTTATATCCTAGGTTTTTTGTGGTTTTTTGAACAACTTTGAAAAAAGTTCACTTTTGACTTTTTCCGAGCATCATCGAAAAATATGAAATAAGATTATTTTATAGATTTCGACTTACAGAAGCTATTTTTAGCTTAACTTCCTCGAAAAGTTCTTCTATTTTTCCAAAATCGGTCATAAGAAATATGTGTTAATTTTTACGAATCTCAAAAAATTGAATTTTAAACCATAAACACAGCTCGTCCATATCTATATTCCATACTTTGATTGTACTTAGACTTTATATAACTTTTCCAAGAGTGCATATTTTCCATACTTCCTTCTATGGAATTTTTGACCTTTTCTGGAGAACTTTCGAAAATTTATAAGATTATTTTGTTGATTTCAATCTCCACAAGTTGTCTTCGGCTTCATTGCGTCGAAAATTCGTACCATTTTTCCAAAATCGTAAAAATTATACATACAAATTTTTGGGATATGTTAAAAATTCGACTTTGACACCAAATATTTCCAAAATCTTGGTTCGACACCTTTAACATAATACCAAGTTTTTCGATTTAGCTCAACGAGATTTATTTTCTAGATTTTTTGTGGGTTTTTGAACAACTTCGAAAAGAGTTCAATTTTAAAAATGAAACTTTTGACTTTTTCCGAACACCATCGAAAATTATTAATTGAGCTTATTATATACTTAGATTTCGACCTCCAGAAGTTGTTTTCGGCTTAATTTCCTCGAAAATGACTTCCATTTTTCCAAAATTGCTAATAAGAAATGTGTTAATTTTTACGAATTTTAAAAAAATATATATTAAACCGAATATTTCGAAAATCTTTCTCCAGGACGATAAACACGTATTAATTTCGGTATTAGCTCGTCCAGATTTATATTTTACATCTTTTGTGGATTTTTAAAATAACTTCCAAAAACTAAAACTTTTCCATACTTCCACCCTATGAAATTTTTAACCTTTTTTGGAGTACCTTCGAAAATTTATAAGAGATTCTTCTGTTGATTTCGATCTCCACATGTTGTCTTTGGCTTCATTGTTTCGAAGATTCGTACCATTTTTCCAAAATCGCCAAAATTATGCATTACAATTTTTGGGATGTGTTAAAAATTCGACTTTGAAACCAAATATTTGGAAAATCTTAGTTCGACACCATTAATAACCAAGTTTTTCGATTCAGCTCAACGAGACCTATTTCCTAGATTTTTTGTACATTTTTGACCAACTTCGAAAAAAAGCTCAATTTTGATAATGAAACTTTTGACTTTTTCCGATTATCGACAATTATTAAATGAGATTATTTTGTACTAGGATTTCGACCTCTAAAAGTTGTTTTCGGCTTAATTTCCTCGAAAATTACTTCTATTTTTGCAAAATTGTTCATAGAAATGTGTTAATTTTTACGATTTAAAAAAAAAAATAATTTATGCCGAATTTTACAAAATCTTCAGACCATAAACACGCATAATTCGAGATCAGCTCGTCCAGATCTATATTCACATTACTTTTTTTGCAGACTTTTAATAATTTTTCAAAAGCTCAAATTTTTCTATACTTCCCCTTATGAAATTTTTTACCTTTTTTGATGTACTTCGAAAATTTTAAGAGATTCTTTTATTGATTTCGATCTCCACAGGTTGTCTTCGGCTTCATTGCTTCGAAAATTTTTCCAGATCGCAAATTATACATGACAATTTTTGTGTTATAAATTCGACTTTGAAACCAAATATTTCGAAAATGTTAGTTCGTCACCATCAACTTTGGTTTTCCGAGTACAATCGAAAATTATTTCTATTTTTCAAAAATCGTGTTAACGTTAAAACATGGCATTTTAAATCAAATCTGGAACGAAATATGATAGGATTTTGGATTGAAAAAGATTGAAAAACCTAAACTAATTTGTGAAGGTCTAAATCTATAAGAAAATAAATGTCTTTGTTTTAATTTCGAAATTGCCGAAAATTGGCCGAAAGAATTTCTGGGCCCCAGTGATTTTTTTTATAGTTTCAAGAATTTTGAGGGCCTCTATGGCTTTCAGTTCTCAATTTTTAATTTGTCAATTTTTCACTTTTTCTTTTCCTCAGTTTTTTCTGTTTCCTTCGATTTTATAATTTTTGTTTATTCTGTTCTCAAAATTTCAGTTTTTCGATTTTTGGATTCTTAATTATTAGATTTTCCGTTTTATTTAATTTCAATATTTCGATTTTACATTATTTCGTTTTTTTCAATTAGGAGTTTGTCTTCGTTTCTTCGCTTTTTTAAATTCTTGATTTCCAATTTTTATATTTCGAAAATCTGGATCTCAGGATTCGAATATTACGATTTAGTAGGCAGTTGTCTTCGGCTTCATTGCTTCGAAAATTTTTCCAGAATCGCCAAAATTATACATGACAATTTTTGTGTTAAAAATTTCCGACTTTGAAACCAAATATTTCGAAAATGTTAGTTCGTAACCATCAACTTCTGGTTTTTCCGAGTACAATCGAAAATTATTTCTATTTTTCAAAAATCGTTAAACGTAAAAAACATGGCATTTTAAATCAAATCTGGAAAAAAGATAGGAGTTTTTGAAGAAATGAACCTAAACTAATTTGTGAAGGTCTAAATCTTATAAGAAAATAAATGTCTTTGTTTTAATTCGAAAATTGCCGAAAATTGGCCGAAAGAATTTCTGGGCCCAGTATTTTTTTTATAGTTTCAAAGAATTTTGAGGGCCTCTACTGGCTTTCAGTTTCTCAATTTTTAATTGTCAATTTTTCACTTTTCTTTCCTCAGTTTTTTCTGTTTTCCTTCGATTTTATAATTTTTCGTTATTCTGTTCTCCAAAATTTCAGTTTTTTCGATTTTTGGATTTCTTAATTATTGATTTTCCGTTTATATTTAATTTTCAATATTTCGATTTTACATTATTTCGTTTTTTCAATTTGGAGTTTTTCTTCGTTTCTTCACTTTTTTAAATTCTTGATTTCCAATTTTTATATTTCCGAAAATCTGGATCCAGGACTGACGATATATACGATTTCAGTAGGCGTATTTGGAGCAATGGTAGGAGTTTTCGAAAAATTGAGACCGAAACTAACTTCTGGAGGTCTAAATCTATAAGAAAATAAATGTCTTTGTTTTAATTTCGGATACTGACGAAAATTGGCCGAAAGAATTTCGGGGTCCCCAGTGTTTTTTTTTTAATTTCAAAGAATTTTGAGGGCCTCTACTGGCTTTCAGTTTCTCAATTTTTAATTTTTCAATTTTTCACTTTTTCTTTTCTTCAGTTTTTTTTTTTATGTTTCCTTCGATTTTATAATTTTTCGTTTATTCCATTCTCCAAAATTTAAATTTTTCGATTTTTGGATTTCTTAATTATCTGATTTTCCGCTTTATTTAATTTTCAATATTGCTATTTTACATTATTTCTTATTTCGTTTTTTCAATCTTGGAGTTTTTCTTCGTTTCTTCACTTTTTAAATCTTGATTTCCAATTTTTATATTTCGAAAATCTGGATCCAGGACCGGTTTCAGTATACGAATCTGAAAAATGGTAGGAGTTTTCGAAGAAATGAGATCGAATTTAACTTCTGGAGGTCTAAATCTATAAGAAAATAAATGTCTTTGTGTTTTAATTTCGAAAATTTCCGAAAATGGGCCGAAAGAATTTCGGGGTCAACACTGTTTTTTTTTTAGTTCCAAAGACTTTTGAGGGCCTACTGGCTTTCAGTTTCTCAATTTTTCACTTTTTTTTTCCATCAAATTTATCAATGGTTCCTTCGATTTATAATTTTTTGTTTTTCTATTCTCCAATATTTCAATTTTTCGATTTTTGGATTTCTTACTTATCCGATTTTTCGTTTTATTTAATTTTCAATATTTCGATTTTACATTATTTGGTTTTTTCAATCTTGGAGTTTTTATTCGTTTCTTCACTTTTTCAAATTCTTGATTTCCAATTTTTATATTTCGAAAATCTGGATCCAGAACCGGACCGGATATACGATTCCAGTAGGCGAATCTGGAAAAATGGTAAGACTTTTCGAAGAAATAAGACCGAAACTAACTTCTCGAGGTCTAAATGTATAAGAAAATAAATATCTTTGTTTTAATTTCGAAAATTGCCGAAAACTGGCCTAAAGAATTTCAGGGTCCCCTGTTTTTTTTTTTTTTTTTTTTAATAATTTCGAAGAATCTTTAGAGCTACTGGCTTCATTATAAAAAAAAGAACCCGAAGAATCCTGGGATCCCCAGTATCATTTCTAAAGAATATAGAAACAATTTGGAGGGCTCCTGATATTTTGAGTTGAATAGATTTTGAAAAAATTTGGAAGGAGATTGGGGGCAAATTTGCATACATATATACTCGTATCTCCTATACTTATACTTTTTCGTATATGGTTAAACCGGACCCTGGATAGCATTTAGGTCTCTTACAAATTATGATCTTCATTTATTACCCTTTCTCACTTCACAAGACAATAAAATTTTAGCATTACACTCCAAACGCCCACTTCGAGAGGTTATTATTGCGAACGTACCTCTCGGTCACACTATAGCGTAGTTACATTGTACCTTCCCGCCCATTTATTCAACGAAGGAAGTAATTACCTACAATTTAGCACGTAGGCGTTTATCTATGTCGAAACATATAGTTTATCAGTCAATGTAACACATTTCAACACTATTATGTGTAACTCATCGCCGGTCATAAAACTCTAAAAACAAACACCTCGGCACAATCGGAATCAATATTTACAATCCAATCAACCTGTTCCGAGCGTAACAGCTCACATCGGCCCCTCCCCGTTTTCCGGCCTGCGACGCTTTTTCGAAAATGCGTCGCCAACTCGAATTTCGCACACGTGCGCAAATAGCAGCACTCTTTGATCTCCGGTCAAAATAATTTAACAAAGCAATCATCGCTTCTGCCCCCGCGATGATTTACAGCACGACCGACGTCGTTTCGAGAGAGGAGCAATAATTGAATTCAGCGATCACTGATTGAGTTCTGTCTGGCACATCCTTATTTAGCCTCCGCGAACAATAAAAATTCGCTTCTTTATTATGGTTAATGACTATTTGAATTGCCACCAGTAGGTAGATACTGTTATGTGGCGTATTACAAGAATAATTTCGAGAGGACGATAATCAATGGCAAACAAATGAGCATCGCGTGCCGTGGGCGGGCGGCACGAAGACTCGATTCCGTCGAAAGCATGTGCAAGCGTCAACAGGTCCGACTTTATTTTTAACGGGACGAAGACGATTTTTCGGGTGTTCGTGGCGATATTCGGGCCCGATTTTGAACGTTTTTCGTCTTTTTTCGCGGTTCTGGTTAGAATGTGCACATTTGTTTTTGACTCACGAGATATCTGATTGGTGTTGCTATGCGGCACAATCGTGTTAGAGAAAGTTATATGTAACTTGAAATTAATGGGTTTTCCAAATTCTGCCTTTGAGTTGAATTTGCAACTGTCAAAATTTTCCAAGCTGAGTATTGATGAGGCTTTAGTCACCTCACGAAGTATGAATAAAGGTTTATTTTTGTACCATAACTAATATCTCGTGGTTGTTCCTAATAATAAGCAGTGCGTGCCAAAATTTGAAGCGCATAAGCAGGTGTGACAAGGTACTTTTTATGAAAGAACTCATCGCAACAAAATTTACTGTTTTGTGCGTAAAATAGATTTCTTCATACAAGTAACCACATTCAAATTCAAAGTATAGTCTGTCTGAATGAATTTTTATTGGACACAATCTCCAAGACTACTAGACCGATTGTTGTCAACTTTTGTGTATATTAGAAATATCATGTAGATGATAAAATGCTAATTAAAATTTGGCTGATCATCTTCACCATCAGTAGGATGACGTCATCTCCAAAACTGAAATATATTTTTTTTATTTTATAAAATAAGATACGCATTTGTGATATATGAATTAATTCTCTGAAATCTTGAAACGTTTTAAGGTTATCGAAATCCAAAAAATTGATTACGTCATCTCAAATTTTTGTAAAGGAAAACTCACTTGAAACAACCGCGTAGCACGCTTCTTTAGATTTACTTTAACATTTTTTTTTTTTTAACTTTAAGAAAGAGTCTTTATTTCGGCCAGTTTACCATCACTTTCAAATGACAATAGATACATACAATAATAAATATATAATTACAAAGGTTATAACAAAAAAATAAAACTCTCAAAACCAAATCTTGTAATTTTTTGAAAAATTTGCATTTTTTTACTTTCCAATTTTTTCGTTTTTTCGTTTTCCAATTTTCCATTTTTCAATGTTTCGGTTTCATAAGTTTTCGTTTTTGAATCTTTATTTTTTAGTTTATCGACTGCCAAATTTTTCAATTTTTCATTACTTCAATTTTTCGATTTGGCAATTTTAGGTTATGCAATTTTGCATTTTTCAGTTTTTCAGTTTTGAATTTTTCGATTTTTCAAGTTCATGGCTTATTTTTCACTCTCCCGATTTTTTAATTTTCATTTTCTCGATTTTATTTCACAATTTTTTTGTTTTTTCATTTGATTTATTTTTTTGAATATTTCTTTCTGTTTTGCGTTTGTTCAGTTCTTCAAATTTTCAATGTTTGATTTTTCAATTCTTTGAGTCTCCAGTTTTTAAATTTTTCGATTTTGGAAATTTTGGATTTCTCAATTATCCGATTTTTAGATTTCTTTAAGTTTCAATATTTCGATTTACAGTATTTCGTTTTTCGAAGTTTTAAGTTTCTCAATTTTTAATCTTTCGACTTTTCAGTTTTTCGTTTCTTCAGTTTTTTAAGTTCTTGATTGTCAATTTTTAGATTATGTCATACTCTTTGGTTTTTATGATATCAATTTTTTCGTTTTTTCATTTTCTTTAATTTTTCAATTTTCCATTTTTCTATGTTTCGACTTAATTATTTTTTAATTTCTCATTTTCTCGACTTCCAAGGTTTTAAAATTTTTCGTGTCTTCAGTTTTTCGATTTACGATTTTGCAATTTTACGATATTACAATTTTCATTTTCTCGATTTTCCAGTTTTCAAATTTTTCAATTTTGCAATTTTTTGGATTTCTCAATTGTCCGATTTTCCGATTTCTTTCATTTTCAATATTTCTATTTTACAATATTTCGTTTTTTTTTATTTTGCACTTTTTGCATTTTTAAAATTCTCAATTTTATTGTTTCGTTTTGCAAGTTTTTTATTTCTTGATTTCCAATTTTTAGATTTTTCAAAGTTTCCATTTCATACTTTTTGTTTTTTTTTGCTATAAATTTTTCCCTTTTTCCATTTTCTTTAATAATTCAATTTTTTTCATTTTCCAATTCTCTTATAATAATAATAATTCAATTTTTCGATTTGGAATTTTTCAATTTTACAATTTTACATTACAATTTTTCATTTTTCGATTTTTCATTTCCTTTATTTGTTTCATGCTTCTTTCGATTTTATAATTTTTCATTTATTCAAATTTTTAAATTTTTCAATTTTGCAATTTTTTGGATTTATCAATTGTCCGCTTTTCCTTTTCTTTCATTTTTTCGACTTCCAAATTTAAAAAATTTTTCATTTTCCCAATTTTATATATAACAATTTTTGGTTTTTCATTTCCTTTATTTTTTCAATGTTGTTGTTGATGAATGTTTGAATTTTATAATTTTTCGTTTGTTCATATCTTCAAAATTGTATATGTATGTATTTGACTTTTCAAGTCCTCGATTTTCCTATTTATAAATTTTTCAATTTAAGTAGTAATTTTCGGATTTCTCAATTATCCGATTTCTGTCAGTTTCAATATTTCGATTTTACAATAATTCTTTTTTTTATCTTGCACTTTTTCGATTTTTAAATTTCTCAATTTTTAATCTTTCGACTTTTCAGAGTTTCCGTTTCATACTTTTTGATTTTTTTATATAAATTTTTCAATTTAGTAATTTTTGGACTTCTCAATTAGCCGATTTCTTTCAATTTCAATATTTCGATTTTACAATAATTCTTTTTTTATCTTTGGATTTTTCAATTTTTTCTTTCTCCAATTTTTCATGTTCTTGATTTTTCAAAGTTTTCATTGGATACTTCTTCGTTTTTTCGTTTTTGATTTTCCAAATTTTACAATTCTGCAATTTTTCCATTTTTTTGATTCGAAAAATTGAAAAATCGGCAAAACTTGAAAAAACGAAAAATTGCAAAATCGAAAAAGAGGAAATTCGGGGAATTTGCAAATCGAAGAACTGAAGAAACGAAAAATCGAAACATTGAAAAACTAAAAATGGAAAAAAATTAGGAAAGCCAAAAATTATAGAATCGTTAAAATTGTAAACTCGAAAAGCTGTAACATTGAAAAATTGAAAAAGTAAAAATCATAAAATTCAAGGAGTGTGTTATAATTATTATTAGATACATATTTAAAATGAAAACTAGAAAAAATTCAAATCAAAAACCGAAGAAACGAAAAATTGAAAAATCAAAAAAATTGAAACATTTCATATTAAAAAAAAATAACTAAAATTAGAAAAATGAAACATCGAAAAACCGAAAAATAGAAAAAATAAAGAAAATAAGACGAAATAAAAATTTTTAAATCGAAAAACGAAAAATTGAAAACTTGTGGAATTGCAAAATGTAAAACTTGAAACCAAAAGTCGAAAAACTTAAAACATGAAAAATTTAAAAATGAGAACTCGAAGATATGCATATCGTAAAATTAGAGAAACAAAAAAAAAATTGCAGATAGAAAAATTAAAAAAAATTGACATTGACCAAACAAAAAACTATAAAATCGGAACATTGGAAGATCGAAAAATTTGTAAGAATTAAGAAAATAAAAAACTGAAACGAAAAATCTAAAAATTGAAAACTCCTGAAATTGCAAATCGAAAAACTACCCAAAATCTAAAAATTAACATTCAAAAGTTGGAAAATCGGAAAACTGAAGAATTGCAAATCGAAAAATTGAAAAAAAGATCAGTTGAAAAAATTGAGGCTGAAAAACAAAAAGGAACAAAACAAATCAAAAAATTGTAAAAAGAAAAGAAAACGAAGACCAAAAATTGCTATTCGAAAATTTTAAGAAATGAAAAATGGCAAAATTAAAATTTAAATACTCAAAAAATTTTAAATCGAAAATTACAAAATCAAAAAATGAAAATTTGAAAAATCGCAAATCGAAAAGTCGAAGAAACGAAAAATTGAAATCACAATATGTAATTGAAAAAACAAAGAAAAAAAACCGAAACGAAAAATTGCAAATCGGAAAATTGAAGAGATGAAAAATTGAAAAATCTAAAATTGAAGACTCAAGAAATTTTAAATAGAAAAATTGTAAAATCCAAAAATGGAACCAAAAAAAATGTAAAATTGAAAATTTGCAATTCGAAAATTTGAAAATATTCATGTTGCAAAAACAGAAAATTATAAAATCGCAGCATTGAAATGTGGAAAAATTGTAAAAATAAACAAAATAAAACACCATAACCAATAATAATTACAAACCGAAAATTTTAATAAGCGAAAAATTACAAAATCTAAAAATTGAAGAAACAAAAAATTGAAGAATTGAAAAATCGCAATTCGAAAAATCGAAGAAACAAGAAAAGTGAAAAAATTAAAATTGAAAAAAACAGAAAATTACGAAAACACAACATTGAAAAATCGAATAATTGAAAAAATAAAGAAAATAAAAAGCTGGACCCAAAATTGGAAACCCAGAATTTGAAGAAATAAATTAAAAAACCGAATAATTGAAAAATTAAAAATTGAAAATTCAAGAAATTTTACATCTATAAATTGCAAAATCTAAAAATTGAAGGCAAAAAAATAAAGAATTGAAAAGTCGCAAATCTAAAAGTCGAAAAAACGAAAAATTGAAAAAATTAAAATAAGAAAAACAGAAAATTATGAAATCGAAACATTGAAGAATGGAACGATTGAAAAGAAAAAGAAAATAAAAACTGGAACCAAAAATTGCAAACCCAAAATTTGAAGAAATAAATTGAAAAACCGAAAAATTGAAAAATTAAAATTGAAAATTCAAGAAATTTTAAATCGATAAATTGCAAAAACTAAAAATTGAAGGCAAAAAATAAAAAATTGAAAATTCAAGAAATTTTAAATCGATAAATTGCAAAATCTAAAAATTGAAGGCAAAAAAATAAAGAATTGAAAAGTCGCAAATCTAAAACTTGAAAAAACGAAAAATTGAAAAAATTAAAATAGGAAAAACAAAAAATTATGAAATCGAAACATTGAAGAATCGAATGATTGCAAAGATTAAGAAAATATAAACCGAAACGAAAAATTGCAGACCGAAAAATTGAAAAATTAAAAACTCGGGAAACGCAAATCGAAAAATTGGCTAAATCTAAAAATTGAAAATTTCAAAAGTTGAAAAACTGAAAAATTTTAACGTGAAAACGCGAAAAATTGCAGATCGAAAACTGAAGAAAAAAAAATAAAAAATTGAAAAACGGAAAAATTCAGCTGCAAAAAGGAGTGTTATGCAAAAATTGTATAATTTTTCAAAAAAAGCGGAATTTATTAGGTGCACTTCATGAGAGAAGGAAGTTTGATGAATTACTTGTAACCTTCGACCAATTTCTATAACTAGATCTTCAGATACTAAGATATCGCCTCCTAGAAACACCGTACTTTCGTTACTATTTTCACTCCAGCTTAATCGGCCATTAGATAACCGCTCTCATAATCTCCGAATTCGTACTTGATCCCAAGACAACCGCTATCGATCATCGTCGATCTCCTCTTTATCATCCACCTTCTCGTGTTTACAAACCCGAGCTCGCTGCGCAATTCGTGTTGTTATAGTGTCCTGATAACGAAAACGAGGATGTGTCAACACATGCACCTCACCCACATGACCAAATTAAAAAACTTGTAACCGTTTACCTCCGCTTTATCTAATCGAAGTACGTTGAAGGCCTGAATTCGTTACGCCAGACCAGCTGGCGTGGTGGCGTTTTGATTTCGAAATCGTCATCTACCTGCGCGTCGAGGGTGGATTTGGATTTGAAAGGGAGGGATTTCGGAACACCTGTGGCTGTTTTGTTAGGTGCCACACAAAGATTCCTATGCATAAATGTAGTTTATGTACCTGATGTATTGTGAATTCGGCGTTCGTTGTAGGTTCGTGGAAAGACTGCATTGAAGAGGTTTTGTGATGTTTTATTTCGTTTGTGATTGATAATAGTCGGAGGGAAAAAATGGGACAAGCGGCGAGGAAAATCTGGCAGTTGGGTTGCTTTGTAGAAATAATCCTTTCATATGTAACGTACTAAAATTTCTTGGAAGATTAGTTTCGTAGCGCGCTTTCTTTCTTGCGCCCACCTTGTGGTTTGGCAATCATGTTACCACACAGTCACCATTCGTCTGGATTAGAGCACTTGATTACTGTAAATACTGTAATTTATTTTTCTTCCTGTACTGAATTGTTTGAAACTTTTATTTTCTACTAAAATTGGTAATTCGCATTGTCCATCACGACAACACAATATTATAATTTTGGGATAAATTTTTTCCGAATTGCATTAGCCGTTTGGTTGACACAATTTTATTGTTGACGTCAATAATGCAATTCGTTATCAATACTATCATAATACATCATAATCCAGCCCCTACAGACATATATTTCACTGTCAAGAGTGTGGATCGTCTAATTATTATTTTCTACAAAATGTTTTAATACTAAATGCTACTTTGATTGAAATTGATAGAAAAAAAGATTGCTAAATTTTGCAACAGCTGAACACGCATTTTTGGATTGTTATGCAGTTTCGAAATCTTATAATGCAGATCAGCGTAGCCGTGATTAATATAAAAATCGAAATCAGCAGTTGTCCCGCATAAATGAATATTGACGAAACAGATTATCGAAGCTTATATGTATTAATATCAAATATCAAAATCTCCCAGTGTCCCAATTAAATTTGTGTTAATCCGGTTAATTCAAAACTAAATAACCGCGGTTTAGTTCGTCCGAAAAATTTTTGTTTTAGTCTCTTCGTCTGGTTAACGTTTAAATTATGCTATATTTTTTGTTAAAGTATGTATATAAGAACTGAGTTTTGGTTACAATGGATTTAAAATAATTATTAAGCAAGTGATTAGCAATTTTTCTTTAGTCCCACCCCATCATGAAAATTTTAACCTTTTTTCGACCAAAAGATTTTTTTGTAGATTTGGATGCTCTCGGTCTCATTTCTTCGAAAGATCCTATGAATTTTCCACAATCGTCCAATGAAAGCATTTTTTTTGGATTTAAAAGAAAAACTGAATTTCAGTTCAAAAATTTTGACTTTTTTTCCACCGACGTGAAATTTAATAAAGATTTTTTGTAGATTTCTTCAAAAACTACAATTTTTCGATAATCGCTGAGTGAAGTATTGCAATTTTTAGAAAATATCAAAGAAAAATTGAATTTCAAATGGATAATTTTTCAGTTTCCATCAACAAATTTTTCATTATACAATTTCTACCATTTTTCGACGAACTTCGAAATATATCTGAAAGATTTTGTGTTATTTCAACCTCCAGAAGCTAATTTCAGCCTTTTTTCCTTGAAAACTTTTCACCAATCATCCATTGAATTATTGCGACTTTTTGGATTTAATACAAACATTTTTAAAGCAGTAGGTCGAGTTTATACCAGAATTTTTTTGGTTTTGAAAAATTGTCTAAAAATCAACAAACAATTCTAGATATAAATTCTTTATTTTTTTGTCTTCAATTTTTCGATTTCGCAATTTTTCGATTTAAAATTTCTTGAATTTTCAATTTTTAATTGTTCAGTTTTTCACTTTTTTAATTTATTTCTTCAAATTTTGGGTTTGCAATTTTTGGTTCCAGTGTTTTCGTAATTTTCTTTTTTTTTCAATTTTAATTTTTTCGCTTTTTCGTTTCTTCGATTTTTCGATTTGCGATTTTTCAATTCTTCATTTTTTTGTTTCTTCAATTTTTAGATTTTGTAATTTTTTGCTTTAATTTTTCGTTTATTAAAATTTTCATTTTGCAATTATTGGTTACGGTGTTTTATTCTGTTTATTGTTACAATTTTTCCACATTTCAATGCCGCGATTTTATAATTTTCTGTTTTTGCAATATGATTTTTTTTTTAATTTTCAAATTGCAAATTTTCAATTTTACATTTTGTTTTTGTTCAATTTTTGGATTTTACAAGTTTTCTATTTAAAATTTCTTGAGTCTTCAATTTTAGATTTTTCAGTTTTTCATCTCCTCAATTTTCCGATTTGCAATTTTTCGTTTCGGTTTTTTTTCTTTGTTTTTTCAATTATTATGATTTCAATTTTTCGTTTCTTCGACTTTTCGATTTGCGATTTTTCAAATCTTCATTTTTTGTTTCTTCCATTTTTACATTTTGTAATTTTTCGATTTGCAATTTTTGGTCTTCGTTTTCTTTTCTTTTTACAATTTTTTGATTTTTTTTATGTTTCTTTTTGTTTTTCAGCCTCAATTTTTTCAATTTTTCGATTTGCAATTTTTCAGTTTTCCGATTTTCCAACTTTGCAATTCTTAATTTTTCAATTTTTAGATTATTCGTTTCAGTTTTTTATTTTCTTAATTTTTACAATTTTTCGATCTTTCAATGTTCCGATTTTATAATTGTTTGTTTCGTCAATGTCAATTTTTTTAAATTTTTATATCTGCAATTTTTATTTTTTTTGTTTCTTCAATTTTACGATATGCAGATCTTCGAGTTCTCATTTTTAAATTTAACCTTTTTTCGACCAAAAGATTTTTTGTAGATTTTGATGCTGTCGCTGATTGAAAAAACGAAAATTAAAAAAAATAAATAGAATAAACGAAAATAAAAAATCTGAAAGTTTAAAAATCGAAAAATTGCAAAATCGTAAAACAAAGATCTAAGAGTTGGTAAATGCAAAAACCGAAGAATACAAAAATGAAAACTGGAAAAGTTGCACATCGGAAAATTGAAAAGATTGAAATTGAAAAAATAAGAAATTATAAAATCCCAACAGCGAAAAATTGAAAAATTGTAAAAATAAAGAAAATAAAAAACCGAAACGAAAAATTGCAAAATCTTAAAATTGAAGAAAGAAGTAAACGACTTAAAAGAAAAGTTGAATTTCAAACCGAAAATTTTTCAGCAGCTAACATAAACACGCTATATTTTTCGAATCTGTCGTCGAGATTTATATTCGAGAATTTTTTGTGGATTTTTAGACAATTTTTTGAAAAACTCATTTTTCAGCACTGCCTTTCTTTTTTCAGCTAATTTCGAAATGTTTTTTTGTAGATTTCTACTTCCACAAGTTAATTTCGGCGTTATTTCTTACAAAACACCTGCAATTTTTTCACAGTCAGTCGCCCACTGAATTATTGCGATTTTTTGGATTTAAAAGAAAAATTAAATTTGAAATCGATAATTTTTCAAGGACCATAAATTGGCTCTCCAAAATTTTTCGACCAATTTCGATTTTTTTTTTGTAGATTCCGACTTCCAGAAGTTAATTCGGGATCATTAATTGCAAACTTGCACAATTTTTTCCACATTCGTCCAATGAAATATTGAGATTTTGGATTTAAACGAAAAGTGGAATTTCAAATCGATCATTTTTCAAGGACCGCTATGTTTTGGTAGATTTTTATACAGTCTCCCATATTATGAAAATGTCGAGATTGTTTCGACCAATTTCGAAATCTTAGAGATTATTTTTGTAGATTCCAACTTAACACAAGTTAATTTCGTCCTCATTTCTTAAAAACTCGTACAATAAAATTTTGAGATTTTTTGAATTTAAAAGAAAAGTTGAGTTTGAAACCTAAAATTTTTCAGCGAACATAAACACACTATATTTTTCGAATTAGTTAGTAGAGGTTATTTTTAACCCACCGTTTTTGGTGGATTTTTAAACAGATTTTTCAAAAGCTCAGTTTTTCATTCTAGCCCTCCCATTATGAAAAAAATTGAAAATTATTATTACATATTTAAAATGAAGACTAAAAAAATTGCGAATCAAAAATTGAAGAAACGAACAATTGAAAAATCAAAACTGAAAAATCAAAAATTGGAAAAACGAAAAATTGCAAATCGAAAAATTGAAAAATTAAAAATTGAAAACTCGTGAAACTACAACCCGAAAAATTTTAATTTTTTTCGATTTTTTGGTTTCGTTTCCCGATTTTTGGATTTATAGATTTTTACAAATTTTAAATTTTTCGATATTTCGATTTCGCTATTTTCGGTTTTTTCGACTTATTGACTTTTCGATTTCTCGGATTCTCGATCTTCTGATTTCTTGGTGTTTCGATTTTCCCAATTTTTCGATGTTTCGATTTGTCAATTTTTCAATTTCCCAATTTTTTGACTTTTCTTTTCAGTTTTGGAATTTTTCAATTTTTCGATTTTTATTTTTTTTTTTTTTTTTATTTTGGAGTTTTATATTTCTTTAGTTGACTTTTTAGTTTTAGATTTTTACAATTTTTCGAGTTCTCCATTGTACAGTTTTAATAAGTCACTTTTTCAATTTTTATTTTTCAATCTCAGAATTTCCAATTTCTTTTGGAAACCTTCGATTTTTCATTTTTCATTTGTTCGATTTTTTTATTTAATAATTGTTCATTTTCATTTTTACCGTGTAATAAATTTTCCAAGTTTTCGATATTTTTTGTTTATTTTTCGATTTTTCGTTTTTAAATGTATCCGTTTTTTCAATTGTTCAATTTTACACATTTTTGGATTTTTCAACTTGTACAATTTTTGGATGTCCCAATTCGGTTTTGATTAAAACAATTTCTCAATTTTCAATTTTTTAAGTCTTCGTTTTTAAAATGTTTCTATTTTTCAACTATTCAATTTTTGATTTTTCAATTATCTGGAATTATAATCCAAAGTAGCAATATATATCATCAAAAATTGGGGTTTTTAATTACATTTATTCCCTTTCTGATAGCGCTTTCTGTTTTATTGATTTATTTTAATTTCCTTTTCCACGTATTTTAACTAAATATATTTGTGCAAGTTTCGAGCAATAAAAAGAATTTATTTTAATGTATTTACATTGCTCAAAATAGTAAATGTGTTGTTTAGTTTACAAGGTGTATTGGAATTTTTTTTCATAGTTGTTTTTAAAATAAAAAAAATCGGGTAGTAGACAATTTCCCTCGCCCCTGAAATACACTCGCAACAAATACAGCTTCTGCGAAAATAATAAAACGGTTTCATAAACGACAATAAATTTAAATAGCATTTACTATGGACAATTTTTAGGTGACGTCATCAAAATGTTAATGGGAATAATCACAAATTTTGATTATCGTTTTACCATCTATACGATGTTCCTAAATACAAATAAAACTTGATAACAATCAAACCAATAGTTACAAACGAGAGACGATACAGAAACGGAAAACGGCAAAATTAACTTAAATGTGAAAAGATAATTTAGAAAAACAAGAATTAAAAAAAATACTTCCAAAATGATTTTGCCGAAGTGGCGAATTAAGATAGGGTCAAATTTCTCAAAAGAAAAAATTAATTTTTTTTTCTTTGCACGTTTTAAACGTTTCCATAGAATTAGTGCGTCATTTTTGAGCCATATTGATATTGTTTTTTTCTGGGTTCATTAATTGTGTTTCAGGGGCAAGGGAAGTTCTGTGTAATAAGACAATATTTTTTTCTTTTCTTCGGCATTCTATTTTCAATCCAAATCTGATTTTTCAATTTATGATATTTTCAATGAAAAATATTCAAAATTTTCATGTTTTTTTTTCCATCTCTATAGTACAATATATTATTTCTTTAAATTTTGAATAAATATATTTGCCCAGACGTTTTTTTCCATTTTGGGACAGTTTTCTCTCTGAATTAGTACTTAAATTCGAAATGCCTATCCTCATGCGCTCCATCAAGAAGCTTGATGACATCGTCTGTTGTAAAGACCGCACTGCAACACATTGTTTTAATTCATGTCTTCGGCATCCGATTCCGAACGATACCCGTGGGCAGCGATCTCTTGCCATCCTTGCCTGAAGAAGTCGCATCCCATGTTATTAACTCATTCTTCGCTCCACGGCGTACCCATATTTTCGACTCCTTCATTTTGGAACCGATTTCGGATAAATCTCGCTCCGTACAAAACGGGTTTCAGTGTTGACATTCATAAACGGCTTCGAAGTATTCTGTTATTAATATTTGTTTAATAGGAAAGTCACCCACAGGCGCCAAATTTTATTTGTTTTGGCGTTTCCGACCCAAGGAGGAGGCCAAAATTTTTGACATCGTATGTGGTGTGGAGTGTGGAATCATTTATCGGTAATTATTGACGCGCATTCATAACGGTGTGACCATGAAGATAAATTTAACGGTTTCGAAGTTCTTTGTTAAGGAAAATCCAACTATGATTTATTCGCCTTATCGTTGGTTAAGTTTTTTCTAGAAAACGGTCGGTAAAAACTATTGTTCAACTATAATGTTATCTTTAGCTCGTTTATCATGAAAGAAAACCGTATTGGTGGTGCATTAGGTAATTAGTTTATTTATATAAACCACCTCTGAGGACGTAATGTGTACCTGCTTTGTTTCTGTGTGGAATGATTTATTCATGCAAATATTATTACCATGCTAAAGAACGTTAAAAATTCATGACGTATTTCGCTAACATCAAATAAAATTTATTAAGTGTCAGTTAACGCGTCTGAATTTCCTTGGAAATGGTTGTGTGGAAAAGTTTACCACCTTTAATGTGCAGCGAAAAATATTTCTTGGTACTAATCATTTTCAAATAAGTTTGCCTTGCCATTTTTTTGCATTCCTTCTTTCTCCGAAACGTGCGAAAATCCTCAAACTTACGACCTCGAAACGTCTTCTTTTTTCGTTCGAGCACTAGCACCGCGCTCCATAATTGAAGGTTCCAGTAAATCCTGACAAAAATACAACCATAAACCGTCTCCACGACCGCAGCCCATATAATCCCATAAAAAACGCCATTGTCGTCTCCAAGAACCCAGCAACACTCGACCGGTACCACGATATTTTTCTCCATTATTCCTCCATAATAAATTCAATTAGAATTGATGGTCGCTCTACCGAGAACTCCGCCAAACCGATAAATAAATGCAAATGATTCATCTCCTGATGTGGCATAATAGGTACCAAATTACGATTCGTAAATCCCCTCGCCCATCACCCAAATCCGATTATACGTAGCCAAGCGTGATATCAAAACTTTTCTTCGCTGTCCGACCGACCATAAGTTATGGATTTTCACAGTGGGTCCAACACTAAACTAGCAACAAAGTGTTCGGTACGACAAGTACCAGCGTGGCCCGTGCGTACCCCGTCGTACGGTCGAAAGTCGCGCGCCGGACGCGCTTTGTAAGGTGTTATGTGGGATGCCCAGATGTTCTTTTGTGGTGTTCTCTTTGTTGTAACCAAAAATGCTGGTCCGAGTTGATTTATAATGGGCCGGAGCCAGGGGTAATAGTATTATTTATGTGATTTTTTCTCGGATTGGACATTTATTCCCGTCGTGGCGATAATAATAATAAGAATAGATAGATCGATGTCGAGCGATCCTTTTGTCACGATTTACATATATATCTACAGATAAGGGGCCATTGTTTATTTTTTTCCTAAGGTTATTAAATGAGTCGTAATCAATATGAGTGTAACTGCCGCTATTACACGAGTTTCGTAATCTTATCGCTCTCCTGAGCCATTTTTAAAATTACCATTACATTATCGAAAAGTCGAAAGAATTGATAACACCAACCAGGTATTGTTTCAACGGTGTTTATTTACCTTTGCGCTGTATTGGTTGGTCACAGGAAATGTGACGTTGCGACATTGCCCATTGTGGGAATTGACGATAATGGAACCTATGCATGATTGTAAAATGATTTCCTTTGTTTATTCGACGACGTTTGGACTCTGTTGTTGTCGGACAAGGAAAAAGCCGGTGTTGTGTGGCAATCGAGCCACCTGGGTAACAATGGAACGTCGAGCGCTAATGACAAAAGTGGCGAAGACGTAATGGAATTAACCTTTGGAAAGGGCGAGCGGTTCGCAGGGGTGCGTCTTGGGACCTCTGCTACGAACAAACAACCTGTGTACTTTCTGTCGATAAGGAGGCAAATATTAGTACGATTTAATCTGGTTTCGCAAAATTGATAAGTGCGTCAAAACAAATAACCAAGGAACGGGAAAAAAGTGGTTTTGGGACGAATGTGGGGCAAATTTAAACCATCTGTAAACAGAGAACTTGTTAGAGGCTTAATCGTGATCTCAGGTGCTGGTTGTTCGATCGAACGTTGCGAAGGCCAATTTGTAGCCTTCTGGTTAGTTACTTGCGTGGATTTATGTACTAGTTGTGTAATTTCGTCGTGGAAATTGACAGAAAGTCTCAATCGGGACTCAAATATCAGTGAAGCAATGGATTGGGAAAAAAAATTATCGGTAATCAGTGTTATTAAAATTTACTGGAATAATGTGACACACACTTACTAATACTTTGATAAAAATATTTCTCGCAATAGTTTTCGAAATCATTGATAGAAAAGTGAAGGTAAAAGAATCTAAGTTGTAATTCCCGACGATGGACTTTAAATTTGTACCAAAACGGGTCAACGGTTAGTTGATTTTGAAAGTGAGCATTAGAAATCGAGCGCTGCCATCGCTTTGATGCTAGTGACCCAAAAGGACTGCTATTGTTGAAACAAAAAGCCCATTGTTTCGTGATTAAAGTTATATTAATTAAATTACTCGACCAAATTCTAAGGTACTTGAAAAAATATTAAAGAAATTATTGTTAGCTTAGTTGTACTTATTATCACAAAAACTTGCTGAAAAAAATTGTATTGAAAGAATCGAAAATTTAAATATACAGGAGAGTCGCTAATTATTAGAAATAGAAAAACGTCAGACTAAAATTGTGCGCTTCTTCGAGCGTAACATAACAAGGTAGTTTTGTCAAACACCGTATACATTTTTACATATATGTAGTTTATTTTTGAAATTCTGATGCGACGTTGCCACGTTATTCTAATTTTCTTGAATTTATTTGACATTGAAAGGGTTCACAATACAAATAGAGTTATTTTTTAAATCTGTGTTACAATATACAAATAAAGTATTCGCTTCCAATTCCTATCCAAAATATAATTTTCCAATTTTTCGATGTTCCGATTTTTCAGCTTTTTGATTCTTCAAATTTTCGATTTTTCAATTTTTTTTCAGTTTTCTGAGTTTTTGAAGTATAGATTTTTTTTTGATGATTGATTTTCTAATTTTTCGATTTTATCCACTTCTATATTTTAGATTTTACTGTTTTACAATTTTTCTTTTTTTATATTTTTTGATTTTTTGACTTTCCTTCCCTTGGATGTTTCGATTTCTCGATGTTTCAATTTATTTTTCGATTAATCAAGCTTTCGTTTTATCGTTTTTTTTTTTTCAACATTTCAATTTTGAAAATTTTCAAATTATGGATTTTTCAATGTTTCGATTTCTAGGATTCGACATTTCGATTTTCCAATTTTCCGATTTTTCGGTTCTTCAGTTTGTCAATTTTTTTAAATCTTGGATTTTGCGATTTCCCGATTTTTCGTTTTTTTTTTTCTTTTTAGTCCGATTATACGATTTTTTCGTTTCAGTTTCCCGATTTTTTGATTTATGGATTTTTCAAATTTTAAATTTTTCGATATATGTATATTTTGATTTCTCTATTTTTCGGTTTTTCGACTTCTCGGATTCTCGATCTTTTGATTTTTTGGTGTTTCGATTTTCCAATTTTTTGACCTTTCAGTTTTGGAATTTTTCAATTTTTCGATTTTTCATATTTTCAGTTTTTTAAATTTTGGAGTTTGAGATTTCTTAGTTGATTTTTTAGTTTTATATTTTTTACAATTTTTCGAGTTCTTAATTGTAGAGTTTTAATAAATCCGTTTTTCAATTTTTGCGGTTTTGGAAACCTTCAATTTTTCTTTTTTCATTTGTACCATTTTTTTATTTAATAATTGTACAATTTTTCATTTTTACAGTGTAATAAATTTTCCAAATTTTCGATATTTTAGTTTAATTATTTTACGATTTTTCGTTTTTAAATGTATCCGATATTTCAATTGTTCAATTTACACTTTTTTGATTTTTCAACTTTTACAATTTTTGGATGTCCCAATTCGGTTTTTATTAAACAAATTCGACTAAATTCTAAAGTACTTGAAAAAATTCACTAAAGAAATTATTGTTAGCTTAGTTGTTCTACTTATTTTTATCACAAATCCCTCTTGTACAATTGTAAACAAAATATCAATTTTTATTTTCGAGGGTAAAGTGGTGAATTGTAATTTAATAGAATAGAATTTAAAAAAAAAATCAGCGCTATTTTTTCTATTCCCTTTTTTTAAGTCATACTGTATGTACTTCTATTCATTTTCCTCGTTTACAGAGTTTTAGTGTTTTGACAGTTATTAACACAAGAACCACAAAAACTTGCTGAAAAAAATTGTATTGGAAGAATCGAAAATTTAAATATACAGGGAGAGTCGCTAATTATTAGAAATAGAAAAACGTCAGACTAAAATTGTGCGCTTCTTCGAGCGTAACATAACAAGGTAGTTTTTTCAAACACGGTATACATTTTTACATATATGTAGTTTATTTTTGAAATTCTGATGCGACGTTGCCACGTTATTCTAATTTTCTTGAATTTATTTGACATTAAAAGGGTTCACAATACAAATAGAGTTATTTTTTAAATCTGTGTTACAAATAAAGTATTCGCTTTGTTGTACTGTAAAAATAAAATTGAGTCTTAATGTACCGGGTGTTTATATAAAATATATTATTATAATTTTCAAATTTCAATATTTCAGTTTTTTCAAATAGAACATCTTGAAAGAAAGAGAACCCTAAACTAACTAAAGTAAGGTTAAGTTATAAAATACAGATGTTCTATCTAAAAAAAATAAATAAATATTGATATTTGAAAATTATAATGTTTTATGTTTTTTATGAACACTTGTGTATTAAAATTTTATTTAGTTGATGCTACACCAAAACGCGTACTTCTGTTTATCTCTCCCTAAAATAGTGAACAGAGGTCTTAAAAGTAACATAATTGGGATTTTTTTGTGAACTCTTGAATGACTAAAAATCAAAAAAATTGGAATAACGTGGCAACGTGGCATCGAAATGTAAAAAACAGACTATGGTTTTAAAACTTAGGAAGAGGCTGCTGAGTATGTCAAAACATATAGGCTGTTCTAAAAAAAAAATTGGTCTAAAGAGGTTACACAGTACTTCCCTTGCTGTCGGAAACGTGACGACTGCATGCCTATTATGTTTTTTTTTCGCATTAGATTTCAAAGCATTCGGTTTTGTAGTTCTTGACAAAATATCTTTTCAGCTGACGTCATCAATTTTTTGGAGGGGATAAGTTAATATATTTTGATTAAAAATGTATCATGCTTATCATAACTGTAAACCATCTGCAAGATTTCAAAGTATTCGGTTTTGCAGATTCAAAATTAAATTGCAAAATGTTTCATAATTTGATTTTTTTTTCCAAAAATCTGGACGTAAAAACTCAATTCGGTGTCATAAGCTACATGTGTAGGACTATGTTATTTTATACAATTTAAAACCAATTTACTATGTACAATTTTGAAGTGACGTCATGGCATTAGTGGTGGCGATAGTTAGACAGGATAAGTACAAAATTTCACAACAATCGGTCCAGTACTTTCGGAGATTATCTGTCTAATAAAAATCCGACGGCAGACAGACGGACAGACAGACAGACGGACAGACGGACAGACAGACGAAATGGGAGGCCTATTTCTCGTCTTCTAGGGTCATGAAAGATCGAGAAAACGTAAAAGTAAGAGTCGGCCGACGGACTCGATTACAATACTTCCTTTGCTTACGCTCGGAAGTAAAAATCGAGAAATTGAAAAATTGAGACATCGAGAAATCAAAACATCGAAAGACCGAGAAACAGAAGTTGAGAACTCCCAAAATCGAAAAATTTTAAAATTAACAACTGAAAGATTTAAATTTCCAAAAATCGATCAATCGAATAACTCGAAATATCAAAAATTGAAAACTAAATTTTAAAATTTGATAAATTTAAAAATCTAAGAACTGAAAAATCTAAGAACTGAAAATCGAAAAAATGAAAAATCGCAAAATCGAGAAACTGAAAAATTGAGAAATCCATAAGTCAAAACATCAAAAAAGTGAAAAAACAAAAACTTATAAAATTTAAAAAATTGAAAAATAGAAATATCAAAAAACTAGGAAAATCGAAAAATTGAAGAATTGAAAAACTGAAAAATCTCAAAACTGAAATGTTGAAAAATCAGTAAATGGAAAAGTCGAAAAAAATCCAAAACCGAGAAATTAAAATTGTTAAATTTTTCAATTTCGAAAAATAAACTTTTAAAATTTGAAAAATTGATAAACCGAAAAAATCTAAACGCGAGAAGTCGAAAAATCCAAAGATCGGGTAATCAAGACAACAAAAAAGTGAAAAATCTAAAATTTAAAAATTCAAAGAACTTAAAAATAGAAAATTTGACATAACTGAAAAATCGAAAAATCGAAATATCAAAAATTCGAAAAATCGAAATATTGAAAAATTCCAAAACTGAAACGTCTAAAACGAAAAATCGAAAAAGTAAAAATTAAAGAATCGAAGTCAAAAATTGAAAAATCGAAATAGTGAAAAACCCCAATGAAAAAATTCAAACTGAAATTTGAGACGTGGAAAAATCGAAAGAACGAAAAACTGAGACGACAAAAAAAGACAGATGGACAGACAGACGGAAACGGGGTCATGAAAGGCCGAGAAAACGTAAAAGTAGGTAGTCGGCCTACGGACTCGATTACAATAAGAGTACAACTTTAGTCTTTTTCACGATTTCGAATAATTAATGAGACATTTGAAAAAATATCTCAGGTTAATAATGACTTTGGGCGTTTTTGAACTATTTTCATTTAATAGCAGTGTATAAGTACAAACATCTCAATTTATTTAATTCACCTTGTAGTATCGATATTTTCCAGAATGCGAAAAGTAGGTCCATCGTTTCCTTTGTCTGGCATTTCTTGGAGATTTTATTAGATTCCTAAACAGCTGGACTGATTGTTATGATATTGTAGATATATATTTTAAGAATGTCGTGTTTTAATAAATTTAGTAACTTGGTCATCCCCACCAAAAATTTGATGACGTTATCTAAGAATTTTATTAAGAAAATCTCGCTTGAAACTTACGCATATAACTTCTTAAATTAAAATTGGCTTGGTAAATTTCATAATGTGTCTAATAATTTGGACTCGTTTAATCGGTTGTGCTATATGATAAAAAAAAGTTGTCGAGCAGACCGTGAAATTGATTTTTAAAATGTTGGCATTACAGTTATTTGACCATAATTGCTAACGTGATTATTCTAAACATAAATTTCATGGCTTACTAAAAGACTTTTTTGCTTGACCATGCGGGAGAATTTTGATCTAAATTCAATGTTTCTAGTTTTTTTTTTCGATAAAGAAATATTCTAAAATTTGTTGTTTTTCTAGTAGAATCAATAATAAATCCTATAATTTCAAATTTAATTCAAATACAAAATCTACCACCTCTTGAATTCAGTCAAAAAAAATTATTCCAAGATTGGCACTACAAAGTTTCAATTGTCAACTTGAAGTTTAAAAATGGAAAAAACTGTCTATGAAAATGAAACGAGACTAAAAATGACACTGGAAAAGTTGCTAGCTGTATTTTCGTAAAAATTGGGGTGTTGGCGGATTTTAATTTTGAAATACCGTATAGCAAAAATACAGTGGAACTTATACAGTGAATATTCTTTCTCAAGAAATTCTCGTTTTTCTTCTATATTTACTTGTTTCTTTACTAGCTTTGCAAATTTGTTAAATTTTATTAATAATAATAGTAATAATATTAACAGTAATAATTTATTTCCTATGCCCGTACAGAGTGATGTTTTCTCCCATCTTCATTTTTGAAGTTGAAGTATATGATTTCATAATAACTGCATATAGATTATTTTCTGTTTTGAACACCAGTGTACATTTTAATAAAAAAATTTTGAAAGTTTTGTTATTTTGGTGTCCTCCTAAAACAGACATGCCACGAATAGTCACCGTTCCGTTCGTCATTCTCAGAAAAAATAACATTTTTTGTCATTTAGGTCGAGTCACTTTAAAAATATCAATCATACAAAGCTGTCAGCAACAATCGAGCAATCCTACCATTATCACTAATAGGAGCTAATGGTCTTGACGATATCGTGCTAGAACGACGACATACTCCTAATAAGGATATTTTTATATATAGAAACTTGGAAAGGAACAAATATTGCTTTCTAGGGTGAAGCAAACAAATGCAGTTGTTAAAGTTAGCAACAGTGATTACGACTAGCTATAAAAGCGTATTTGGTGTGGACTCATTTAGCCATTAATAAAATGGTGCGATTTAGACATCACACTAACCTTTATTACTATTATTATTTATAAACAATAACCCGGGCGTTATATTTGGTCCACCGTTCGCACCGCATTCCGGTCGAATCGTCCACCCGTGACGTAATTCCTAAAAATCCACCTTGCCCACTCGAGCGCACTCCATGCAACTCTGTACACACCCACGTGCCATAAAATCCCGATTTAATCCAAAACCGAAAATCCCAAACTCCTCCATTGTCCTCCGCCCGTAAATCGCCTAATTTACGACGCGTTCCGAAATCGGCCTCCCGTCCTATATATAGTGTGGACTATCTCGCCGCCGGTGTCACCAAATTAAACGTCCCGCATGTCGAACACGCTGTTCGGCGACTTTTCTCGATCCATCTCTTTCTCCGGTCGAGGGGCGAGCGGCCGGAGGCGGCGCACCGCACCGCAGCAGCCGTAACAATAGTCCTCCCCCCACTAAAGTGTCTGAGTCAAACGTCGACTGCTACTCGCTTGTTTTTTCACAGCCCGCTATAACAACCTGTAATCTGTGGCCGGAGACCTCAGTTATGCTGCGTGCGATGGAGTGCGCGGTGCGGTCACGAGCGTCGATCGCGCGCCAAGCCAACTGCGATCTGTTACACGGACGACGGTGGCTTTCTATGATGTGATTCGATCGCTGCAAGGACAACGTGCGATCCGCCCACGCGAAACCCGACGTTCTGTCTGTCTGTGATATCCCGGTTGTTGCGATCGTGCGGCGGGGATGTGATTGAGGAAGTGCTCCGAAACGTGGAATATGTCGAGGAGGAGGAACAGGAACATGAGGGCCAGAAAACAGAACGGTACGAGACGTTTCTCTTGACTTGATCTAGAGCGCGACCTACTGAGACCGGCGTTGCGCCGATTTCGTCGGTTTGGACCCGGGTGGACACGCGAGACGGGGAGTCTCACGGGGTTCGGGACCTAAATCATTTGTTGTCTTGACACTTAATTAACTACGCCGTCACCCATCAGCTGGAGGAACAAAAAATAAAGGAGCGTTCGGGTGGCGGAGACGAGGAGAAGAGAAGGCGAGATGTGTGATCGGGTCGATTTGATGTATGGGGTTTTTATGTGTTACCTGGCGCCTCTTGTAACGAGATCGATTCGGGTGAAGAGCGGGCCGCGAATGTGGGGTTTCGGGCCTGGATGTCGGTCAATATCGTAAAAATTGTGTTATGGTTTATTACGCGTAATGTTATCATCGTTCTTAACAAATTAGCGTTTTATTTGCATTCTTCGAGATAACGGACGGACTCGTGGACATTTTTACAAAATACGCGGGTTTGATGTTACTGGAGATTGTGACGTTCGCGGTTGTTGTACGGTGGCTAAACGAACACCTGTAAGTTTTTGTGGATAGTTGATTTTTTAATCGTTGGGTGTATTTTTGGAGTGATAGTACAGGCAAGGTCACAAATAATAAGTAAGCACAATTTGTATAATTTTGTTGATGCTGCGGTTGTAAGATAGAGTATCTCGAGTTTATTCTTATCAGAAATTTAAGATAAAACAAGGTTTAGGGAAAATTACGAAACGCAAAAAGTGAAATTCTTCTTTTTGGGTGTCAGTCTTCCTGTGACGGTAAAATTTTTCTGACCAAGAGTGAACCGATATTTATGTGGATCTAAGCAATGTTTCTACGTTCTTTTATCAAATTTCTGCATTGCATTTCCTGAAGTATCATTTTACCGTAATTAAAGATCGGATTGATAAGCACAAAATTTCTTGAAATATGCACAGTTTTACCGTCTTTCTATATCAAAGATGTTCTCTTTTCAAAATTCTAAAATCAAATTTTTTATTTGTTAGATTGTTGCGGAAAAATTATGGCGCAAATATCAGAGTTTCGTCCACCCAAAATATATAAATTGTTCTTTTAGTTCTTTAATACTAGAAATAGTGTCATTGTTAAGATCCGATATATAATCTTTCCAGCGTAATTTCATCGAGAAAAAAATGTTACAATCCTTTTCTAAACAAGCGCTCACATGTTCTCAAAAAAATAAAATTAAAAATATTTTATTCTATTTAGAACCATAATCTTGTTTATAAGCACCCAAATGCGGCTTAAATTGCCTTTTTGCACAAATCTGTCAAAAATTGCTAAGCAACAATTGATTGTTCATTTACACTAATCAATTAATTATTCAAACACGCTTCGATATTCAACGTCTTTCTTAAGTTGGAAAAATAATATTTTATCAAATCATTACCTGACCGACTTCAAATTCTTCTAAACTTTCGTTTGAATAAAGGTTTTCCGCTTCTTTAATTTACATTTTGAAAAACGAATTATCAAATAATCAACGTGGTATCCATAACAACATCAAAATAATAGCCAGCTATGTATTACAATTCGCATCGGCACAATTCACACAGTCTTGCCGAAAATACTCAATATTTCGTTAAAAATTGTTTAGAAGCTAAAATAGAATAAAACGTTGTATGTACCACGTGCATAATTGTCGATTGTGGCACTTGGGAAATTAAAAGCCCTCCTTCGTCGGGCTTTAAACATTCCTTCGTGCCACAATCTCCTTGATTATGCCCTTAATACATAAATAACTATTATTCCAGGACAAAAACAAGTTCGAACAGACGTATTAAAAAATATGCAATATGAATTTTAAAAAAAGCACTTGCCTTACTTATGAAATTTTATCCTTGAATTTATTAAAGTTGTTTTTAAATTTCTAAAAGTTACTTAATTCGTGCTTTCAAGTCGTCCAAATTATCGGGTCTGTTCATGTAAACACGACTTTTTAAATGTCCCCATAAAAAAATCAAGGGGTGTCAGATCCGGAGACCCAGGTGGTCCACACCTTCCAATTCACCTTCCATCAAATTGATTATCCAAAAAAACGCTTACATTTACGCCATAATGTGGTGGTGCTTCATCCTGTTGGAACCAAATCTTGCGATCTAAATTTTGTGGATTATCTGGATCAGGAAATGTAGCAATTTGATCCGGAAGCATTGCGGTTCTAAGATGATCTAAATATCAATCTGCTGTTAAATTTTCGTGATAAAGTAGGGACAATGAATCTTCTGTTCATTATTTCCACCCAACATTACATTTTTGCGGACATTGGTTGTGCTGCTTGAACCAAATGAGGTTGTTCTCGAACCCAGTAGCGACAGTTGTGTCGATTTACGGTAGCATTGAAGTAAAATGTTGCTTCATCCGACAATGCGACACTATTTAAAAAAATGGGATTGTCGTCACCATGTCTCGTGAAGCTTTCACAAAGTTCCAATCGTCGGTCAGGATCATCTGATAATTTCATGGATGAGTTGAACTTTAATGGATGCAGTTTCTTTTCTTTTTTTTTAAACTTTACCACAAACGACAAAGAGGTTCAACTTGGTGTTATCATTTATTTGTGGTCTTCCACATTTAGGAACATCTTACAAGTCACAAACTACCGGATTACATGCAGCCAAAGAAGTATTCTCTACTTTTAAACAAACCTAAGAAACTGACAAAAGCGATTCTGTTTGACAGATTTTGTTTGTTATTAATTTTCTCAATTTAAAAAAGAATAATTCAGAAATATACTAAAACATTTGTTTTTCATATTAAAAATACGCGATATGCAAATTGCATATAATCGTCTGTCTCTAATAGTGAATTAATGTATTTAAGATGAAGTACAATGCTGTAATTTAAAACGCGAAACATAAAACCGATCATAAATTTAGTGTGAACCGTCAAAACAATCCTAGAGCGTTTTAGTCATTGGTCAAGGAACTTTACCAAAAATATAAATAAAGTGACAATGACGCTTTAAAATCTGAAAAATGTTTTGGTGTGTCTTATTACCAAATTGTTCAATGTTTCTGTAATACGGTGTGTTTTCTCGAGTTTAATAAATACAGATGTGAGGTCAAAAAATTGGAAATATCGATTCTGAATTATACCGGGTGTCTAGAAATTTATTTTCGGGTAAATTTAAAGGACTCTGGTGTTTTGTTGCTCGATGAACTTGAAAAAATGTTTGAGCTTTTAGTGTTTTATTTTTTATGAATTTGAAAATTTTGAGTGCCGCAGTGTATTTTTTTTTTATTCTGGAAACTCTTGGGTACCCAGCGACCGAAAAACCGGGAAAACTTGGAAATGTCAGGAAAAACCTGGAAGAGTCAGGGAAAAGCCGAAAAAGTCCTAGTGAATTTTCGCTTGTAGATAAATTTGATATTTAATTTTTTTTTTCCTTAGCGACTAGAATATTCTGAGAGAAGAATTGTTGTTCATAGTTTCTGTATTAAGTCTGCTTCTTAGATCAGTCTTCATCAAATTTCTTTTAGAAGAAAATAGTTCACAGGCGGCATTGACTGGGGAAAGCTTATTTAATTAATTATTTTATTGCATTATTTTTTATTGGACGAGTGTAAATTTCTTTGTAAATTTAAGCATAATAGAAGCATATTTATTATATATTATTAGAACAATAAGAACAAATTTTGATAGATTAACATACAAATTGGCTCCTATAAACCCTCAGGTTCAGACAATTTGCAGAATAAATCAACCTTTTGAATATTTTTTGTTTTCAGGAAAAATTACAAATTTCTTGCAAATATAAGCTACATTTTGAATTAACATGTTGTAAATCCATAGTATTAGTATAGTTTTGGAAATTCTTCATTGTACCCCTATGAATGAATCTTAAGTTGTCGCGTGCCGGTAATCCCCAGATGTTAGAAAGCAGAATAATCCAGTCCGGACAGGGCCCATCGTTACTCATGAACGAAAATTACCATTATTTTATGAGTACAACTACCTGCTAATGATCACAGACAAATTGGAGTGAACTGGTGTGACCATAAATATTTCCTACCATTATACACTGTCCGTCTCGTTATCGTCAATAAAATTTATAGGGTAGAATGAAATTTCCAAAACTATAATTCTAGGCAGATTTTGAAAGAACTCAAA